>JASFXZ010000001.1:42156926-43356926 GCA_032209605.1 Mactromeris polynyma
AGCAATCCAGCTGACTTTCGGGATATCGATATTCTACCCAAGTGTTCGCATGGAGTCTACTTTTACCCTTATACTTTAGAAATGCACAACTTGACAAATACTGTTTATGCGACCTAAAGCTTCATTACAAAAAAAAGTTAACTGTAAAACAAATAAATCAAAATAAATCAGTGAGGTTTGAATTTTTTATATAGTTTGGCCTTTAAGGGAGACACTGATTACACAGTTATAAGGCAATACTTGTATTTGATTCATGCACTTAAGCATCAGTAGCGCATTCATTCATTTAGGCCACACCAAATTGATTGGTAGTATGTCGGATAAATGAGAGTAGATAACAAAATAAAAAAATACCCGTTCGCTCGTCCGACAGTAATCAATTTTTTTTATTTGCTGTGCCCAAAAAATCAATGCTAATAAGGGATGCTTTTCGTATTTAAAGGCAATTTTCGTTATTACCTTTTCGATACAAATCTTGACCAGGACCGACGATTGCTTTAATGGAATCGGTCTGACTGTCCAGTGATTTTATCGCAAGTGGTGTGTCAGTATTTAATGCTGTCAAAAGAAGCCGTTCTTGAACGTTGTTCGTAACGCGTGTTTATGGTCTAAAAGCATCCAATAAGCCAATCGCTATGCATTGTACACATGTCTGTTTATCATGTTGTCGTGAAAATATTACGAGCAGCTATCACCTCCGCTGTCAACTGGCACACAATTAACATCATTGATAATTGCCCCTATTCGCCAGGCATGTCGTGCACACAACAGTTTATCCAATTAGTAACCTCCATATGCATGACTTATGGTGAAAACATCTTTTAATCGCATTTGATTACCGTTCTTGACTCTCGGCGTCCGGAGATATTTTTATAAGTGCCGTTGTTTCTTGAAATACAAACACATTAACAGAAACGAGATTCAATGATAATAATCACTTTTCGAAACAAATAACGCGATACAATTCAATGAAAGTTATGTTTACTGAATTATTATCACTGTAGATAGACTAAATATTTGGACATTCGTCAAATATTACATGGTCTAAAAACAAAATAAGACGGGTTTTTATAACTCTTGAATGAAATAAGTCACATATAATATGTGTTAATAATAACGTTATTCTTATTAACCTTCCCTGTAACGACTTAATCTCTTTTTTTAACTTTAAGATTGATGAAAGGTCTCTAATATAGTATCCAAAAAAATGAGTCAATGGAGCGAAATAGCTGGGTACGCCTGTTTATATTTGATCAGAGGACCTTGAAAATTTTACCTAGGTTAACAAGTATTCGGTTGTTACGTTGCGCATAAGGTGCATTTAATATGGCTTGGCTAATTGCATATCAGCGTTACAACATGTAAACCAATCGAATCGTATGTTAACGTCTAATCCAAATTCTCTTCAAACGAACAACATTTGTAATATTGGCGCGGATTGATTAACTTTTCGTAAAGACCTGAATTTTTGTTTACCGAAACAAAGACAAAAAACTTGTTTATTGTTATGTATTTTCTTGCTCCGAAGTAATTAACACAATTATTGCAATGGTGTTATCTTTGCAAATAAAACAGTTTGATTTCGATAGAAAGAGTTATTCTTATTACTGTTAACATGAAAAGGTTGTATGAAAAACCAGATGAAGATGATAACTATTCAGAGCCCACGGAAAATTGCCCGGCATGTGGATTAGGAAGACTTTCTTGGTTCTATGTACCAGTCGCGAACATTTAGATTGTTTTGATCCGATAATTCGATGGGTAACAAGTTTATAAATTCACGATTGATATACTTATAAGTACTGGCGAACTCTATTGAAACAAACTATACTGTTGATGACTAATCGCACTACGGATTTATTTTTATCCAACATCTTACGCAGTGATCTGCCTTTGCAGGAAACGGACATACTGTAGTGTAGCGTAATCGAGTGACCGACACTCGTAACATATCACATACGAACTCACATCCAACTTCTGGCTATGCATTTTCGAATTAACTTCTGAACTATCAACTATCAGCTGTGAATTCGAGAACGAACGTCTGAACTAACAACTAACAACTTTATATTCATTACATAATATCGGAACTAATCTAACTTCTGGCTATGCATTTTCGAAATAACATCTGAACAAACAACTAACAGCTGTGAATTATGTAACTCACATCTGAACTGACAACGACTAGCTGTGCATTCGCTACATTATATCCGAACTCGCATCTAACTTCTGGCTATGCATATTTGAATCATCATCTGAACTAACAACTAGTAGCTGTGAAATCGGGAACGAACATCTAAAATATGAAATAACAACTAACTTCACAGACTTAAAATAAATGCAAACAAATCATGGATGCTCATCACTTATGTAGCGATGGTACAAACGATCACCATTTGTTACATACTCCAGACTCTCTTGTATTGTACTATTTTCTCGTTATTCGTAAGTAGTTTGCACAAAGGCATCAATTAACGGGCGTACACATTGCAGCATGTAAATTAATTAATTTCTCGCCGCTGTCGTATTAAAATGGATTTTGCTAATTGATCTCCGGCAGTCTGCATTCCAATCGAATCTTAATTTGATCATTATATTTACTGTGAACGAACTTTCTGCGAACAAGCACCGTTTGTAACATGGATTTTGATTGGTTAAATTTGTCTGTAATAGGCCAGTTTTATTTATCTATAACCACACACGTAGCACGTGAATTGTTTTGTATGTTCGTCTGTCCAGACGAAAGATAAAATACGTAGTATAAGATTTGAATATATGAGTATAGTCATCTTTTCTAATCAAGTACAGATACATGTGCGTGACATCAACATGTTATAATTCATTTATATGTAATATTAAGTTAAAAGTGATCGTGATTATTCACGTAATATATATATATATATATACAGTATAGCAAATAATCATTTGCTAAAACAACTATTTGTGTGGAAATATTTCGGTACATCTCTACGGAGCGATTATACAATTAACATTTTATTTGATTCAGAAAGTATACATGTGAGCACGTAATGTGTTACTACACAAGTGTCTGACCATAAAGTCAACTCCTAAAACGCAGACGTGAGTTCAAGTAGTGATACTTACATCATAGATAACAGACCCTCCCTAAGTACAAGTAGTGATACTTACATCATAGATAACAGTCCCTCCCTAAATATGCTGGATTTATTTTAACAAAGAGTTATAAAATACGTCTAAGTGGATTACTCCGCAGATGTATTTGGATAAAAAACCCTTTATCAAACATCAAATACATTTTTTCTGCAATGTGCGAATGTGCAATACATCTGAGGGACCATAAAATCATGTGTTGAGAACATTTGTGTTATAATCTTCATTCATTGCACCACTTTCTAACATAAAAGAAGTCCTATTACATTAGTTAAACGTTCTGTAAAGAATGCAATTCAATGATGGGTGTTCAGACACTCATAACGATTAGGAATCACAGGGCTAAATTTCTTCTTGCATTGCATACTATCAGAATCTTTCTGTTAGCTAATATTATACAACTACATTGTACGTGTGCATGCTAGAAAATGCTTTTGGTTGTTGTTGAATATCACCAGCTCATGTACCTTGAAAACCTCTCAATTACATGAACAGTGAGCATAGAATAATGCACATACTGTACGGCGTTAAGCTAAATGTAATTCAAAAATTCAAAAAAATATATGATATACAGGTATGTTATTATCATGTACGAGTTCCCTCCACCACATCCTTAAGTCCACATCATGTTATAGTGTAATCGGCGACCTCACACTCGCAGTTAAAACTATATTATAGTTCAAAATCATTGATAAAGTCATTGAAGCTCATTTTGGGCCAGGGGCTATTGACTTGTTTGCCTTGTCCTGTGAGATATTCCATCCATTCAATCCTTTCCCACATGTGTTTTAAAACTGACTAAGTATTACAATGGATAACTAATAAACAAAATCATTATCAACCAAATTTAGGAAACATTCATTTGAACATTGTATGATACTTGGAGACTGCATTATATTTTTGAAATCTTAAAACGTGTGTTTTAGCCCAAGTAAATTTTAATAGAGCCGATTGTACATTGTACATTTTCACTCGTACAGCTGTATCGTGAAAGCAGTAATGTGATGTTTTATATGGAAATGCCATATCTTTTGTGAAAACATGCATTGTCAGGTAAAAGTCTTATGTTTGGTTTCCCATGATTGCGTTTATGTTATTATCTCACCACTTTCGGCCTATTGTTGCCAGCTGTAGTGACTTCCATCCATTGAAGTCCCCCTTGTTTGTCCTCTTTGATTCCTCTTGTTATCCGTTAGGATCGACCAGGCCATTCCTTGCACCCCTGTTTCCCTTATGTATTTACCATTGTGCCTCCTCAAATGAATTATGTTTTATGAAATGTTGTTTTTCCGGAGGTCTGTATGTAGAGGTATTGTCTCATGTATGTGACGTTCCCTGTAGCAGCTTATTCTCTCTTCGCCAACCTACGTTTTGGTTCTTTTTGTTTAGACGTATTTAATTTCATTACAGCAGTTTTCTGGGAAGGGCTTGTTTTGTCTGACAATTATAGACTTTGGTTTAAAATCCAAATAAAGTTATCCTTGTTCCTACGTTGTTACCTCATTGTGCTTTTCCCACTTGATTCGCGTTTACTAGTATTTCATTGATTTCTCCCGTTATGTCAGTCGCTGGGTGTTTAAGTAGAATTTGAACTAGTATCTTCCTGTTTCAGCATTGACATGTATAATTAGTGGAATGTAAAAGAATCAATGAAACTGGACAGAGAAACACATGTCGTTTGATGGAGATGATAGACGTTTTATGACCGGTACCATGATCTATCGCACCCAGCTAAGCCTCAACTAAAATCATATCATAACTAACTTTAATTACGCGTTAAAAGTGAAGTTATACGTAGACGCATATGAAAGACCTCGTTCATTCAACAACGCACACAAAACCGTTGGGTGTAAAATATATATATAATTAATCATTAAGAAGGTGGTAAACTTTCATGCTCGATGGTTGTTAAACGTATGAAACTGCCTACCACATTCTTGTCTATGGTACGTGTTCCATTGCATTAGAAATACCCATATATATATATATAAGGCAGCGGTATGTCTGATTCCTAGTGTGTTAAGGGTTTTTGTCAAATTTTCTTTACATAGGTAATATCTAAGCGGTTCAATCGTCGTCGGCACCGTAAATATCCCGTTTCAAGGAATTTCCTTGGGGAAATCACTTTAGCACAGAAAATGGAAACTAAATCATATACACAGCTCGCTACATAATGAATAAAGAAGTCGAGTAGGAAATGTTTTATACACTTGAAAGTATTCAGCCATCCCAAAGCTCAAGGAGATATGAACGTAGATACATGTAAACGTGTAAATATAATTAAATATAACCTCTTACAAAGACGACGAGGAACGCGGTACACAAACACAAATTATTGGAAAGGTGAAAATAGAACCGGAACTAAGTCGAATTATAGACAATGTTTTTATTTAAATATTATTAGTCGCCGGCCAGAAAGTGTCGACTCTATTAGTATTCCTTTTCATTCTCTTCATGTGATGAGCAGTTATTGGCGTTGTAAGTGATCTTGAAGTCTTACAAAAGTGAAAGTTTACAGATCAAAATAAGAATTTTAAAATAACTCTTTATGCATACAATGAAAATTTTCAAAACTTCAATGCAATTGCTCTGTTCATTTAAACCTATGCTAAAACAGCTAATCCCTGTACATACATATCTACTAAAACCCGTCACTGTCGGGATCATACAAACACCTTGTGGCAGTTACCTCCCTTTACGTTCAGAAGCTGTCAATTAAGACCAGCGTTTGAATCTATGAAACGTTCCGTGTGATAGCTTACTATTCGACACGTTGCGTATGTATTCCATATTATTTCCAAAATTAGATTGGTCGTTGGTTTTAGTAAATTGTGTAATTTGTCTTGACAACTTTGAACGCCTGCTGATGTCTGTTGTCTGTAAGAGACTTTTTTATTTTTTTTATTTATATTTAAACTATTTTTCATAAAAAAATAATACTTTTGTCTTTTGTTTTTATTTACATCAATAATGTACATGTTCAATATTTGCAAATTATGTTACTTTGTCTCTTTCGTTTTTTAGTTCTACATATACCATTAACGTATTTTCCACCCTTTTACCAGTGATAATGCTGCTTGGTGTCCACTTTCTTTTAAATGTAAGAGATGTTCAAAATAGTGTTACAGGGAAGGCAACATACATGAGGCAATGCCTCCCCACACATACCCTAGGGAAACAACAGTCTGCAAATTTATAGGGACTGGGGGGTGCATTAGTATACATGTATGGGAAGAAGGGGCAAGGACAGGTATAGCCAACCATCAAAATCAACAATGTAGAATTTAAATTTAAATATTGCAATCTCTGAGTTTGAATTTAGTGTAAATCTTCAGAGTACAGTATGACACACATTTGGCCAAAAAATGTCATTAATCAGATTATGTGGAGCTAAACATATGAGTTATTGTTTGTATGTCTTCGAAATAATATCCACGGGATCAGTACATGAAGTGACGTTTAACCTAGTGAAAGTTCATACCATTCTAAAATGGTATACGTGTTTGGTAATGAAAATGGCATTTTATTTGCATAATTCACAATGTTTGCATTGTTGGTACGATAAATGTTATTAATAAATTACATATGTTTCGAATCAGTCATGAGGGTATGCACTTAAAAGATATGTTTTGTTTATATACTACATATTAAATCAAGTACTTAAATTACTGACGGGCGTCTTCATGACGGCTTTCGTACGAACTTTAAATAAACCCATCCAAATAATCTTGGCATAATTCTATAATTGACATCTGTATAGGGAATTATTTTTCATTTGGCCATCTAGTGGTCTAGACAACTGTTCGATTTGATTATCGCATTGGTCAATCTAATTAAAGGCGTCCGTCTTGCATAAGTAAGATATAGGAATATGACCGCAGGGTTTATCAAACGGAAGGCGAATGAGATAAGACACATTGATATAATTTGAAATATAGTGGGTCAAGATAAGTTCAATACAGGACAAAATTAGCCACCTAATAAAATTATGAACTGAACAATATTGCCATGAAACAGTGAGACCTATTTGTGGTTTGTCTTCAAAAGTGTTAGAAAGTTTACGTAGACGTCGTCTGAACCTACGCACCTAAAGTTCGAAATAAACTAGATATAACGTTGCTTATGGGAACGGCGCCTACACAAGACAATGCCTCCAAACACAGAGATCCCCGGGTATACAACTAACAATGTTAGGCACTGATGAGGTGCAAGGGTGAACATGTATGGAAAAGGGGGTGCAAGGAATGGTCTAGCCGACCATAAAATAACTAAGGGCAATTAGGGGGGGGGGCCACCAAGGGAACACAAAGATGGAATACATCACGGTACAAGTCCATAATGTTAGTAATAATAAACCGAAAGAAGGGGGATAAAAGAACATGTATATTATGTCAAGCGAAATAAATGCACATGGGGAAGAGGTACTAAACATACATCTATAAACACAAATATACATAATAACCACACAGCGATTAACAGACTTGAAAATGTCAGTAAAAATACAAAAGCACATAACTACACAAGATTTAAAGGTGAAAAAATAAATGACATGTTTACCATTGACCGTTCCAAGGTGATACTCCTGTCTTAATCCGTCAGTTATGTTTGTATCTCGTTTGTGTTTGTAATTGTTTACATGCATGAATATTTTTATGTTCCCACTTGTTTTAAGGGCGACTGTGTGATTTGTATGTGGCATTCCCTGCTTCACTTCTGCATCCATTAATAGTAAAGAAGTGGCGAGTCTAAAATACGTCCACTGTAATAAATACACTTCTTTGCCTCTTGCGACATTTATCCAAGTAAACAATGTTTGTAGAACATGATCACTGTTTACACTAAGATCACGCGGCTGTTGTTTTCAGATATATAACGTCTTATGAATCAGTGCTTTATATGTTCGTTTCTATGTTAATTTTGAATGTGTATTACGAGTTTTACCCGACATAATATTCAAGTTCATGTTCATTTATAATTGGTCTTTACTTCTGTCTCATCTTCCAGTTGTACGCGTAGTTCTAAATGTGACGGCTGTTTATGACACTGAACCATTGTTGAACGAAAACAACATACTGAAATTTTAAGTTAATATACTGCACCAAAAATAATTTGTTATCCATATTAATATCTCAAGCCAAGCCATTCATTGCGACACTGTTCCCTTGCGTATTTGCCCTTGCACCTCATTGAAAGCCTGATATTTTATCAACTGTGTTCCCGGAGGTCTGCTGGGGGATTCAATGTCTTATGTATGTGGCATTCCCTTTAGCAACTCTCTTTGCATAAGCACTTAACTTACAGCGATCAACTTCTTATTGCGTTTTTAAGACAGTTCAACAGTTTTCACTAAATTCAGATAAGTACTTACCAGAAAATGCATGTGTTTAATTTAATTTCTAGCTTTTAGGGTGGGGTGCACTTTTGTATGTAGCATTTTTTCCATTTCTTCATTCATTATTTAGCGAACTTTCCATATATATAACAAAAAGCATGCCATCATGTCAATGGCGTTATCTTTGAAAGAGAATTTATAAAAAAATGTTTTATTTAATTGGCTAGTCAAGACTCTTCCATTGTCAGTTTTTATCTTTTAAACCATCGACACATGATAAAATAGTTGCATGATTATACATGTAACTATATGTATAATATACATGTACACGGACATATAATGGTTTATATGTCCGTGACATGTATAATGTATGTCGCACTTTAAAAGATAATTACTGAATGGACGGGATTCACGCTGTAGTTATATGTCTTTGGTCAATCCGTATGTATGGTGTGGTGTATTTTACCGAAGACATACACCAATTTGTTAATATAGTTTGCAGTCACTTATAACTGCATCATTATGTAACATTTAATTCATGTTATGTTTTTCCCGTCAAGGGACTTACATGAGGAGAAACATGGCCATTATTGCCCTCTTGTTGAACTGTAAAACGTGTATAATTTAATTTAAGGTTTATCGCCTACGATGCTAGTAGATCATACAACAACATCTTTGATGTTAACCATCCATGACGAAGAATTTAGGCAAATTGCAGTATTACTTAAATCCATTATGACTGCCCAATTGCAATCACTGAGACTTTGATATTGATATGATAAAACAATGTTATTCTACAAGAAAAAGAAGTAATTTGCTTTCAATTGCAAATTGGTGTGTTTAAGTGATTCATATCAAGTTATATGTATTGCAGACTAACAATAAAGCTCTTCGTATGCATCATGTTTTAGATTTTACTTGACGTTGTTATAATCATGTGTCTGTTCTTACATTCTACTATGAACAAACATGCTGAAATCGTTTAACAATTATTATTCAGTTAGTTTGTTACAGGTAGTTATGCACGTACGTTTGATAACATGTAAGGACTCTGTATGTTGCATTACACTTATACAAAAGAAGACAAGGCGGTATTTATTTATTTAGTCTCCCCAGGGTAAGAATGCAATAAAAATGGGAAGATATAAAATAAAACTTAAAAGGTTAAATATGGAGGAGCACCAACAACAGCCAACGCATTACACGGAGAGTATCTTTGCAGCATTACGACTTTATATTGAACGTAACTACTTTTCTTCATTTCTAAAGTTATTAATATACAACCTTTATATCTACAAATAAGCACAATATGTATTGATACATTTTAACACCGATATCAATTAAGTGTAGTTGAGAAAGCTTCTGGTTAAATAAGGAAGATAAGTTTACAAGTTTCTTGTTTTATTTCCAAACGACAAGAAGGTCATAGACCCATGTGGAACATATAAACATACTTTTATATAAACATTTACATTGTTTCTACATTATACCATTAACATACAATTAACATATGATTTGTTTTTTTCTTTAAAACTTGTTTTAACCCCCCTGTTTTCTTTTTCTCTTCCGTTCGTTTATGTTCTCATGTGATGTTCTGTATATTTGTAATTTGTATGTTATTTTATGACGATGTACCATGTACAAGTCAAATCAATAATTCTGATTTATGCGGTATGTCTATAGATAACTATGCGAACCTTGTAGATCAGCATGCTCAAACAATTCTCTGAAATATTTCCAAATTACACCATTCCATTATGGTTTTGAATATTGACCAAATACATGTATGTACATAAAGGCATGTTTCAAGAAAAGTCCCAAACTGAGATGGGTCGGGAGTATGTTAGCTTGTTTGTGTAGTTCGCTATTCGTTCAATAAAATTATCCAAGAATGATTGGAAACGAAATCATGTCTTCACATTTTCTCATTTACCGACAGTTTTGTCATCAGAGACACATTTCCATGCAAATATCTGCCGAGCGTCTTCAATCGGTGTGCATGTTAACATGATGACAAATTATAAGATTCTTTATCAAACATTTTAGTGACCTCTAACATAATGCACAGCAGTTTAACGGTGTCATTTTTTCAACACTATTGTCATGTGCAAAGCGAACAGTGTTTTTTGCAAATACGAGATCTGTACTAAACAATCAGATATCGGATCTTGACCTCTTCATATCAAAAGATAATAGTATATAATGCAGGGAAATTGGCGCTTTTACGATCAACCATAGACTTATAAAGATCCCCGTTATACAGTCGCGATAAAAAATAACATGAATGAGCTATTGTGTTATTTCTCAACGGGCACAACGGGCGTAATTACTTACTGTGGATTGAAAAATAGTTGAGAATACAGTTATAGTACGAGTACTCTATGTTAATTGATCAATATTTCCATGACACATTTGTATTGGCTTATCACTTCATTATTTGTTTACAACTGTTCTCAAGTTAATGAAAACGGACCATAGTGGGTGTTGCTTGCGAATTGAAATATGTCGGTGGACCAAAGTATTTATTTAACATATGTCTCTGAACTAAGATATCTTTGAAAACATGATATCTTATAAACCAGATGTTTAAAAGACATTAGTCTATCAATTGCAATGAATGCCAAGTTAAATTGAAGTTTCTGCCATGAAATGTTTCTGGAATATGGTAATTAGTAAGTTATATTCACAGATAATACCTTCCAGTTAAATTTTAAATTTGATTATAGGCAATGATTTCAACAAATTAATTCATGAAAACATTACAATCTGTGTTTATTGAATTTCTGTTGGACGTTAATTGATAAAAAAACTAATTAAACAAACAATTAGTTAACAATTGCTCAAACATTGAATCAGAATCAATGCTAAGACAAAGTTTTTTCCTGAAATAAATTTAATTCAACAGAATTCACCGTTGGGTGTCCATACAGGTCTGCCAGACATAAGTATGACCCTTTGTCTTTTGTGCTTCAGATCTGGCTTCTGCAAGCGACTCGTTACATTATAAAGGGCGAAGTTATTCAGTAGTCACTCATCAGGTGTTACTAATCGGAACCAAAATGCAGACGGACTAATGGCGAACGCAATCGTGCACACCTATAGTCCCCTATACCGATCAAAGCACACCTATAGTCCCCTATACCGATCAAAGCACACCTATAGTCCCCTATACCGATCAAAGCACACATATAGTCCCCTGTACCGATCACAGCACACCTATAGTCCCCTATACCGATCAAAGCACACCTATAGTCCCCTATACCGATCAAAGCACACCTATAGTCCCCTGTACCGATCACAGACTCACAGGAACTATAGATAAATATTGTGTCAATCATGTCGATTTATGTAATTACGCATCCTAGATACCTGGTGAAAATGATATTTAAAATTATTAAAACTATTCCAGTAAGTATGATTATCTTGAAGTCAGATACGGACAGTTGTTTCGGTGCTAGTTTATATTTTAATGTTCACTTTTAAGAACTTAAGTGTGTTTGTCAACAACAAGCCTTCTAGTATATGCCGTTTATAGCATTAAGTAACATTTAATGGCAGTGCGAAATATTTTATCACAAAAGGTCACGATAATTCCCCGAGGTTTGAAATTGATTAATCGATTTTAGCTTCAAGGGGACAATGCACTTTATTTGAGCTGAGTCATTGGGCTGTGTGTTTGAAAACGCGATGTATTCATAAGATATTTATTACATCCCATGCATGCTTAATAATAATGAGTCAGTCTCTGATATTAGATCACTGTCGTTGAATCAATCTTACAAAACAGCATTGTATGATTAATTGTGTGTGATTCAATGATATCAACAGACATATCAATTTAGAGATGATGGAACAATAACACCATGAATCCGTGTGTTTATGTGATAATAGAAACAAGGATACTGTATCTTGATTAAATGTCATTTGTTTTTACCGTCTATAACATGCAATATTTTGAAACATTTTTTATGTTTGTTTTAAAATGATGTAAGCAATTTACAAGCAGTGAATATGTTGTTTAATATACTTGAAGCTGTAAATAATGTTGCGAATCGAAACAATTTGATGTAACTATCACAGTATTTGCATTAGGAAAAACTAATAAAACAAACAATATGTTTGCTTTTTCGATAATATACCTTTTGAATTACGCGATATGTATAATGTGGTTGCATGCTATACTAGGGTTCATGTGAGTAATTTAAATAATCCATGTAGATCAATAATGATAATAATTCAATATAAGTTCTGAATACTGTTCCTATACTATAAGTATTATGACATTAAGTGATCTAAGTATGAAACCTATTATGCTTTCATTTATATGAAAACATACCAAGTATATTCAGATATCGAGACCATCGTTTGTTAGCAATCGTACGAGAATAGATCGAGACATTACTTGGTAATTTACAAAATTACCAAACAAAGGCAATATACCACTTCTATTCACAGGTAAAATGTCGACCAATTAGAATTGCAAATTAAAACGTTACGATAAACAGTTGTGTGGACACTACTCAATTGCGAATGGAAATAAACGAAATGCAAAGCAATTATGAATAGGTTTGCGTGACCCAAAGTAAACTTAGGGGGGGGGGGGGGGGGTATGGTAAAGATCCTTACCACTGACTATTCGTCCAACAAGAGTTGTCGTCGGATATCGCTGGACGGTCAAGAAATATATGACCTACGGTAACAAAACTTAAAACGTTAATATAATGCGTTATATAACATGCCGAGGTTCAATAGGGACAATATACTGGTCATTGATTTACATAGCATGTTGATATACACCATATAACGTCGTGCGTGTCGCGCATATCCCTGTTAGCATGAACTGGAGTGGTAATAGTTCATAAGAATATCAATCAACGTTTTGGCTAGACCTATTGTTCAGGACCATAAACGGGATACGTGGTGAAACAAGTAATGGATGGGAATATGGCAGACAACACATTACTGAACACCTATTAAACATGAATAATAATGGCCTCATAGCCTTGGTTAATAATATATCGTCGGAGCCTAAAGCGGCTTGACATCATACACAAATAGCGAGTTTGACCACTGACAGTTGCGTCGCATAAATCTAGAAAAACATTTAACCTAACGCAATAAACAGTAAAGAGTTACATTCAGCACATTAAGATGCACAACTTAGGTTGCAACATTGGATTGAATAAGAAATGTCAGACACGTTACCCTTTATTTGCACTCACTTTCATGTTGGATAGCTGGCAACTGTACCGCGCTCATCCGTAAAGGAATATAGTTGTATTTGCTATCAGAATATGATACGCAATATAATTTAGAAATTGGCGTGTGGGCACCTTCCTACAGATGCACTCTAAAGCATCGCATAGTAACTTTCTTAAAAGTTTCCTGGAACTGCTAAACACCAGTACGATACATGTATGGTATATGCCACCGCTGACTTGACACATACATTGTATATCAGGATAGAAAATGACCGTTTTGAGAACATGTTTGAAACATGACAATGTCGTGTTGTAGGTTACAGCTGTTTAAATGGAATAACCAATGATTTCTCATATTTATGACTAAGCGTATTTTGTCAAAATGAAGATACTGTATTCCTCTAGATAAACGCAACACTGAGTGGAACATACATGTATAGGTATTATAGTCTGTAAATAAGTTAGCGGAGCTTTGATTTCACTTTCTTATAATAAGTAACACACACATATTGGTTCGTGTCCAATATGACATAGAGCAACAAATACGTCCGCTTGAATCGTTGCCACATAGTCGTGACAACTTTGAATCATGTGACAATGTCACGATACCTAGAAGTAAAGGATTAAGTATGTCAGTTGACCAATCAGGAAAGCTTTCTGACATCTCCAATGCCGACTTATTTTCTCAACAAATGTATCTTTTATCGTAGAAACAGCATACAAATGAAATCATGGATTTGTTTTTGATCAATCATCTACCAACACCTGCCGTTCAGCCTTCATCTCAGATTACTCCATTATTTATCAGCTTACAATTGTTAATGATGACCAGACATACACATAAGGCTCACAATTCAAGTAACTGTTAATATAAGAATATAAAATGTCCCTCATAAACACCATATTTCAGTTTACACTTACAATCTCCAGTAACCAAAGTCTACCAGATAACCGCAGTGAGCTTGGAAGTCGTTGATTCGAGCCACAAGTGTGATGTATGTTCTCCGTGTCACTTTGACTGCAATCGTACCTCAACAGTCATTAGCCCTCCACCTTAGATCCGTGTGGGGAAGTATTCAGTTGCTGGCGGAAGAACAGTTTATTACTGGCCTTGGACGTGACAGAATTGGCGTAACTGAAATATAGTATGGAAACGGCGTAAAATACAACACAACAGCTGTTGCACCCTTCGGGTTTTGTGAATGTGGCCATCCATGCACTATGCTTTCTCGCTTTCAGAGACTTTGCTGATTACAACGATGGATTTATTGGCGTACGTCAAATATACATTTCCGCCAGTATGAGAATCCATAAATGTTATACGCGCCTTAAAGCGGAATCGATGGTCTGACTATATTCGATATATCGGGAACAGACCTCTTCGTCAAAATATGGGGGTTGTATGAACACATATACAAAACCTGTAATTATATGTTTCCTCTTGATTTGTTAATGGAGTATAATAGTACATCTTCTAGAAACAATGCCAACATATTACTACATACGCCTGCGTTCGGCTTAAGTTTTATTGCGACATGACTCCTTTCCACGAATGCTAGTAAAGCACGGACAACGCTGTCCATGACTGCGTGTCGGTTACTTGCGAAAGAAAAGCATTTTACTCTTTGAAAATAAAGAGCCCAGCTTGGGTTGTTTGATCCACTTTTGAAAACGCAATCTTTCGACGAACAGTTTATTAAACTAGTTTAAGGCCCAAGTATTAAACCGACAGTTCCAAAGCTGTGAATCCGCTGTGTTGCTAAGTTTATTTGTTGCATAGTCCAGTGCTGTCCCAAAAACCCCTATTAGTATTCTGTCTCATGTCCCGTCTTTATCTTTTTGTATTTAATGTAGTAACACTGGGAGTCTGTGTTGAATGGTTCTGTCTTTCAAATGCTTCTCCTTCTCACTTTTTCGATAACGATAATAAACCATAAAGAAGAAGGTGACTAACTAAAGTAATATCCCATCAAACTTGATTATCATTTATCACCATGTAATACTAATACCGTAAGGACCCAGCGTCATCTTTTCAGAGCAATATATTTATCACACTCGAATGTTAAGGCCCTATGGGACATTGATTCGTCTTTGTAAAACCGTGATTTATGGAGTTTGACCTCTGGAAATACAGTAACGCAGTAATTTGGAAACCGTTATATTAATGTAGCAAATCAAAGGTGATGGAAACCTCGTTTATGATATTACCCACTGTTCGATGTAAACGGATCAACAATTTTATACCTTATGGACTATTATTATAATATTGCAACGATTAAATTTACATTATATGAAAACAAACCGGTAATTATAACTGTCTACACTATGATGGCAGCCAAAACACCGTGGAATATAATGACGTGACTGTACGGAAGTAACTAGTTTATCGATTAAGTAATCAGAAAACATGCGGATTTACAGAAATCGGTGAATAACCTGTATATTTACGAGATAGTTAATATGGCTAGCTTATAAACCACTTCACAGATCCTCAAATAACAATGTCGAAGAAAAACATATGCATACTATGCGTGGATCCAGCAATTTACGCCAGAGGTCCTGGGACCCCATTTTGATATAGGACTAGATATGGACAACCCAATATTGCCAAAATGACCCCGCCCCCTGAATATCGCGCATTCACTCTAGCGTGTTTATGTTTCAGACATTGTATATCTAAGAATAATTTATTGTAGACGTTCTTCAGCTTGATTATATTGCTCCAGTTGCCAAAAGTAAGGTTATTGTTCTCTTTGAGATTGACAGGAAATCCTAACCTATTTCGTAATTAGTATCACGCGAAACGGTATTTCTGTAAGCCCTTCAAACCAGCTACCGTTAATTTAAAACGTTTACATAATTGGTAGTGACTGAAACATTATTGTAGGCGCTTTAGTGCTTTTTGTTTGCTTAATTGATGCTTCAAACAGTTCCAATTTGCAAGTTTGTTTACTAACACGTTTGCGTTAACGCCTAGTACAACATATTTTAATTTAAGTTAAGACTTGATACTAAAATGAGTCTTAGTTATCGAAATTGTCGTTAATTATATAGCAATGCCTCAAGTGGATAATCAGAATTATTAAATGTGATTCCTTATTCGAATAGTTATACATAATTAGATAATTATACATTCAGGGAATATACGATTGTACACTTGATGTTCGCTTCAGGACGTATGTCATACACTGTCGAATGATTCCGATAATCTCGCGTTCGTTCAGGTAAATGGATATTTATGAAATATCCGATTGTTTCTAACATGAACATATTCTAGATATGGGTATATGTATATGTCATAATAACAATAGACCAGATATTGTCTACCTTCAATTGATGCATTTATTTGAATAAAAAAATACTTCCAGGTCTAAAATAGTCTTGTTCTGCGTTTACTCCCTGGTCCGTTTGGACTTTTTGTGTTCTCTGCCAGTATTTCGTCCATTTTAGTTTTTGTGTATCTGATTTGTGAATACGGTCTTCATGCTGTGCACTTTATTCAAACTGGCATACCTTATATTGCTCACAAACTCGAATAGGCCAGTCATTTTTGGAATAACTTATTTGTCCATAAATTTACAATCATAAGTATTTAGGTCACATTGGGCTTCTTTTAGTCGCTACTTATCATCTAGGTTGTAAAGTTTTAGATTTAAATAATATTTTTCCAGATTGCAAGTGTAAAACTATTTAAGCTGCTTCAGTACATATTTTCTCAATAGTTGTAATGACATGATACATATATAGAATACTTTAGAGTATGACATATTAAATTTGATATAGAGATATATATGCAGTACATTTTATAAGGTATCGGAAAGGAATGTAATTGCCGAGTGCTCAAGTTGACGTCATTATCGAATCAAAATCGTAATTATTTCAGACATCATAATATAAATTTAATTTTAGATGGTCCCCGTTTCAGGGAAATTTCCGCGGGGAAATTATTTCAGCAAAGAAAGAAAGAAACTGATATACGGCTTACTTGCTTAAATTATAAATGTAATGTCTGAAAATGATCAAAGTCCCTGATGAGTTTGAATTTAGTGTTACCTTTTACGGTTGAGTGTCGGTTTTTTTTCAGTCGATAACACTGTGTTGTATATATCACGGCTTGTGGGCTACATTAACAATAATATAAGGAATACTATAACACGGTATGGCTTAGCAACGTATTTCTCTAGAGGACTGTGTTATTTATCATGAATTACCTAATGTTAGATTACTTGATTATTGCCTTCTGCAATCGAGATCATTATGCGCAAGTGAAAATTATAGTCTGAATTAACAAGTGCGAGTACACACCATTTCAAAATTGTGACAATTTCTATATTTGTTACCAGTTTTACCTCTCGGGGGGTTCATACAAACTCGATTTAGTTTAAACTGTTATACAAGAACTTAATGGATCACTCAGCGGCAATATAATTCTTATTTTGATTAACGATTTATACTGGCTGCGCGAACTTATCAAATGAACAGAGACCGTATACGTATTGCCTACATTAATAAATTATTCAAAAAGTACTTTATCAATATTTATCTTAGTCAATTTCGGGTTAGTTGTCTTTTGTCATGTATTATCAAAACACAGCCGGTAGCATTATTGCTAACCCTTAAAAACGGTCAGAGTATCTAACAATCAAATATTGGATAGAATAATCAAACTTTCATGAGATTTGCACAGTAATAGGATAACTATACGTGACAGGTAATGTGACTTTAATTAACTTGTTTTGGGTTTTAATTTTATTCACACCCAACAGCTGTTAGTTACCCTTTTATTGAGTGGTATAACTGTAATGCATGGGTGATTAAAACACTCTAATGAATAATTGAACACTGTCCGAACAAAATCTAAGATTTATCATAATTATGACTAAGAAATTGACGTAATTCTTTTCATTAAATTACCTGTGGCAAATGTTTGAAGTGTTATCTTGTTTTCAACATTAAATATATCGGCAATTCATAATATGGACACAGAGATAAATCTTTTAATTTTATAGAAATAAAAACAGTACATGTGTATGGTGAAAATATTGTTATTTATTGTCGCATTTTACCGTGCTTTGTATTCAAAGTGGTTTCAAAACTTCTTTAATGTGTCTTATTTGATATTAAGGCTTAATCCGCTGTTTTGGTGCAATGTCATGTTACAAATCATTAATTAAACTCGCAGACAATTTTCGATTCAGAATAAGGCCAATGTAAGTAGACGGAATTAAATTATAGGCATGTTAAATTTGTTCCTGTAATGCAAATTAGTTTTTAATCTCTGTATGAAATGTATCACGTCGTTGTTTTGAAAATATCATACTAAAACTGAAATTACTGTATTAACTGATTAATTAATTCAAGTCATGCATGCAACAATAATGGGTATCTTCGACTCTTTCTATTTAATGTTTCAACGATCGTATTGGAAATACCGACCGAACATTTCCGCATTAGCGCCCAAGCGCTGCAATGTTGTTTGACGCATTAATAGCAAAAATCAAAATATTTTCATTGTTGAAAGTTTTCTATACGCTACGTGCCATCTATAAAATGCGAATTACAAAACTCAACAGTACTATTTCATATCTGGCTTTCAACTCGAGTGTAATGGATGTTTCATCAGATAATGTGTCGAGAGAATAAATGCGAAATCCAGTATTTCAGAGACTGACAAAAACTGATATTTGCTTTCACTGTAATCTTTGATACGGTAGATTAAAGGTAATTTGTATGCGTAAAAACACTGACAAAGACGGAAGACGGGTATAAATGATATTAATTCATACAGGAAATAAGAAAAGCGGCATTGTTATGCATAACAGAAACACGCCGAAATAAATCTAGGTTTTGTGTTAAATGTTTATTCTCGCAGCTGGCTGTGGTTGAATCGCGCTGATAGATGTGGGGATTTTATTAAAACGTTTTACTCAAAGTAACGATTTAGTTATACTATAAAATAACTCTAAACAATGATACATTCAAATGTTATTCCTGTTCCGTTTAATCCACTAAACGATTTATTTGCAAGATTGATACAGCAAAATGCTGGAGTATAATTATTCATGCAAGGTAGACCATTTTCTTAAACGTTTCGGTATTCTATTTACATTTGTTTCTAATTTCATCTGTTAAACCTCATTTCAACTCTTCAGCTTCGACAAGAACATCTAACTCTGCCACTAACAAATCTCGAAATACATTGAATCAATAAGATATTATCAAAATCAAAATCTACCATATTCAAAATAATTAGTTTCCGTCGCATTGTTTCGCAGTTAATAAATAATGTGTTTGTTTTGAGTCTCCGTTCCTGCGTTCAATGAATTTAAGATTACAGTGGCGACGTTTCTTCTAGAGCTTGTTAAAATCCATTCATCTTTTTAGATTGGGTTTAACCGATTGACTTATACGAATGGATGTTTAGAATCAAGCGTCGGTGTAATTTGATCATGCACTTTTATTGTAATTTAATTATAAGCTGTGTATTACTGTATTTGAAATAGTCTGCGCTATATGAATATATTTGACAAGGCAAATCTTCACAGAGAATGATTTGGCAGTGACGTGGCTTAAGATAAGATTTAGTTGATTAAATGTCGGGAATAAGTATACGAAATTCCTTACTGCATTAAGTTCAATTTTATTAATAAAAAAGACGCGTGTATCTATATCATCGAAAGGCTTTTCGAAATTATTGATCTTATTGCGTGTTTGCTTCTTTAAATAAAGATATATTTTTAATATATTATTATTTTGAATTAAATCCTTTCTGTTGTTTTGTATGTTAAAATAAAAAAAGTGAGTCATAATGCAAAGGCTGATTATTTTTCAATTCTTGTAATTCCACATTTTCTACACAATGATGTATAAGCAATGTAATTATTTCCAGCTGCTTTGTGTAAACATTGTCATATATTTCTGTCTGCACGTTTTCGTGTTTCATAATATTGGAAGGAACAATTGCGTGTATTTGTTTTAATGTCAAAAATAAGAGTAACAAGCAATTCCAATTTTATGAAAACCACATGTTGCTCAGAACGTTCGTAATGAAAAGAGATGCTGTGGCTGCGATAGGAACGAGAAGGCATTTGACAAATTCTAGAAACGTTACCACGTACATGTTCTTGGCTAGAAAACTACGAAGTATCTGGAAGTATACATCTACGCTTGTATCCAAAATGCCGAAACTTGATACATAAGTTGAACGTTATATAGCTTGAACAAGTCGGTGTGTTTTATGAGTGCTTGTCTAGTAATGTATAGCATATCTTTCTATTCCAGCAGGAAGTCTTCACGGTTTGAAAACAACGTTATGATGAACTCAATACTGACGTGGGTGTTCTTGTTAACGTGTTATATCGTTACGGATTGAAACAAGTTTCGGAGATCCATTGTGATCATCGGAGATAAGGAAACGGCAAGGAAATATATTACTTAAGATAGAAACTTAATCATAATTTTTACATGGCATATATGCCAAAATATATTACATTAAACGATCAGTTAATTAATACATAATCAACGTGTTTCAATATTCCTAATTTAAAAAGACTAGCTGAGAGAATTTGATGATGAATGTGTTCTGTCGTAATTACACGATGCAAAAAGTGGAGAAATTAAAATAATTAAATGAGGCGATAATGAATGCTTTATAATTTTTCTCATTAATAAGTCAATTGTACTCATGTAACTTATAGTTTTATTGGAATTTTCAGTACATTGAGATGCTATAGACTACCCGGCAGATCTGAAAAAGTTACCGTTGTAACGATATTGGATTTTCTGAGACTGCGAGAACTTGCGGAGTTTAGCCTCAGATTCAAGTGACTTGGAGTTAATATCGTATGAAGCGGCAACTCATGTAAGTGGTGTTATTGTAGGCAAAGACCCTATTGAAGTATTACGCTGATAATGAAAATTAGGATAATTTTGTAATGTGTGCAATACGTTGGTGTCATGTTAAAAGTTTATCAGACGGTGCGTGAGAAAACTGTTACGTGAATTCTGTTTGTGGAAATTAATTACTCGGAGTATAAAGTGAAACGAAACGAGTAGATTTATTTCTGTGATATTGAAGTGTTGAAGATAAAGGATTTGAACAAGATAAAGAATTATCGTGTGCCAAGAAACATGGTTACAGTATAATTAGTAAACGATATTAAAAAGCGATTGCTACGGCTTTTGACGAGGTTTTTTTTGCATCAAGTCCCACAAATTACAAATGTGAATCTATGCCGATTCCCGCAGTCTTAGCGAGGAACCAATTACAATGATTTATTCCTTCATGATCGTTTGTGAATCAACATGAAATGTACTTTTTATCAGATTTCTGAAATAAATTACGGATAACGAAATCATGGGAAACTTTCCAGTATTTAATCGTCTGACGAAGACTACACTGTTCATCTTATTGATGTTGCTGACTTTTCATTACGGTGAGTACTGACTATTGTTCTATGTTTTTTGTCAAACTTAGTTGTTTTGGCATTTCCAAATTATAAGATGTTATGTTATTACGGGCGTATCTTGATACTAATGTACAGTATGTCTAGCATTGTTTTTATACATTTTAATATAATCTTACATTTGGTGGCAATTTTTTTCTCCACTTTACAAATGTACCAATATGTGTTTACCTCATAATCATCCCCATGCATGTAGTTGCATTGTATTTACGTTTTCATATTAACTAAGTTTAATCCAATGTTCTTAAATGAGTGTATAGCATTGACAGAATATTGTTCTTTGGAAGCTACATTTCTTTGAACATAGACATGTTTGTTTGCGTGCAGTATTGCCTTTTACTTCAATCTGCAAAATTTGTATAAATATCAGAGTCCATTACGGATTGTAACCAAAGTGTTTTATTCGTTGAAAAGATAGCCGAATTGATGAAAGTTATTTTTTTCGGAGCGGCCCCTTGTATAGTTGATTCAATACTAATCTAAAATAAGGAGCCCTGTACAATGTGTAACTGTTAAAATCGGTTAGATAGTTTTCGGTGTCAATATAAATATTTTGGTGAAACAAAACAAAACGGCTCGTACATATTCCAGAACATTTGTGATAGTTTAATCTCCTATTATCTCCTATTTTCCGGCACTTATTTAAAACTAATTTTAACAATTTCAAAATTTCACACGTACGATCTCCTAGAGTATAACGTTTATATTCAGATATTTTCCTATAGCAATAATAAAGCCAGTTTGTCTCTGAATAATAGTTTCAGTACAAAAGTAGCTATCATCTTGGATTCAATTAAATTGACTTTTTCAGATCCCGTCGATGTTTCGAATTAATTTGAATTCTTCGCTATGCAGGCATTTTCTAATGTACGACGTAAAAATCGTTGTGCGCATGCGCGGAATTTGTTATTCGAAGAAAACACTTAGTTCATTAAGTTTGATTATTTTGTAACTGTCGATATATTCTTGCAATATATATAAGATGATGTATTCTGATACATGTATACTAACTATTGTACGTCATCGGAGATACATAAAAAACAATATTACACATTTGGCCTTGTATACACGTGTGAAGCAACCATAAATACTAATTATTATATGGCAAGTGTTTTTTGACCGTGAAACAGATTTGTTTTATCTTTAATTACCGTTGAATTATAAATGAACGACGTGCCTGTGAGTAATTTGTGGTTTTCAGAAGAAAGAGTAGATTTAGTACAGAGAATCATCCCAAAATCAAGTTATAATAAAACATCGAAGCTTTATGAATATTAGATAATACGAACATAGAAATTGGCTTTAAGCTTAACCTTGTCCATAAATATATAACATTGCCTCCGATCGAAACAAGTAAATGACCTTAAGAGATTTATTTCGCACCTCGATATGTTCATAGACAAAGAAGCTATAGCGTATCAATTGAATTCGGCTTCAAACTCAATTTCCATGTCTGTATGCTACATACACGACGCTATAACAGAAATCAAATCCAACGTTATGAAATATATTGTTTATGTTGTAATTTAGATGATTTAGAAGAAGACTTTCACTTAACGTGCATGTGTCCTTGTTTCGAACTTTTACATAGGACATATATTAAGACTTATTATTGCCAAAAAAACTTTTATGTTTAAATTTTTAGAATAACTTCAATCAGATGAGAATATTTTTATATAACTTTGCCGTATTCACTTAACAAACTTAATGTTAAACTACTTGTATTATCTTTACTTATGAAATATGTATTATAAGAAAAACAATATTGCTATGTAATTGATGTTATTCTTTAATACATATATTTATATTCCACATCTCATGATGATGTATTTGTGTACATATTTGCTAATGACGATGAGCTGTAATTGCTCAAGTCAATAATAAACTTTATGTTCTGTTCGTTTCTGCTAAACCATTAAGGTTTTGCGTGTGCCATACAATTTATTGACTTGATAAACTTAAAACATACTGGCAAACAATGCTACTCTCATTGTTTTACATGCTCGCAACATAAAAACTAAACATGTGATACGAGATAATTCCGCATTGGTAAACATTTCGTGAACCTGACGCTGGAAAATGAGATAATATCACTAAAAATGTATTCCATTGTAGTTTGAGTAGTTTTTGACTAAATAACTCAAATACCATGTCTAGCTGCACTAACATTGAAAGGAAGTTGTTAGCACTTTCAAATGTGGGCTGTTTAATAGTCTAAGCATTAAAACGGCTCTGTTTGACACAAAGTGACAAAACAACATAACGTTGAAGACTATTTTAGTCTTGCCCTTATAAGTGTATTTATTTTTACATAATAACTATTTGAGACAAATGTCGAGTGTGTACTCGAAAATTGAATTAATTGCGGAGCACTTGAAATTATTGTGTTATTTTTTCTGAGGGCAAGAATTGAGTGCCAGCTGCTGCTGTAGGTGTTGTATTTAGTGCATCCGTGTGCTAATTATAAAATGATTGTGTTACTCAATAAGAAAGTGCCACATACAAAGCCTGTAGCAACCTATAAACAGATAAAAGGCAATAAAAATAAACAAACAATTATTGAATATAGAATACTTTATTCCGAAATATTAGTCATACTGTCAATGATTCACATAAAAGAACAATGCAAATACATGTACAAAAATAACGAAATAACTCTATTACACATTGGTCAATGACAATAATAGCATTTGACATGCACAATAGTAAGGTTGGTGAACATAATGTAACTCATAATATAGTACTCATTACATTTTTATTGAAACAATATGAAAAATAATCGAATAGTGGGGAGAAAAAATATGTATCAGGTTTTTACATTTTCTAACAGATATATAATTAAACTTTCATTTAATACCAAAAGTATCAAAATGGAACGTCTTCTTTTCTTGTTATAGAAATTCCAATTTTAAGAACAACGTGCAAAAGTTAGATACAAAAATGACGTCGCGTCAGAATGTCACATAATTCTTTAAAAATGCGTCCGCTTTTCAAATGGAAGGAACAACGTATGCAATACTTTTAAATATTTCCTCGCTCGTTTCAGTCTATAAATAACAAATATACCTCCAAAACATCTTCAGACAAAGCACAAATTTTGTGACATCTGAACTTTGATTGGGAAATACTCGGCGTCATAACCAACGTCACTAATACAGGTTTGATCGTGGCGCAGCATGTCAACATTTAGAATATTCGCGAATTTGCGGTTTTGTCCAATTATGCCCGAGGTTCTGTTTCGAAGTGTATTTGGGTGCTATGTTCTAGCGGTTAAATGTCGACCGCATCACCCCCTTGTTTACGACCGAACGATAGTAATTTCCAAACTCATTCCGGTACTACATTTTGTTCAAAGGAACTGACTTGATTAAGATTGGAATTAGTATTGAGATTTCGCTTAAAATCATTCTGGAATAAATCCTTACTAATTAAAATGCACAGGCCTCAAGATAGTCAAATATGAATCATTAATGTCTATTCTGACATGATCGTAACGAATCTGGCGCTCCTGCAGAACTAGTTCCCCTTGAAATTATAATACATTGCATGTAACCGATGAATTTTCTTGAAGATATCACAGATAAATTAATTTATATAAAATTAATTGATTTATACCAAAAATGTCGAACCACTGCTGTCGGAATGAACTGGATGTTTATGCCGAGTTTATAAATCTTCAGTTTGAACTCGGAGCACGAACGTTGTTTCTCGCGTCTGATAGTGTCTGCCAACGAATTTAACTATTTTTGAAAATTAATTCCTTGAAGAGTAGTTTTGGAATGACTTATCTACCAAATTTTGTCTATTAGTGAGAGATTTTAGTTCAACCTAATTATTTTAGAAATACAATTTTCGAACGATACTAGACGCAACAATTAGTTCAGCTCATTCTTCTCATTATCCATCACTTTACAACCTGCATCGCAGATATAGGCATTACTAGACTCGATCTTCTAAAATACAATTCGTCGATATGCTTTGAATAAGTAGTATGCACCATACTTATGTACATGCATACGAACTTTGCGTCTTGGTGCAGGATAACACGAAAATAAACTGTAATAACAGATATCCAGACATCCTAACATTTTCTCGGTTAGAACCTATTTCGAGAATCCTGTGCGGTATGCCCTTTCACGGTTAGTAGTCTACATTTCATCGAGTACAGTATCGTCTCAGAGATGTTGATGTTACTTAGACAAAAGACTGTTTAGAAATCGGTGATATGAAATCATGTCACTGAAACAAACGTGACTATGAATTTCGTGACCGAATAAACCTCTATGGCAATTGTCGCCGTCTCCACCAGCGTTCATATTTCTATCAGCGTGTTCATCTTAGAGTTAGGTTTGCATAAATGGAGTTTTATTCTATTCATTGTGTTAAAGTTATACATATATTTGTCAGTAATGAACAGTATTAATACAAAACGTGGTCCCATATACAAGTTATAGTGACTGCATTTTGTTTTATGACGTTTATACAGTCCGAGATATGAATAATTAACTTCTATGTTTCTCGTTGGACCTCCAAGCAAGTTAGATCTGGTTAATACTGAATTGTAAATGAAACACAGAGGAGTGATACTCACGACGATTAACAGAGGATGGCGCCAGGGCAACGCACTAGTAATTATTCTCCCGATTATTAAAAATACCACTGGTATACAAGACTTTCAAATACAAATTATTGTATCGTTGATCATAAATTCATGGGAGTTTCGTCGAATATTTGTGTCAAGGTTTAAAAGGGTTGATGGTTGTGAGTAATATTTATTACAAAAATATCGGTAGCGTATTTCTCCCGGTTATAACTGAGCAGAACAGAATCATTTGTCAACATGTACAACATGCGCACTGCTAAATAGCATACGTGTACATAATACACACATAATCAAGAGTGAACATAACGTTGAGGACACTATGTGTAAAGAACTAAAATAGATCGTCATATGTCCCGTATAATGGAACGAATACACACTGAAAGAATAAAGAAACACCGGGTCAAACATTTTGCTGTTGTTCCATATCCGAAGGGACAGTAGCTTTATTACACGGTCCATCTACTCTTTATGTAGCACTCATTACGTCAACAGCCAGAGGGGAGCTTACTGTGTCTGAGTAATTACCTATATTCAGACACACGAAAACCACTTGGTCATGCCTCGGCGGGGCTCCGACATAATTAAAATGCACGCCACATTGTACTCTGTACATGTATACCACACACTCTGCCTATGCATTTATCAATGATTGAAATACCACCATGCCACGCCTCTCCGAATCTGTCGACGCTGACAAACGGAGTAACGTTACGTACATTCCCATTACTCTAAAAAAGTGCAGCGAAACTATAAGATAATGAAAACGCGCAGGGTACAGATTCGTTGTATAATTTCGTATTCACCAGAGTGACCGCCGCTTGTATGTTCATTAATACTCTGGAATTATGTAATATATGCTGCATGATTTCCTGACGATTGGTCTTGAACTGCAAGCGCAGTTACAAAAAATTTATTGTCTAAGTCATTACTTCGTATTTTATAGTATAAAATAGGTAAAGGCTGTCAATTCCATTGTATCAACCATTCATCATACAAATTCCAGATTATTTAATTTCCAAAATTATTTCCATAAATCTGCAGACGAATCTCATTCAGATTTACTGCTGTTCTGATATGACTAATGTTTATTGAATAGATATCTTATACAGTTACAGTAAGCCGTAGTTAGGGATAGGAATAATTTAAGTGTTCATGTATTTTCAAATATAGCAATCCTGTTAACTTCACGAATTTCTCCAAATACTTCCAAATACAGTTTTATTGCTCTTTCGAGTTGTCAGTTCTGTCTGTTTTGTTTTTACGTCTGACTAAGTCTGATAGCGAAAAAAGCAAATTGGTCGTAAATTATGTTTAAAACTATGTTTACGGACGGTGGGAAAGCTCAACTAATACAACTTTATTACCAGAAGCCGTGGTCCTAGTGCAATGAAGTAAAATTGCCCATGGGGATTGATATATGAATCTGCTTTAAATACAAGCCTAGTTTTGAAAACAAATTTGATCGTTCGCTTTGAACATTCGTGTCTGTGGTTAAAGCTGGGAGTAATTTCTTTGTCTAAAATGCGATAGAGATATAACAGTCATAAAATTATAAAAGGTCACAAGGTTTAATCAAATATAAAATGTGTTTTTCAATGACTCAATTGCCATAAAAGCTAGTTGGTTATCATAAACTGAGTCATTATCGAGTGTAATGAATTTTGTGATTTTATTATTATTATTTTTCGCTTGTTGAAATGTTTGTATAAATATGTAAATAGTATGTGTATTAATTATGTGTAAATGATAAATATTGATCGACGCGATAATATGTGCTTAAATTTAAGGCTCACAAAAATTACCGCATGCGAAATGCTTTAAAAGGCTTTAAGATTATCGGAATTCCAATCGATGATCATGACAGGTGTTAAACTGAGGGTGGGTAAAAACATAAATTTTGACACTTATTAGAATAAAAATAAGATCGCGTGGCTAAATTAAAAATTGATTTGGGGGAGTATTGGAGTACTATAGTGTATACAAAGTGTAAATATACTAATTGACGAATGTTTTCATAAACTTCGGATAAGCGACAGGAGAGCTTGGCAGACTAAATAAACTAATGATTTCATTTTGTATCGAAATTGTTAAGGATAAAATGTAAACATTATTGAATACAACTTGAATTGAAATTACACCCTCGATCAAGCAAACTATTTCTTTGCATGAGAACAATTTATTGAGGGCTGAATACTAAGCTTCGTCTTTTATCTAGCATTGAGATAAACACATGGCATATTTTGTTTCAATTAATCTGCCAACTTGAATCATCGAATTGAAATATCTCCTACAGTTGTCAAGTTTCAATTTTCGAAAAAAAATTGGAAAACTGATGATATTGCTTTCCGTCATGAAATAAGTTCTCAGATGTATACTGGCGTTATGCTTTTAATTGAAGCTCTACGTTTGCATTGTTTCAGCTTGGTACGCTCAATCATACGTCATTTTGTTACATAGCATTGTTATAAAATATTTTTTCTTTAAAACCAAAATAGGTTTCACATCACAGAATACAATAATATATAAACCTTGGCATTGCAAGTTTAAGATTTTAGTGATGTTTTAACTAAGGGTTAATTTACAGCGTACAAATAGTTTTTAACTGTTTCATTATAAAGAAAAACTTATGTGTGGTCCACATACATAAATCTTACATTTAAGCCAAGAACGATTAGTTTATGTAATGGATCAAGTAAAATTTGTTTTATTTTTATGAAAGTTTTATTTGTAACTAATTCTAAAAACGTGTAGATCGCAAAGTTTAGATAACTGATCCAAGCGAATATATGGGGGAGGTTTTATTGGGTCCATGTGTTAATCTACTCATAAATCTACTCAAAAGTTATCTTTAGAGGGTTTAGATATTCTGACAAAGACGTAATTACCAATAAAACATTGGAAAACACGGAACATATTGGTAGCGTGGGTACAATATTACATTTAAGACCAGATTTCTTGATCTGTAGTTACTGAGGTGTTTTCCTGTATTTAGTGTTCCATTAATTCATTAAACCTCCTAGGACATTGGGTAATGGAAATACAACCATGATTGCATGTCACACGGCGACAAATTATTGACCCAACGGTCGATTTTTATAATTTATTTTAATCGTTTGATTTTTTACTTGAATATAAATTGTCGTTCAAAGTCGCAATGATAATTAGGAACTATTAACAATTGACCCGAGTTAGGCATTCATTAGATAGTAAAACTTTATAATGTCGAATATTACAATACATGAATTGCATTCGCGATAAGACATATACGTACGGAAATAGTATAATATTTATTATTTATACTTAAATTATTTCTCCGCTTAATTTCGCCTTCAATTTGAATTTGAACACATATGTTTTAAACGTTTTACATATGTGACCATGGAGTGATTTTACGTAAATATGCAATATTTTATCAGTTTCTAAAATCCTGAACCATAATAGTAATACACTGTTCATCAGTGTTCATTTTTAACTAAACAAATCATTGGTTAGAAACATCAATACATTTGCTTTATCAAAGAATACGATAATAATGCATTCCTCTGTCGAATAGAAAGTTTCTGTAAATTAACAAAAAATCGATGTTTTTGGCAGGCCGGCGGGCTTCTACAAGTTTTGTTCGTCAGTAACATGAAAAAAAACAAGAATTTTGGATCGGTAATACATTGCATGTGTTCTAATTACAGAAATCAACAACAACACTGGATGAGGCACATTCACATAGCTTTCGTTCAGATGGGCCACATACCTACATCGTTAGTTATTACTAGAAACATAAAACTTAATATACTTATAACATTATTATAAACTAGCTACTAATTAATGTTCTATAACAGATTTGTTACTTTGGAAGGATGATGTCGGATTCGTTGTTATGTTATCAAATGTGTCATTAGTAATCAAAATACACGTTGCACCGTAAATAGATTAACTAAGAATTCATTATATGAGTGCTTCTATGGGATTTACAATCTCTTTTGTAAGTGACGTCATTTCAAGAAAACTTCACACGTGATGTCACTATTTGCAAGCAGGAAACAATATCTATTCCATATGGTCATTTCGCTTTCATTTCGCCATATGGGGCAAACTTGCAGCATCATATAGGCTCCAAATATACGTCATCTCCACATAACTGAAAAGTTGTTTGGACACAACACCAATGATAACACTTCAACTAATTATTTGCCCATACCTCAGTCAAAAGGGTTAAAAATCAGATTTAAAAAAAACTAACTTAATTTATTTAACTGTTTGTGTTTCGACGCAATTAGCAATATTACCCTAAAATAAAACACGAAGACATGACAATTCAAGACGTGAAGCTTCACAAGTGTTGATATGTTTCCAATGTACATCGTCATAATTATGTATAAAGTGGTAACTTCGCTTACTTGAACAAATGTTTAGAACAATTATACCTAGGATCGATTCGTGTCATTGGGAAACCATAGAGCATTTCATGTTTTGTTTTCAGAAATTGAATTATGCCTTACGTAGACTTATCTATCAAGTTACCAAGCATTCGTGACTGTAGGATAAAAACACCAGATAGTATTTGTTACATTGATCTGTCTCACCGCGTATTATTGCTATGGGTTATAAAAATGACAAGAAACACTATTCAATTTCGAGAATCGTCTGTCTTAATGTTTCTGTCATAGACAGGTTAATTCCCATTAACTAAACTTCCATCTAAATCTCCGTTTCAGACTTGAGTTAGGAAAAGGATTTTGGTAAAATATCAGAGTTGAAATGCCGCGTAGAAATTTGTCATTGTGACGTTATTTTCCTTTTTTCAAATAATAGGTAAAAGTCAATCTACAACTGCAGTTCGAGTAAATATAGTATAGCTAAATAATAACCAGCATTTGACTGTAGGATAGCATCGTTCAGTTAAGCTTTTGTCGAGATTTCGAAATTTATTCAAACGCTGTCCATTTGTCTGTGCTGACAAGACGTTCTGAACAGTTTTCTTTAGTTATCTGTCCGTACTTACATATCACACCACGAACAAAAATATAACTAATTACTTCATCCAAATTATCACCGAGAATATACACATTGTACAAGATTGAACTGCAATAAGCATACAGATAATAGGTTATGTCAATGAAATGACCAAACAGTCTGAAAGTACCAATGCCAAGTGTCTGCAACTACAATATCTAAATGAAAATGTCATACCAGTTTGCAATGAAGCACTAGACGAATTAAACCAATTTGTTTACTTTCTTCACATGGACACATCTTTTTATTGTGTATTAGTTTCATTCTGACATATCGTTGACAACATGTCTTTCTAGTTGTATGACATTTCATTTATTTTGCTTCATTTTCTCTCAGTTCATTCGGTAAAAATGTCATAGTAAGGACACCCCGTCTGCTTATCTTAACATTACAGCACACTGGTTCATTGTATGCTATAATTGTGTATCATTTGACTTCATAAAATTTCGCATTTCCCCCCGTTCAGGCCCGTGGCCACATGTTTTCTGATCCTGTGGTGTTCTCCATCTTTTCCATGCCCTATTCACCCCTTAAATTGTCCATGGTTGTTTTTGATCGTCAGCAAGACTATTCCTTACTTCCTGATTCCTATAGATTTTTGTCCTTACACCTCATCAATTCTTAATGTTACATAGTTGATGCTTCACTGTTATCAGTATGGGAAGGCATTGTCTTGTGTAATTTATTTTTCCTTTATATGTTGAGGGCCTCGTTGGCTTTGAGCCTTAGTTACCAATTGTCATTTGCATGTTTTAAAGATATTTAGAGAAAGATCAATGTGATTACCTTTGTTTAAGATTTCGAACATTACGTGTCATACTGAATCATTCACGAACACTGTAGGCATCTTACTAAACAATGTTCGCTGGGGCTGTCGGATTCTAACTCGATCGTTTCGTACGAGACTTGTCTGCTGTGGTAAATCAAACTTCAGTTACAAAGCATACATTTTGAAGCCAGTCATGAAATCTATTTTTTCCATTGTGCGACTCATATTTTTGACACCAATTCTCTCGTAATTTGTCTTAGATCGCCTTTTGATCAATAGTAATGCTTTTAGAAATTAGCTTCATGTCTTGTGTACAGTATCGGAAGAGGATTTAAGGACTGTACCCTTTGACCAATACGCCACCCTTTACTTTTTACTGTAAGAAATAGCGTCAAAAATGAGGCGTCTTAAACAGCAGATTCACGCATTACCTTTTCTTTCAATTCTAAGAATTTTATATTCTGATCGCACTAAAAGATAACATCACAGAATATTATAAATAATACAATAATTATATATATATTCATTGCACGGTTCTGTCAGTTCAGGTTCATCACGTGATACACACCAATTCCGGCAGAACACATTCTTGGTAATAATCACTTTATTATTTAGTGTTATTCACACTACAGAGCTTGCTGATAATGGGGTGCAAGCTCAGAGATATCGAAAACCTTCTCTCTAATACTGGAATACATTTATTACTTCAATGGCATGCCATGTATCTATGTTCCTGTATGCATAAACAATCATATATCCTTCCTTAAGTCGGTTTATAAAAATGTATGGCAATTATTGTGTACGTCTCTTGGCATCTTAGAACCTGAACGCAAACCCGTTAGTTTCTTTTTGTTTTACTGTAGATGTGCCGTTGTGGATGTTTGCCATTCCACGCAGTCTTTGCCACATGTGGTGTTTGTGAGTTATGTATTGTTGTACGAAAGATGTATAACCGAATGGGTTGTGTACACTAATGAGATAGTTCTGATGTATTTTGGCTTTTCAAATGAATGTTTCCCGGTGTGTGGGTCATTTATAACTCTGACAAATTGTGTACGTAAAATCATGCAAGCGTTTGCATCGTCTTGCAATCTTATATTATGAATAACTATTCCAGGTTTCCAATGCTCCTTAGAATCAAGATGTAAATTTATTCCATTTAAATAATGTCAGAGTATCAGAGAAGATTCTTGTAAAATTCTATATTCTTTTCGAGACGAAAAACTCACAGCCTCGACACGAAATTGTACATTGTGTAAAATACTCATGCGGTTCAACACATGTAGACTTAGGTCATTTTTTCAGACGATATTAAGAGAAAGAGAGATCGACATTAACGAGTAAACCCCGACTTACACATAATTTCTTGGTGTGGGTAGTATCTACTGAATAGGCTTTTCAGCTTATGTTTTATCACCGACAAAATTAATGCTGATCATCGCTTTACGTACATAGCTTTTGAATATTCAAAGAATTAATTGTTGTCTTTGACACTAAAATGCATATTTTTACATCGAATACAATAGAACAGATGACATAATTCTGTGTTCTGAGCCAAATATTTTTATGAATATGTATATTATTCAGACGTATTTGAATGTTAGCCATATTCCTGTAATAAAATATGAAAGTATGTCTGTTTCACGTAATGAGGCTCATTTGTAAAGCAGGAAACAAACATATATTAGCAAAGAATACGAATGGATTTGGTTGAAACATTGGGAAAGTCTTAGATTTGTATTATAAATATTTCGCGGGTGTCTTTCAATTCTTTTAAAAACCGACGTTTAACTGCCCCTAATATTGGCCCGCAGTTAGTGTTAAAGATTAATCCAGTAATATCAGTAAAACAGTCGTTATGCTGTTTTCTCATGTCTGTTTGACTGATATATTTCTACCTCGATATTAGAATTACGTAATTTGCTTTCATTGACAAGTGTGACATTTTCCAAATGCCGCGGGAGATTGGTTATGGTTTGCGGCATTAACCTTAACTTCAAAAGAAATTCTTTGTTTATAATTAACAAAACACTCTAGTCGAAAATCATGTATGAAATTGAACACATATTGTTAATTAATATATTTATCACCATACCTGTTTCTTTATATACATGTAATGAAATGTTAAACATTTGAATATGCACTGTATAACATCATGTGCTCCTGCAAAACCATGTCTTTTGTGATTATGTACGTTTTGTTGCTATGAAACATTTTATATGTTAATGCAATAAACTATTTGAATTGCAAAAAAACAAAACACTGGAGTCGAAAATCATGTATGCAAAAAGCTGCATCAATGTCCAGTAGTTGCCTCTGAACAAATGTTTACAATTAAAAAAAAAATGCATAATATCTTTGCGTCCGCATTACGAACTTAAAGTTAACACTTCATGTGAAAAGCGTTGGCTGTTTCTTAAAACAGTCACTTTAAAATTTATTATATTCATATTTCAATGTGGGTACGATTTGATTCTTGAAATTGATCGATGCTGATGCTTGTGATCTTTGTTCAATACAATACTGATTTTGAACACATGTGTATCTTTAAGTATCACTGAACACGATCTAAATCAACATACCATCGCAAATCATAAAAGTATCGCCTCATGTTTTCACAATTGCGTTCCAGCTGAAGAAATTCTCTTTGGATAAACCCGGATGTCAGTATGTTATACTCGAGAAAGTGATTCAAAACTATATACATGTAACTGTATTTCAGAAAATCTAGACGCAATCACAGAATGAGAAAATGTGTAACACCATAAAACTGTCTGTCTTTGATTTATTTAACTGCTTAGTTTCTATTCAAATATATTGTATCACGAAAGCATTATACTGTATTAGGATTCAGTTTTATGCGCTTAGTGATATAAATGACCCTCGGTAGGTCGTGAAAATACCGACACAATTAATCGATGAACAAAAAAGGAAGACAACCATATAAATCTGAATCGTTTAGATTTAATTGAAAACCAAGACTATATCGTGTGCAACCAAAAAACGTATATGTTTGTGTTTTGCCTTCATTACCTCTTTGTAATCATTTTGGCGAAATACGCGTCCCGAATTTTAACAGTGGGTGGGTAGGTAGATATGTTTGTTTTAGTTTAGTATTGTATTGGCTAAAATACCATTACAAAACTTGGTCGCGTAACTGCAAATCATTTTTGTTTAAGGATGACCTATTTTATGTCTCCTAGTTCTGTTTGTGTGTCTGTGCTGTTTGTATGTTGTATTTCCCGGTCGACGTCTGTATGCGCTTTGTCAGTCGGTATGTACGTCTGTCGTTATTTACTGGTCAGGCATTTAACGACAACATATTTCGAAGCCACAGTGCCATTAATTAGTTAGGGATTATTTTGCTCTATTAATGTGTGCATATTGATTAAATAAATGTTTGTTTTGCCTTTGAGACTGTAAGGTTGTAAATAATATAATTCAAAAAAGCTTAGTCTTTTCAATCTCTGTACTTAACAGTGTAATGATAGAAATTGTAATTTGCTATTTCAATAGACATGTTGTTTTTTATTTTTCCACTATTCTAAAACGTTAGCTCATAGCATAGATATACCATTCAATTAACAAGGCATTTATTCGATTGTCGTCGGCTCGTGCTTCCACCGTTGAGATATTATCGAACCTAATAGGTTTAGTTCAATGGCCAACAATTAAATCAATCGTTATAGGCGTGGATTATTAATAAAACAAATTATCTCACAACTGTTTGAACACTGATGTTAACCTGAACACCGGATAAAACGAGTATTCGAAAAAAAACCTTTGATGCACTTAGTGAATCCCACTGCCTGTTTGAGGCCGATACAGTTTTACTGGTTCTAAAATAAAATAGATTTTAGTTCCGTCCCCTATAATTAAGGGATGAAAGTATACTTTTTTATTTTATTGAATTTAACATTCTATTTGAAAGCCAGTAATTCCTTATTATCAACAAGGGAAGCTTGTAAAAAGAAAACATGAGGATTTATATAACATCACATGTAATAAGAGGATTCAAATGAAAAATGGTATTTCATTTTTTTCTCGTTTATGTAAGAACGGAAATATTTGTCAACATGCATGTATAATTTTAAGTATACTAAACCATTTCATTCGGAACATTTTAGCCATTATCCGGATGTTACATCGGACATCTCTGTATCACATTTAACGTTTAAAGAACATAATTGAGCGCTGCTATGGGATTTACAACCTGTACTGTAAATGACATCATTTCAAGAAAATACAACATGTGATGTCACTATTTGCAAGCAGGAAACAATATTTACTCCAAATGGTGACTTCGTTATCATATTGCCTTATAGAGCGAATATTGCTTACTTACTGTCAGTTCATGGTGACGTCAAATGTGGGATTAAAGAAGAAATGGAGTACATTGTATTTGACTTGAGAAAAAAACTCTTTTCGAAACCGAAGCCTGATATCTTGTACAGAAACAACGTTTTGTTAACCGTATCTTGCGTCAATTCGCACAATTCGACACTAAATCGTCTGATTAACGAATATGTTGGCATAATTGGAAAATGTAACTTGACATTTGGACTGCGATAAAGATATGGCATCACTTGAGGGCAAATTCTGACTCGAGCAATCCCCTTGGGGCAAGCGTACAGAGAATAATGTTCTAGGCATTGAATTTTAATCCTAGTTTGAATGAGTTGGAATGTCAAGCATCTCTCACGTTGTTAGACTAGATTAACGTCTGGAATATCTGAAATATTCAGATTTCTTCGGAACGTGGGTTTATTTGAAGTCACTTGGGTCTATTATTGTGTTTGTTGATAAAAACAAGGAATTATTCCTTGGTTATGCTATGTTTACAAAACATTAGTCTAGCAAGCAACATGTAACATTATTCAAAACAACATCATTTCTACAATATCCAATAATGTGCGTAGTTGTCAGATTGATTTCAACATGCAAAACGTTTAGAAGCATCACAATATAATTAGGCTTTGAAGAAATTATATCTTATAGCAGCTCTGGCTTAACGTTTGCTGTAATTACCATTTTGTTTAGATAGTTATGAGTGTGCGCCTTACGTCAGATTACTAAACATGTTCTATATGATTTAGGCTAATTAGAAACACAGTCTTACATTGTACGACAAAAACAGGTAACACATTGTTAAACTAACTATCCTATGCCTGGTTCTGTAATTATTCTCTGCAGACATAGAAATATGAGTAAAGACAAAGGTTTGCATTGACGTGTGTTACTTTACGGAGAACAAAAAGCGACACCGCTCTCTTAAGCGTAAAGTTCCATCCATTCCTCCTAAAGTTGATTAATGATTCAGAATAGGAGTATAGATGGTGTAGCTGCTAATCTGTTAATACGCTGCATCTATGTTAAGTGCATACCTTCAAAACATATTTACACGTCACCATATTACCAAGTAAAGGTACTAGCTGTTGTAAGCCTAAAGCTTCTAGTATTGTAAAAAAAGACAGACTAGTCTCTTGTAATTATATCATGTACCTAGACATTAATATCGTTGTGGATATGATTAATTCTTGAAATAGGTAAATAATGATGTTCTATGATTTATTAATTTCAATACTCGGGTCAGTGTTTAATGATTTACCCGTGACGTGGAGTAATGATATCTATGTATACAGTCGGACCTCGTTTATTCGAAACCCTTCTATCCGATTACGTGGTATCATCCGAAATTCATACGAGGTCCCGATGTATCTTAGGCATGTCGAATTGAAACGGGCTATTGGAAACCATGTTTTAAACCATAAATGAAATTTCGGAGCCGATTTATTCGAATGAACGAGGTCCGACTGTTATATCTGAAGTATGTGGGTGTTTTGCGATTGTTTACTGCGCAACTCATTTTAATGATTCGAATTTTTCATGTTGTACACGATCACATACTATTACATTAGTTCCATTTTATATGTTTATTATGCATAACTCGTAAACTGTTACGTACTAAATTATATATTTGCATAACTACAACACGCCTGATAAGCCCAGTCGGCATATTGATGTACCTTTTTCCGTGATAATGTGACTGAATATTGTAAACCAGCATCCAAAGTCTTTCTTCCTCAACATCTGGTTCATAATGAGATGACTTCTTCGCTTGAAAACGAAGTTAATACTGACAGGACGCACCTGTTAAGACAAATGAATTTTGTTCATAGCTGTAATACTTTTGGATACGATGTTAAAGCTGCAAAGTCCAATTAACATTACTAAAACGTATCTGATGACAGACAGTGAGAAGTCAACGCGATTAAGTGTGGGAAGAGTGCAACAAACCACTTACAATTTTATACTAGTTATCGTGGCAGAGTATCACTTTCTTATATGTTTAATTGTAGAAGACAACCATTGATGCAATACTCGCTTATAATGTAAGATTTACCTTCCAAAATGTGTCGCTCACCAAAGGTTGAATAACCACGAAGCAGAGTGGTGTAATTATATCTAAGTCAGTTTCGAGACAGAAATTAAATCAAGAATAATACACGACCGACTGAAAGTCAGAATGATGTATTAAATCAATGTCTATCCTATGCTTATCAGGTGTTACATCGATATTTCTGCTGGCTTTAGTCTAAACTGAGCTATATGTAGGATATATTGCTCCGTCAATGAGGCATCTAGCTTTCCATTAAGAAGATCTATGTGACAAGAGTCTTAGAATAATGATCTACAAACCGAGTTAGTTCTCAAATAAGAGAAGCTATATCATTGTTAGCGATTGGGCCATGCTGTACCATTTTTTGGTTGCTAGTCACAAAGTATGTGTCATAATTTTAGGTACTCATAAAATCTGAAAGTATCAGAAAATAAGCGACGTCATTTCCAGATCAAGAAAACGTCACGTATGACATCACCATGTACTGACGGTAAGCAATATTTTCCCCATATGGCAATATGAAAACGACGTGACCATATGGAGTAAATATTGTTTCCTGCTTGCATATAGTGAAATCGCATGTTGCGTTTTCTTGAAAGGACTTCACTTACCGAAGAGGTTGTACATACCATAGCAGCACTCAAATTGTTGTGTTTATTCTAGCATACAACGCATCAGTTATAAAGTTCAGCTACTCAGTCCCGGACGGTTGAGTTTTTTTATTGTTTATCAGTGTATGCAATCGTACCATTTTAAGGAGCTGTATTCGTGTGTGATTGCACGCACCGTCATCTGAGACTTCATCTTACAAAAAACATATCCACGTATGGTCAATGCAATGAATAATTTATCAAATGTTATATCAGGCAGAAAAAATTTGTTACATGAAATATTTTTGGAATGCCAATCATAACATTATATATTTACAAACCATCTCCATTGAACGATAACGGTCTTTAAGTTAATGCATAATTCATCTTAAAGCACGTGACTCTATTTTTTACAGTTATTTGCTACACGAAGTCTTCTTATAATTATACATCAGTAGAAGCGTTTCATCAGAAAGCACTAGACTATAACTACCAGTATGTACTCGCCCAGGCTTTTTGACATATGATCAGACACATGGCCTACCAGTACTATTCATTGACGTGTATAATTTGATCGTTTTTATCCAACGAAATGATTTTCTAAAATTTATATTTTGGATTTAATTACACATTTAGAGTTAATTTTATATCTGGTGTTGCATACAAGTTTGACCGACCGACCGTTTGTGTACTACTTGCTTATGTTTATGCAGTCGATTCCAAGCCAAGTACGACTGTTTTTGTTTATATATTTACATGTTGCCCTCTATAAATTAAGATAGTATTATTATTTTAAACGCGAACCCTTTAATTTCCCCGCCAAAGGGTCGGTGTTAGTTTTCCCTATATATTAATTATCTAATTGCGTATGGAAAACAATTTAGTCAAGTATGTACCAAACGTTTAGTTCATTATTTTTATTCCATTTATTTTACATTGAATTCTAATTTGCTTCCTTGAAGGAAGTCGTTGATTTACCTTGTGACTAACACGACGGTTTCGTCTTAAATGTGTTCTCTACATTTTCAGACATCATATAGAATATTCCTTTTGTTTCTGTTTTGTAACTTTCCAATAATTCGCAAATTGCAGACACGACCATGTTTTCTCAGACTTCATACATATTTGAATATGTTTCCCAATGAAACAATTTCGCATTTATGGAACCTTATTAGATGCCCTGTAAATTGTTTTCTTATTCATTGTTGTATATATGGCTGAGAGAATTTATAATACAAACTGCTATGGACGTTATATCCATGTTACAATGTTTAATCTATATTAATGTAGAATACGTATGCTAATACTTGGCCTTAGAGACTCAAATAGTTTCCATGGATATCGTCCATTAACAGTTGAACGATTTGTATTTCAAACCATTACTAAGGTCTCGAGCTGATTAACGTATAACCAAGCATTAATCGATTCATGATTGAAATTATAGTAAATGTATATGAGAGCCAAGGGTTTTTTCTACGCTGATGAAATTGAAAGTACATTTGTGTTCAAAATAAATGTTAAAACTGTTTAATAATAACCCGAGTATGGACTTAGATACTATAAGCACAGATGTCGTCTTATTTTAAGCAATAGACGGCACCCATTACAAGAAGCATGTATATGAAAATGTGTATATATATATATGTGTGTTGACTAGTTTGTCGTTCGTTATAACCTCGTTTATATATTTCGAAAACGTACGATTGCTAATGTTCTAAACTTTTTACAACTTTTAAGGACACAATTTATTATCCGTTATTCACAATGTTGCGCCAGGACTTCTCAAAAAGTTGTATACAAAATGAAACGCACTTAATGACACTGCAAAGATTACCGGAACACCATACATAAAACAGACCACAAATAACCACATAATAAGTACACAGTGGGACATCATATATGTTTGTTGTTCTCCGGCAACTCTCATGTTATGCATTGTTTTCCTTAATACATTCTGTGTTCAATTTAGATCGCAATAAAATGTACATAAAATCTGATTACATTCCACATTGTGATTGCAGGATGATTATTGACAGAATGCTTCGGAATTTGTTTCATGAACACAGTAATTGGACCGTATCTTGGAATTACTTGGGTTAATTTTATCTGAAATCGAAGAAGTTTTAAGTTTGTAAATGAATTCTCTGGTGTAACACACATTTGATATAAATACGACCGATATGCATATTATTGCTTCCTCCCGAACCGTTATCTGTTTATAAATAATTAGTAAATTGCATTACTGTGTGTGTTTCGAAAGATTATATTCATGCTGAAGACGAAACAGTTCAGTGGAAGTTAACATAACTCACTCTCGTAAATTAAAAATGATTTTTATATATTTCGCCGCAAGCAACCTAATGTTTTGAACTGTATGAGTAAATATGTTTGTCTTGCTGCAGGAAAATAAGAACATGTCATAATAGTGTTTGGAACTAGTGCACATTCCAAACGTAATGAAATATAAACAGCTCTGAAATCAAAAGAAATACTTAGACTGTCGGCTCATTTGGTTAATATGTTTACATCCTACAGGGTTGGTTTCGTTGTGATGATTTACAACTAATGTCATAGCAACACATTCTACATAATATCTTGCAGCTTCAATATGACAAGTCCACGTACTAAGGAAATTTATTCACAATTTCTTTCGCAAACGACATCATGTATGTTTCTTACATTTTTTTGACAATTATACGAGTGTTCAAAACAGTTATTAAACTGACCTTTGTGTTGCATTTAATGTAATACATAAGCCTCGGTATTGTCCGATTATATGAAACAAATCGCTTTCAGTACGAAGTAGGTGATTATGAAAAAAAACATTTGTTACAAGAATCGAGCCCGCCCGGCTCAGGTAGAGCGCTGTACTATCACCCAGCAGATCCGGGTTCGAGTCTCGTATGTGGCAGGTTATGTTCTTCCGAGCCATTGGTTACGGTCATGACATCCATATGTGGAGAAGTTGTCAGTTGGTTGTTGGACAGAGCGTTAGTACTCGTTGATAATATATTCCAGGAAAACTGGTTAGGTAAACTTGCGGACTGAAAAATTGTTGAAACATGGCGTAAAACTAAATGGCAATATGCTCCATTTGATAAAGCCGACACAGTTCGTTGAGAACGTTCACTTTTATTTGGTTATGTGGACAATAGATTGCCTGTGTTCGTCATGTAGACATGGTATGAAAGACATTCACTCCAAGTTCTTAGCCTCAATGACGGTTTGGTTCAATAGTATTGTATTTTGAAAGTTCTAAATCGTATGATAACTATATAATAAAAAATATCACCTGCACTTTTTTGTGGTATACTTTTGGAATACTGGTATATACCCGTGTCATGTAATGTAGTATCATTATATCGGTATTGTATTCCAGACTTATGTTTACAAATGTAGTACGCGAGTATAATGAATTCAATATCACATTCTTGTTCTAAGAATCATACTATGCGAGGTTAGGAGAATATGAAACTTATGTATATTATTGTAGTCGTTATTACCGTGCGGTTTTGCTATGGAATATAACATCACGTACGATGTAAGGATATTCCATAATATCAGTCGTCTAATATGTTCTTTTCGATGATATACTTCCTCTTCAGTGGTCGTTGTCGGTTTTGCATTAATTTTCCCGGCCAATATCTATGAAAAATGCATCTCTGGAAATGAGTTATGTGTTTGTTAACATCTATAGCGAATGGTTAAGATATTTATATGGATTCGTTTGTTCCAGAATCCGCTTTGTAGCTTGGAACAAGAATTGTCAGAGAGTTTGTCAGTTGATATGGGATTTAAAATCATCAAAACAAGTTCAGTTTGATTAGCGAGAATCTAAATTTGATCTGACAATCTGTGTGGTTCGCAAGTATAACATACACATTGTACTTATCAACGTGTTGGTGTTTTTTCTTACGCTTGTCAGATTGTATTACCATCAAATCGTGTTATTTCAAATCCAATATAATTGGACATGGCATTCTTCACTCTCTATTGGCGAAACTTCTACCCCATAACTCACATTACGAGTTGCTAACATCATACACAAAGTTCTGCTAATCCTGGCATTAGTTTCAAACCACATAATTATTCCAGACTGTTAGTATCACTGTCTACAATACACATATTTTACTGGTAACAGACCGATGTTTTTTTAATTCTTTGGTCTATGCATAACATTCAACTTACGAATATTCGGTGTAATGCATTAAGTTGTATCACAAACTCCTTCTGAAGCCGTTGTTGCGTATAATCTCAGTTATCATTTTTTTCTGAAAATCATACATTTGTTTATGTCTAAAGTATTCATCCTGATTTAGGCGAGAAATGTGTCGATATATTAAGGAAGTCCTGGTTATTTGTAACGTACATGAATACAATAGGTATTGGTTAGACTAACTGAGAGCCGTCATCATCCAAATGGAATACTCGTTACAACGCGTCCAACTGAAGTTAACTCACGAGTTTCAATTTGAGTGTTGTATAATACCAAATCCATAGGGTAAACAATGTACTAAATAAGACACAAACGCAAACACCTTCGCAGACAATTATGCAGAACTATAAAACTGGCTACTGATATGTTTAATTCATTAGTGCTAACAGAGAGAAAAACACAGCGCGGGCATAATTGAAAATTTAATTGAAAATAGCTTGCTGTTTGGTAAATTGCCTCCGAAACCCACAGCCCTCAATATAACACTATTAAGGGTGCAAGGAGGGTACAGAACTCCACGTGGAGGTGTTTAATATCTTTTCCCGATACACTTTTTCTTTTCCAATTACAAACTGACATACCTAGAACTGAAACCAATCGTGCAGCCGATTCTAGAACCGCTTACATCATCATTGACTCCATGCTTGCAATTAATGTCAACACATTCCCGTTTGAAGGAAAGAGAGAGAATAAGTTACTACAGGGGACGCCACATACATACGACATGCCTCTCCACATAGCCCTCCGGGAAAACAACAGTCCATAAAACATAAGGCATTTGAGGAGGCGCACGGGTTAATACGTCAGAGAATTGTGCAAGGAATGGCCTGGTCGACCATAGCGCATCATAGAGGACAAACAGGGAGAGTTAATAGATGAACTGCATTATAGGACAAGTCATGATAGCTGGCAACAACAGGCCGAACGTGGGGAGAAAACATAACATGAACATTATTTTATAAAGTGAAAGAACTGCACATGGGAACGGGAACCCTAACATACATCTAAACACAGATAGAAATAATATCCATACAGCAATTTACAGCCTTGGAACTGTCAGTAAAAATACTGAGGGTTTAAATCGATTTAACAGCTAGCTAACCTCACACTTAATCGCTATGTGGTCATTGACTTCCAACACATACACATAAATTGACTAAGTAAGCCGATGTATTGCTCCAATGATACATTTGAAAGACTATTTTAGACAAATACCGAAAAGATGTGACAAACAGAACGACTTAAGGTTTGTGCCATATAAAATGATATACATTTTCATCTTCATCATTTGCAAAGGCTATGGGAAAATATCCGATGAACGTTGTTAATGGAACTGTTGTTCATGCACTGTTCTTATACTGTTTGATTGAAGTTGGAATGTCAAATTCGTGCAATTTGTTTAGTTGAAAGGTTATTACTTACGTTTAAATAGTTACCTTCAAGTAAATTCGCGTATTTTTATTGGAAAAAGAAAATATTTTAGAACAGATTAGGAGCGTTCGAACTTGTAATTATCTAAATTTTCAAACTGTTCGAAGGAGATAAATCACTGGACCTGGTAGTCACGTTCTAAACATAATGGCAGTTATTGTGTTGCGTGTCGAAAAGAATCAGTACTTTTCACATTAAGACATGTACATAGGCGTTGGCAAAGATGTAAATTGTGAAATAAATGTCGTTCATCGTCAACAGCGCCAAAAATACCTGCACTGTTTATCATCACGGTAATTTGTTAATTTTTACTTTCGAGTGCGTTATACTGTGTGTTTTACCTGTCAGTAAAAAGCTATGTTTCTGTGAACAGCATTATCGTTGTGTGCCAAACAGATACGGTACGTTACATTCAATGGTAAGGCAATTGTTTCATTCTCTGTATCCTGATTTGATTTCATTCACCAACGAAGTATCTAATTTCCGTGTTTAAAACCTTTCAAGAACCCAAAGGTGTTGTTGTTATGAAGGCCAGTTCTCCAAACATTAAATACACTGACCTTTTTATAAAAAACAAACGCTAGCTTTGAACACGTGCACGAAATACTATGACCATTGCGACAACCCGTTGGAATGCGCATAGCCTTCTCTGTTTTCACAACATCATACTGCCACGTAATGTTTTGTTATTGTGTTCAAAACAATTGATAAAGATACTACAGTATTCAAGTAATGTAGTCGATACATCATAATTTATGTTCTGTTATGAGTTCACTTGACATAAATCATGAACTGAAACCAAAACCAGTATATGAGCGCTGCTATGGGATTTACAACTTCTTCTGTACGTGACGTCATTTCAAGAAAACGCAAACTGTGATGTAACCATTTGCAAGCAGGAAACAATATTTACTACATATGGTCACTTCGTTTCCATTTTGCTATATGGAGCAAATATTGCTGACTGCTCACACGTGACATTTTCTGGAAATGACGTCACTTAAAGAATAGGTTGAAATCGTTCAGCGGCGCTCATATCTGCATCTTTGTATAATTATATGCAAAAAAACTTGTTTCGCTTTCAACTCTCTAGTAACTTCAATCCACCCGTTGTATTTGTTTATTAATCGCACATTTGTTGCTCAGCTGTGATAAAATTAACTATAAATACGATGTTTTTCTAGTCTGATATATTTTTTCGCATAATTTGGATAAGGTTAACGAATTGAGCGATACGTTGATTCAACTAAATTGATAAGTTTCTTGCATTGTCAGTTCGCATTGTCTAGAAAAAATGTTTTCCTCTCACGAATTTAATTACTTATTTGGCACAGAGAAGAGGAATTTTCGCATCACAGCGTGGTGAAGTCGAAACATGAAATTTATGACGCATGGCGCACGATTGGTGCATATCTTAATGTAATGCATTAGAAAAAAACCGTAACGGATCAATCAAGATAAATGCGGGTTAAGCATGGAAAACATCGTTAAAAATCCCTCTCAAGCTTGTGTTGCTTTGTTTCAATACAATTCCTTTCATGATGCTTGCCTTCAGGTCGATAATCAATATCTAGATTTGTACAATTACTAGCTGACTAAAGGATCTAAAGGCTTTTAAGTATATCGAACATAACTTGATACTACGTTTCCGTTAATGCTTTGATATCCGGTAAACAAAACGGCCTCATTATGAAACTTGATTTTTTACTGTTATTTTAACGATGTTTTTTTTGTTGTGTTCAGATATTCCTTAGATAGTCCGTGAAGCAGCTTCAAGATAACTTTCTAAAAAACGAAGCTTAGTTATCAAGCAAAATATATGGGTTTTATGTGTGCGGTAATTCAGAAATGATGTTTTAAGAATGGACTATTATCGCGCCATGATATGGTCTGTGTTTAATTATGCATCATTCTTTAACTAATTAATGAAATTAATGCCATATGGGACGCTTATTTTAGAAGCGATAATGCGATGTTATCTCCAGTTCGCTTTTGAAACAAACTATTTCGTTTATTCAAAATAGTTTTGATAGCATTCTTTTGCCCAATGTGTACACTTTAATCTTATTATTAGACGTAAATTAATTCCTTTAGTTAGATACATAAAACCGTCGGACCATAATAATCTGTTTCTTTGTATAATATTATAATTTTTCAGGCAATGTGGTGGGCATGGATTATAATATTAGAGTAAGATGAAAAAGAAAGTTTTGAAATTTACGTTCAATTAGATAAAAGTTGTTCTTTGATAATATTACTCAATGAATGAACCAAAATGAGTAGAATAGCATAGACTTCAATTGTATATAACCCGTATAATAGTCTCCCTCTTAGCTGCGAACGAGACTATGTACTACAAACTATTCAATTATAGACATCAAAAGGTAAACTATGCATACCTCTGAATAGAAAATACTTTATGCATTATAATAACATAATGTCTAGTGATAAATTCTACTTACAGATGCATATCATACAACGCTTTCCTAATCAACGCAAGATGTATCACTTGTAATTAGTTATTATTTGTTTACATGATAGCATTAGTAGATATGAATAAAACAGTATATTAGTTTCGACTTTGAAGTTTTATTTCGTTTTATCAGTAGTATTTCAGTTAAGTGTGATGATCAGTTAGCCATACCAAGTTGCCTAGGTTACCAGCTAGTATTAATCTCCTCTTCCGCAAACAACCGGCAACTTCCCTTCTTGAAGATATCAAATATGAATAAAATAAATAGAATGTAACAAAGCGACACAAATGTTGCATCACAATGTAAAGGATTTATAACGTTAGGAGCTGCCGAGTATTCATTAATTACGATTTAATTCAGTATTGCCTGTATACTTATGTTTCAGGATGTACGTAAATGAGCGCTGTTCGTTAGTGCCGGAAACAGCGTGGTTATTAAACGTTTGTATTTGAACTACTCGTAATAAGAATGCGCGTCGATAATCATTAATCTCTCGTACTATTGATGAAGAAGAATGAATGCAGAAAGAAGAATGCATAAACAATATTAAATTTAATTTGTTGGTTGGCGTATATAAAGAGTCATGAGTCGAGTAGGTCGGATAATAAAAGGCTGGAAGATATTATTTCACTCATTAGAAGAAAGCGAAGGTCGCGTATATTTAGTCATAGTCATACACCTATGATATCATGTCAGTCGGCTGTTGTAAACGAATTGAATTACACAATTCTTAACGCTTCAAATGTATAAGTTAACGGTAAAATTAATGAATTTGACAGGGATATGTCTTTCTAAATCGTACCATATTAATTGTTATAAGATCCGCAATGGAAAAAAGAAGTTCTCTATCGCTCATTTAAGCCATCGTAAATGCGTATTAGGTGCGTGACGTGGGCCCCATCGCGTATGTACATATAATTTATATTTTATGTTATCCTGAACGTGTTTATAATATGCAGGAACAAACATAAGTACCTATTGAGTTAGTTAGCTGATATACACCGTTTGCTGTAGAGCACAATAGGCCGCTAACTACAGTGGGGGTATATTTACGTTACGCCGAACTTAATTCAAGTTATTCAAACAAGTTTCATTGAAACATTTATTGCGTAATTATCTTTACGATATCATTGTCTTTTATTCTTCATTATTTACAGCAATACAACCTTTCTGCACTCCACTATAATGTGAATGCACTGCGAGTTGTGTGCGTGCTCCACGAATCAGTTGTATTGTTCCTTTAATCATGTTTCATTGTGCGTGTGTTGCAAACACTGTGGTACTATATATGATGATATGCCTTGTTAGATCTTTGTATCTTAGAGAGCAGTTTGAGCATTTATAATGTCTTCGCACGTTTTTATATTTATTTCCATTACAGCACATGCCTCGTGTATTTACAGCGTACTGTATTTCATGCACGGTTGTAACGTGCAGATGTATTGCATTTAAATCAAACAGTAATCACCTATTGTTTGTATCGCCACCAACGAAATCGCCGAAATCATACCCGAAGAATACCTCTTAAACATCTAATAAATCAACAACTAAATTTGTTTTGTTTCTATACGTGGTTTAAACAAGTAACACGACCTCTTCCGATCTAATTAAAAGGAAAACAATACTTATTTTGTAACCAATTTATAGCCAACCTACAGTTACAGATCACTGAGTGTTGCGCAACTAACGCAAAGTACGCTGTTTTTCCGACATGATGATGATTACGGGGTGCAGAAATAATGTTAATAATATTTACAGGTAACCAATTTTAAGCTTCAGCAACTTACGACTGTTGTTACAGATGTAATATTGTTTCTAGAAAAAATATATGAACTAGAAACACCAGACATATATGAACGGTATGATCAATATGACAACTGCAACATTATATTACCTATGGCCCCGGTAATATTATCTAGGAATTGAGGATGGTGTCAATGCAAAAACATTTGGATATGCTTTGCCATTGGTTGCAAGTATTCACTGCACATTGCACTACTCTATTTATGATACACATAGTGATATTATTATATATTTTTGTATAGAAAAAACATTGAAGGTACATAGTTTCCATCTTTCTCAGAATAAGCTAAATCGTAAATGCGTACAAATCGGTAGTAAATGCATTTAGATGTACTCTACAACACTGCATTGTCACTTTCTAACTTGTTTTCGAAAACCACAAATACATTAGTCCGATACAGGTATTTCCTTTACTGACCTTCGCGCCGAGTTAGCGCTAGCACTGAAAATACCCGTATTTTTTGCTCTACCAAGTATTTTTTACGATTAGTTTCAGTGCAGTGTTTGGGTGAACGTTTGTATGAAGGTATCAACATGCATTTTTATGAGAAATTATACTATCTACCTTTAAGTAATTGCATTTGAAACCAACATATTTTTTCGGCGCAGCCGTACTAATATAGCTTTGCTATTTGCATATCAGTGTAATGTAAACAAATCAAATCTTACGTTAACCACCAAGGCAATATTTCTCTTCAACCGAACACGGTTTATAACATTGACGCGGATTGGTTAACCTTTCGATAAGGGGTACGTTACCTTACCAAATTCCACTGAATTTCGGTGAATTTACCGAAATTCATTTTGGGGTGACCAGCAATCATAACATCTCGGCATTTTTTATGTAACCCAACAAATCTTACCATCAAGATGTGCCGACCATCTTGTTTCAAGATATTTCTTGTTTCTAACAAATACTACACACATATTTACAATATTTTACAAACATGGCTTCCACAACTGTTTGGTACTTGGACAAAAAGTAAAGACTTGCTAAAGTTAACAAATATGATTTAATTTTTAGCTCAATGTATTATAATTTCATAGCACGGTACAAGCAACAGTCAGTCAGATGAACCCATTCATTGCGATGAAATATTACAATTAAGGAATATTTTTTTTTTTCTAAACATTGTTTCTTGTTTCAGTTTTTTATTTGTAGCGTGTAATGCATCAGCTTCTGAATAAGGCTTCGTAAAATGCACGTTTTCATCAACTCTGGATGCTCTTCCTGAGCCTAACCTAATTTGTTAAGCAGCAAAATATAAATTTATCTCCATTGCAAAAGTCATTAATCTATAAATCGCACAAATTCAAATGGATTTGGTTGGAAATATGAGGTTAAATAGTATTCTCTACAAGATTTATGATTCCTCTATTGTTAAATAATTGGTCATTTATCAACATTTTAAGATGTCACTGCGTTATATCCTTTTCAAGTTACACAATTAGTTGGGTACATTTCGAGTTCATATATTGGATAAGGGAAGTATTATTAAATAAATTGTTTAAGTAACTTCAAGAATACCATCAGGGTCATATATTTTCGAGCTTTAAGTTGTGGGGTTCAAAAATGTTAAGCAAAGTGTGCCTTCCGTATTAATGTCAAAGTATTAGTAAAATGTTGTTTTTTTTCAGATTTTTGAAAACATGATCATGTTTATATCCACGACATAACTGCACCATTGTCAAGTCAAATCAATACTATCAAAGACCGGTGGTGACATTTAAACTTCATTATTTCTCTCCTTCTACTTTACGAATTCATGAATTCACGATTTCATCTTCACGGAATTCACGATTTCAACTGACTAAATTTATAACATTGAATCTGGGAAGTTGAAATCGGGAATTCATGAATTCGTGACCTTCATATAGGAGAGAAACAAACAGGTGTGAATGTCACCACCTGTATTTCGTGCTATACCGTTTAATACATGTCTTCGAAGTGAAACGAAAATGTTTTAACTACAGTAACAAATAAAAGTGGACGTTTTAAGCGCAAGGGTGTGGTTATTTTAAATAGAAACGCTAGCTCCTAATTTAATACACATTTTCTTATACATTAATCTCCTAAATTATTGGATCTTTTTCTTGAAAATGAAGAAGTGATTTTTTTTGTTCATTCAATAAGATCAATATTACATTGTTTAGAATTTTGGAAGCTCTCATCAATCTTTAATTTGTTACTGATATTCATGAATAATATTCGTGGTGTATTATAGTACGTATTAAATAATACAAATTTCAGAACATTTTGAATTGATACTTTAGTTCAAGAGTCCATTTTTCGTACTGGGTGACATTCGATGTACTTCAGAATAGTAATAATTCTACTTCCGGTTTGCTCCGCTATGAACAGATAAACGTAAGACAAGACAGAATAAATACACCAAAATAACTTAAAATATATCAAACGATCATTTCATGTTTCCAAACTCCTGATATAAGTTCGTTTTGTATTGAGAATGACATTTTCCTGATACATTATATAATAGAGGCACGGCGACAGTTTATCTTAGATAGATAAATAGATTTTGGATGTTAAAAACATTAACTTCCGGTAGTGTATTTTGAGAAGGAATAAATAAATAAGGAAGTACAACATCTAATATAATTGAGCGCTGCTATGGGATTTACAACCTCTTCTGTAAGTGACGTCATTTCGAGAAAACGCAACCTGTGATGACACTATTTGCAAACAGGAAACAATATTTACTCAATAGAGTCACTTCGTTTTCATATTGCCATATGGGACAAATAGTTTACTGTCAATTATGCATATATCGATGGTAACGTTTTCTGGAAATGACGTCACTTAAAGAAGAGGTTGGAAATCGTACAGCGGCTCTCATACATAAATGTGAATGTAAGCAACAATAGATGCATCAGTATGTTGCAATTACACTCCTTGTCTCCTACGTACTGTTAAACAAACATTACTTACACGTAGGTCAGTGTCATAGTCGTGAACAATCTTTGTACGTTTTATTTCGGTGGTCGGACTTGATGTCCTGATAATCCGCTGTCATAGGCGTCACGAGTTCGAACACTCTGGGGTCACTTATAAGTGTCTAAACATTATATGAATGCCGCTGTCCATTGTAGTGGTAAATGCCATGTTGTTTGTGAGTCTATGAGGCATTAAAGCAACATTAAACATGTCTAGATTGTTGCAGAAATTGTGGAGAGCAGATATTGTGGTCTAATGGAATGTCAGTTAATTACTTTGTTTTCAAAATAATGCATCACAGCTGTTAGAACAGAATGTGACATTGTCAGAACACATGTGAATGAAACAAGTATAAAAAATAACAAATTATCATAAATTCGCAGTAACAATAGAATTTAGATTAAATGGAAGAACATTCATTTTTATCCTTTTTTTACTATGTATCCTTAATTAAGTAGGGATTATAAATGGCAAATGTCAAATACAATTATTGGCAAGGCCTCTGTGTATACACAGCCCGGCTTAATGCATGCTTGTAATTACCTCGACCGTGCCTATAATGTGATTTTTATTCTGAACTTCATAACAATGTTGCCCAGAATCTCCCATTATAATACAAGGCGCCAACTTAAATTCACTAATTGATAGTTGTCTATCAGTATTATCTACCCAATTTTCTGCTTAGTACCCTATGCATGCTGTCTACTGGATTAGTAGGACTTAAAATAAGACAATGGTAAGTGTTCCCTTGTTCTAGCTTACCCAGTCAGCAGAGTTGGTAGATCGTTTGGCTGTCATCTGGGCGGCCCTGAGATCGATTACCGAGAAGGGCATGTCCTACCGTGACGTGTAGCCTCAACGTATGATTCATGTGGAGAAGTTGGCAGTTGTTTGCGATAGAGCAAGTAAAAACAGCCGATAATTAATTCAAGGAAAACTGGTTATGTCAACTGACCGCCCTGTATAACTGGCTTTAAAGTCATTAAACCAAAATCGCGCGTTTCTGTTGATGACAAGTCGGACTCTGTATTGATAGCGGTAGGAAATGATACTAATAATGAAAACATCATATTAGCTGATGGAACTTTTTTTTCCAAAACGCCCATTACGTCCGAATTATTTATGGTATTTTTTCAAGCATGCAAACTACTAGAATGGCAGAACACGAGATTTCCAAAACGGTGATTTAAAATAAACTTAATTGAAGTCAGGATATAAATATAAAAGGGTAAAAAATGGCCCCGCAATAAGCAACAACCTCTCTTGAACAACAGTATAAGTTTTCTGCTATTTTCACGTTTCATGCTAATTTAATGTTATCGTTGAATGCATAGTGGGTGTTCGCTTAACATATCACAAACGGTATTATAAATCGTGTATTTGCATTGTTATTACTATAATTGTCATTTATCCTACATTTGTAAAGTTAACATTTGCCGTAAAATGCAAATAACATATATTGAAATATGTGTAGCTTTGATATTTATTTAGCCTTCTTTGCCTTTTGATGCTGTACGCAATCTCTAATCTTGGTGCACAGACCTTTTCCGACGTAAAATATTAGATAGGCGCATATTTCTGGGGAATTATTAATATACGGTTACACCTTAATAGACCACTGCCAATAATAATACTCAATATTCGTCTGCTGTAATCTTGTGATAAGCCAGTATCTTGATTAATGTCTGTCAAATAGGATTAACGTTGTCAATATTATAGAATATGCAGTTACCGCCGTGAAATCCGAGAGTTTTCGAATTGATTTGACGTCATAAATGTCACTCCGTTTCCTGATATATGCAACTTTGTACAGAATGAATGAAGACAAATTGAAGTTGTTAAAATGATAAATGTGATCAAAACTACAAATTAAATGCTTAGAAAATCAGGAAGATAGTAATCAAACTAAGGCCGTAAGTGAGGCAATACATTCACTGAAATATTCAGAAGAAATGATACAGAGTTTAATGATCCACATAGCCATGCTTGGTGCATAGTATATCTTGAAATTGGTCCAATTATGTCCTTACCAGCGCAATGAAACACGGTGTATTCATAACTGAATTTAGCTTGGTAAGTAGCACACGCTAAAAGTCGGTGTTATTCGAATGTGATTTCCCGAACATCACATGAAACCTCTAAGAAAGAAACATCATTGATTTCTCCTCAAACAAGACTTAACCTAATTGCTGCGTTATACGTTTATTTGGAAGATTTTATATTCGCTTGTCTGACTGACTTTGCATATAATGAATTCTTCATTGAAAAATCATGTTTCACTTGTGTAATTCCTACGCTTTGTAGCAAATTGTATTCTTCCTAGATAGCTGTTATCGTTTTATTGCAAAGCGAATCAATTTAAACTGGATGTAGCAAAGAATTGTGTACGGAAGATACCACGTGACGTAATACGGTTCTGCAACATTAATCTTCAAGTACCTTTAAAGAGTTTTTGTACCCCGGTACCGTTGGTATGGTACTTAAATGATCGCATATATGTGGGTCGGTGTTATGTTGAATATACCTTATACTGCAACAAAAAGAAAACTTGTAAACATATTACACGATGGTCAGCCAATCGGAGCATGATTTGGAAACTATTTAGTACTTACCAACATACATTGTGTACACAATTACAGTATGCTCAGCTAATTAGAATGCTAGACCTCGAAAGTACACGCAACACCAAATCCCGTTTTGCTGTCGTCAAAAAACTGGCCGTCACAAATTGCGAAAACACCAAAGGGTATTTCTGAGATCACTGAAATGCTTTACATAAACCCTTGATAATTGAATGAACTCCGATGATGTCACTCATGCAAACGATCTGCCTGCAGCAGTTCCACTTTCTCTTGCAGTACGGAGATGGCACTGAGCGTTAGTTTACGTCATTTGCTTTCAAAATATCACAAATGATGCCGGTGGTTGTTAAACATGTACTTAGTACCTACCTGGCGTTATGGCTTACCTTAAACATATCAGTAAAGCAACTTGTGAGAGACGAAATATGTTTCGTTAACAAGGCTGTTGACAGTGTCGACATAAATGAAATCCTGGGATATTTTATTAACGTTTTTATGAATAACAATTATTTCCTAACCGAAGCAATTTGTTTGTAAAGAGCATTGCACTCCTGGGAGAAATTTGCAAACTTTCTTAAATTTGAATTAGTTTCTCTTAGACACAGATAAACTTGGTGACATAGGGCATAAAACCGTGCACACAATAATCTTGATATACAAGTATAATATTCCAGGGGAAAATACAATGCAAACAAGAAATATCTTCAAAAGAATATGAAGGTTAAGAGTTGTGCAACATAAAAGTTGCCGAGATGTTACGATTGCTGATCACTTCAAATCCGAAATTGATTTCGGTAAATTCACCGAAATGCAGTGGATTTCGGTATGGTAAAGTACCCTTTATAGAAAGGTTAACCAATCCGCGTCAATGTTATAAACGTTGTTCGGTTGAAGAGAAATTGCCTTCGTGGTTAACGTAAGATTTGATAGGTTTACACAACACTGATATGCAAATAGCAAAGCCATGTTAGTACGGCTGCGCCGAAAAAATCAATTAATGTATAAGTCTAGTTTATCCTTTGCTGAAAATATTACAGACATATATGTTGATAGATAAGTAGATATGATTTGAAGCCCAACACTTAACAACATGCATAAAAGTACAAACATATCACATAGATAAGTAATACGTGTAACACAGACTCATATATAATCAATATATACGGTAATAGCAGAGTTTTGGTTCTATTCTGGAAACTGTGATACGTTAATATGTGAGATAATACAATAGACAAAAACATTAAACGTTTATCGGATTAGAAAAATGTAACGATAAAATGCAAATAAAGTGCACTGAGAAGAACGTTTGTAAGTGTGAGATGTATAAATAAGTGTGTCGCTAATGTATTATCTCGTAACTCTCGGTCCATCATTTTGTTGTTAGTGTCCCCGCTTTGAATGAACTATGTGACACTTTAAATGTTGTTTTGTGTCAGTAAACACGTGGTTTAACAAAAGGATGATAAACTTTACACGTTTTAACTGTTACGATAATTACTGTCATCATGAATGTTTTTTTAAGTTCTTGGAATTCGTTTGCTAATCCAAACATCATGAACGATGAAAGAGAAGCAAGTAACCTGTATGAGACAATGGTAAAAACGCATTGACTCATTTTAGAACAACTCAATGTATAGCCTAAGTACAAACTGCCTCTTTAAACAGTCATTTTCTATTGAAATATTGAACTTCATTAAAAACAAAACATCAGAATAGCTTTAACTAGATTTCGAACTTCTTCTCACGATTTGGCAATTGAACGAGGTAAATATCAAATTCAACCTAAACATCAGAAACATTGTAATAATTGCAACTTAAATATGATAGAAAATCAATATCACTTTCTACTCATTTGTCCAATATACAGAAATCGTCGTTTTCAATGCTTAAAAGGTTATTATAACACCTTGCCAAAAACATACACAAGTTTACGAATCTTATGTGCAGAAATCCAAACAAAATCGAAAAAAAAATATTTCCGTAGTATAGACCAGTATTCATATACATGTATATACAAACATTCGTTTGTAATTGGATACTAATGGTGACGCTTCAATTCCAATATTTAAACAATAGACCACAAAAGGGTTTTTCTCACTTTGTTTCATATCCAAATAATATTCAAATTTGGACGAAACATGTTTCTTGTTTAGTGTAGCATATAACCATAAATAGAGGGAAAAACAACAGAATTGATCTCCATGGAGTACCGTGTAATGGCATCTACTCAATAATTCAAGGTTTTTTTTATTTTATGAATTTTTTTTTATTATTCTGATGAAAATGTGTTACTGCATACAAGGACGGTAAAGAATTTGAACGTCATGGGACCTTAACTGTCATAGAAAGTATGTGTTTAAACAATATATTTGCATGAAACACTATCATGAGTCTTTAAATGACGAATTACAAAGCAATGCTACATGGCTAATTACCACGGAAGCAAAACCACTATCTAGATATTATGGACTATGATTTGTTAAAAACTCGAGATTACGAGGATTTGGTTCTTTCTATAGCACTTTTCTCATAATATCTTACTTTTTATGCCGTTTCTTAGTACCTTATGAAATTTGGAAATGGAATCTTATTGATATCTAAGTATCTCTTACTGCTTTATTAATTTGTAAGTTTTTCCAGAAGTAATTATCGCCTTGAGCTTTATTTTAAGCGTCTTATCAATGCAGTTGTTTTGTCATAGACATGTAAATTGCATTAAAACATATCAGTCATTTATACCATTGAGTGAATGAATTCTACATATTGTTGCAACCTTTCATAATTAACAAATAGCGTCTGGTTTGACTATTAATCTGAAAACAGAACAGAAAACGCTGAGAGAAACAATTGGTAAACATAGAAGTTACTCTGATAGTGAGTCGGAAGAACATCATAGTATTTTTCTGTTGGTTTATTTATTGTGCCAACTGCCCTTGTTATCACTTTGCACATCGTTCCACCAAATAACATTTCTTCATACTTTATGATAAAAAGCTCATGACATAGTTAAGTCATACCATTACAGTGCTTCGATAGTATTTGAGTTAAACGTCTTTTTCTACAGTATTTCAGTACGTGAATCAGTCGATCAGTTGATGTTCGCACTATTGACACAAACACGAAGTACAAATAGGTGTATGTTATTTTAGGGGTTTGTCTTAAGTGACAAAAAGCCTTCAGACAAATTGAGTGGGACAGAATTATACTCAATCCTGAACGAAAATCACGTTCACGTCAAACAAATTATTTACTTACAAGGGAAGGATAATGACAATGCACAAAGTGCTGTACGATTTCAGGAATTGTCACATTGAATGATGTATATTTAGTCTTATAAGACGCGGTGTCGCCTGTGGACATAGTAGGTCAGATAACTAAGTATATTTGTGAATCATGACGTATGGAAGTAGCGCCTATGGGAGGAAATTACAACAATGGGACATGATATGATAACATATGATCCTAGAGTTATTGATGACCTGTCAAGTAAGATACTTTTAATAGTCACCAAATTCTCATTAATTATGAATTGTGCCTCATATATGTGGCTGTACTGTAGACATGTAAAACAGTATTTGAATCTATCATTGACGTGTACTGATACTTTATTGTCATGATGACGTTTTATGGTAGTGTAAGTGCATTATGTGACATCCAGGTGTTCAGTAGATTGTTGGCAATTTCCCGACTGGCTAATGGTACTTTCCTAATTACGTCAGCCTAACATTTGGTATTCAATTGGGGCCCAGCAGTATTGTTTCTGGGTGACAATAAGCTTCGGTTCCCGTCAAGTGTAGCTGGCATCATCAGAAAATAGTAATCATAACTTAATCGCTACGGTATAGTATACACATTAGGCTAGCAAGAGAATCAAATCTGTCTGGAAAATAATCAGTCACACAGCCCCAAGCATCCACTTGTTAGCGATTTTACGTGTGCTCTCCCTGGTAATGATTTGCTTTGTATAATATACTAACGATCTGCGCTTAGAGGGGGCAAATAAGCGGAGAAATAAGTGCAGTTAGTTTGATATTTAGACAGAATGTTAGACGTGACTTGTGGAAATAAATCGGAAATAACATCAGAATGAAATTTAGAGCGTTCTTTTAATGGACGCAAAAGTGGTATTACTCAATGAATTGATGTGAATAACGTGCTGGCGCGTTATTTCCTTAAAGTATCTGTAATCAGACTAAAATATGGCGAAAGTGGTTTGCCAACAGATTGCCAAACAGTAATTCTGACTAGACATTTTATAATTCAAATTTAACGTCCACTCAATTGCTAGATAACATAACTGCTGTATATACATACAATTTTTATCTATATCTCTGCGCGATACGATATAAAAATCCTATTTTACAAATTACTGTGCTTAAAATATTTCCCTATGTGCACGATATGTGTTAGGTATTCAAAATCGATGATTGTCATCTTGTCATCTGGACATGCATTCATAATACTTTTAATATCTTGTCTGTCGATATGGTGCCATATGATGGATTACCAAAATCCAATGGCAGATTGTTATTCTATGTTATGTTTATGCATATCGCACAATGTAAAATAGAAGACAAGCTAAAATGTTTGCGACAAGTTTCGTATTAATGTAATACTTTTCCAGGCAAACTTAACCTTGTTACGAATACAGTGAACATTAGATTACGGAGTACAATTTGAACTACCGGGTATGATGTGATGTCTCAATACATTTCATGTGTTTGACCTAATATGATAAGTATTAACATTAACCAATTGATGTTATTTAATAAATAATCGCTTAATAATAAAAAGTACATACCAAAGCTCATACGAATCAGTCAATCACCGATCGTTAGCATTTAGATATATCTATTGTTTGACTTATCCGATCTTGAATCTGTTGAACAATATGCAGTCCATATACGCCATCTATGTTGATAAGGAAAAAAACTGTTGTTCTTTTTTCTTTTCTCTGAGCACGCAGGACATTGGAAGCACGTGCTGCACGACTGTTTACATCATCTGATTTTAATCACTGCAATATTAATTAAGTATGGTTAAACGCAATTGTTATGCATGACATCACTAATTAAGGATACTTATCATATACATAGATAGCTAATTAAATGAACAGTGACTGTTACATTTGCTTGAATTCTGTTATCAAGATTTGTCGACCCTTTCATCTTTAGTAAATCTTAATGAGTTGTTCATTTTTTCAAGTTTTAATTTAGAACCCGCGCGTATTCCAGGTGGAATTTGAAACCACGACCATCGTATCAGGAGTCGGTGCTTTAACTGTTCGACCATTTGTTTTAAACTATATGACGTGCATATATAGCACAAACACACACGTTATCTAGGTCGACCATAAAATATATCTTGTTCCCTGACCGTGTGATTCAATTAATATGTTTAGTAATCAACCTGTTAGTTTGGAGTAGTTAGTTGTAGCGACATGCTTCCTTGTGGTTTAAAGTGTGTGCTTTGTAACTGACAGTTCTTGCTCGACTGTTTCTTTATATATTCTTTATGAATGCCGTACCAATATGTAGAGTATTCCTGAACGTCGTAAATTTGCGTTCAAATTTAATGAAATTAACAAAACCGCAGTTGAGGCAAGGTATATTAGAATTACTTTATTCAATTCTTTTATATCGTTCTGAAACGTTGTGAACATCTTGGTAATATATCCATCGACTGTTGTTGACAATCCGATATTGGCATATTTGGTGTCGCTAACTGCTGTAAAATACCAGGACCAAAGGACCAAACGCAAGAGATGTTTGTGTACATAAATACCGCCATGATAGCCTTTCCAAAGGAAATTGGTAATACTTACATAGTTTCCGTTGCCGTAGCAAACACTCCAAAGTGGGTGTTTATCTATTGACCACTGACTATCAGAGGAGTTATTCTGACCCCCGCCTTAAACAAACGATAGGTGCCATCTACTGAAACAAGGCAAGTCCCATTTTAAGTTAGATGAACGTAGGTCATAGAGCTCTCTAAGTAATAAGCCGTATTAGGTTCAAGGTTACTACGACCTTGTCCATTGACCATCTGACTGCCAAAACGACAGAACTCATCTACAGACAACAAGCAATCCATCTTGAAGGGTTGGTTGCTGTAGGCTCAATTGTTATCCTGTGGTTGATTTATAATAGTTTTTCAGTTTCAATGTCACTTTGATCAGACCTTGACTTTTGACCTTCTGCCTCGAAACAATTAGGACATCTGCTGACAGCAGGAAATTATTCAATGACCAGTAACCACTGCAAGCCAAACCATCTTCAGTCTTCGATTGAAAATCAAATGTTCTGCAGACTGACCAATATACAGGCATACAAGAGCAAACCTTATGACAGCTATTATAGCTGAAATATTGACACTGTGACATCGATGTACTTATGGTATATAGGTCAGTACATGTATTGATGGTAGACCTTCATGATGAAACTATCGCTCATTACCAACTGTCTCGGGCGTAATCATCCGATAAATTATGTATACAATCTGATAACGTAATTTTCACACAATGCAATCACGCGTTATCAAAAGTGTATTCAAAATTGAAGAAAGGCAGGCTGGTAAGGCGTCGGACATTCCGGAGGTGTTGTAGATTATTGCTTCGCTTACATTATTGATAACAATTTGATCTGTGATACACTTGATGAATGGTTGATTAATATATGTTCTTTGATCATATTTTCCATTTCCTCGAATCTAACTAATTGTGGTTTGTGATTTATATGGATATGTGAAACACACAATATAAGAGAGGTAGTGTGATACTGCTGATGTTGGTGTTGATCGTGGTAATAACATTGTGATGACGGTGCTAATACACTTGATGATTATAGTGACGACAACTTCAGAGCTTTCAATGTATATTACGCAAAGAAAGATTTATTAGCGACCTTCACAAATCATGCAAATATTTGGATACTAAAATGGATATTGCTAGTAAATGATAAAAGCCTCTATCAAATAACCATAAGCAAATTGCAGCAGACAATACAATTAAATTGCACTTAAAGTTCCGTTGTTATCCATTACGAAAATACATTTAGGATGTTTATGTCTCTACAATTAGTTATTTGGTTTGCCTAATATACCTAAACATCTATTCTGCATTATTCGTTGTACAGACGGCTATTTCATTTCCTGGCTCCATTAGTATATCCTCTTTTGAAGAAATCACAATGTAAAACCAATGACTGCCAGTCTCACCAGACGCCGTGTATTCTGAAATGTTCTTGTTAGTTCACTCATTATATAAATGTATGTTGAACGATGATTTACTTGATTCTTAATATTTGTTCTGCACATTACAAAACTGCCAATGAAACAATAGGGAATCCACACGAAAATGAAAGTTATAGACATGCGCGCCATATATATATAATAGCGTTACATCACAAACAAATGTCGTTCATTGTCAATAGAATGCGTGATTCGATCTGTCAGCAACTTCTCTAAGCGACGGAATATAAATGATCACATCGCACATATTTGTTTCGAAATAAATTATCAAAGAAATTGAGAACGGATGCCACATAAACTAGCGCGGCCATTCGAAAATCATAAGGACATACGGAAATATATACATTCAAGTAAAAACCTACAAAGGCAAAACGGACAAAAGACAAAACATTAAAGTAATATGTGAAAATAGGTCAACCGATTTGAAACGGATGTGGACAAAACAACCATTTGGGGTTTGAACTTGGATTAGGCGCCCACTCAATCTGCTCACATAGCTCATGTCACATTTGCTTTATAATGTTTTGGTAAACTTATGTTCCTCTGAAGCCAGTAACAAACTTCCTATGACAGTTGATTTAAGACTTTAATTTTGTTTTGTTCAAGAAATGGTGGTTTTCTTTTTTCTTTGTCATCGATTTTGCAGTAAAGCGTTATTGCCGCCCTTATCTAACTAAACCGACAAAACAGGATTTTCAAAGCAATAATCAAATTCCAACCAATTTTGAAACGAAATCTGTGTTATTAATCTTCAAAGGTTTCACAATATGCTGTCATGATGCATACGACGCATTATTTTCGGGAGTTCATGTATTCATGAGTACAGTCTATGCGGAGGCAAAATGCAGAGCCACTTGACTTTGTAAGTTTAAACGTAACATAGCAGAGAAGATAAATTATGAGCAACACATTTAAAAAGAGACAAGTCAAGATGCCGTATCTTAATTGGAATCAAAGTGGCAACCACCTTGGACAAACGCCTCCAGATGACAGATAAACGTGGTTGTGCTAAAGTGTATAAATATCAGCTAGCCTTCTACTCGAGGTTGAGCAGTAAATATTCAGTATGTGCATTATTATGACTTTGCGTCTGAATAGTCGACTTTTAAAACTTCATATTTACAGCGTTTATGTTTTTGGATGCATAATAGTTAATTGCTTTTAATGATTAGTTACTGCCTACTTAGTCTATTGATATGCTGGAAACCAATGACCATATAGCGGTTAAGTGTGAGATAAGCTAGCTGTTAATCGATTTAACCCCTTTTACTGACAGCTCCAAGGCTGAAAATCGCTGTGCGGTTATTATTTATATTTAATAGTTTTGATGTATGTTATGGTATGCTTTCCCCATGTGTAATTCCTTTACATGATATCATGTTCATGTTCTCTTCTCCGCCCTTTCGGTCCATTATTACTAACTTTCCGTGATGTATTCCATACGTTCAACCCTTTCCGCATTAGTGTACCCCTTCCATAGCTTATTATAATTATCGACCATTCCTTCATTCCGTTACATGTTTACCATTGCACTACCTCAGTCCCTAGTATCCTGTAAACTGTTGTTTCCCTGGTGTCTTTATCTTATATATGTGGCGTTCTTAATATCTGTTTCATATTATCTCATATGTATAGACTACTAAGCAGCGTATTAGCAATTTGTCTTACTTGGTTCTGTTTTCGGTAAGGTAGCTACTGATGTGACTAAATTCGATTTCTGATTCATCGTTGCATATGTGTGTCTGGTGTCTGCGGAAGCTATATTGTATGGCACAGTTTGTTGCACTATCAGGAATAGACAACATAAATAAATATGTTAAATAATGTTGATTAGGACATACATAAAAACACAACTCAGACGTACCGGAAGGAGATTGGATAGGTTCTTCTAGCACTGAACCTTCTATTTAAATATAAACATCAATCTAGTGCTTTTACTTTGGGGAATTATAGTCGCGACGCCATTTTACAGTCTGTGTATTGTAAACCAATGCCATAATTGACGGAACTCAAATACAAGATAACTGTTACACAGGATTGATTGTACAGATTACATCAAAAACGAATACTCCCGGTCAAGATGTATGTATACTGTGTAATTTATAGCAATATTAACCAGACACAGTGGCAGGCAAAACAGGAAGATCTTGGCATTGGCATCTTGTTAATAGTTATGTGACAATCTCAACCATTAAAGAAGAAACTAGGTCGTATGTAAAACTAATAGCGACTTCATTATACAACACCTTATATCCCCTATACTAAAGGAGTGAAATCATGAACTGTCCCGGTTTCTGTTTGTCATCTACTCACATTTTATCATAGTCTCTCGCCTAAGATATGATTGATATGATGGTAATGTTAAGGACTCAAAGGAAATAGTACGCCAGACAGTCAATAAACCACAAATGGACTTCAGTATATTAAAGAGTGTTTTCTTATTGCATTTTGATGAAGTAAATGCATTTCTAATCACATTCTTACACCGAAATAACATCCATTTGTTCCTAATCCAAATACGCTTCTTCATCATTTTTACAATCTTCTATTTGAATTACAAAGGCTCCAAACATAAAAGGAAATCAGTGAGCGATGAAAATCAATTTATTGGTCTGTGAAGTGAAAGAGGGACGTTAATAATGCCTTCCATTAATGTAAAAATAATGGAAAGCCAATATAGCTTGGAGAGTTCGGTATGTATTTGTTTGTCATTGACTGAGCTGCAATTAGCTCTACGTTGTATCAATGTATGATTACAGACTCTAATTGCGCAACTGTCAACCACAACAAACAGTACTGTCCTGCATTATACACTCCTAGGTTCAGTTGATGTGTATTTTTCATCAACAACGTCAATTGATCCTTAAGCGGTGTTCTTTGCTTTAGCAAACACATCACATACGTACGGGCATGTGCTTTTGTATATGATGATGACTTTCAGTGTGTACTTATTCGAATTAATTCTGCAAATACCATGCAATCTGAGCAATGGTGATGATATCAATTGATCACAAACACTATTCGGGGCGTAATGAAAAAGCATTTTTTCCCTTTACTATGATGTAGTTCCCTAGAAAATGTGATGTGTAGCAAGTGTTGCGTATAAAGATCTAACAAGAAATATCTTGACAAATAATGGTCGGCGCAATTTGAAGGTTAAGATTTGTTGTGCAACATAAAAAATGCCGAGATGTTACGATTGCTGGTCACTCAAGATCCAAAATGGATTTCGGTAAATTCACCGAAATTCAGTGGATTTCGGTAAGATAACGTAACCTTTATCGAATTGTTAACCAATCCGCATCTAGTACACAAACGTTGTACGGTTGAAGAGAAATTGCCTTGGTGGTTAACGTAAGATTTGATTGTTTTACACGATACTGATATGCTAATCGCAAAACCATGTTAGTACGGCTGCGCCGAACTAATTGCGAGTTTTCTTGAAGTGTTTATCACATGGTTCTATGTATGTGTTCTTTGAATGTATAGTAGTTTGGTCCAGTATCGATTTGGTGTATAAGGCGCCCTTTTGTAGTTATTGAATTCAAGTCTATGATTATTTTTCTAAGAGATTCTTATGTTAATGTAATTGGATTCCTTCAAAATATGTTTACCAACATTGCCGTTACCTTGTTCATATTCTTGCGATAAAGTCAGCTTATAATGGATAATTTGTACGACAATTGAACTATTGTTTCGGGTTATAGTTTTCACATTCTACTTAAATGAGTTAAACTGAATACAAGAATGTATGCACAATGCTTATTAGAGGTAGTGTTAATGCGTCGATGCTTTAAATGTTCCAAACAGATCTAAATGGTCTCAAAGACACACGGTGTTCGTCAATGATGCAACAATATCAACGTCTCGATGTTCGACACATAATATGTTATTAATGTTTCTTTTCTGTAGTGTATAAATCTGTCTGCATCTTGTCTGAAGTTATTTCCTATTTCTTTATATAAATCAGACTAGCATCTGTCCTCCTTGTTAATTCATGCATCCGCAGCATTATTCTAGGATGTGTCCATACTTTCTGTAAATGGACCCGTTTGCTAGTTTATCCTACCTCCTGCAATAACCAGCACAAAATATGAATGGCTTTCATCTCAGTGAATTAATTTCAGTTTTGAAATAACTTCAGATGCCCTTAGTTCACAGGAATAAATTCTCTTCCACTCCCACACATTTCCTTTATATCGATATTACGACCAGTTTCATTCATTGAGACACAAGTTGATTTCCCATGACAAAAACATATCCTTTAAAACTCATTGACGCGTTTAACCTTAAACGTATTACGTATATTTACAGTCTCGTCCAAAGAACGTACATGCATATCTTATAGAAGTGCATTTGACGCACCTAGAATTTTAAACCGTATGATATTTTAAAGGGTTTTGCTTTGAATTGATAAAAGGTGTACATTACAATTATTTGCATCCTTTGTAACTACGATACAGTTAAAGCAGTTATACTTTACAATGTGTTTGTTTGCTTCATTTATACAACAAATGTGTCATATAAATACATAACAAAACAGATATACGCAGTTACGTTCTGTCTGTAGCAAAGGCAATAAAAATAATGCGTCTCTCACAAGTGTTCATAATTATCGAATAATTGTAAAACACCGTTTGCCTAATTTCCACAATGAGGTTAGGAACAACACTACAGACACAACATTTTGCAGACATTGCATAGAAACTTCGTGGTGCATTTTTGTGGAATAAGTTCTGTCACATGTTGAATCATCAACCGTTAAAATAATGCTTTGAAATGTAATGTCTGATATAGAAGTATACGCACTCTTCTTTATATAATTTCTTTACATTAATTTGATCGAGCAGGAGGAGCACAACCGTCCCCAAACACAAATAGACATAAATATAAACACATAAACAATTACAAAACATATAAAGGCTAACGGATCGTAAGACACACATTCCAAGCGATGAGTGAAAACTGGAGGACCGCTTTGGAATTGTCAGTGTTAAGGCAGCACTTCCACAAACCTCTCAAACATTTTACTAACGTCCAAATAACTGTAAATATGAAAAGAAGCTTGACAACTCATGTACAGATGAGACATAGGACAACCATAAATCATGTAGGACATATGTATATACAGCTGGAGACTCATGAAGCCAGACAAATGTGTTCTCGGTTACTTATCAGAAGCCAAAAGAAAGGAAGCCCTTAAGGGCATGACAAGGTGAACACGGCACAAATATCAGACGCATGCATACCGTTTCACATTTCTTTTATACATCCTTCCGATTCTATTCTAGTTCGTTTGCGTGGTCAGATAATATTTACGAATGCAACTGACCTCCGTTCGACTACTCTTTCTCACTTTTACCAAGCAATGATTTTTCGGGAATTCCTGGATTATTTCACTTCAGTTGCATGTTCTTGATTTATTGTCCGAAACTTGCCATTTTATCTGGGCAACTCTTTTCATCGGCATAACGTGTCTAGCCTCAATTTGGTTTCGATTGATCTAATTACAACTTATTGACAACCTCATTGACCACTTTGCTATTGATGAAAATTAGGATATAAATTGTTCCGCCATTGACAAGTGTAAAGTATATTAGTATTGTTGTACAAGCGATGCCCCATCGACAAGTGTTACTGACTGATCTTGTCCCATATGTATGTCGAGCACCATAAACCATAAAAGCTTCCCTGATCATATAATTAGTCAACTGCACGTAACCGAATACTACCAGGCGTAAACAGCGACTTTCATAATCATTCGAGTGCTGTGTACGTTTTATTGAATTTGCCCATCGCTTGATTTACTGGTCTGTTAGTAAGTGCTAACTGTTCGATCCAATCGCACCGAAGGAATATGGAAACAAACACTTATTTCTATTCAGATCGCCTGAGAGAGGTGTTAGCGGACTATGGTACAGAAATCGAAATACTGATATGTATTGTAAAGGCATGTAGCTGATACTTATTATTTTTAATTGCTAGGAAAATAATACGTCATGCTGTGACTATCAAGGTACATATCGTCCTATTGTGTGGCCAATATAATATTATAGTATTGTACAATTAACCAATTTACAAGAGTATAATTTTACAAAATGTTTTGTTAAGAATATATTACGCATGTGCGCATCTTTCTCCTTGTTTTTTAAATGATAACTGGAATTCAAATCACTGTTATTTTGTCAGATTATGTTTGTGTTATTTGAGCATATTCTTTAAATGTATCCGGTGACACATCCTGACTCAAAGGTTGAAACATATGTTTTGTTCCTGAGGCATATATGACAAGACACGATGTTATTAACAATGTATTCTTCTATACAGCGTCGTCTCTGGGGACGTTTTATGGTGGAATGACACGAACTGAATTATACCGTTCAACCTTGAACAATACGTCTGAGCCCGGCAAACATTGCAAATGAGTTCAGGCGTGAATTCCATCTTGATATAAATGCTATTGAATCCACAAAGGGGATAAATGTGGGTCGCGATGGTAAAAACGCTTAATGAAAGTCAATACACTATATTGGTCATATTTTCTCATCTTTGTTATATTCAACAAGGACGTGCTATATGTTCAGTGCGCAGTGTTAATTAATCACATTGGTCAGAATCTACTTCCATAGCAGAGTTGAAAGGTGACTTCACGCTTAATTTGAAGGTATTCGAACAAAATAATTAGTTCCTGATTCGCTATATAGTAGTTGCGTTCATAAAATATTCATCATTGAAGCACTTCACTCGTTATGCGAAGTATCAATCCAGTTCTTCTCCCAGGATTCGCCACTATCTTTATTTTAGGTAAAAGAGTCAATACATATTAAAGAATCATCATATACGACGTGAGTGTGTATGAATATAGTACGATATTTAATAAGTATGCTGTCTTTTCAAAATTAAACCCGATTTTCGTTAACTGTCTGTTAAATCGGTTTAAACCGTCAGTATTTTTGTTGTTTCCCTTGGATCTGTGTGGGGAATCATTGTAGTGTGTATGCCGTTCGCTGTAACAACTTCATATTTCCTTTACATGTCCATTTGTGTCGATGTATACAACAGATGGTCGTTTAGACTATAATGCATGCATACGTTGAATGGAATGTAGTTGCGATTGCAGCAGCTCTATAGTAGTTTTGCAAATATTGCATTTTTTCAAACGAACATTGAACATGATATAACATTAAATTGAATCTTTCACAAGAAAATGTACGTTCGACATATTTAATGATTGATATCGCCTTAAAATGTTCAAATAAATACAATTAAGCCGGTTAATACGGTTATACCATCTGTCTCTATAAATGTTTAAAATACCTCTGATCCGCATCTGCACTGGGTTAAATGAAGTTTGTGACGCTTGAAATGTACGGCAATAATCAAGGGCATTTCAGAATGCCTTTCAGTGTCCGTTTCCTAGTATATGCTTGTGAATGTTGTTCAGTGTCCGTGTCCTGATCTAGGCTTGTGAATGCTGTTCAGTGTCCGTGTCCTGGTCTATGCTTGTGAATGCTGTTCAGTGTCCGTGTCCTGGTCTATGCTTGTGAATGTTGTTCAGTGTCCGTGTCCTAGTCTAGGCTAGTGAATGCTGTTCAGTGTCCGTGTCCTGGTCTATGCTTGTGAATGCTGTTCAGTGTCCGTGTCTTGGTCTATGCTTGTGAATGCTGTTCAGTGTCCGTGTCCTAGTCTATGATTGTGAATGTTGTTCAGTGTCCGTGACCTGGTCTATGCTTGCGAATGTTGTTCAGTGTCCGTGTGAAGGACCTTATCTTCTTGTTGTGTGTACCCTCTTTACAAGTTGCCTGCCTTTCTTTTATCTGCATCTGTCAAGGAAAAGTCTGATATTAAATACTGCTCTGCGGCGTTAACATAATGTGTCTCTTATACATGTATATTATAATATATATATTATAGTTATAATGATATAATTGTGAATAAGTCATAAAGGCGATCGTATAGTATTACCGATACGAGTGTATGAAAAAGGTTTGCTCATTATATTGCGGATCATATTGTGTTCACTGTATCATTGCTTTTAGCTAGCTGTTATATTGATTCAAACCCTAGTTTTTTACGGACAGTTCTATGACTGTAAATATATATGTGGTAATGATTTCAATTAATGTTTAGAAGAATTTAAATTTTTAGTGTGTATGCTTCTTTTGTCTGGCATGCTGTTCGCGTTAATTCCCCTTCCATTTGTTCTGTGTTCGTCGTATGTTATTGGCTGGTCCAGTTATGGATTCTCTGCCCCATTTTCTGCTTCTAATGCTTCTCTCCCCTTAATTGTATTGATAATCGGCCACACAATTCATTATCACTCAATCCCGATAGGTGTGTGTCCTTACACCTTCTCAACCCACAGTGTTTTGTGTGCTAGGTCTCCCTGAATCTGTGTGGAGAGACATTGCCAACTTGTTTTTTACTAATTCTTGAATATCTTACTCACATTCGAATAAATTCAACATTCGCACATGCACTTAAGAAGTAATGTTTAAAGCCATCGGGGACTTCTTTGCGCTTTAGTACACGTGAATACTTTTGTTCTCTTCTCTGAATCTGCGATATGTTGTTTTAAATATCATCTTGAATTCTAAAATCAATTGTCACTATAAAAACGAAATACTTTGTTTTATTTAGAGGAAAAGGCAATTTCGTGATAGTGTTCACCATTTCAGAAAAATGCAAACATTTAATTTCGATGAAACGATTCTTGATTGTGCAATATTGTAAGATGTTATATTTTGTCATTTGATTATGTAACGTCTGGAATATAAGTACTATTATTCCATCTTATATAAGCATTTGTCCACCAGTTTGTTAGATCCGTATTGGAGAAATCATCAGCTAGCTGCTTCAAACAAGCATTCAAACAGTGATTAACTGCGGTCATTATAGACAAAATGTTGAGTAGATTATTGTCGAATTACTTGGCAATCGCCGCAAATATTTGTAGAGGGTCAAACGAACGAACGTAATAAAAGTATTATAAAATCCCCAGAAAAAGTGTTGATATGGTCAACGAACCGTACGTGGTCGCCTTTCGAATTTGTCAGAATGTTACAACGGGTATAATTTCGCTCTTAATTCCAAAGTGAATTTCACGGTAAACTCCTTTATGCGGTTGGCAATGATTCTAATCATGCTGGACGAAAAGATGTACGAATCAACTTCGCCGTATACCCATATCCAGAAGTGTAGCTGATCAGAAATGGTTCTATATATAGAAATAGAGACTCTGATTCTAATGCATTTACTGATATAATTGCTGTGTTATTTCATAAACCACATGTATAAAGTTTATACATGTGGTTTATGAAATAACACAGCAATTATAGTTTATACTAGAAACTAAACACAAATCAGAAGTTTTCCTTGAAATCACAATTACAGTTTTTCAGAATTATACCCACAAAGCTTTCAATGTAATAATTAAATTCGACGTTACATCATTCACGACAGTTTTTTTGTTGCGTGTAATTGGAACATTATTTCAATGAGTTTACTTACAAAGGGAAACGTTGGTGCTTTATTCCATTCTGATGTATGATCATGAAACAATATCAAGATAACCACACAGACAGTTAGAAGGAAGTATAAAGTTGTAACAGGGACCACCACATTCACAAGATAATGTCTCCACACGCAGGAAAACTTCATCATACGAAAATGACGAGGTAACGAATTGTAAAGAATCAGTTCAAAATATGTTAGTGTATTCATATACGTTTATCTGATGGTGCATGTAAATATTGTCTGTTCCCTTATGTATGTACCCCTGAGCCTCCTCAAATGCCTTATGTTGTGTGGTTTGTTGTTTTGCCGGAGGTCTGTGCAGAGAGACACTATCTTATGTATGAGGCCTCGAGCCTACTCAAATGCCTTATGTTTTAGGGATTGTTTTCCCGGAGTCTATGTGGAGAGGCACTATCTTATGTATGTGGCCTTGGACCTCCTCAAATGCCTTATGTGCTGTGGATTGTTTTCCCGGAGGTCTGTGCAGAGAGACACTATCTTATGTATGAGGCCTAGAGCCTACTCAAATGCCCTATGTTTTGGGGATTGTTTTCCCGGAGTCTATGTGGAGAGGCACTATCTTATGTATGTGGCCTTGGACCTCCTCAAATGCCTTATGTGTTGTGGATTGTTTTCCCGGAGGTCTGTGTGGAGAGGCAGTATCTTATGTATGTGGCATTGGAGCCTCCTCAAATGCCTTATGTTTTGTGGATTGTTTTCCCGGAGGTCTGTGTGGAGAGGCACTATCTTCCTCCCCAAATGCCTTATGTATATGGCGTTCCCTGTAGCAACTTATTATCTGTCTTTTGAAAAGCTTTGACCAATTTTATCATGTAATTATACTCGGGTCACTTTTATAATAATCATAACAGTGAATCTGACAACTATTTTATCTTTAAAGTTTAACTCGAAACTAGAAATGGTATCAATTAGTGGTTTAACAAAAGGTGAAGCTTGTCACAAGCCTGAACCTCCCTTGACATATACGGACAAAATAAAAGGGATGAGGCACCCGCATGCAGATTATTGTGAAGCGGAACACAAATGCCGAGTCGCTTTAACAAAAGATGCGAGAGCTATTTATAAATAAGTAATTGAATCAATCAATCGCGTATTACACAACAACGAATCATTATTGTCGAGATATTAAAAGTACCAGCAGAAAGAACAAAACTTTCTTAGAAATATGGTTGGACTGTAGATTGCATACGATAATGAATTTAATCATTTTAAACAAGACTGAATATCTAAATCAATATATTAAATACCAGAGACAGAAATCCCTGAAGTTGTGGTAATAAATGTACGTCTAATTCATTGCGGAAAATTATTCATCACTATCAAAAGAAGCCGTGAGCATTTTTTCCTCAATGGAAAATACAAATATTTATTCATGGATGGGATGATTGTAATTCCACGAATGCGTATTGTCATGATATTTAAATCGACAGAACGCCGTCAGAATGGGGAGTAAAAACAGTAAAATAAGTGTGAAGAATTTACACTGCGAACAAAACTGTTTTCTTACGGTTGTAAACATGCGATATTACCGAACTGTATGCCCACTGGTGGCTGACAGAATGTGAACATGATCATGGCATTTATAAATTGATACACATTCCGATGAACTATATTGGTTACATTACTCTGCAAAGTGAAGTTATCGCATTATAATGCCACACGTTATGAAAATTAAGCAAATAATTTTGATTATAAATATTTTTTTGCACCAAACAGCATTATTGAACATTTTCTGACAGATAGGTTTGATGCGTCCACATTGAAGATAGGTTGTTCATACTTTGCATTATAATTCGTCAATTGCCCCAAATAGATTGCCAGCATTATTGACAGATCTTAGATGTGACATCGTGAACTCCGCGTTTCTATTGAGTTGTAAAGCTCTTTCTGGTCAAATTAGCGAACAGGAAATTTATGCGCAATCCCTGAATGACACAGAATGGTCTTATATTACAAAACGTTGTCTTTATCGGTGTGGGCAAGTCACCAAACTATATCTCGGATTAGCAGGTCTTGCGAACAGCAATGAGTTATATTCTTACGGAAATCACTTGTCCGAGCGTATAAAGCAATGAACAGAATACGAAGAATTCTGGAAATAATCCCTATAATACTTCACCACGTCTCCAGGGTATTAGAACAGAAAAGAGCTTCTGAGAAATTTGAATTTCTGGACGAGGCACAATAGTAGAGTGTCACAACTGTTTGAGTGTTGGAAGTGACTGGAAAGCAAAAATAGAAGTATCGTTTAGACTGTTCGATTTCCATTACTAAATTGAAACATATAACATAAACAAACATCATTGAATCAAATTGGTATCTTTAAAGACTTGTCATTTTCTTCTCAGAATGTGTTCATGTTTTAATTGTTTTCAAATTTGATGGGATATAAATTGATTTAAATATCAATACAAGAATACTATTGATGTATAGTTTAGAGCCAAAATTAATATGATTTGCATATGTGTTATTAACTAATCGACTCGATCTTTAAGTATATAACTAAATTCAGCAAGTATGTACACGCCGAAGTTGCTCCGATATATTAAGAGGACGTTTAGCTCCAACATGTATCATGCTACAAAGAGACCAACCATTAAACTAACTGTACTAATAAGTTTCCTTCAATGTGGCCAAAAGGGTGTCTAAATATAGCCTCGAATGTGACATACAACACTGTATGTAATATACCTCCAAAGTACGATGTTTCAGCTTATTTGTGTTACATCTAGTGCAGTAACATATGTCTAAGTATCAGTATGAAGCACATACAACACCTCCAAAAGGCTTTGATGAAATGATAACAACTGCGAAGTTCAACATGAACCTTACATAACGGACTTCTCCTTGTTGTTTCCTTCGAAAATATTATATGCTGTCTGTTTTTTTTCTGATTCATTGTATTGGCGAATGTTACAATTCTGACATTGTTCATCATATTTACGCCCGGATATTTCTGTACAGTAATAAATAATAAATTAGGCAATCTCTAGAACGCCGTGAAAACATGCTATATATAATTCGAATTATTAGCAAGAGAGGTGTACTGCTATTGAGGAATTTTCGTGAGAAAAATACAAAACCTAGACTGTTGTTTTTTAAGTACGATTTTGTCTTATTGCGGTGAGATATTTCTCCTTTGAGTAAAATTGAATGAACATATAAATATATTATGCTTAATCTTTTTATAAGCACTTAGCAAAGTTGATCCAGAATTGATGCATAACAACATTTGCACATACTTTTACCAAGGACATACATTTTTACCGGGTTTATCTTAATATACTATAACATACTACCAATCATGAATTGATTCTAATTCGTTGTGTAAAAATGAGTTAATGTGTGTTCCATCCCTTCTTCCCCTTATTTCCCCTTGACTTTTCCATGGATTTGTTTGATAGCCTGACAAGTCCTTACTTCCACAAAGCATTGTGAAGTCCAGATGTACTAGTTCTACTCAATGACATGACTGTATTCATTTCAAACTAAATGTAGTCTGTCCGGAGATCACTAGTGTGTCTTCGTCTAAAAGAATACATTTGTACAATTATTTTGTTAGAAAGTTACCATTACTGTCATATATTACTCTACCCTATATTCCAGACAATGTACTTAGAATTGACATTTTTCGATAATTTCCAACCTCAATTGTCTCACTTTCTTCCATAAAGCAACAACAATAGTAGACTTTAACTCATCGGGCACGGTACTTTAGATAATGGAAAAATAATCCTGATAAGATGCTAAATACAGAATATAGAAAGAAAAGGCTACTTAGTTGGTTTATATTTCGGAACGCTATTTTCAGATACAATGTAAACAATCAAAGGAAAATAATTATAAGTATGATTTCTTTTGAGAAAGTTTTTTACTAATTTAGAAGCAACCAGTGTAAAACATGTGTATATTTTCGGTCGAAATAAATAAGTCAAAACAAACTTCACCGTCCATGCTAAGGTATATCTCATGGTGAAATTTTAAACAATTTGTAAGGAAACGCACGTGCTTTTATAGCTAGTCGTAAAGATTTGCAGTTTCGTATGTATTTTCCAGATCATAAGTAAACATGAAATATAAATGTGGATCAGTCAGTGTGTTTCAGTTTTCATATTTATATGTATTATCCCCATAATGAGATCATAGCTTTCATCTGTTTTAGTTCCTGTGAAGTGAGACAAGCTATATATTTGTAAGATAAAATAATTAACATGTTCCAGAGAGCCGTAATCTTGTACATTGTTCTAATATATGTCATCTGTCACAGCACTCCGTTACTTCCTTCCTTAAATGTCAATATTTTGAGATTGCATATTAAATCTTAGACTACTTGCTGTTATGACCGAGTTTTGCAATGAGTTTCTGTGTATTTTACTGACAGTTCCAAGGCTGTAATTCGCTGTATGGTAATTATTTCTTTTTGTGTTTTGTGTGTATGTTATATTTCCCTTTCCCCTGTGCAGTTCGTTCATTTTATATAGTGTTCATGTTTTTTATTTTCTGCCCAGTTTCGGCCTATTGTTGCCAGCTGTCTTGTCTTGTCCTGTGATAGTTTCCATTCATTAATTTCCCCCGGCCCTTCACTATTTGCCCTCTTTGATTCTCCTAGTTATTCCTAATAGTCTACCAGGCAATTCCTTGTGCCTCTGTTTCCCACAACATGTACCTTTAAACCTCCTCAAGTGTCTTACGTTTTATGGATTGTTGTATTCCCGGAGGTCTGTGTGGGGTGGCACTGTCTTATGTATGTGGCGTTCCCTGTAGCAACTTATTCTTTCTCTTTTCTGAGATCCCGAGTTTATAATGTTCAAGAAATCCAATGACATCCTCTCATATTTACGCTAATGACACGGATCTGTCAACTGGAAGATAGTTTGTCTCCTCGGGGACCGCTATGTCTTTGTAAGAGTTATGTCTGTTCTGTTATGTATGAAGATTCGATAAGACATATGATTCCTTTACTGTAATTACATTTCCTTAGCCTATGTGCATGTCTGGAAGGATAAATTCGGAATCGTAGTCGTTAGGAAGATCTCTGTATAGTATGAATTTGCATAATTATGTTCTTGATAGATATCATGTTGATTTCTACACAACTCCTGATTGCATACCTCAAAAAACTTTCGAACAAATTCAAACATCAAATGACACTCCCTGTCATGATAAAAGAACAAGAAGACATTCATTCTTGGATAATCTGAATATTTTAGTTGCGTTAAGCAATAGATGCCATTGTGCAGAGTTTTGTTCAAGAATGAGCGTGAGTTGTTTCCAGATGCTACGTATTGCATTAATCCTTACATTTGTTATAGGTTTCTATATGCTACCTGTCTAAACCCACTGAGGCACTTGACGTTCGGATTTTAATATCGGTAATTAAATCTGAGACTCAACGGGGCATAACTAACGCTTGATTTCTGCATCACTTTGTGTATTGATTTAAAGAGTTGTGAAGTATGTACAAAGTTATTATAAACCACGTTTATTACATTTTATCTATGCCCTTCATTTGACAAAATACTAGTATATCGTTTTATACTATGTATTTGCTTTAAACAACTGTCCCGTAAATATTGATGAAACTCTTCTTTTAATTATACTGGTACATTCTACAGTTTCCAAACGTTTGCATACAAATTTTGCGCCGATTTTGTCTGACAAAACACATTCGTCGTGAAAAAATGTTTAATCAGATGATTGCAAATGCAGAGAAATTGCTTCCTTTAAATTGTATGTTAAAAGATAAAATCTTATCACAACATGTCATTCAAAGAAATGGTTTAAGTCACAGACCTCAGATTAATCAAATGAATCAATGAGATCATTAAAATCTCCTTATTTTGAAGAATTTTATGTTTGTGTTCACAGTGGGGGGATGGAAGTGGGAGCTTAAATGTGTGATATTGTTAGAATTATATCCTTTTAATGTCTGCGTCGCTTGAATGTGTGATATTGTTAGAATTATATCTATTTAATGTCTGGGTCGCTTGAATGTGTGATATTGTTAGAATTATATCCATTTAATGTCTGGGTCGCAGTGTTTTCGTGTTCTCTTTATATCTTAAGAACGTTCCGTCTGTTATCAAGAATGTCTAATAATTAAGAATGTCTGTCGTTTCATTGCATACTAAGGTCGGAGACAATTGTAAAACACGCACTTGCATATTCACTGTTGCTGCTTTTATAACATGTTAAATTTCTAGCTTTATAAACTGTACACTGAACTAACTCACATTAAAGAAACACTATATAAGACATTTCATCTGATGAAATACTTGAGGTAAAGTATGTCTTTGTGTCGGTTGTCGTCGCAAACAAACCCACTAATGTAGTTTAAAAGGAAGCTGTCCTATATTCCATATGTAACGATCGTCTGTGTCTCAAGAATTGTGATATTTCTTTATAGATCATATCTTATCCAGTCACCGTATATCATAATTTCCTGTAATATCCCTTTGCTTTTATTGTCTGCTTTTGACTCAACCCGTCCCTACTGCGAGGTACATCAATTTTCAATTTATTTTCATGCAATACAATACAGTAATAGGGTTAATAGAATAATGATGACGCCGCGGATCGTTGGAGAAGCTCGCTACTGTTCCATTAACTATGGGATATGTATGCAAATTGCATCTAATCACTCGAAAATGAGGAAATGGTTTGTCTACTTGAGGCACAGAGTATGAGAGCTAAACTGATTTACTGTAGTAAAAATGGTTCACAAATTGGCAGCATCGTGTCGTTGAGAAAACTGAAAGGTTTCTTTTTATTGTAATCTTATAAGTAGGATATAGTTTACTTCTTTAGAACATCACATATGGGTAATGGCAGAGATAACATGGGGACTACGGCAATGTAGTAAAGCTGGTAATACTAATGACGTATTGGAGATATTGGAAGTAAATTTGAATTGGGACTGGACTGATAGATGCGTTGTATAATGACATATATGATTTTACCACGTAGTAATTTCTTAGAATTTCACTACTATGATTAAAGTGATTCAAAAACCGAAATGTTTAATTATTTTAATGCGTACGTTATTCGTTCTACATATTTCGGTATATTATGAATCGTCTGATCATAGATAGAGAAATCACGTTGTTACCGAGAATGACATATACATAAAACAATGCCAACCCACACTAATGCTATGGAAAAACAGTCCACAAAATATTTGGGTCTGAGGAAGTGCAAGGGTAATCATTAAAGAGAATGGGGATGCAAGGAATGGCCTGGCCGACCATCAGAAACAAATGTGGAGCAATTATGGGGACAACAAGTGGGACGTTAAATGGATGTAATACATCACGGGAACAAGCCATGAATGTCAATTATCATAGGCCGAAAGGGGACAGAAATGAACAACTTATGTTATTATATAAAGTTAGGGTACTGCACATGGTGAAATGTGAACTTAACATACTTCTAAAAACATAAAAAGATATAATACTCACACAGCAGTTGTCAGCGTGTCGCATGTGGTATTCGTAGACCACTCGTGTACGCGTGTGTCAAAATGTTCGCAACCCAATGATAGACATTTCTCCGCATGTACTAGATTTGCTGACCACATCAACACGTCTAGTCTAGATGTTAACTCAAGTATTCAGGTATGTTATGCAAGTGGTGGATGATCATTTTTAACTTGGTCGGTCTTAATATGACGTTGAGTCGCTCATGGCCTCCATAGTTCCACACTGCTAGTTCTGACACAACCAAAGGCACAAACAACGGTTTGTTAAAAATAGGAAAAACATTTCGATTACATGCATGAATTAGAATAAATACTTCTTTCAACGCTTTAACTGACTTTATTAGAATTATGGTAATGTGCATCGCCTCTGGCAAACATGTATGTACGTATTTTATACGCAAATTAATGAAGTTCGTCTTTAATTATGATGACAATGGTATCTGTCAAAAAGTAGACAATAAAATATACTTCAAACAACGATTTGTTTATAAAAACCAACAATAACATATTTGACAGCGCAAAAGTAAGCTACAAGGCAGTCACACCCTTGGGAGTTTGGTTTCGTTCGTATGTGTTGTTTTGTGATGCCTATGTTGTTTTGTGGTGTTTTATGTGTTCCATGTTAAGTAGTGTTTTTGGAGTTCAGCTGTTTACCTTGGAAAGGCTAATTAGCGTGTAGTTTTTTCTTTTTATCGTATGTAGCAACAAAGGAGATTAGGTTGCTACAGGGAATAACAACAGTCTACAAAACATTAGACGCTGAGAAGTTGAAGGGATGAACATGTATGTGAATAGTGGTGCAAGGAATGATCGACCATAAAAAAACATAAAAAACAAATAAGAATAATTTAGGGGGACAATAACAGGGGGTTGAAAAAGGATTGCATAAATCAAGAAACAAGTCAACAAACTCAGTATTAATAAGTCGAAATATATAACATGAATATTATGTTACGTAAAATAACTACACATGGGAAAGGGGAACTAAATCCATTTAATGACCACGAAGCAAACTGTCATCGTTATTTTTGCAATTCAACTTTCTTTTAGTATGACCGTTGCTTAAAACTGAGAAAAACTTTTCCGAGGGGTTTAGAAAATAAAATACTTTTAATACGTATCCGTCAATACTTTGATAGGTACAAATCACCAATTTGAAATAAGCGTATCATATTATTTTCTTTTTGTTAATCTCATGAATAAAAACTCATAAAATTCTAAGCGGTTCCTCTTGAAATGTATGTGATTTGCTGATGGTATGATACAATAAAACCGGCTGCCTAAAATGTCAACAGTCATACAATTTATCACTGTCAGACAACTGGGGTTTGCTTATTACTTAATTGTGTTACAATATTTCCTTTTTTGGTGTTATTTAAAATCAAATAAGGTGAAAGAGAATTATCCAGACTAATTGAGAAGAAGTTGGAAATGAATAATTTGGTAACCGGTGATAGTGCTTCAGAATTACTACCGGTCCTCTGTGGATACCATATTGAAGTTTTTCGTCTGAAATACGAATTAGAGAAAAGATTACATGTATGCTCTGGAGTTTAATCTAAGCTTTTTGGATTTTCTTTTGTCAGTTAATGATCTATGCTTCCCATAGGAAAGGATCACACGATTTAAGGAACACGAGAATAAATGGATTTGTACTCCGATCTCTCGACGGTTACCGCCCTATTGTCATTAAGATTTTCTCTTTAAGAAAAATCATATTCACCATTTCCTATTTTGTATTTTAAATATTTCGTACACATAACACCCTTGACAAATCATAATTTGTAACTGAATGTTAAATATATAGATTTTAATACCGGTTGGGGACAATGTTTCTATTTAAAAACCCTAGGGAGACTTCATCGCATCAGCCTGAACAATTCATACTCGAAAAGTAACATTTACACTAATATTTATCAATCAAATGTCCCACGAGGGTTCTGGAACGAACTTCTATAAAAAGCTGCATGGATGCAAAAAAAAAGTGTGCAATAACTTAATTTGACAAGAAAAATGTACACCCGGAAAAAATAGCACACACACTAACGATTTCACATTCCGCGATTTTATGCGCTGGAGAAAAAAACCTTAATGAACCATTCAGCATTATATTCGCTACAGTGCGCATTTTCACGCTTAATGTCTTCATTGGCTTGTTACAACTCAATGGGCTTATGACCCTGATTATGATATACCATTAATGGAAATAGTTTGAGAGAGTACGATCTAGTGATGGAGAGATTTCGACTCATTCTTGGATTGACACTTACCTCACCGCATCCCAAATGATAGATTATATGTAACGAAATTACAAAGATTACGATTGGGAGGTCTAACACACGATGGGAACATAACAACCTGGAAATATCTTAACAATCTAAAAGAGTGGTTCCCTGCTTTGCACTTTCAGACGGAATGAAGACTAACATCTAATGTCACCCATTACACTTACAAATTGTATTTTGAAGAACTTTAAGGTAATATTTGCTTATTCGAAATACTCATGGGTGTCTGTTATTTTATCACGCCACAACAGATTGCATACATACTAATAAGATGTGGCTATAGAAAGTCATTTAGCGACCTAATGTTATTTGATTGTGCTCTGTGTACAAATGGTCCGGATGTAGGCATCAACTATTATAATGTATGAACACCGTTCATAGTAAAAATGTATCCACATAGTAGGCGAGCGGTATGCTGCTGAGAATATGACAATTTGCATTTACCCTAGTAATTACTATTATTTCTTTGACTGTTATTTAAAACACCTCGACTATGAACGAAAACAACTTTCTCGACTTGATATGATATTCATGTTCTCCCCCTTTTCGGTCAGGGGCTTACTGTCTTTCTTGTCTTGTCCTGTGATGTATTCCATCCATTCAATCATTCTCCCTTGTTGTCCCCCTAAATGTGTCATGGTTGTTTTAGAGTGACACGAGGCTTCTGGCGTTCTTGTCTTGTCCTATGATATATTCTAACCATTCAATCATTCTCCCTTGTTGTCCCCCTAAATGTGCCATGGTTGTTTAAGAGTGACACGAGGCTTCTGGCGTTCTTGTCTTGTCCTATGATGTATGTATTCCAACCATTCAATCATTCTCCCTTGTTGTCCCCCTAAATGTGTCATGGTTGTTTCAGAGTGACACGAGGCTTCTGGCGTTCTTGTCTTGTCCTGTGATGTATACCAACCATTCAATCATTCCCCCTTGTTGTACCCTCTTTAATACCCAATGGTTGTTTTTGAGAGTCGACCAGACCATTCCTTGATCTCCGTTCCCATAAATGTTTACCCTTGTACCTCACCAGTCTCTAATGTTTATTAGGCTTTTATCCATTGGTTCTGCGTCGGGAGTCATTGACTTATGTATTTGGCGCTCCTTGTATCTACTTAAGCTCTCTTTCATTTTCTGTGTTCACATTTTGTGCCCACCATTGCTCACACACTGCAATAGTATATAATGATTTCTGTCCATGATCCATAGGTCAAATATTATTTCATTCCACTAGTCAGCATATGCTCTCTCCTGATATCTACCCGTCATCTAATTATAAATTCTTTTTTTTAAAAGCTAATATTGTGAGAAGCTGCCTTCGTCCGAATACCGCGACACTCTGAGATAATGTAGATAATAAGATAATGAATGGGCGAAATATCAAATTGGACAGTTGTATAGATTAGATGAAGTTGCTTTTTCTGTGGAAACATTGGAAATGATGGATTTGCTCTGGTAATATATTGGCATTAAGAACTTTCTCAATACAGATACTTTTACTAATAAAACTCGCTTAACGGTTGCAAAGATTTCGCAAGGAGAACATTTACGGATGGTACTGACGATTTTATTGTGTCAGTCAATTGCCAATTGCAGAGTTCAATAAAACTTTGAAGAGACAACTAGCGATTTACAGTTCTTATTTGAACATAGTCGTGTGATGGAGACAAGAGAAACGTTATTCTCGGAATATTACGGAAAGAGACACATTTATCCAGTAGCTGAAGATGTAACTCTCGACCAGACCACAACTTGGCGTTTTCTTTCTTATTTACGAGACTGAATCTTGTAAATGTGATATCTAATGCGATAACAGTGTTTAAATGTCACATAAGTAAGCTGGAATTGTGACAGCTAACCTTGCAGTACACACCAAAAAGTATTTCTAAATCGCACTACATTCCATAAAGCTAAGCTTCATTAATTATATGAGTAAAGTACAGCAATGAAGTCATTGGAGGGGTATGTCGTCACGAGTGAGATTAGTGTGTGAATCCCGTACATGACAGAATATTTGTCACGTTATATTGAATTATTGTTTACATTATGCAGTAATCTGAGCTAGTGATTATCTGTTGAAGATAATCAGAATTTCTAGGAAAGTTTGAGTTGTAACAAATAACAAATACCCAAGGGATTTTTTACTTTCGTTGGTTCCTGCTATTTGATAAGAATGGGTTATCCCTTGGGTAAATCAGCTTTCTGAGTGAAGACAAAGACAGATTCACTGGAACATGTTCTTGGTGTCAAGGAAAATTTCTAATTTATAACGGTCTTCATTTTATTATTCTTTTATATAGTATAAAGTCTAGTGTTTAACATGTTGTCGTGTTTCTATTTTTAGGAACGAGTTATGACGTACAAAGTGTCGATGGCGAACCATACTTTCTGAAGACGGATACTAATGTTACAGTACATGAAGGTGAACTAGCAAGACTAAAATGTCGCGTAGCAAATCTTGGGACGAAAATGGTAAACGTGGTAGGCTACATATTGTATTGTGTTTTCCGTTCATTCTGTCAGTTTGTGCAGGAGTTGTGGCCCTTGCTATCATCGCGAATTTTTAAATTTCATTTTGATGTCATTTTACTGATAAAATCATTTATTATTATATTATATTAATTAACCTATATTGTTTGTAAGTTTTGTAAATTAGACAGTACATGTAGTTTAATGTATTACATTTTCTGAAAGATGTAAGCAAGTGGCGACAACCCTTGTAGAAATTGTCTTTGATCAAACGAATAGGTTTCTTGCCATTTCTTCAGCAATTTGATAACAGCAACATTCAGATATACGCTCCATTCATTATCATGTTTGTATGTCGCTCTCATATTTACGTTGAAGGTTGTAAGAAATATACTTATATGACGATTGTTATTCTAAAGTCTGGAATAGTACAGTTTCACTGTAACCTATTATTCACACAATCAACTAGGAAGAACGTTTCATTAAGAAATATAACAAAAGAATTTTCTTATTCCACTAACGTACGTGTTAGTTAAAAAAAACTGTAAAAAATGAATTATCAAACAATTGTCGATGAAGTTTAATAGGAATGTCATTCGAGAAATATTTAAGCACTTATATCTAAATATTCAAATTTATCTACAATATTGTACTCATTGTTTCTTTTAAATATTAAGTAACATTCGGGTATGATAGAGAACAGTAAGATACTTGAAGTCATTGTATTACATACTTACTGTGTATTAATTTGCAAGAAATGTATATCAGCCTATTCGTTTGCTTACGTACAGGCTCGAACCTTAAAAGCAGCCTATAAAACGATATGTAGTTTTTATCTCATTTAGGTTTCAATAAATGCAATACTTTAATCGAAATGTAATTGTTACAGCAGAAGTGTAGTAACTGTTTCAAATGGCGTATTTACTTTAGGTTAATAGTTAGGGTTTGTTTTAAATATCCAAGAAAATCAAAGTTATGTTCTTTCAATGCGTATGCCGTTTTACTGTTTGTTTAGTGCTTAACAAAACATATAATATGCTTTATAGATTCGTTTAATTGTATCGTTCTATGACTTGTATGTTCATAACATATCCATTAAGTATCAATGGGGAATCATAAATGTTTTGTTAGGAGATAGTGGACTTAAATTACCCACAATTATGCCGACCGGTTCCTTTATCTATCATGACATAATGAAATAGTTGTTAATGTATAGCAAATGGTTCCTTATTTTAATTACTCGCAATTCTATATAAAATTGTTTCAGCGCATTCACAAGAATATGTATTACGGATCGGCACTTGATCTGCCTAATTCTTTGGTCTGATTCTACCACAATATTTGACCGCAAATATGATTTTAAATAGCTTCTTTAAACGTCTTGCATCGATATTTTTCACAAGAATCTGCGATGTAGATGACAATGCAAGATGTTCGGACAACTTGGTGAAAGGAATATCGAAATGGTTACATAATGTCCCTGACAATTTTATAATTACTGTAACCGATCTGGTAACTTTCGTGTAACTCATGATGGTTCATGATTACATTTTTGTGATGTGCATTAACTAAAGCCTGTTATTGATATATGTTGTGTAACGTATAAGTTAACGGCAATTCAACAAATGTGAATTTAATAGCATAAGGAGCACTTAGCAAGATACATTTTAGTTTACATTTCTCAAAATTGTCAGTAAATTATAACTTGAACTTGTTTTTTCAACATAGGTCTTACATATGTAAGAGTTCTTATACGCTGCTTTCAATCTTTTACTGATCACGTTATGAATAGTGTGTCACTTGACCCAAAGTCCTATCAAGCCACTGGCTGAAAACATTTGCACCAATCTAACATTCTTTCTGTAATGACTAACATCTTCAAATATTTCATTTATTTATGTTTTGTCTCATCTTTTTATTAGTATATTGCATGGCAGAAGCGAGTTCTCGGTTGCTGGACTAATGCTTTGGTTCTTCTCTTTTTGTTCTGAATTCTCACAATCTCTTCTCCTTTCTTTGTTAGCACACTCAATATCAACAACTTCATTGGCATGGAAATCGTCGTTATATCTATTTTAATTTCTTCTGACACATTCTCTTGACATGAATACTGTCCTTCATTGCTATCAAACTGATAGATTTAATTTGAAATATATACGAGTTGTTTGCTTTTGTTCAATCAATCACTTAGGATAAGCATCGGTAACATACAATTTATCTTACACAATTTAGATTAGAATTTGCGTGTTTTGTGCTGAAAGCATTATTATAGTTTTCATTACTGTCTCACAAAAGATGTTCATATATCGTCTCTCGTCTCCTGGGGATGAGCAGTTAGGTTAGAAACACATCTCGGAATGCATATATATTATTAACTATCAATACTTCAATTTCCCCGAATTCACACCTTATTGGCAGCAATTCTGAACTCTGTACCTCCCCCCGTATATTATAAGACAACGTAAATTATTTTCTACCTTCTTGTTTATATATTTATTAATTAAGGAATGATGTATCGGTCTAGTATATGTGCAAGATTGAGCACTCTTGGGCGAGTTTGTATCGATTCAGCCAGACTCGATCAAACTTGAGTAACTTACTTATAACCGATAATTATTGGATAATCATATATAACTTCCTTACTGGAACATAGAAAGTCATATATTTCCCCGAAAGATAGAATATATAATGTTCACCTCTATATTAGAGAACTATCAATATTAAAACATCAAAACTAATCAATAGTTGATGGATAAATGAGGCTTTAGGACAGTGTAACCTCTGGCGCAGACCCTGGAAAGTAAACTCATATTTCCTTGTTACAAACTTCTCCTCTGCTGCTCTCCGCCGAACCAATGTCTTGAAATACTCAATTGTGAGAAGTCATATTTCACTCTAAACTAGTTAAGAACAAGTGAAAATTTGTTTTTGTAAAAGGAAGTCACGGCTATAATTAAGTTTTGCGAGGTTTATATGGGTGACGGAATGTTCCTGATTTGTGATCAAGCAATGACCTACGCTCTTCGTAATACAGTGCAACTGGATTAATCATCTGCATACCGAATTACCCGTTTTAAGTTGCGGAAAGGCATATTTTAAACTTTTGATGTGACTGAATAATGGACATTTAAATTCATTCATCCTTTTCCCTCATTCCCATAGGATTGGTTTTAACTTTATGGGGAGCAAGATGTTAGTACTGGTTTGAATCAAAGCGAAGCTGATTAGGTCGAGTCGATGCTGTTTTTAGTCTATAGACCTTTGACAAAAAACACTACAGTTCATACTGTCATGAGCCACAGCTTTTGGGAATTGCAAATATCGGTCGTTGTTAATATGTTAATTTGGTAGTTAATTGATAACGGTATGTATGGAAGTTTGTTATACAAACTGGGCCGATCTGGGTTGGTTGCGCTGCAAAATTGACTGTCCTTGTGAAACTTAAGATATGTTATAGAGTCTCCAAAACTATTGATTAAAGTCCAAAGTAATCGAGTGTACTGTGAGAGATACAAGGTGATTGATTCATAAAACACTTTAGATCCTTTAGTCACATTTTCTGACATTCTTGTTTCCCTCTGGTGAATATCTTGTCCTATAACAGGCGTAACAGATCGATATGGTCAGATATTCGTGCTTTCGAGCATTATGGTATTTCTGTGCGGCGTATTATCATTGACGTGCAAATCAATAATACATGAATCATTAATCATAACCGTCGGCCTTAAATCATTATTAACGTCGAGTTACAAGCTAAGCAATTGTTTAAATTGCCGTTTTACATAATAAGCGCTTGTTAACCTAAAATTATCGTTTTTGTGGCAAATCTGCTTTCTATTCAAAATGTAAGATGTCTGGATTTGTTGTTTTCAATTGGTCCAGCATTATTAAACATGGCATCGTATATTGTGACGTGTTGTATGCACATCAGTACTGTTGTTAGCAGTCACTAGATGATGAATACACGATGTTAATGCGTACAAAACAACATCGTAATATAAAACGGCGGCCGGGGAAGTCTTTGTCGTTATCAATCGTATACTGGAAACAAAGGGAGATTAGTTCGCCCCAAGAAACAAAAGCAAAACGCCTCCTGTTGAGGTAGCTCCAACGATTATCCGACATCATAATCATTAACAGGTGTAAACTAATTATGCCACATTCCTTTATTTGTTTCTGTCATATAATAATTATCGAACCAAGAAAAAGCATGATACATATTTCATATTGCACTTGTATTATTATGTCATTAAGCATGGGACTATTATCATCAAGCTAGTTATGAATCCTTAGAATGCACGTTATGAGTTTTGGGAACGAATTGTATTGGAATAATATATATGTTCCATATAATAGAAATATTCATATATGTATCCAATGGAATGCTTTGTGTCTATACTATAGTATATAATCTGTGTATAAATATTATATACAATATGTTGTAATTAACAAATACAATGGTTTATATTATATAATAGACAATTGTGCATATATATTGAGCATATACTGCTTGTCACCACTGAGATGATAGCGAATGGAGAATTTCTCATTCCTTGAATCATTGCTGAGCGAAGTATTCAACTTGATTTTTGTTAACATGTGCATATACTCGTACAAGCGCTATTTTGACAAATAATAATAAATATGTATTCCTAGTATGAAGCAAGAACTAAATCGATGCTTTTTTGTATCACAATTGATGCCAATTCAAGTATGTATAAGGGTGACATAGTGTCCGAGATGTAGGACGCCTGGTTCATGGTCAGAATGTCGGGGTCCGCATTGGGAGTGGTTGAAATTAATGAAATGAAAACAGTTATCTGCACATTTTTATTATCTGGAGCTTTTAGTATATATATTTCACGTTAAAGCTATGGATATGCTGTTTTCTGCCACAAGCAAACAGCGTACATAAACAATGCCTGTCAAAGAACGTACATAAACAATGCCTGTCAACGAGAGTACAAAAACAATGCCTATCAAAGAACGTACATAAACAATGCCTGCCAAAGAGCGTATATAACAATGCCTGTCAAAGAGCGTACATAAACAATGCCTATCAAAGAACGTACATAACCAATGCCTGCAAAAGAACGTACATAAACAATGCCTGTCAAATAACGTACATAAACAATGCCTGTCAAAGAACGTAAATAAACAATGCCTGTCAACGAGCGTACAAAAACAATGCCTATCAAAGAACGTACATAAACAATGCCTGCCAAAGAGCGTATATAACAATGCCTGTCAAAGAGCGTACATTAACAATGCCTATCAAATAGCGTACATAAACAATGCCTATCAAAGAGCGTACATAAACAATACCTGTCAAAGAGCGTACATAAACAATGCCTGTCAAATAGCGTACATAAACAATGCCTATCAAATAGCGTACATAAACAATGCCTATCAAAGAGCGTACATAAACAATGCCTATCAAATAGCGTACATAAACAATGCCTATCAAAGAGCGTACATAAACAATGCCTATCAAAGAGCGTACATAAATAATGCCTATCAAAGAACGTACATAAACAATGCCTATCAAAGAGCGCACATAAACAATGCCTATCAAAGAGCGCACATAAAAAATGCCTATCAAAGAGCGTACATAAATAATGCCGATCAAAGAGCGTACATAAACAATATCTATCAAAGAGCGTACATAAATAATGCCTATCAAAGAGCGTACATAAAAAATGCCTATCAAATAGCGTACATAAACAATGCCTATCAAAGAGCGTGCATAAACAATGCCTATCAAAGAGCGTACATAAACAATGCCTGCCAAAGAGCGTACATAAACAATGCCTATCAAAGAGCGTACATAAACAATGTCTATCAAGGAGCGTACATAAACAATACCTACCAAAGAGCGTACATAAACAATGCCTATCAAATAGCGTACATAAACAATGCCTATCAAATAGCGTACATAAACAATGCCTATCACATGGCGTACATAAACAATGCCTATCAAAGAGCGTACATAAACAATGCCTATCAAATAGCGTAAATAAACAATGCCTATCAAATAGCGTACAAAAAAAGGCCTTTCAAAGAGCGTACATAAACAATGCCTATCAAAGAGCGTACATAAATAATGCCTATCAAAGAGCGTACATAAAAAATGCCTATCAAATAGCGTACATAAACAATGCCTATCAAAGAGCGTGCATATACAATGCCTATCAAATAGCGTGCATTAAAAATGCCTATCAAAGAGCGTACATAAACAATGCCTATCAAAGAGCGTACATAAACAATGCCTATCAAAGAACGTACATAAACAATGCCTATCAAAGAGCGTACATAAACAATGCCTATCAAAGAACGTACATAAACAATGCCCATCAAAGAACGTACATAAACAATATCTATCAAAGAACGTACATAAACAATGCCTATCAAAGAACGTACATAAACAATATCTATCAAAGAGCGTACATAAACAATGCCCATCACAGAGCGTACATAAACAATGCCTATCAAAGAACGTACATAAACAATGCCTAACAAAGAACGTACATAAACAATATATATCAAAGAGCGTACATAACCAATGCCTATCAAAGAACGTACATAAACAATGCCTTTCTAAAAACGTACATAAACAATGCCTATCAAAGAACGTACATAAACAATGCCTATCAAAGAACGTACATAAACAATGCCTTTAAAGAACGTACATAAACAATGACTATCAAAGAACGTACATAAACAATGCCTATCAAAGAACGTACATAAACAATGCCTATGCCTATGTGCATTTATAGTAACGTAATTTTGAAATTTCCGTGCAACTTAGTAACCAAGGAAGCAGTCATCAGGGAATATATTAAGTTGTTAGAATCTGTGTTACAATCGATGTCAAGTAATGCGTAAACTTCAAAGCTTAACTTAAGTCTATAAATTAGAAATTACTGCGCAAATGAATGATAAATATATGAATTTAGATAAGCGTTAATCGGTTCCTTTATGGTTTGTTACTAAATGATCTCTTATTCCGACCAAAGCTGGGGTGAAAACACACGTTAAGATCAACATGGAAAGAATGTACTTATTCCTCATTACCAAGCACTATGCATGTTCAAGTTCAATACCAGAAAAGCATCGCACTTTACAATTTTGTCATTGTATTAAATTCAATAACAATGTCTTCATGGCTAACTTATTCCCTTATACCCACCTCTGTGAATGGACCGATTCTCAAACTGTAACCACTAATGATTTCTTAACCAAAAATGAGCAAATTATTATTTATGATGTAAAATAGATACAGGGTTAACACCTCATACAAAAGACAGTGCCTCCCCACACAGACCTCCGGGAAGTGCTATCCCTGATGGGTGATATGATAACAGCATGTAATGCAAGTGCGGGGCCACTTTTTACGGCCACCACTCTGCACAGGCAAAACAACTGTACTAATAAAAGAGAGAGAATAAATAAGAGAGATTAAGTAGAACAAAGTAATGCTACGTACACTGAGACTTCTTATAATTTCATTACCTCATTTGATGCATTACTCACACTAGTAATAAACCTATCATTTGACATCATTTTATGTAATTAATCTTCTACTAATAAAGCGTCTGTGTCATTACTAATATTAATTACTAATAATATCTACTTTTTATAAGATAATCGCTCTTAGCTCACATATATCCAAAATTAATAATCCGTAGACTAACAATTTAGTCAGCGATATTTTATTTAGCATTTCTGTCCGAAATGATGTACGGTCCGAAATTGCATCTACTTTTATGTTTTCGCGTAGTATTCGCTTATGTATTTCAATTCGAGCTGTTTTTATAAATAAGTAATGTACATGTTTGTATCTATGTTTAAGTGTTCGTCATTGAAGTAGCTCGTCTCGGCTCAAGTTATATTTTATTATGTAGTTTAGTTAATAACGATTTAACAAGGTCAATCTCTTTCATGGGTCATTTTAATTAAATATTTAGTAATCAAAGTCATGTGTTTTGTCTAATTGAAACAATTACAGGTGGTATGGCGGCGTACAACAATGGAGTTTCCTCTCACGATAGGCGACATGACGTTTCCACAGTTTGATGAGATGTCAGTGGACCACTCACAGATTACACCCTCAAGCAGCACCTGGGATCTTCTAATAAAACGTGTAAAACCGTCACATGCTGGTGTTTACGAATGTCATATAAGCGCAAATCATCACATTGCTCAATATATAACCCTCAATGTTAAAGGTAAGATTTTTATAGATCGCGATATAGATGGTGATATATATAATTATATAGTATACTGTTTTATTTTTGTCTTGAGCGTTCGACATTACGGTTGTGTTATATGTTCTCTCCGAAGTGCTTTTCCGCAAGTACATTGAGTGGAGAGTCCCAGATATTACGATAATATAAAAGTGGTATAACATGTTATGCAAACAACGTATGTAAAAATCTGGTAAGGAATGACGTTCTTGTCGGTGAAATTTATTTTATTTCACTGATTTGGCATAATGTACAATACATGAGACATGTAACTCATAACTTTCTTCGACGAAACTTAGCTGTCACTGAAGACTTCTTGGCATAAAATAGTGTAAGTGACGATTTTGCAAGTATGAAAATAGTTTTTGATATAATTCCCTCTTCGTTACCAAACCGTTTAATTTGACCATTCTCTACGATTGTCGTAAAATCTAATTTTTGTTTTGTTTTGAAGCTTAATGGCTCTTTTGGTTTTGAAACCGGTCAATATCAATTTAATAGAAAGTCATTTTGAAAGATGAAATGATTTGTTTGTGGTTTAAAACTACCCCATGACCATCTGAGAAGAGACAGAAAAGTGTCATGCCGCCTTAAGTATAGTTAAAGAGAAGTTTACTGTCACGATGCAATACTTTACCACATGGAACCTTCCGTTGCGCGATAAAATGAATACTACGGAAGCCTTATCAGATAGAACAGCGCGCTAGAAACGGGGATTGAAACAGGAACGATATACGTTTGATTGAGGTATAGAATAAAACTAACAAATGAGGAGGAACGCTTCCGGACTGCACAACAATTATACACGAATAGCAAACTTGGCAACGCAACTGCCCCACATTTCATTACATATTAATTGGGTAAGAAGTGATACTTTGGTCCTTTTTTCATTATTTTTATTACTAAACCGTGGCCCTCCATATTTGCTCGGTTAGTAGTCCTACTACTTGAAAAAAATGTTTTAAGATATGATTCCGAATTTTAAAAAAAATACATTATATACAAATCACTCAAATAGCTGCATAAATGCTAGGAAAATACGTTTAAATGCATATTTTTCAGACAAAGAACATGTCTTTTCCTATTAAAAAATGATCGTCATGGTCACATTGTATAAACACAAACAAGTCACGAAATATGTATTATTTGCCCATACCGGTATCTCGTAGACATGATGTTTGCTTCTAACGATTATGAACGCGAAAATTTATTTTAAGTGGCATTACATATTTTACACAAGTAATGATTGTAAAATACTTTTTTACACAATTATTATGGAATGACATACTTGACAGCCAGCATATCTTATTGCATTCAAGTTGACGTACATTGAGATAAATAACTGCATATCTCTATGAATACACAGTTGACTGCGACAATTTCTGACATGAAAGCACGTACAAAAACATTTTTGATGTAATGAAATCTAATGTCATTCAAACAATTCTGATGTAATGAAATCTATTGTCATTCCATGTTCGTTATCGAAACAAAGATGAATTAGATGTCAAAATCCCTACTTTCGTTTTGATGCCTAAAATCAGAAAAAAACGTATCAATATCAAACTAACCAAATGTCTTTTTGTGAAATGAAATGCAATTTGGGCGGTTTGAAACTACAATATATCCTTATGAGAAGAGAAAATAAAGTGTATTGCCGCTTTAAGTCAATAAGAAGATAAGATTGTTTTCCGATTATTATTTATTGAAAAGCAAAGAAATATATAATTAATTTAATTATGTAGACTGATATCAAACTTACTCTTTGTATGTACAGTCGGATCTCGTTTATTCGACAACCTTTTGTTCGAATACTCGGTATCATCCGAAATAAATATTAGGTCCCGATGTAGTATGCACCTCGAATTGAAATGTTCTATTCGAAACCATGTCTTATTCGAAACCATGTCTTATTCGAAACCATTTTCCCGATGAATTCGAATGAACGAGGTCCGATTGTATTCACATCTGCGGCAGTATCTGGGCTGACGTTAAAACATACATTCACGTTTTTATTCAAACAACATGTCTATGTATTTTACAAAAGCGTTTTATAAAACACTTTTTTGTTTCATGAATCGAATCCTTTTAAGTAATTGTTTTATTCGCGGCGTTTACAACTCTCTCTGGGATCTCAGAAACGTGTTCTTTTATATTTTGCGTGTTTGATTTTCGAAACAACGGTTTGAAATTTACCATACTACCGTCAGACAATATTTCAACAGATATATCTGATTACTGACTGTCAGACAAGATCATACGCCTCATTTTTATCACACAAGATAAATGCATCAATGTAATAAAATAACATTTGACAAATGAGTATATTATAGTTTTCGTTTCATACTTGATGTACCAATAATTTTGAGGTGGAATGTTTTGGTGTAACAATCAAGCGTCGCTTGCTCATATCAGAGAATTTTACTTTTTTCTTATATTTGCTTATAATTTATGTCTGCAAATATCCCACAATTTTATGAAGCACTTATTTACATATATTATTCCACCAATAGAATATAGTCCCGACAGTCACGTGGCTTTCAGTACTTTGAGTGTGGCTTATATTTTCTTGTATATTATTCGTATCACATTTTGCATCGTTGTGTTTAGTCCACTAGTCCACATTCAGACAATTATAACACAATATATATTACAATTATTACTTAATATTATAATATCTCGTGACTAACAAAAATTCAAACATTTTGTTCACCAAATGTTTACGTGAACCTATTTTCATTTTACTATATGACCGCTTCTATGGGATCTACAACCTCTTCTGTAAATGACGTCATTTCAAGAAAATGCAGTATGGTGATGTCACATGTTACTGTTTCTGGAAATGACGTCACTTCAAGAAGATGTTGGAAATTGTACAGCGGCGCTCATTTGTGTATTGAATACCCGCCACAATCCTTATTTTCTTGATCATTTAATCGCGCATAAAGGCGAAATTAGTTCATCTTCATTTGAATAAAGAAACATATATGAATTAGTTATTTTCCTTTCAATCACCGAAATTATTTTCATACATTGCCTTATCATTAAATTGTATTTGTTCCAGCACAAAATAATGATCCCATACTTTTTTCAATACCACCCTAAATATTGTTGCATCACACCATAGATTAAACTTTAAAATGACGTCGAGTGTGACTGTACGGTGCATCATTTGCATACAAATACTTTCCCTGTGTTGATAGTTCGCACAGTCACGCTTGATGTCGTGTTACTCGTATATTTGATTTATTTTATACTGAACGTAATCCCAACTGTTCATATAAATGGTTATATTTTCGTTCGAGACGGTCGCAAATCGTAAATAACTTATTTCTCTATGTTGTTATGTTGTCTTGTTTGTTTACAATCAAATCATTAACGCTGGACACTCGCTGTTAAACTATGTTCCAGATTCTGCTTATATTACGCACTCAAAGCAGCGTAACATTCCATGAAGGGGAGATAACTGTTGCTTAAGCCCCATAATTTGGATGTATTGTATGCCTTCATTAACAAGCTATGTTACCATGCGATCGAAAGTAATAACAACCTCTCGGCCTATCAGTATTTGGCATTTTGACGTCCAAACAAATTAAATCATTGAGAACACATACAAGCTACGACAATAGAACATTCAAGTCTTTTTAATGGGAAAATGATTTTTAGAGTAAATCTTTAGTTCTACAATATTGAAGTATGTGTAGATATTTCACAGTTAGGTATGTAGGTTGAACACTCGATGGCTAATCTTAGGTTTGTAGGTTGGAACCCCGGATTATGTTTACCTTTCAGTTCTATTTTTAGATTGGAGTTTTCAATTTTTTGAAAACCGGTAACCGTTGATATTCGTTGAAACTCGGAAAACTTCGGTCATCCGTAAATCATACATAATTAACTAATTGTATACTATTAGTGATACTTGTTAATTTATACCTGCTATACAATTGAAACCTCGCCAATACATACCAAAAGCTCGACCAATACGGGAGTTCGAGATATATCCAATCAGATTTGCTTATTCGCTCGACTAATACGGGACCCTGTTTCTGGTCGCCATTACTCAGCAAAACGTATACGTATCGCTTGTTGTTGAGATCTCACAGGAATCTGATCCAACTTTTTATAAAGAAAAAAGGATTCAAAAGAAAAACATTTTTAAATGTATTATTGACCTATCTATACGAGTTATTAGTCTGCTGGACACTGGAATTAAATGTTACCAAATTGTCTTTCTGGGTTAGTTAAAATTTAAAGAAATATTGCAAAACTATAAAATTAATGAAATTGTCATTAATCAAATGAATTAATATTGACCCTGTTATTAGACTTCAGACAGTCATCTTGGCATTATAGCATCAATAGCATTATATTATTATTGTTAAAAATAGGGTCGTAGAGCCAGCAAGGTGCAATAGCTGAAAAAGATGTCCGGAAATAGCTGGGCATACACAAACATTATCCAATAGCCCTACGTAGGAAATAGAACAGTCTGCTCCAAAAATACAACAATAGCATTTCTCTTAACCTAAGTAGACATGCTGGGGACCTTATATGTGAACATTGCAAGACTGAAACACGGATTTCAACTTCAAAATGTTTAATGTTCTTGATGCACTTTCAATGTTATAAAAACGTATATTTTAAAACAAAATGACAAATGTATACAGCGGGTAACAACACTTATTCAGACAATATTTCATTCGTTGTGATTACATGAACATAAAAGACTTGTAATTATATGCTTTGCAATTTTAAAGTTTATGTCTGAGTTTCAGTCTTGAAATGTTTGTGAATAACCCCCCTGGCTTTGATTTCACTATTTTATATTTGCTTCAGTATTTATCGTAAATGTTGCGTCTTAGATTTCAGATTTCTTTCATTATTTCTCTTTCAGAAGGGTCGTTACACCGTTCCGGTATGTATTGATTTCATTTAGCTTGATTTTGTATAGTTATAATGGTTTGATGTTTTATTTTACAGCCCTCAACAATTTTCCTAATCTCAATTAATATTGCATTCGGCTTGCATCGTTTCAGTTTCAATTTTATGTCTGATTAATTTTATCTTGTTACAGATTATGTTTTATTCAATTAGTTTATAGTTTCGTAGACAGGGATAGTATCGATATGGGAAACAACGAATGAAGGGTATAAAGTAATCAGTTACACAATTCTCCCAATAATTATTTTGTATGTTGATTTTTTCCATGGATTTAAATCCTCGGAAATCATTGGGGCATTTGCAGAAATGCTACATTTAAGAAGTTATAATGCGCATCCTTTATAAAAAAATATAATGGTTGGAAATCCACTAAATTCGCTTCAACGTCAAGTGAATATTTCTAAGCATGTGTCTACTGAGGAAAGATTAAAGTTGTTACAGGGAACGCCACATTCACAAGACAATGCTTCCCCATACCGATAACAGGGAAACAAAGGCATATGAAACATAAAGAGTTGATGAGATGTTAGGCAAAACTTCCGTATAATGGGGAAGTAAGGGTTTTTATGGCTGGCTATAATAATCAACCTTGGAGAATTGAAGGGGACAACGAAGGGGAAAAGAAGGGATGAAATGGAAGAAATACATTATAGTACAAGCTAAGAAAGCACGTTGGTCACGGACAGAAACGGGAGAGGGAGAACATGGGTTTTATATAGGGCCAAGAAATTGTACAATGGGAAAGAGGAACTAAATACGTATGTAGACACAAAAAGGGAAATGATAACCACTTACAGCATATGAACAATATATCTATGTCAACGAGCAAAATAGTAAATATAATTTCCTCACTATCGATTAAAAGTTGATATTGTTAGCGTCAAGCATCGGATATTGCAAATAGTCACTAAAAGAGGGCCCGAATTCTGTTACAGTGCTTTTGATCTTATATCTCATTTCATATCAGGTGCGTCGTAGGCAGTAAGTCATTGAAGCGGCGTAAAGGGTAGATGAGGGGATGATGTCCACACCATCTTTGAAACGCTTGTTTAGTTATTACAAATAGTGATTTCCAAGTCAATTAGGTTTAATAAAATAACAATAATATGATGAACAACAATTACAATAGTTCATTTATCAAAGTCTATTTCAGTAAATGTGGTTTTGGGAAAAACTGCTCTAAAACGTGCAACATGAAACCTTTTCTATTGATGCTTAGTTTCTTCTTCATAATGCACCCGTTGTTGTTTCTCAAGACGCAAAACGTCGGTGTTCATTAAACACCCCTCGACACAAATATCTTTAGTATCATATACAAAGTACCAAACAAGTCATGACGACCAATCGTAAACAGTTCCTATTCATTTTCTATATCTGGAACACAGTCTGCTTCGACTTGCTCTTACCGTTCTGTGTTCCTATTTTAATAGATTGTTTTAGATAGATTCCATTTGTTTTTTGGACTTAGCTTTGTAGTAAATGTAGCACATTTTTTATTTCAATTCCGTTTCTTTAAACAGTCATCGAATGCGTTTGTTTCCAATCTGTAAGAAGGCAAATTGATATGTATCCGTTGCAGCAGAGACATGGTGCCCCGCGCACGTGTTGTGTGCGTTCGTTTCCTGAAAAAATCGCATTCTATCTAAATAATCAATTTAAAAATCTCAAGCCATTTATTTTTCGTCTGAATCGATTTAGAAAATTCAACGTTTTGGGGTACTTTGATGTTTATGATCGATGACTGAGGGCGGTTTGATATTAGCTTTATGTAAATTAGTTAATAATGCACGTACATGTACGCATATTGTGTTTTTGAATGAGCAAGCGGCTATAATAAAGGGAAACGGTATCTATACATAACCATCTTTGTAGTTAATTTTTTTGTATTGCTGGTTTGGCTTTCTTTTAGACGTGTCATAATATATGTGTTTATTATCATAGAGAACGAGTGATAAATAAATAACAAAACTAAAAAAGTAGTTTATGTCAATATATATCATTTTTATATGTATCCTATAACATATTACACTGTAAATTCGGGGTTAACATACAATTCTCAGCAAAAGTATAAAGCTTATTCATGTACTTAACTTAGAAGAATGTTCTGTATCTCCAAACTAGGCTTTCTTGCGTGAATGAACGCATGAAACGATAAAAAAATAACAAGTTACATCCTACTTGTGTATGATTTATGGACAGAAAATGAATGAGTTTTCCTATAGAATATTCAATAAACAACGACTGCATCTTAGCCTACTATCTTCGACCTATATGATGATATGATATATTTTTGTATTGCAGACCAATATATTGTCATGCCATTATATTCGCCATCTATTTATTCTAAACAAAGAGAATGCAAATAGGGTACTCTATCACCTCTATATGATAGAACATATTATGTTCAGAATTATACCAAGTTACGTGGAAGTGGGTACTTTTTCCCATTAGGTTAATGGCGTGTGGTGAACCGTTTAAATGTGTCAGCCACAGAAAAGGAAATAATGACAAAAACAACATTAAAACAAAACAACAATTGGTTATATCTCAGTTCAGACTTAAAAACAAACAATGCTACAATTCTTCAAAATATCTGCATCCGTGTCGGGTAACTATCTCTAGAAACATGTCTTCAAGTCAAAGAAAATCTCGTTCCTACGTTACTAAATAAAAGCCGCAATATTTTAACTGGAATATGTCGGATTTTTCAAGATCACAAAGTATTCACTTAATATTATACTGCTTTCGTAAACAAACATATCTCATAAGCGATGCGATCTTTTCTTGTACAGTAAAACCTCAATAATAAGACCAGCATTTGGACTCTTGAACACTGGTCTTCTTATTGAAGTGGTTTTAATATTGAGGTTGAATAAAGAGCAAAACAGTGAAAATGGACTTGAAAATTGTATTCGTAATTATGAGATTGTCTTATTATAGAGGTGGTCGTATATAAGTAGGTAATGATGTTTGTTAATATTAATTGCAATACTTTTGCCATTTTTTTATAATTTTAACGTTGACTTTGAATACTGATATAACTCTAAAACCAAAGAAAACACTTCCATGATACCCCAATACTTCATTGTTATTTTTCATTAAGCGGAGAGCTAGCGCTAGCCATTACTATTTTCTTTATATGCCCATGTGTCTGATATGATAGACACCGAAATATTAATATGCAATACGAACTTCGGAGATAAATATTATTCTAAAACAACACAGTCTAGACTGGACTTGTCTTCCGTAATTATACAATTCTAGCGATATAAATTCAGAAATGGAGAAATAATTACAAGGGTGTATTCTATACACACAATAAGTCTCGCATTAAGAAAGAACGGAATCTCTTTCAAGTCTCTTTCCATCAGATGCAACGTTATTCTATTGTTAAGACAGCAGTAGGGGGATGCTGACACTCTGCATTATGTGGCGAAATTGTTTTATCTTTATTATTGATGGAAACTGACAGAGGTATTCAAAGCACCGATGATTTATTGCGAAAATGCATTAGCCAATTGAAATGCTCACCCATTGTGCAACATGTTTTTATGAACTCTTCTATCGGAAGGGTATCAATCTAGAAATATGGGGCATTATTAAAAGTTCCACCCAACTATCTAGGTCCATATTCAGTAAAAGATAAAGGTACACTGATTCGCAACAGCGATTTGAACACGTGTATTTGAATTTCTACTAACGAATTTCTAACAATGATATATGTTACAAATAGTTTGAGATTGTTCAACATGGATTTAATGATTTCGTGAAGAGCCGAGAGTGGAAAGCATTTTAAGAGGTATTCTAAGATAAATATATGGCAATCCTGCCGGATATTGCCTTAGAATTCATTATGATATTTTAAGCACAGTAGTGAGTGTACATGTGATTCTGGTGATGTGATGCAAAAATAAATCCTTTTATTTTTTATTTTTGTATGGCTACTTTTTTGGATTTAAACACATTTATTATCCTTCTTATCATGTGCAATAAAATATACAATGTACATATGACAAACACATACAAACTGTGTTTATGAAAGGCAAACTATTTGGACCACATGTTCTTATTCAATGCCCCTCCCTGAACATATGTATAAAAGAGAGAATAAGTTCTTACAGGGAACGCCTCATACATAAGACAGTGCCTCTCCACACAGACCTCCCTCCGGGAAAACAACACTATATAAAACATCAGGCATTTTAGGAGGCTAAAGGGAACATACGTAAGGACAGGGGCGAAAGCAATGACCTGGTCGACCATAAGGGATAACTAGATTAAGACATATGAGTCGACATTATATAATTATTAAAATAAAAAAGAAAGGAAAAGGATAACAACATTAGTAATAAACAGATGTAAAGGCGAAATCAAAAAGAAATATAGATAGAGAGGGGAGTGAATGCGATGTAGAGGACGAATGGGCCAGGGAGAACGAGCTTAGTACGAGTTTGTTCATCAAAGATTCAGCCTTTTCTAGGGAATATTTCTGAACACAGTGCTTTGACATTGTTTAGACTTTCTTAAACGAGGTAAATGTATTTGAAATACGGTTTATATGTTACATATTGGACTTCATAAATATCTCTGTTTTTTTTTCTGTACATTTTATGCCACTCAAATATTTTCTCTGAAAGATCCTAACCTACTGAGTAACCATTCATAGATTCAATTAAACAATCAATATTACTTAGTATCACCCGTTCACACGTTTATTAATCCACAGGGAATAATATTGTCGAAATACGGTTCATACATTCTAATAAAAATAATGAATGGTTTCGTCCCTTTCAAAATGTGTCTGCTCATTTTTTAAGGAGGCTTCACTATGTCTGTTCTTATTTGTGTACATAGTTATAAATGCAATCCAGAAATATAAAGTATGACTTCAGTGTTACAGATCATGGGTCATGTTACGTATATTAACAACAATAAATTTGTCATTGCATATGTTATACCCCTCCTCCGCTTCACATTGTAAAGTTGGGGCTCAATAGGAATAACGCGTAGTCATGTCCGTCCGTCCGTCCCGATTTTGTTTCCGGTCTAAATATTTGTTATTTCTGGTTGGATTTCGAACTAATTTGGCAGAAGTGACCACCATAGGATTAGGAAATGTCGCGCACAAGACCATTGGCCCTTACTTCAAGATAAAGGTCACTGCATGCCTTTGAACTTCGTATGTCCCGCACATGATATAAATAATCTCGATCACACTCAAGATGGACGACTGGTGGCCATCTTGGACTTTCTCTAACATTTGGGTATAGCTAATGTCTTCTAAAGTTTTTAGCGAATTTGCATGAAATTTCGTTAAAATTATCTACTTGGTAAGCTGTAGTGCATGACATAATTAGAATTTCAATCAAATTCAAAATGGACGAGTGATGGCCATCTTGGATTTTTCAAAATCTTTTTTAGCGAATTTCTTCTATAGTTTTGAAGGACTTCACACAAATAATCTACATGATGAGTTGTAGCGTATGATGTAATACTTTTTTTCACATTCAAGATGCACGACTGGCAGCCATCTAGGATTTTCTAAAAGAATATGTGTGACAAAGCGGTATTGCGGGAGTGTTAATCCACTCAGTGATAGCTCTAGTTAAAATAACCAATGAATAAAGACACAATTAGAAATAAATGTCATTAGCTGAATCATTTATCCACGGATGCAAGTCATTCCTTCCGAAGCTACAGAAAATAAGGGAATATGCTTACTTAAGTGCCCCATGAGTTATCTACTTTAGATGGATGGACCTACCTGGGAATCGATAAGTTCCTATGTTTGTATAATACATATTACCAAGATTTTATTCTGATCGTACTTCAGTACTCCAGAATTTGTATAAAACGTTTGGTAATCCAACCCGGTCAGCTCAGTTGGTAGAGCGTTGGATTGTCACCCAGGGGGGCCGGGCTCCATTCCAAGACTGAACAGGTCATGTTCTTCCGTGACATTTGGCTAGGGTCATTTATCCTCCACCTCTGATTCGTGTTGAAAAGTTGTCAGCTGCTTGCGGAATTGCAGGTTAAATCCGTTCGATAATAAGTTCCAGGAAAACTGGTAAGTAATTTCCCTTTCCCCTGTACAATTATTTCACTTTATATAGTGTTCATGTTATTTTCTGACCAGTTTCGGCCTATTGTTGCCAGCTGTCTTGACTTGTCCTGTGATCTGTTCCATCCATGAATCCCCCCCCCTCTACTGTGTGTTCTCTTTGAATCTCTTAATCTATTCCTTATGGTCTGCAAGGCGATTCCTTGCGCCTCTGGGAGGCGTTTCAATGTACCCTTTGACCTCATCAAGTATCTTATATTTTATGGATTGCTGTTTTCCCGGAGGACTGGGTAGGGAGGCACTGTCTTCTGTATGTGGCGTTCCCTGTAGCAAATAATTCCTGCTCTTTTATATAGCGGTTCTCACAATTGTGTCAATGTCACTCGATGGACGGTACCTAACAATATCTGATATACACAGAGAATTATTGAAAATTATTATTGTTCATGACTAATACCTGCGTCAATGTATTGCAAGAAAAAAGGAATATTGTGTAAATTGTTTACAATAGTTTAATCCGAGTTCCCATAGCAGTAGCAACATATTCAGTAATGTTCGTCATATTAAACATATAAAAAGTAAATAATAGAATATTACCAATTCAGCGTGTTTGTGTTAACATACGTTCAGTAATAATTAAAAAGTATTATGTAAGTCGTAAACATGTAGGTAACGGTAAATACAAGAGAGTAAATTTAACTCAAACTCAGACTGTCAAACGGTCCTTATTTTTCATTCTTTTTCCTTATTTTCCTTATTATTTTATTTCTTACTACATTTCCTACTTTTTGGTCCAAAAGACCTGTCTATGCAGTCTCTTCAAGATGTATTCTAGCAATTTATGTCTGTGAGTAATGCAAAGTTCTGCACAAAAATATATACAAACTACTACTTTTTTATTACAAATTCTTTAAGTTTACTACTTTTCTCTTACTTTTGGTAAATTTTATTCCTACTTTTCTCCTACTGTTTGAAAGAAGTTCACTTGACAGCCAGCAAACTTCATCTGATTTCTCCTCTCATCTCAAGTCTGACACACTCTCATTGTATTGTCATATAACAGCAACGTTTGCATCGTTCTGAAGTAATGTCACATCTTATTCCTGAAATTGTGCTTTCTTCGCACCAATAAAACATTCTTCAGGAAACGACCCCATTGTGTACGAGAGAGCTCCTTTTTATTTCTTAACAGTCACGAATGGACGGACTCTGTCATGCATGTATCGATACGGAATGTCGTAAACGGATTTTAAATCTAAAACGTAAATACTGATTAATTAGCAAATATATTAATTAATTCGTGTGCTGTACAACTGACATGCATTTTCATCCATATTGCGACTTACGAGTATGCTAAACTTACCTGCCTTATAAACGCGTTCCAAAAAACATTGATGCTATTTTTTTGGAATAATATATCCCACTAAATCTGGCAGCATAAACACAATGGAATGCATTCTCACATAGAAGTAAATCATATTCCTAGCTTAGAGAATCCAATGGCTTATAACTACGTATATCATTGTTTTGAAAATCATTAATCGTTACAAATGTGATAAGGGAATGTTTCAAGGTATTGTTTCGTATCATCTGACAGGTTCAAGATTTAAGCTCGTATTTTGTCAACTTGCCAAATTCACTTTTTCGGCGTAGCTGTATAACATTGATTTTGGCCTACATATTTGACCAATCAAATGTTGTCCTCAAAGCGGGCTTTTTAATATCTGAACAATCATTTTTCACCAAAGAGGCACCACACGGGGTTTTCGTTTACCCAAGAGGCACCAAACGGGATTTTCGTATGATGTCCTTCTTTAGCAGTTCGAATTTTGCCGGAAGTAGTTAATATGTTTAAGCACATATAAAATGACCCTGATAAGACAGGTCCATGCTTATAGTATATATAGTCTAGATCCGAGTTAACTTTATGTAAGGATTTATTTCTCAACATGTGGCAAAAACATTATTTCATTTAATATACAGGAAGTCATCATTCTATCTACTTCATTTATCTTTTTATAAGATATTTCTTGTTTCAAATTAGAATAAATTTTGTATATGACTGCTTTTTGTCTATTATATTTGTCTCTGAGTGTCTTTATCTCGAAATATATCATCTAAATGGGAATTCAATTTAAAGTTTGATAGGTTATTTACGGACCACAATGCAAATAGGAGTTTTTACTTGAATTCTTTTTTGTGTTATCCTTAACACGTAATGTTGATTGATATGGTTTTATCGATTCATACCATATTGTTTTTACTAATATATGTCTTAATTTTATCTCGCCTTGTATAGTTTACATTTATGTTGAAATAAATCTATCTAAAATCTAGGTTTGTCATACACCAGAAGTATTCAAGTAAACAATGAAGTATGTGCATTGCCTTGAACCCCTTAATTTCTGAGACGTAGTGAAGCTACGGACATTTAAGAGCAGCGTCTTTAATACGGGAGATTTAGACTTTCTTCTTATCATAAAAGTACGAACCACCCCACCCTGTATTATAAGATCAACTAGTTTCGACGTTGCAACGTACCCTCTTCCCCTAGGCAAGCACATGTTCATTCTTTTTGGCAGCCCTGAACTTCTCGGGTATATCCGTATTCGCCGAGTTGAGCCGATCTCATGAGATAGGCAAAGCCGCAGCCAAGATGGCGCCCAAGGAGATGGAAATCAATTTGATTTAGGGGAATGCACTGCTGCAAGCATCTTTCAATTACTTTAGACGATTCCCTCTGATTACCAGAACAATATGGAAGATATACGACAGATGCTTGATTATATTCGTTATAATTAATCATGAATTATGCAGTGTCGAGTGATTTGTTTGTCTACATGTTCAACTAGGCTGTGAATTATTTACAATCGTGTTCCTCTGCTGCCTTCGTTTGGCCATAAGCCAGTGTGATTTTTTCTTGTGGATCACCTGACTGACGTTTGCCGGCTTGGGTGAAACGAATTGGGCCAGTGACTTGTTAGAATAGAAACACGAATATCAAATGTGTTTTATCGTCAATGATTAATTGATTCTTGGTTATACTTGTTGCTGCTTCTCCTGACAGATATGAAAATATCACGTGAGCATGGCTCTTTGGGAATAATTACAAATTAATGTAAAGTCTTATGAATTGTTACAACAGAAAGAATGTGGTAACATGTATTGATTATATTGCCTGCAGTTTGTAACACCAATTGCCCAGCCATTCGCATCTCGACTTATGACATTAATGTATAAAATATTAGTTCAATTCATCATCTCGCTCTCTGAGATGTTTTACTTCGATTTATCGAAATATCTAGGTGATCAGCGTAATCTTGTTCAATTAAAAGCCTATGATAAGGCCATACTGTTTTATATTTTTGTTAAGCGTCAATCTTGGTTCGTGAAGCCTAGCTACCTATTCGTAATAAAACACAAAGTCGTTTCGAAAAATCGCCAAGCCAGATAATAGATGATGTTTCATTTCGCATGTTTTAATGGAGTAAACATAATACAAATAAAACTAAACAACTTGTTTAGAAGTCTAACAGAAAAACTGACTAGGTTTCACTCACTGCTTTCAAACATGCAAGTTAACAAAATATTGATAAACACATAAATACAACTCAGCGGTAACTTCCCTTGGCGATTTTTTAAACTTACGAACAAATAGGCGCACAAGGACGCTTAACAAAGAAACAAAACAGCATGGCCTAAAGATTCATTAGGTAAGACGGGCTGAAAAAATTCGTAAATTCGATAACTTGTTTTTGATAGAATTGTAATGGTTGGCGTAGTTTTTGGTTGTTTCAATTGGATTTTTATGACATCATATGTCGATGTTGCTACGATACGAATGGTTGCATATTTATTTTTAAGTCTGTATCATGAATTACATATTTAATCGGAATCTCGAAGACTTGTCCAAACACTGCAAATGTCAGTTCCTAAGATTTGTCAACTGAACACAATTTTATACAAAAAACACACCTTTGTTCACGACCTTCTCTAGACAATATACCACTGAGAATTGTATTGATTGGTCCAAATAGCTTTGCTATAAATAAATAAATTTCAAGCCTTTCCTGTCGGGAAAATGTCAAAACATCTTCTTAAATATACCATGATTAAGTACAAAAATGTCAAAATGCCATACATATCTGGAACAATGTATGTGTAGCATTGACCATTTACATGTAATTCACGACGCTGAACAAATAATATGTTTGCTTGCTGTCTACCGTATATACTTAGTACTGTCCTATATAATGCAATCAATATAAAATGTGTACTAGTTTACATCAATATTTATATATTGTATAACGTTGTATGTAAAATAAGCATTTTCGGAAAAGCCCCAATGAAAATTTGACAATTGATTTATTTCATTTCTAAGATTTTGGTCTATCCGGTGTCTTATACAAATGAACATAGTGACAACATAATATAAATTTACTTGATTATAGCTTTTATTAATGTCAAACTTAATGTAAAAGCATTTGTAAAAGTGAAACTCATTACAACGGGATCCATTAAAACACTTTGGTGTATATTGTTATAAGCAATGCCGGTAAAAATGTTAGACCGATTGTACTGATATTAAACACACATGAGTCAGCATGGCTAGCACAGTCGTTGGCTCGATGGTTCCAATCTCCTTGCGCACACGAGGAGCATGTTACATAATCCATCAAAGGAATTTGGTATGCACCTTATATTCACGTAAGCAAGTTGTCAGTTTCCTGTGGGTATACAGTTTAGTTGGTAACTCCGCAAATTCGGTTAGGTTAACTAAATACCGTACATTACTGAAATGCTGTTGAAAAATTGGTTTACAATACCAAACTAATACCTGAATGCGTAAATGGATTGTTTAAAAATATATTAATTATTTAAGAATACCTTTTACGTTTTTTCACATGTAAATATTTGTTCTTAGAATAAAAAATACGATTATATATGACATACAACCTTTATTTGATAATCACGAGGATATTTCTAAACGAGGTATAATGCCGTCAAGCAGTGATATAACTGTCTTTGTCAATAGATAGGGAAATTACACCAATATACAAATGTATATGTGGTGTGTATGACGGGGTTTTGCCAATTTTGGTTAATATTAGAATGTTTTGTCCTGGGCTCTTTAATTGTCGGTCCATACTTTTTGATCAGAACCGTTCCTAATCATTGTTCTGTCGTTCATTTATGTTTGGTCCTTTCCGAGAAAGTGTTGTCATGGAAATGGAGAGGTAATTACGTGGTACCAAATTGTCTTATACCAAAATACACGCATTTATCTTGAAAACACATTATTTCGAGTTTATGTAATTGATAATTCTAGTTACACTTATACTACATGAACATGGTTGATGGATTTGTTTGTGAAAGCAATAAACAGGGCTATAATACAAGGATTACTTTTCCAATGTAATTTAAAAATTATTCACTTATAAATTCAGCAAAGCAAGGGGGGGGGGGAGTAATCTTGTTTGCGTTTTGTGTAATAGATTTGTTCTGTATACTAATTTGTTTGTATACGTTTTCATCTCGCATGATTTACAGAGAAAAAACGAGCTAAAACCACTCTTATATGTAAACAGAATAATTTGTCAGAAAGAAATCACGGTGCATAAAAGAAGTGAACGCGTTTGTTAAGCTCAAATATTGCTACTTTACTGACCTCTCAATATTAACGTTTATTGACTGGCTCATAGAATTGTTATCTTGGATAGGAAAGTGACAAACACATCTAGAAAGCAATTTTCCACACTGTCAGATTCATTTATTTTATCATTTTTGATTAACGAATTTTTGGCGATATTTATAAGATTTTACAAATATTGTGTAACCCCAGTCGGAGATAAGCTTGACTACAATCCTACACAAATGAGACACATACTCGACACTGGGCCCGTATTCACAAACGTTTTAACACTGAATATCAGGCTTAGACTTTAAAATGGTATTTTTTTTCATTTTGTTCCTACGTTATTTTTACACAATATATTTTGATAAAACATGGCAAAAGTGTAGAGTGAGTAACAATAAATATTCAGGCAAAATATGTTTAAATATAATGAAAACGAAATGCTTGTAAATTTATTTTTTGCAATTTTAAAGTCTAAGTCTGAGATTCAGTCTTAAGACATTTGTGAATACGGGCCCTGGTGTCAAATTAAAAATTTAATCCCATCTACCTAATTATTATACGCAAGCTTTGACGTCTTCAACTAACCATTGCTTTACCAGGACTCTCGATTGTAGCTCACCTATGCACAAAGTGATCATGGTAAGACTTGGATGTCCGTCGTCTGTCGTCCGTTGTCCAGGCGTCTGTCCACAATGTGTTTGAGCTCACTCTACATGTCACAAGTTTGGCTCAATATTGACGAAACATGCACAGGATGTTTGCCGCAACAAATTTATGGTCAAGTTTTATACTTTGGGTCAAAAAGGGTCAAATTTCAAATCATAGAAAGTCATTATTAACTCCCTAGACTTTCATGAATATCAGATGAGCGATTTACAGCCGTCTTAGCCCTCTTGTTTAGGTATTTTAAAAAGCTAACGACTGGTCGTTCATGTTTTGCCTTTGTCTCCAATCAATTATAACTGTCATGACGCACCCAACCGTTCATTTCTTTAAAGTGAATCCTTATGTTCACCACTTAGGGGGCAGTTCTTGTCTGCAAGAGACGATGACAAAATTAAATTCTTCGTTATTTTCGATGGATTTTTTTATTCTCTGCGGAATTGAATTTTCCGATTCGTTTATTTCAGCGCTGAAAATGTCTGGCACACAGTATGTCAGACAAGGGGAAAAAATTCATCTAGTGTGTAATGCAACCGGATCTGGTCGAGCACCGGATGCGATAGACTGGTTTTATGACGGAAAACCAATTTTTCCCTCCAGTCCAGAATGGCGTGGTAGAGTTGAAATATTGAAACATGGGTCATTTGAAGGGAAATATTTTATTAGTGAACTAATAGTTGAACACAGTACGATTGAAGACAAAGGCGATTATGTGTGCCATAGTTCCGATCTTACTTGGAAAAGCTTAAAAGTACATGTTTTATTAAGTGGTAAGTCTTTTTTATATATTGCCTACAACGACGTGACTTCTCCGTAGTATGAAAATCTTCTTTCAGAAAGCTTGTGTACCAAACACATTGAAAATTCAATTTGAATCTAATCTTCCAGTTGTTGGACAATGAAGCGATGATAACATTTTAAAAAAATACTTCAAATGTTCATGTTTTTGTAATTCCGCTTTATGCACGTGTGTCTTGTTTTGGTTAGAAAGTCCTCATAATTGCGATATGCGGCGATTTTGTATCAGATTAAATAATACATGTTTAATGTTACAAACAAGAGTACTTGTCCTAATTATTGCAAAAATGATGTCGATGTTTTCAGAACTAAACTTCCCATATTTACCATTTTGATCTTGCATATATCAGCGACAGTATCACTCTACTAATACGTCTTTTATTTGCAGCTGAAAAAGATAATTTAACTCGGAGAGGTAAGTATCCAAGCATAGTTTTGTTGTTTTTGTCCTTTATATATATTCTGTAATTAAATGATATGATCTAAAATATGATACCAATATGCACATGTAATACCTTCAAATTAGATTACTGGTTAGGTGTATGAACGGAATCGTCCTTACACAGACTGTTTTGTCAGAACCTTTACATTAATGCTATTATTAGAAAATAAATGTCATTTTATCTAGTAAAACCTCACTGATATAAGACCACCTTTGTGACATTTGAAGACTTGTATTAATATTGAGGCGGTCGTAATATTGAGGTTGAATAAAGAGCAAAACAGTCAAAATGGTCTCGAAAAGTGTGGTCTCAATTTTTAGGTTGTCTTATTATTGAGGTTGTGAGGTGAGGTATTATTGTATATATGTGCAGTTGTTTGTTTTTCAACGGAATTGGAACATTTAAAACGCAAAATGTAAGATTTCTGAAATTTCATGAACTTACCTACGGATGCAAGATAAGATCATAATATTATATTATTTCATTTTACGCAATGATAAATGCTACAATTATTTCAGTTAACGTGTATTTCGTATCAAAATGAGTTTTAAAACACACTAAAATAACATTTAAAAAGACAAATCACAGATACAAAATGTGCATTTTTAAATGTACTGAGTATTATGTTCAAAATCAATTTATCACATCAATTTTCACTTTTAAATATTATCGATACGAAGATAAAGCATTATGATTTTATTGTTTTTGTATCATATTTTCAGGAACCGGGAATGAAGCCCACAGCGGAGGTCAGATGAATACGGCCCCTGAAAATGCTGCTAAATTGTTCAGATCAGATATACTCCATGTGCTACTGTTTGTAATTATTACTCGGATCTGGAGGTGAAATAATCGATGTTGTAATATTTGCGATCAAAATTATTAAATAATTTAATGTTAGAAAAGATATCAAATCGAAATACTTATTTACAAAACTGTTTTGTTAAATAAAATGTTGATTATATTCAAACGTCTGCCTCGGCAGAACAACGTATTGCATTGCATTTAAGTATTCATCCTAAGTAAAAAGTGAAAACTGATGCTGCGCTAGGAAATTAAGTGGCGACTCTTCATTTAATATATATTGTAGATAAGAATCGGAACGTTATCTAATGCGTCAATTTTACCGTACAAGAATACAACATTTGTTCTGCAGATAATGTCGTCCATTGAACTTGGACATTGCGTCTAGACGTGTCCACAAATTGTTTGGAAGTAGTGAGCATATAGTGAGACAGGATAATACAATTCACCAAGGGGATTACATGTAAATTTAGCGGATAGTTAGACTTCTCAACGTCAGTGACATGGTTATGTGTGTGTGGTATGTCCCTGTGAGCATACAGAAGACTGCAATGCCAATATATACTGTCATATGTTAATTGTCTTGAAGACACAAACCAAACTACACGTCCAACCTTTGGCGTGAATTCATAATTCGTTCATTGATTAATCATCATGTTGGTAACGTTTATATAACGACGCGTGAGTGTAAATAGTACTCTAATATGCAGGGTACCAGACAACGTTCATTTGTTGTTTTTGTTGTGATAAAACACAAAGATTTACTCTTCTCAACAGTGCCTTTTTGTATACAGTGATTTAGGGAAATCTGCTAACAGAAGAGGAACAATGGAGAGTTCAGTTCTCCTTGAAATCGTATTGTTTATTTCTGTTTTCTAATCTGAAATGTCGGCAATAGTGTATAGCATTACCATATGTTTACTTATATTTTATAATGTCTATATTATATCCTCATTTCTTGATAAGTTTTAGCGCGATATTCATATTCTTTTCAATTGCAAAAACTGCATACCAAGTAATGTTCCAAATTCAATATCTTTTTTATCTATTCTTTGCCTTTTGGGCTTTATAACATGTTTGCCCTTTAGTTGATACGAGTAATATTTCCGATATCCACGATTTGAAATAATGAACTTTACCAACTAAGTAACAATCAAAAAGTGATCTTCATTTATGACATATTTGATAGAAACTTTTTGTCATAGTTTTATTTAAGAATTTTTTCTAAAGCGAGGCATTTTATTGTAGTCATGATTACATACGTTTGCTCTTTTGACCTCAAAGTATAAAGATGATAGTAGTGGCCATCTGCTGTGGTTTTTAATAAGTTAGATATTTATTTGTGCAAGCTTTCTTTCCTAACTTTTGATTACACTTTTTGAACTTCGCAATTCAATAAAATGTTCTTTAATGTTAGCCCCGTTCAACACCATATAATTTCACCATTTGCATTGTATCATAGAATTCAACTGTTCGAAATAAGAAGTATGAGGTATATCCATATTGGAGTGCATGGCTTTATTAAACATTGCTTCATTGCATCATATAAAACGTCACCTCTCTGTCATTATGTAATAGTCATTCCTCGCTCTCTTATAATTCTGTTTCCTATCTCAAGCGAAACTTTAATATCATCAATTCTAAGTATATATTATTCAGCAGTTTGTAATTCTAGTCATACACACCAAACTCGTACCTTATGAAATAAGTATCAATAAATATTAGATGTAAATTTATAGAATACAACGTGTATCCTCTTCAATGATCCGAGCACTGAACATTTGAAATAAAATCCAGTTAAAATCAATCATAAGTCTGATGCAATCAACCTTCACGTCTCTATAAAATACCTTTTATTTTATGTCAACGTCATCGGACGAATCTAATTCAAAATTCATATGCAGTTAGTCGTAATCGGTTGAAACAAATATACGCGTATTTGATATGAGCCCTATCACTGATTGCAATTATGTTTAATTGTATATTCACTCAGATGTTAGGTAGTTATGACAGCTTAAGTCCCTGTTTAACAGACTGACCATTCGGACCAATTTTCGCCCCGTTCCGTTCTGTTATTTTCAACATCAAATTATCAGCGACATTCGTGCAATTTCATTCTGCCATAGTTTATACACTTCATTGTCATTTACTTCATTATGTAAAAAGTCATGTACACTTGTATTAGGTGCTGTTTTCAGCAAGTTTTTCTTAAGTATTTACCTCAGTCTTATAATTGTTATATTTTGTATATTATGGAATGTATTGCTTCATGTCTGTGCGTACTGCTAATGAATGACTTTTACGACGAGATATCTCGGTCGTAAGCGACTTTACGTTCAAGGAAACGGATACGTTTTATCAAACCTTTACGAACCATTTTGCTGTACAATTTCGTAAATAGGGAAATCTCAAACCTCTCTGTTCTACCAATGGAGGCTTACGTTCATTTAAAATTATGATTTCAGAAACAAATCGTAAATTCATTCGACATTTGCCGGACAGCAAACTGCATATTAGCACACGTGTTGTGTAATGTACATCTCTACATTTTCGCTCTACTTATCGCGCTTATCTGACAAAAACGTGTTTAACTGTTGACAATGTCCGATCACTTATTTAATATTTTGCACAATTGTATGAATTGATACGATATGCTAGTGAGTATGGTATTGTACGATTATTTTCCTTTATATGATTGCAGCAATGTAACGAGCAATTCTTAAAGAGGTCCCAGTCACCTGAACGTGTAACAATGTCTCTGGCATCGTCCAGCGTTGTTACTACATTGGCAAAATCATCTTTAATACAAAGAATTCTATATTGTGCCGATTAAAAAATCTTGTTTTGTCATGTTTCTCACGGACTAGAAACTCCGCTTGTGAAAAACCTGGAAGTTTTTTTTTTCGTTAAAGATTTTAAAAGCTTCCTTCTCGACAAAAGGAGGGGAATAAAGTATGTGTGAATTCTTTCATAATGCGTTTTTAATGATTTTTTAACTATGTGAAATATTTTCTTTTTTCGGTTGAAATAAACAAATCATGCGCAGTTACAGTGCTTAAGGAGTATTTTCAACATGGAAACTGTGGGTCTTATTTTGCTCTTAGTCAATAGAAATTGTAGTTTGCTATATGATACAGTTATAATACGTACAAATTCCTTTTAACTACAAATAGAAGCGGCCAGTTCTGTTATTTCTTTGTTCTTGTCTCAGCGTTTAAAATCATTGATACATGGACGGTTTCGTGCAGATGTATACAATTTCGATAAATGTTCTAATTGTCTATAAATACAATGATGAACTTGGCGTAGCAAACATTAGCGAAGTTTAGTTGATAATTATGTCTCATATCGGGAGAAAAAAAGCTTGTACATACTTGAATTCATTGTATCCATTCCAATTTAAGTTTATTATGTTCGCTCATGAACATTTAATATTACATTTCATTTACGTTTTACTTTTATTTCGAATAAATTGTTATATTGTGTTTGTCTTAAATTTGTTCCCCGATTCACCTAGCGCACTGTCGGTAGACACGCTGCCGACGAACTGTTCTCCGCCGACTAAGACAACACGTACTCACTAGCGCCCTGTCGGTAGACAATCTGCCGACGGACTGTTCTCTGCCGACTGAGACAAACAGACGGAGTACTCTTTGCCAATACTGATGTTGTAGGCTCTAACATCGTAAACAGCGTATGTCCTCGGTCACAATATGACTAAAGAATATTTTTCAAACTAGTGATTCGTGAGGGTAGTGATCGGTTGCTTGTGACAGAGCAGGTTAATATTGGTAGATAACCCAGGAACATCATAGGTTGCAAATATAACAAAGGGATGATTGTATTGAACCGTAATATGTCACAACTGCAAGTCAGCATTTCCTCGAACATCAGTGTTGTTGATAAAGTTACTAAAACAGTTTCTTTATGAATTGATACATTGTCCGAATGTTGCGATATGTTTGCGAGACTTCTGTTCTCCGGGAATGGTGGGACAAAAGAAACCCGTCTAAAATCATAAGTTATACAAAGTCACTTAGATAAGGAAATTATGATATTTATATTGCTTCATATATTGGTTGGTATGAAAGCTTGGTGGGTCAACTAACGACCGCTATTTAACCAAACACACAATACCACACGTAGAAGCAATCCATTACAAGAGAAATGTGAGATGGTCACAATACCTTTTGTGACAGAATACCAAAAATCATTAAATTGTACCAGTAGCCATTATATTGTCATGCTAATCTCAGGTCGTTACTGACCACACATCATCTCTCTGTAAGGAATTATATTACTGCTAGCCGAGATTGACCAGTTCGACAGAATAGTTCATCATGTAGCGGTTACACACGATGTAAAAGAGTGAATAAGTTGTTACTAGGAACGCCACACACATAAGACAGTGCTTCCCCACCACACTCTATAACACAGCAGTCATTTGAGGAGGTGCAAGGGTAAATACGCAAGGGAACAGGGGCGCATGGAATGGCCTGGCCGATCATAAAGAACAACTAATGAGAATTAATGAAGACATACAGGGAGGGAGATTTAATGGATGGAATACATCACAGGACAAGTCAGAACAGCTGGCAAACAATACCGAAACAAACATTGATCAGAGAATGGGGTTATATTACAATACAAAGTATTTAGTCAACATTTGGTGATGAATTAGCTAATCACGAACAACCTCAAAGCGAAATATCAGTTTCAATGTTATATACAAAGTAAGCAAAGCAGGTTATTCGTTACCAGTTTCAAATCGATCCGGCGCCTGCATCCCTTAAAATTCCCCAACTGACATGTTTGTCTGGGTATTACTACGAAAATAAACAGAGATCTTTAACTACATGATTTTCAAATAAGCGAATTTGATTTACTTGGGCATTATAATTTATGTTTAAAAACGTTTAAAAAACAAAGAATAAAACACTGTCAATGCCGTTTTATAAGGCATGAGCAAAACCAAACAAAATGACAAAAAAATCACGCCCTCATGACCAAATCAAGGACCCGCCTCTGAGGAAGGCATGGCGGTCAAGGGGTAAAGAGCTGATAAGTTTAAGGTCGAAAGTTGGAATCCGCCTTTAGATATAACGAAACGTTTCAATTCCTGTTGTTAGTAACCCGGGAAGCAGTGATTGAGACTGCATTATAGTAAGGAAAAATGTTTCACGATCGATAAAAAAATTGAACTAAAGTATTCATTTACATTTTTAGAATCTTGGAAAAAAAGGTGTCAACCAGCAAGACAAAAATAACACCTTAACTCTTTCACCGCCGTAGTCGCAAAAATGCGACTGCCGGGGTCAGCGCCGTAGTCGCATTTATGCGACTTCGTGACAGGGTTTAGACCTAGCCCGTTTAACGACAATGTAAGGGGAAATACTCTGTATCGATTGCCGATTTATGGTACCAGAAATGATTTACGACAACAATTTGAAAAATATTTCCGGGTTTTGTATAAAATAAAGTTTTTATGCCAATTTAAAGCTGATTAAACCTGCGTAAAGAATTTTCGCAATGGCGAAACGTAAAGCCAATGGACGGCTGTCTGTGAATGACGTTTTATCGTTATTAGCTCATGATTCTGACTCTGGGGAAGAATTTAATGACTCGGAAAATGAATTCGCAAACCAAAGTGAAATTTCGGAAACAATTTCCGAAGTATCAACTCCACGATCCATCTCACCTGTAGATTTACCTGTAATTACTCGGCGTAGCACACCTGTGCACCAGGTATGTACTTGTTATCACCTCTAATTGCTTAGTTTTGCCTTTATTTACATGCTATTATTTTTGAAAGACCTTCATGACCTTTGGCCTGTTGAACTGAATATCTGTGCTTTGTTGTAACTAATAAAATAATGGTGACATTTTATAGGTAATGATAGAAATATTGATAGTGCCTAAATGAAATCGTGCCTGTAATACCGGGTACTATGTAGCAGGCTACATTCTATTTTTATACTGATAAATGAGTTCATGTATTGTTTATTTATTGTAGTTTATATTTATGTGATAATCAGATATTTCAGATAAATAAAAAAATAAAGTACATCATTTTCACCAATCTATATAATTTTTCTAATTTCAGTTTGACAATATTGAGACGGCTATCGACAATTCACAGAGGCGTCGTTCAACATCAGTTCATAGCGAGTCAGACCCAGAAACAGATGATGACCACCCGGCTGAGGTACCACCCCAACACAACACACGTATAACAGCATTAGCGTGGGAGCCCTATGAGATTGAAGATCCCTATGATCCAAGCTGGATTAGTGATAGTAATCAACAGAATCAACCGACTGGTATTTTAGTTGACACTAGTGAATTTGTTTGTGCCGACTTCTTCCAATTATTCTTCCCAGATGATTTACTTGACATTATAACTACTCAAACAAACATGTATGCTGACCATTATCTTAGGTCTCATCCAGATTTGTCACCGCATTCTCGCTTCAGAAAATGGACGCCAACAACACGTGAAGAATTGAAGGCATATACCGCCCTAGAAATTGGAATGGGTATAAATCAAAGACCAGTTATAGAAGATTATTGGTCAACATACTGGTTGTATCAGACAAAATTTGCTAATGTAATGCCCAGAAATAGATTTGAATTGTTATCATCATTCTTACATTTTAATGACAATGAACTGAGAGTGCCGAGGGGTCAAGAGGGATATGATGCTCTGTTCAAAGTACGCCCGTTATTGGATATTGTGGACGATTTATATAGTTCAGTGTATTACCCAGATAAACAGCTTGCTGTTGATGAATCCATGATCAAATTTAAGGGCAGGATTTTCTTTCGGCAATATATGCCTGCAAAACCAACCAAGTGGGGACTCAAAACATTTGCACTTTGTGAAAGTAACACAGGTTACGCGCTCCAGCTACTAATATATACAGGAAAAGGAACCTTCCAGATCAATGAAAACAGCCACCTGTCTATAACAGAACAGGTAGTGATGAAATTGATTAGTCAATACCATAACAAAGGCCATGTAGTGTATATGGACAACTTCTACTCCTCACCCAACCTGTATTTGTCCCTGAGAAATGTCGGTATAGGGGCCTGCGGGACTGTGAAAAACAATAGAAAATTAATGCCGCGAGAAATTCAACCTAAACAACTTCATCTGAATAAAGGAGACCCACCAGTGTTCATGAAGTCAACTGATGATAACATTGTGACATGTGTGATGATGGATACAAAGAGGGTTCAGTTCCTTAGTACGGTCCATACAGATTTAACTATAGACAAACGTATACGTGCAAAAAATGGTGAAGGTGGTCACCGTATTGTTGAAAAGCCGGTGATGGGGGATGACTACAATCGACACATGAACGGAGTTGATCTCCTGGACCAAAAACTTGGAAGCTACGCATATCCACATAAGTCATCTAAGTGGTACATGACAATATTCCATAGGATACGGGAAATAGCTCTTGTGAATGGATATATAATTTATGTGAAAGATTGTTCGGAAAAAGGTGTTCGACCACTCGACCCACGGATATTTCGCGAGAAGGTTATTGATGGTCTGCTTCAGGGTTGGGACACATCAAATGTTACTAAAAAGGGGAATTCAAATACCTCAGAGAAACCTGGCCGGCTAACCGAAAGACATTTTCCAGACCAATTCTTGGACAAAAAACACAGACCGGAATGTATTGTCTGTAGTGATAGGAAAGTTCGGGGTTGGAAACGTGTACAGACAAGTTTTAAGTGTAAGGATTGCGACCTGCCTATGTGCCCCACAGCCTGCTTCAGAATATACCACACCTGCATTGACTTTAAAACTGCAGCAGCTAGACAAATTTATAATTTAAACAGCTAAAAATGAAAAAGGAAAAACACAGATAATCTGTGAATATAGATTATTTGAGGCATATGTGGATGTGAACTATTTGCTGTGATTCAGTGTGAAATATGACTAAATGAAACAAAATAAATATGTCTGTGCAAGTGATAGTTATAATGTAATATTTGTTAATGTTTCAAATGACATTTAGGCTGAAATATTCTGAGAATATTTTTATGTATATAAACATTTCTGGAATTTTAAGAGAAAATTTATTTTTCTTATATATAAACTAATCAGTTTCATATGGGTACACATGAACATTGATTTTATTTTGTTATAATATTAACATATATTATATTATAAACATACACTGAAAATTTGAAAAAGATTCATTGAAAAATAAAAAAGTTATGATTGTTTATGCGAGTTATTCATGTTTTTCCAATTTTCTGGAATATCAGTCTGGCGGTGGAAGGAACCGCAGTATATCAGGTTGGCGGTAAAAGAGTTAAAGTTCATAAATACTTGCACCTGAGTAACAAAACAAACGCTAAACATATTACACAAATTTTGATGTTTGTCGGTTCTTACTCTTTGCTTTATATATATCCATAACATTGAACGCTAATCGACCCAAACACAACTTTGAGATATTAATCATATTACTGACTACTACTGCCTAATTTCGGTAAGATTATCGAAAAGTTAACAAATCCGCCACGTTTTTCGGTTGAAGAGAAGTTGGTTTAGCGGTTAACGTAAGACTTGACTGGTTTACACAACAAGGATATGCATATTAAACCAAAGCTATGTTAATACGGCCGCGCCAAAAATATATATTAAAGGACTTCTTAAGTAATTCTTTTTTAAAAACTTGTTGATTAATACGATGTGTATACATATATCTCGTTTCTTAATTAAAGCGGCATAACTTAATGTTTCTCTTTTTGCAGTTAATGATAGAAAATCTTCTTCTGCCTCAATGCCACTCTGGCAGTTAACCTTTAACTGAACCCCTAAAATAGTATGTGTCGTTTAATGAACACGTAAATTCGTCCTATAAAGCCTGACAGTCGTTAGACCCAAACTTTCTTCAGATAATAATCCAAAACAGTACCAGGAATACTTTACGGAAATCAAGCAATCATCCTATGAAATATGAAATCAGTCTGTAGTTGTTAATTGGAAGCCGTTTTCAGTCCTTATGCAACTCTGATATTGACCTATGCCCTACTGAACTCTGAACTAACATGATTCATATGATGACAAAAGCCAGAAGACGTGTGAGGGTTTGAAGCCATTGATCAGACTCCTCTTGCAGTCGAAAGTAAACACAAAATAGTTAATATACGGTATACGGATCTTCGGTAATAAAACACTGCGAATTGTCGCTTGTATATGCATGTATCATTTTTTACTGATCAGACAGACGGTTTATCGATCGATTTAGCAAATCGATATTGTACAAACACTGTTAATATACACATTCTTAATATATACTCCATTCCCGTCATAGAAATAACTAGATATATCCATCTTTTGACTTCTGTCAATGGTCGGCCAAGCCATTCCCTGCGCCCCTGTTCCCTTGTGTATTTACCCTTGCACCTCCTCAAATGCCTGATGTTGTATGGACTGTTGTTTTTCGGGAGGTCTGTCGTATGTATGTGGCGTTCCCTGTAGCAAGTTATTCTCTATGTTATCACTATATTATTCTGTGCAGCCAGCCATGGTATATACCATTGTGTTTCCAAGAAGAAACATTAGAACGTAATTCATCTGATCATCAGTTGTTAGGGAAGATAGATGATCGATGTTACTACTTATTTTATCATCAAATTCCCTGTTCCTATTGGTTGTTCCATCACTTATAAAGAAGATTTTGATTGACACTTAATGTAGTTAGTCATAAGGGCAACTGGCATGTACATTTTACGCATTGGTATTTCCTCATCAAATTAAGTGTCAGATATGGAAATATTGTCAATAAAATGAATCGAAAAAGTTAATGATCTTCAGGCAATGTATGATTTGAACACCGAGTTCGGCACATTGTTCTAAAGTCAATGCGTATCAACGAAACGAAGGTTTAACGTAGCAACAATTTCGATATGGCACGTGCTGTGTCTTTAATGTAGTGTCAATTAGTATATATTACTAAAACAACATTCTACGTAACACAGCCAGTAACACAGATCAAATACAAGGATCGACTTTTTGTTATCGACAACGTCAAAATATATACCGGTGTACACTCTTATTCCACCTGGTTTGGGGTACAATTAGTGTTTGGGATTCAACAGATTTAGATGTTAAATGAATGAGGACAGCACCATTTCAAGCATTTACAATTTTAGTAAAATGCATTAAGAGAATTAAGAGATTTCTGTTTAATTTAATGACTTGTCAAGACATGACGTATCAACAGTGAGTTCAGATTTGTATCAGCAATGGAATGACAGTAACACAAAATTGAAGTTTATTTCTCAGAGAAAATGCAACGTTCATCAACGCTTGCATTAAGATGTCAAAGCAAATCTAAACATGAAAGAACTTCAAGCGAATAAAATGCCACATGAGCACCGCTAAAGAAATAATACAAATGCAGACATGTACATCCGTGGTTTAATACATGTCATAGCCAAAGAAACGTTTTATGGCAAAACAGTACATATTGTGTTTAAATTGTCAAGAATACCTTCATACTTGTAACCTCGAGGTTACATTCACGACAAAACACTTTTCAGTCGTTGACAATGCTAGCGCAGGTTTGATATTCAGTATTTGTTTTATAAAAAGCATTTTTCCAACAACAGGATTTTCGGCACAACTGTATTAAGCTCGATTTTGCTACATTCCAATCCCGCGTTTACAATTTACAGATTTGAACAAATCAGCGTCTCGTTTACACAGTTCGGCTATCCAAAATTTGCTTTACTTGCATAAATTCGTCTGCTCAAGAAATAAGTAATTGTTTAAATAACTGACGAATTATCGCATTTTACTTTATATATCTAAATACTGTCAAATCAATGGTATATTTCGGAAAATGTTAATCAGACAAAGTCAACAGTAGTTAATACGTTTTTATATAATTGTGATAGTCAAACTGACAAGGTACGGTGACTATAGCATTAACGTTCGAAGAAATCATGTTTGCTTTAAAAATGTATACTTTCTTGACCATATTAAAAGGATTGCGGGATTAATATTGTCTAGCTTTGTTACGCCTTCATCTTAACATACATTTTAACCATAATAAGAAATAATTAACGTACAGCGATTTACAGCCATGAAACCGTAAGTAAAAGTACTGGGGGAGGGGGATAAATCGATTTAACAGCTAGCTAACCTCACACTTAACCGCTATATGGTCATTTATTTCTAACATATACACATGCATTGACTAAGTAAGCAGTAACTAATTATTAAAATCGATTAATCAGGAAGTAAGGAAGTAAGCTCATGACTATAATTAAATAAAATGTGTCTTTAATTTTCGTAACGGCGTCATTGAATATAGTGCAAGTGATCCAAAACACGACGACCAGAATCTAAGTCTGCATTGGGTAGCGTTATATACAGTTATTAACTAGAAACAGATATTTATATTTAAGTACTAACTATATTAGCTTTCGCCCAACAAAACAAAATTAACTGCTAGTTTCTTCGAATGTGGCGTACATGTACAGTTAAACCACTATGACCGTACATCGTTCATAAATCGAGTCATTGAACGGAAAAATCTCTTCTACTTTTCGTAACAGTTAAATTGATCCAGCAATCCAGCATATACAGTACCAAGGTGGTCTCTGTCGTATGTACCAGCAATCCAGCATATACAGTACCAAGGTAGTCTCTCTCGTATGTTCCAGATATCCAGCATATACAGTACCAAGGCAGTCTCTCTCGTATGTTCGAGCAATCCAGCATATACAGTACCAAGGTAGTCTCTCTCGTATGTTCCAGATATCCACCATATACAGTACCAAGGTAGTCTCTCTCGTATGTTCCAGATATCCACCATATACAGTACCAAGGTGGGCTCTCTCGTATGTTCCAGATATCCAGCATATACATTACCAAGGTCGTCTCTCTCGTATGTTCCAGCAATCCAGCATATACAGTACCAAGGTGGTCTCTGTCGTATGTTCCAGCAATCCAGCATATACAGTACCAAGGTAGTCTCTCTCGTATGTTCCAGATATCCAGCATATACAGTACCAAGGCAGTCTCTCTCGTATGTTCGAGCAATCCAGCATATACAGTACCAAGGTAGTCTCTCTCGTATGTTCCAGACATCCACCATATACAGTATCAAGGTAGTCTCTCTCGTATGTTCCAGATATCCACCATATACAGTACCAAGGTGGGCTCTCTCGTATGTTCGAGCAATCCAGCATATACAGTACCAAGGTAGTCTCTCTCGTATGTTCCAGCAATCCAGCATATACAGTACCAAGGTGGTCTCTCTCGTATGTTCCAGATATCCAGCATATACATTACCAAGGTAGTCTCTCTCGTATGTTCCAGATATCCACCATATACAGTACCAAGGTGGGCTCTCTCGTATGTTCCAGATATCCACCATATACAGTACCAAGGTAGCCTCTCTCGTATGTTCCAGCAATCCAGCATATACAGTACCAAGGTGGTCTCTCTCGTATGTTCCAGCAATCCAGCATATACAGTACCAAGGTGGTCTCTCTCGTATGTTCCAGCAATCCAGCATATACAGTACCAAGGTGGTCTCTCTCGTATGTTCCAGATATCCACCATATACAGTACCAAGGTGGGCTCTCTCGTATGTTCCAGCAATCCAGCATATACAGTACCAAGGTAGTCTCTCTCGTATGTTCCAGATATCCACCATATACAGTACCAAGGTGGTCTCTCTCGTATGTTCCAGCAATCCAGCATATACAGTACCAAGGTAGCCTCTGTCGTATGTTCCAGCAATCCAGCATATACAGTACCAAGGTAGTCTCTCTCGTATGTTCCAGCAATCCAGCATATACAGTACCAAGGTGGGCTCTCTCGTATGTTCCAGATATCCAGCATATACATTACCAAGGTAGTCTCTCTCGTATGTTCCAGCAATCCAGCATATACAGTACCAAGGTAGTCTCTCTCGTATGTTCCAGCAATCTAGCATGTACATTACCAAGGTAGTCTCTCTCGTATGTTCCAGCAATCCAGCATATACAGTACCAAGGTAGCCTCTCTCGTATGTTCCAGCAATCCAGCATATACAGTACCAAGGTAGCCTCTCTCGTATGTTCCAGCAATCCAGCATATACAGTACCAAGGTAGTCTCTCTCGTATGTTCCAGCAATCCAGCATATACAGTACCAAGGTGGTCTCTCTCGTATGTTCCAGATATCCAGCATATACAGTACCAAGGTGGTCTCTCTCGTATGTTCCAGCAATCCAGCATATACAGAACCAAGGTAGTCTCTCTCGTATGTTCCAGATATTCAGCATGTACATCACCAAGGTAGTCTCTCTCGTATGTTCCAGCAATCCAGCATATACAGTACCAAGGTGGTCTCTCTCGTATGTTCCAGCAATCCAGCATATACATTACCAAGGTAGTCTCTCTCGTATGTTCCAGCAATCCAGCATATACAGTACCAAGGTAGTCTATCTCGTATGTTCCAGCAATCCAGCATATACAGTACCAAGGTCGTCTCTCTCGTATGTTCCAGCAATCCAGCATATACAGTACCAAGGTAGTCTCTCTCGTATGTTCCAGCAATCCAGCATATACAGTACCAAGGTGGTCTCTCTCGTATGTTCCAGATATCCAGCATATACATTACCAAGGTAGTCTCTCTCGTATGTTCCAGCAATCCAGCATATACAGTACCAAGGTGGTCTCTCTCGTATGTTCCAGCAATCCAGCATATACAGTACCAATGTAGTCTCTGTCGTATGTTCCAGCAATCCAGCATAAACAGTACCAAGGTAGTCTCTCTCGTATGTTCCAGCAATCCAGCATATACAGTACCAAGGTGGTCTCTCTCGTATGTTCCAGCAATCCAGCATATACAGTACCAAGGTAGCCTCTCTCGTATGTTCCAGCTATCCAGCATATACAGTACCAAGGTGGTCTCTCTCGTATGTTCCAGATATCCAGCATATACATTACCAAGGTAGTCTCTCTCGTATGTTCCAGCAATCCAGCATATACAGTACCAAGGTAGTCTCTCTCGTATGTTTCATATCAGATTTCATAACAATTCTCAGGATTATTTTCTGTTTTAGTAACAGCGACACTCACCTTGACCCCAGTGTGGCTCCAGCTAGAAACAATCCTGTCCATATTTAAGTTTGTTGTACACAAAGCTAAATGAAAACATGGCAATTGGACAAAAGGTATTAACCGGACACCCATTGTTTTACGCCCGCCGCTCAACCATGTACTATCCGACCACCAGTTAAAATAAAGCAAAGAAAGGATAATCTAAGCAGCTTCAGGTTAACAATTACAATGTATTCACTTAATCGCTCAGTTATCAATTGGTTTAAACCGGGAAATGGTGTATTCAAACTATGAGTTCATATAAAGTTTGTGCTTTACATGTAATTTTGAAATAGAGAGGACTATATTATAGTTGAAGACATTCGCTAAATTCGATGCTATACTGCTGCAACTTTGAATGAACTATTATTATGCATTGTATCTTTCTTGGTCACAAAATGAATATTATTTTGCACAGTATTTGTTGCCTTTAAATTATTTCATTCTAGCAACTTTCATGTGTTCTTGTTCATTTGTTCTAAGCGAAACCTTTATCATTCATGTGCATAACATATAAGCAATTATTGAGAACCTTTCTATATTCGGACGATATGAACAATTATTATGCATGATCATTAGCCGAGTATCTCTTTCTTATATTGTCTGGAATTCAAGTCCTGCAATTATTATCTGTATTAATGCGTGGTGGTGCACTGTTATCTACTGCATCGGCTGGAAATAATGAAAGTCTGATTTATCATATAGACTCATAATAAGTTAACCCTCGGTGAGCTCGGCATTTTCAAACACGCAAGGAAATTATCCCGCTTAGAAACTCGATCGTTCAATGTTCCCTGGTCCCAATCTCCCGAAACATTTCAATTTTAATAAAATCCCAGCTCAAATATTGTCTCAAATCAGTGAGATTTTTTTCGTCTGAGACCGGACTCAAAATCGGTGTCACAAAACGAAAAAAAGTTCATGAGATGCAAATTGAGATACGTCTCAAAATATTCTGACTCATAGTTGAGCTAAATCTCAATGTTGAGCTGAGATTTTGATTTGAGATTCTTCGGGAGATCGGGGCCTGATATGGTACCAGGTTTCTCCGTCATCATGGCCCCTTTATGGTGTCTGTGTGATTATATATTTGGTCATTTTTCAAACGTATTATTCAAAATGTTTTCGGAAGTAAATATGATTCTGTTTTCTGCAAAAGACCGCTTGCTTGGTGGTTCCCCCTCTATGGTTGACTAACGAGCTTGCTTTTTTTGCTTGTGTCACAACAATGCTCTTAAATGATAGTGTCTCCAAATCCGGAAACGGAGGGAAGTTGTTTGAATCTTGTCGTGTCCTTAAGGACGTCCCATCCGTTATACTGGCTTCAGGCAAGTCATTAAGAACATTAAACGGGATACAAGAGTATAATGTTTGCTGTATCCATGTTCTACAAGCTTTGTCAAATGTTTGCTGTATCCATGTTCTACAAGCTTTGTCCAGTGTTTGATATATCCATGTTCTACAAGCTTTGTCCAGTGTTTGCTGTATCCATGTTCTACAAGCTTTGTCCAGTGTTTGATGTATCCATGTTATACAAGCTTTGTCCAGTGTTTGATATATCCATGTTCTACAAGCTTTGTCCAGTGTTTGCTGTATCCATGTTCTACAAGCTTTGTCCAGTGTTTGCTGTTTCCATGTTCTACAAGCTTTGTCCAGTGTTTGCTGTATCCATGTTTTACAAGCTTTGTCCAGTGTTTGGTATATCCATTTTCTACAAGCTTTGTCCAGTGTTTGATATATCCATGTTCTACAAGCTTTGTCCAATGTTTGCTGTATCCATGTTCTACAAGCTTTGTCCAGTGTTTGCTGTATCCATTTTCTACAAGCTTTGTCCAGTGTTTGCTATATCCATTTTCTATCAGCTGTGTCCAGTGTTTGCTGTATCCATGTTCTACAAGCTTTGTCCAGTGTTTGCTGTATCCATGTTCTACAAGCTTTGTCCAGTGTTTGCTGTATCCGTGTTCTACAAGCTTTGTCCAGTGTTTGATATATCCATGTTCTACAAGCTTTGTCCAGTGTTTGCTGTATCCATGTTCTACAAGCTTTGTCCAGTGTTTGATATATCCATGTTCTACAAGCTTTGTCCAGTGTTTGATATATCGATGTTCTACAAGCTTTGTCCAGTGTTTGATATATCCATGTTCTACCAGCTTTGTCCAGTGTTTGCTGTATCCATGTTCTACAAGCTTTGTCCAGTGTTTGCTGTATCCATGTTCTACAAGCTTTGTCCAGTGTTTGATATATCCATGTTCTACAAGCTTTGTCCAGTGTTTGCTGTATCCATGTTCTACAAGCTTTGTCCAGTGTTTGGTATATCCATGTTCTATCAGCTTTGTCCAGTGTTTGCTGTATCCATGTTCTACAAGCTTTGTCCAGTGTTTGATATATCCATGTTCTACAAGCTTTGTTCAGTGTTTGCTGTATCCATGTTCTACAAGCTTTGTCCAGTGTTTGATATATCCATGTTCTACCAGCTTTGTCCAGTGTTTGCTGTATCCATGTTCTACCAGCTTTGTCCAGTGTTTGATATATTCATGTTCTACCAGCTTTGTCCAGTGTTTGTCCTCTTTTTCATAGGGTAGTTGTCAAGCGGATATTTTCTTATTAAATTGTTCGTTTTTATCTATTAAGGTATTGAAAGATAAGTGTTTACACCACCGGTGATATGTTTTGCCAAGGATGGTTTTTATGAAGGTGCTGAAGAAACATGCTAGTCAAACACGGTTGATTCGGTCCGTTTATAGAATTTTGGTCTGACTGCCCAATCCGCATACCTCTGAGCCGTGTATTATTTATAAAAAAGACACTAGTAGTAGAAGTGATTTGCCGACGATCGGTGACGTCGGGACGAGTATTGCATTCGCAGGTTGATTAATTACTTGAGGCTAAATCGGAAAATATAGACTTCGAATTTTATTTTTCTCCATTTACAGAATACTAATCGGATTCATATGTACGATAATGTTGTAAAAAAGCAACAATAACGTAAGGTAATTTGCCTGCTGAAAGGCACACTTCTTAAAGTTTAAAGGCCGTAACCGATTGTCTGATTAGTCAGTTGGTTTGTCCGATTATGCCGAGAATTTAAGTTCAAACAGGGAACGCCACATACATAGGACAATGTATTCCACAAGACCTCAAATAATTCAGAGAACGAATAACCACTCAAACAGTTTAACTCACGGCGCTAGTACATACGACATACAGACATTATTACTCACGGTGCTAGTACATACGACATACGGACAGTATTACTCACGGTGCTAGTACATACGACATACGGACAGTATTAACTCACGGCGCAAGTGCATACGACATACGGACAGTATTAACTCACGGCGCTAGTACATACGACATACAGACAGTATTAACTCACGGTGCTAGTACATACGACATACGGACAGTATTAACTCACGGTGCTAGTACATACGACATACGGACAATATTAACTCACGGTGCTAGTACATACGACATACGGACAGTATTAACTCACGGCGCAAGTGCATACAACATACGGACAGTATTAACTCACGGTGCTAGTACGTGCGACATACATACATTATTAACTCACGGTACTGGTACATACGACATACGGACAGTATTAACTCACGGCGCTAGTACATACGACATACAGACAGTATTAACTCACGGTGCTAGTACATACGACATACGGACAGTATTAACTCACGGTGCTAGTACATACGACATATGGACAGTATTAACTCACGGTGCTAGTACATACGACATACGGACACTATTAACTCACGGTGCTAGTACATGCGACATACGGACAGTATTAACTCACGGTGCTAGTACATGCGACATGCGGACAGTATTAACTCACGGTGCTAGTACATACGACATACGGACAGTATTAACTCACGGTGCTAGTACATACGACATACGGACAGTATTAACTCACGGTGCTAGTACGTACGACATACATACATTATTAACTCACGGTACTGGTACATACGACATACGGACAGTATTAACTCACGGTGCTAGTACATACGACATACGGACAGTATTAATTCACGGTGCTAGTACATACGACACACGGACACGGTATTAACTCACGGTGCTAGTACATGCGACATACGGACACGGTATTAACTCACGGTGCTAGTACATGCGACATACGGACACGGTATTAATTCACGGTGCTAGTACATACGACATACGGACACGGTATTAACTCACGGTGCTAGTACATACGACATACGGACACGGTATTAACTCACGGTGCTAGTACATACGACATACGGACACGGTATTAACTCACGGTGCTAGTACATACGACATACGGACACGGTATTAACTCACGGTGCTAGTACATACGACATACGGACACGGTATTAACTCACGGTGCTAGTACATACGACTTAGGGACAGTATTAGTCTACTAGTGATGGAAAATCGGACAAATTTCATAATCGATTATTGGATTGGTTTGAAAACTCATAATCGATAATCGACTCGGAAATAATCGAAATATTTTGTTTTTTTTTAGTAAATGTGTAATGCTGACAGTTAAGTGCATTTATATAAGTTAATTTATCTCTTTGTAACTACATTTATCACCTATGGGGTTTTACATTACTCTTATATCATACGAACATTAATTTTTATCATTTAATAAATTTATTTTGTGTTTGTATGTTTATTTCGTATATATTTGTATTTGACTAAAGAAATTGAAAACAGTTATATTTTATTTTCTATGTACAGATTAGTACTATTGTGGATGTTAATAAAGATTTGATATATAGCTTGAAGAAATAGATAGATACAATTTACAGATGTCACAAAAGTCAAACTTTCCGATTATAATCGATTATTGTAGTTCATAATCGATTGTCTTCGATGTCAGATGTCGATGTCTAGCGACGATTTTTCGACTATTTTCGATCATCACGCCATCACTACAGTAACATAATCAATACTTGTTGGCAATGTATTGAGTAACTTCGACACCATTACGTTACCTTTCATAGAAAAACATCGAACTTTTCCCAACATTAGACATAAAGTACAGATTGATAGATTTCTGTCTACACAAAGTTTATTTAATGTGTATATTTCATTACGAATCCAGAATAGCGAAACCTTGCTGGAATCAATCAAATCTCACTGCGCTAATTATTGTAGTCTTAAAATCCTTACAGAAAGGATGGAACACGCAGGCATATGTTTCAAACATAAACATACGTAACTCGTACATACTATTATTTCGCAGATGAAAATATGACATTTTACCAGTGGAAGAATAATAAAAGAACTATTAACTTATTCCAGTGTTTTAAATAGTTGAGAATATTGCGTATTCTATAGATACAACATAGGGAATCCTTCGAACCAGTGAATGTATGACAGCAATATTTCCTGAAAAATGTTTATCAAATAAATACGGAGAGATGCATGATACATCCAAGCATAGCGATGGGGATGCATTTCATGTCAATAGCGAATGAATTGCAGAAGCTTTGGTGAATGAAAGTGAAGCGCTGAATTGGTATACCAATAGGTAACTATAATATCATTTATTCATAAACCATTAATCTATATGATTGTGCAAATGAGTCTTAATTTGGCCTATCGCAAGTTATCAATCAAAGATTTAGTTGACCAATAATAGGATTACATTTTAGTATAGTGCGGTTTTATTAACCGCGAACGCATGAATATATTACCTGGACCATTACATTTAACAAAAGGTGTATTGAATGTTCGTGTTTGTCCGTAAGCTTGACCGAGAAAGAGCCGAGGTTGTGTTTTGATAGAAAAGTAAACCAAACACAATGTATAGCCTTACGTACGAGAACATTTCCTTGCCCAAATTGACATGGTCCTGAAAGTTCATTCACCTGTACGCGGTCAATCTTACAGCAATATAATAGTAAAAGCAATGAAGGTATTGCGTATGGTTCAATAATACACTGTATTCATTTGAAAACAAACTTAAATCAATAATTAGGCTGAGCGATCTCACTTTCGTCAGATATTTATTGATTTAGGTTTATACAGTGCACATACAATTATGTTGACAATTACAGATATTGTACACACATTGAATAAAGCAGTATAACATGGACGTAAGTGACATTATATAATTGATAACAATAGTATGTGTAATGTTCTAGACTTAAATGTGTTTCATTATATTTGATGAACAAAAAAAATATTAAGAAAACTCGAATAACGATGTACGAGCTGGCTCGCTATACATCTCCAGAAAAGGTTGTATGTATGTTATATTACTGTGTTTATGAGGTCGCCCGTCGCCGCGCACATTTTATAATGCACTTTATGGTATTTTGGTCGACCCGGTATGTCCCCCCGCAGACCATAAATAGACTTTTTGAAACCGAAGGGGGAAATTTACCTGCCAGTAGAGCAGTATAGGTCAAACAGACAATTTTTGAAGCCAAATACGGTCACTGCACAGTGCCAATGAGACTCATCGTACAGTCACCATTTTCCTGGTATCTAACCAGTACTTTCCTGGAATCTACCCAGTACTTTCCTGGTTACATGCCAGTACTATGTTAGGTGGGAAACACTGAAAAGCATTTCTGTTTTATCCGGCGAGACGAGGGATCGAACCCACGACCTTCGGATTAGTAGTGCAGCGTTAACCACTGAGCCAAAGGGCCACCTTCCAGAAAAGGTGGTAAGAATGGCTTCCCTTTATAATCAGGGGAGGTCACTCTAAAAAAACTTTTAAAAAATAAGTCGGTAAGAGTGAGTTCCCATTATAACCAGGGGTGGTCATTCTAACAAATCTTTTAAAAAGTCTGTAAGAGTGACTTCCTTTTAAATCGTGGGAGATCACTCTAAAAACCTAAAAAATAAGACCGTAAGAGGGATTTCCCTTTCTAATCAGGGAACGTCACTCTTAAAACTAATAAAAAGTAAGTCGGAAAGAGTGACTTCCCTTTATACAATACAATACAATACAAATAGTTTATTGCATTAAAACATAACATGTTTCATACCAACATAATGTACATAATAACGAAAGACATGGTTTTGCAGGAGCTCATGATGTTATACAGTGCATATTCAAATGTTTAAATTTCATTACATTTATGGTGATAAAGATATTGATTAACAATATGTGTTCAAGTTTCTGATATTAAGGATGTACATTTTGTATAAGTTAAAGTTAATACCATTATCAGTTTCTAACAAGACTAGCATAATAAATGTATTTGGATAAATTAATAAGAATATTTCGAGAGGTAGCTCTCATCAAATTAGTGAATTTCTGTTTCGTTGGCCACGTATAATAATAACGTTTAATATAGTTTGATCTTAAGTTAGCGTATTTGGAACAGATAAGCCAGGGGAGATCACTTCAAAACATAAAAAAATAAGTCCATAAGAGTAACTTCCCTTTATAATCAGGGGAGGTCATTCTAAAAAACTAAAAGTCCGTAATAGAAAAGACCTAAATACCACATGGTATTTAGGTCTTTGGTAATAGTGACTTCCCTATTACCAGGGGAGGTCACTCTAAAAAAATAAAAAAAATAAGTCGACAAGAGTGACTTCCCTTAATAATCAGGGGAGGTCAGAATACAGATCTGACGATCTTTAGGTGTATGTCTTTGTCCAATAAATTCGCATTAAATCCAATGGCGTTTCTCAGAAAAGCTGTCGTTTGAATTAAACAACTTGGTTTTTATATTGCGTTAAAATCGACAGTTTAATAAATTAGATATTAGCAAAAGTATAATATCTTAGTTCAGGATTTACGTCTTTACATTGTATGTCGGTGTCCCGGGGGCATATGCAAACTTCACAAAACCTTGCTGTCACCTATAAAAATACACGTATCATAAACGTAATGGAAATATATTTCAGTAAAGTCTTACTGTTTTCAAGCTGTCGATATTCTGGCATATTTTCAATGGCAAATATTCTCCCCAAATTAAATGGGCATTTCTCTAAAGTCAAAGTCCAAAAAACAAAAGATAAATACACAAGTTATATTTTTTAGAAAAGATAAACGGCGTAGATAGAATGATGTCTTCCGGTATATTAATTGAAATAATGTTTTTTTGCGACATGTTAAAACATAAATCCTTACAAAAGATTAACTCGGATCTATATATACTCTAATCTTGGACCTGTCTTATCAGGGTAATCTTATATATGCATACATGATTAAACATATTAACTACTTCCGGCAACATTCGAACTGCTAATGTACGCACATCTTACGAAAACCCCGTTTGGTGCCTCTTGTGTGAACGATATCCCCGTTTGATGCCTCTTGTGTGAAAATATTATTGGTCAGATTTTAAAAAGCACACTTCGAGGACAGGATTTGGACAAGGGGGGGGGGGGGTGCCATCAAAGATGTTTAAGATATTTAAGAGTGTATATATCAACTTCAGGTCAGGTCATAGAGCATGCAAATATCAACCTCAGGTCAGATAATAAAGCATGTAAATATCAACGCAAGGAAATATTTTCTATTCTAGAAGAGATCCGTCGAATTCTAGACGAGCTGTAATATTGCAGTAACGTTTTAACGCAAACCGTATCATCCATACAGAAAACTCTTACATACTTACCATAAATATCTGTAACAGTGCTCTCCCCTTAGATGTGTAGTTTGGTACGGTAAGACTTTCAGGTTATAACTACATCTATAAATCAACGCCAACACAGTTAATATAGCATAGATATTAACGGCAGATTAGGTTATAAAGCGTGTATAGATCATCGCAAGATCAGATAATAAAGCATGCATACAGCAACGCCAGGTCAGATAATAAAGCATGCATACAGCAACGCCAGGTCAGATAATAAAGCATGCATACATCAACGCCAGATCAGATAATAAAGCATGTATATATCAACGCAAGGTCATGTCATAGAGCATACAAATATCAACGTCAGGTCAGATAATAAAGCATGTATATATCAACGCAAGGTCATGTCATAGAGCATACAAATATCAACGTCAGGTCAGATAATAAAGCATGTATATATCAATGCAAGGTCAGGTCATAGAGCATGCAAATATGAACGCCAGTTCAGATCAAAAAGCATGTATATATCAACTCAAGGTCAGGTCATAGAGCATGCACATATCAACGTCAGGTCAGATAATAAAGGATGTATATATCAACTCAATGTCAGGTCATAGAACATGCAAATGTCAACGGCAGTTCAGATAATAAAGCATGTGTATATCAACGCAAGGTCAGGTAATAGAGCATGTAAATGACAACGTCAGGTCAGATAATAAAGCATGTATATATGAACTCAAGGTCAGGTCATATAGCATGCATATATCAGCGCAAGGTCAGGTCATAGCGCATGCATATATCAACGCCAGGCCAGTTCCTTGCGCATGAATATATCAGGGCCAGGTCAGATAATAGAGCATGTATATATCAGCACACGGTCAGGTCATAGCGCATGTATATATCAACTTCAGGTCAGGTCATAGAGCATGTATATATCAACGCAAGGTCAGGTCATAGAGCATGTATATATCACAGCCAGGTCAGGTCATAGAGCATGTATATATCAACGCAATGTCAGGTCATAGAGCATGTATATATCAACGCAATGTCAGGTCATAGAGCATGTATATATCAACGCAATGTCAGGTCATAGAGCATGTATATATCAACGCCATGTCAGGTCATAGAGCATGTATATATCAACGTCAGGTCAGGTCATAGAGCATGTATATATCAAAGCAATGTCAGGTTATAGAGCATGCATATATCAACGCCAGGTCAGGTCACAGCGCATGTATATATCAACGTCAGGTCAGGTCATAGAGCATGTATATATCAACGCAATGTCAGGTCATAGAGCATGTATATATCAACGCCAGGTCAGGTCACAGCGCATGTATATATCAGCGCTAGGTCAGGACATAGAGAATATATAAATATTTACAATACTGCAAATAAAAATCCACTAATTTCATTGGTTAAAGGCTCGCGTATAGGATTCTATATACACGGCGCTGACAGGGTATATGACGTCCGAACTCATTTCCCCTTCATGCGCCTCGTGACCATTTTCGCGCACGGCTCGACTCGAAAACTTTTATCTCTTGATGTCTGCAAGTTACTAGAAATTGACAATTGATCTTCACACATGATTCAATAAATATTGAACAGATCACATGTGTGCTAGTATTAATATTCAAAACGATCCATTTTTTAAGGTTTGACCAAATTTCAGTTCGATAAACTCCATGAGATCAGACGCTTGAAAATAAAAATTAGAGTGCAAGCGCTAGCTTAACCATGTGTATTGAGGTACCTTATGGGGTAATGTAATTAATTTTTAAGCAATAGAACGTGTGAGTAAAATAAAAATATTTGATCTACAGCAAGTAATTCCCGATATATTTTAAAAGGAAAACGTTTTAATTACTGATAGTATACGTTACTAAAACACTCTAAACAATTTTATGAACCAAAAAACAGCAAAAATGCACAGATCTAATTCTTATATCTAGAGCTAGGCATTGAAACATCGCTTGTTTAGCTAAATTCTTATGAAAACACGGATTTGCTGTATTATAAATTCGTTATACTGGTTGTTGACAGGGTATATGGGGGAATATAACCTGTCTGTGATTCATATAACCCTCGGCCAACGCCTAGGGTTATATGGCACACAGACAGGTTATATTCCCCCATATACCCTGTCAACAACCTGTATAACTAATAATATCGACATTTTCACCCATACGATGAATTGATAGTTTGTCCAAGGTATATAGTCACATTTATAATACTGCAAATAAATATCCACTAATTTCATTGGTTAAAGGCTCGCGTTGGTTATAGGATTCTATATACACGGCGCTGACAGGGTATATGACGTTTTTCCCTTCATGCGCCTCGTGACAATTTTCGTTGACGGCTCGACTCGAAAACTTTTATGATAAATGATCAAAGCCATGTTGGAAATGAAATTGACAACACGTAAAGATGGAAATAACTTGTTAACAAAGAAATCTAGAGAACGCTTTTAAACAGTCTGTAGTAACTGACGAGTTTTGCACATGAATAACCGTCACTGACACCGTCAGAGATGACACGAACTGTCTTGAATGGTCTGGCGAAAGGGGTTTCTTCGCGTGGCTACGCTTCTCAGATACATAATACCTCAGGTTTTGTACATTCGAATTGTTGACCATTTGGGAGAGTCCCATTGATCTAGATTCCGTGTGGTTGAAATTGACGTTTCCGTGAAAATAGCTGTGCCATGTTAACTAGAGCTATATATTGTTAAATGTTGCAGACGAAAAATAAAGTAGCTTTAGTTTTCGACGTTACAGGCACTTAAATCAAAATACCCGCATGGCAAGATATCGCTATGTAAATAAATATATATAAAGAACATTCATTTGTTCGAAATTATGTGAAATACAAGCGGAAAACAACCGCATCTTACTTCGAAATGTCAACAAATATACCGGATGATGACGTCATGGTTTTCTAGTACATGTACAAAAGAGAGGTCATCTCCTTTCAATACAAAGGGAGGCAATTCAATTTAGTTTCTACACTGATTTCCCTGTTGGGGTTACCAGTGGGGTAAAAAATAGTCCCAAAAATCGGAACAGTGAGAAATATCAAAATGTTATTTTCACTGTTTGAAACAGTGAAAATACCAATTTTTTTTCCACTGATAAATCTCTATAAACCACTGGAAAGCATAAAATAAATAATGTTTACCTTTAAAGAATGCAGAAACTGACCGTCTTATTATCATTATTTGCGATTTTATGGTAAATTCGAGGTTAGATCGATACATAGATTCGAAAATCAACCAATGTTTAATACAGAATATATTATGCATGGCGCACTCCAAAACTTCCTTGTATAAAAGGAGCCCAAACTTATGAATTAAAGATGTTTTAGCCATTGTAGCAACAACACTGAATGAAGTCCATTCAAATATTGTTGCGTTAAGATGAGCCAGATACATCTTTAACACAGCGAATATTTTTGCATATCACGCGCACAAATATCTTGGTCTCTTGTAACTTTTGCATTATTAAAAAAATGTCGAAAGAAAGAATGCATTCAGGCGTTACATTGTGTTGCGTCAAAACACTGAAAATAATCCCTTGTCAGTTTTAGTTTAAATGGAAATTCTTTATACGACAGACATATAAATTCAAAGCTTATGACATGTAAAATGCTATTATATTCACAAGTAGATTGAAACGTTTGCAATGAATTAAAATTTATCAAATTTGTAATAGAAGTCGACTTGACAACAAATATAACATTTTTTTCTATATTTAAAATGAAGTGACATAAAACTGTAAAATTATTGAGAATATGGAAAAAATATTCACATTTTTCTTTAAATCTGAAAGAAGGCTTTTCCAGACCGCTGTTCCTAATGCCTTCACTGTAATACCACGATATTTTGAAGTTTTAATGATACTAACCGATATTTAGACATGCAATTGTTTTCTTCATCAAAAACATTTAAAGTTTTCAATGTGCCATTTTAAACAAATCTCTACCACCTTATATTTTAAAGTTTAATTCTTGTCATTTATAAAAAAAACTTTAAAGCGGCAAGGCATATTCATGTAAAAAAATAGGCAAACTAACTTCTCAGAGGAAGACGAGCAAACTTCGGTGGACAGCTGCTTAAAGGTACTGGGACAACGTAACAGAACACAGAACAGTATTCCATAAGATATGCCGGCAGATATGCCAGCCTTAAAACATCATGGGTGATCAGGTTTGCTATTGCAAGTCTGATGATTAAGATGCGAACAGGTTCGAACAGAATTATGAAAATACGGTAGTGGTGTGGTGCTTAATGAGGTGCTCGAAGCCACGCCCCTCTCTACACCAGCAGGGCATTCTTCCAATTGTACTAACCAGTCGGCTTTATTATCCCACACCGCTGCTCCGCTTACGTCACTACACTGCCTTTAACTTAATATAAATGCAGGTGGATGTGCACCCAGTGTGGGGCTCGACCCCCCAACTCTCGCAAGTTCCTCTACCATTTCGTCAAATTCCACTACACAGCTTAAGAAATAGATCTAGAATATTGATTGGTATTCTATGCTCAGAAGGATGAAAACTTGCTTAAAAAGTTTTATTATTATTTTCTTGGGTTTTAACTTGAAGATATAATTTATTGAGGATTTAATACTTTATTTTACAGGTAAATGTCATGACGTTAAGGATGCAGATTATTATTACGGCAAATGTGAAGTGCTGCTTAAAGTCACAATCACTCTTATGCTAATGATTGTAAGAGTTCATAATAGGAATAATAAAACAAACCATTAAATTGCCAAATGATAATAATTAATCTGCATTGATATATATTCACCAATTTCATGTCTTAACAGTTTAAAATTAGACTTAGCATTAATCAAATGATAATATTCTATTTTTAAAAGTTGTATGCTACAGTTGATACTGTACTTTAAATGTAAAACATATTTTAATTCCATGTAGGCCTACAATTCCACATACACTCTATTCGCATTCCATCTTCAAATTACCTTTTGATTGTCAGAAGTTTTATTGGGTGACTGATTATATAACTTTGATTGACTACTGCAACAGCTAGTATAGTTACTCTGTAAGATTTTTCTATACTTATTAATGTATTTCATTATTTTTTCAGAAATACCAGACAATTTCATGTGATATGAAGTGGATGAATTGATAAAAAAGTTCATAACTGTTGTTGATTAATGCGAATAGTATTATCATTTTTGTTACGAACGTTACGAATGCCTATAACCATTCGTAGCATTTTCGTTTAAAGTTACGAATTCGCAGCGAATGCATGCGTACGAAAATATTGATAAAACGTTCTTGAGGTCGTAAGAACGTCGTAAGTATCTTACAAAAAAATCGTGCGTAAGAACGTTGATAAAACAGTCCGATTATACGCATCTATTTGTATGTATATATTTGAGATAAAATCTGGCGAGAATAAGAATATAGTCAATCTTATCGATTAAGTCGATATATATATATACAATTACAGTACTGAGTATAATATAGTTGGTCATTACAGAAACAGTTGGAGTGTAATAATATGGAACATGGTAAGGAGCACAAATTATATGCATTCACATTTATTGGTTTCTGGAACTCATCAGTTTTTATTTCGACCCGCTGGTGTACATTTTAAAAATTAAACGAATGAAATAAAATGAAGTGACACAAAGAGCAGAGCGTGTTGCTATATTTCCTGCATCATAGCGCTATCATAAAACAGTATCGCATAGTCTAATAAATGTTAGAAATAACCAGCTTCAGGATGTAAATGCATGCATACATTGTTGTGCAAGTATATGAGGTGCTTTTTTTATTCAGTCATAGATTATTAAATATATATCAGTGCGAATGCTTCAAATGTTGTTATAATTTACATTTTGCAGTCATTTTTTTAGATCGTGCAAAATCACATTAAAGTTTTTTTTTAAATAATTTTTTATGAAATTGCGTTCTGATTTTTGCGCAAAATTTGTACATTTTCATGTCACGTGTCAATAATCAGTCTGTCGAATTATACAATATTTTGTCATTTAAGTTTGAACTGCGCACCTTAGGAGCAATACTTATTGAAAATGACAGTAAGAAATTTTATTTTTAGATACTGATATTACCCTACCAGATAGCTATCCTCATGATAAATGGTAATTACCCCTCTTAATTAAAATTTTATGTCTCCTGGCAAAATATTGTATTGTATTCTTTGTTCTTCTTCAATCTGGCACGCTATTAGACTTCCCGGTAAAAAGGTTGCAACTCTAATTCAAAACATTCGTATTTTACAGTTCTTGTACGGATTTGACGGCATTCTGATTTGAGGAATTTATTTATTCCAGAATAATTCAAATTAATACACCCTTCGGTAGTAACGACAAATAATAACTTTGGACACTACGAATTATAGCAAATCTGTATGACAGCGAGTATTGCTTTAAGAGTATATATTTGTACATGTCATCTGCAAACCTCAAACACGTTTATATTTTGCTTCAGTCAGACTACGCATGTTTTACCAATTACGGTGTAAGATTGTTTAGATAAAACAATTCAGAAATAATAAACACCGTTGTCAGTAATCTATTTATTTGATATCATTATTATGTGTATAACAAGCGAGAAGGAAGCTATTCACACTCATCAGGACAGAAAGCAAATAGTTCGTCTTCTCCTCCCGGACAGTTCCAGAACTCGGCCTCTTCTGCACCACATTCGGCTTCACACAAAAGACCAAACGGAACACACACGTCCCCTGCACTACAGATAAAGGATCCTGCCCCACAGAAACACTGATGAGCTGAAATATAAATATGTGTATATGTCTCAGTAGAGGTAAGGTAGATGTAAATTTTGTTACGTGTTTAGGGAACGGTTGCTTGTTTCCCAGAATTTCGGATCTTGGTCAATGTTTAACGTACAACGCTTGTATAAATCGTCCTTAGGGAACAAGATAATGTGCGACTGTAGCATTTCATTAATAAGCTTTACAGACTATGTACCATCTGAACCAGATGAGGTCGCTCGAGTTCACCACATAAGTGCATATGGTGCAAAATAGCATACACAAATATCAGTATGGTTTCAGAGAAAAACATTCCCGTCAGTCTGCTCCAATACGTCCGCTAGAAATGTGGTTACAAGAAATTGATGAAGGTCACGTGATAGGACCAGTATCACTCGATTTAAGAAAGGCATTTGATATGGTCGATTACATGATCCTTCTTCATAAACTTTAACTGTATCAATTCGTATCTTCCAAACCGAACACGGGTAGTAAACATTGTGATATCAAATACTATGTCAACTAAGATGGTTATTAAGAATAGAGTACCCCAGGGTTTTATATTAGGCCCTCCTTCTATTATAAATGACATCACTTTAAATATCAATAATTCTAACATAGTTCTATATGCAGACGACACGACACTTTATGGAAAATGAAGGGAAAATCCTCAGGAAACGACATACATGCCGATTGGTTCGAAACAAAGAATTAACCGTATCGAAAACCGTATTGAAGATTTGTCTCTAAATATTAATGATTTACCAATTAAAAATGTTCCTTATCAAAAGTTACAGGGTATTTTTTTATAGATCGACATTGAAGCTGGGATGAACAAATACGAAACGTAACAAAGAAAATAAACTCAAAGCTTTCGCTTTTAAAGCGTATATCATACTTTACAACTGATGATATGCAATTATTATTCTACAACTCGTATACAATACCTACTTTAGATTATTGTTGTATTGTATGGGATCTGTGTAGACAATCAAATATCACTAAACTTACAATTCTTCAAAAAAGAGCTGCCAAAATAATTTATGTAAACCATAACGAACACTGTCTGCATATCTCTTAGATAGCCTCCAATGGTTAACTGTTAATAGCAGACTCAAATATCATACTAGAGTTTTAATCTATAAATCATTAAATGAAATGGCTCCGGAGTATATAAAAGAATTATACCGTTTTGAAATAATCGCTCGTACAGCTTTCGTTGGCATGATTATTTCAGATTTACGGGAGGCATTTGACACTGTGGATCACTACATTTTACGTTTAAACCTTCAAGCTTCAGGTCTTGGTAATAATATTTTGAGACGGTTTTAATGCTATCTTTCAGACATACAACAGTTTGTAGACGTGTCTGCGACACGCTCTAATTGTGCGTCTATTACTGAATCTTAATTCGTTAATACGCAAAATAAAGTCAACTCCACATGATGTTAAATGCAATGTTTCAACAATTAACTCTACATCTTCTTTGAAATACCTGGGTGCTATATTGGATCAAATTTTATCTTTTGATATCATGGCATGTTTAATTCTTAAAAAGGCTAAATCCAGACTGAAGTTTGTATACCGTAAAATCTTACTCAGCGCACACAAAACGTTTCCTTGATATGTCATTATTTCAGTGTCACTTATACTATGCCAGTTCCATTATAACTAACCAAATCTAATATGTTCATATTTAGGATTGTATGTATTGAAATGCAATAATCTGTGATATTTAAACGATAACGAAATATCTTTCAATGCATTTAATATGGTGATAATGTTATTAGTTATGTGGCAATTTGTGATATATTTATTTTCTTGTGATACTTTTAAATAAATAAATTGTTATGCCTCTCTATGTCATGCCATCAACACGTAGGACCACAATGGCAATACGAGTCGACTCTTTTTTGTGCTTTACCTTGAGGTAAATAAATTTATCTATATTCATATACATGTGTTCTATTTTAATGTTCCTTAATATCTAATTTTATACTTTGATATAAAGTAAAACTTAACGTATGCGATATAAAATATTCCTATGTTCTCCCATATTTTAAAATGTTATACTTACGACAGTCGATCTCATCATCACCATGGGGACATTGTTCAGAGCCATCACATATTTTCTTTCCTGATATACATGTAACTCCATCCTGGCACAAATAGTTTCCTTCCCCACACTTACAGACATCAGCTTTAAAATTACAACATAACATTTCCACATCTATAGAGTATAATTACATCATACAAGAAAAGAAAAATCTTAGTGGTCGAGTGGTCAATGTCTATCACTCCAAACATATTTCGTCCAGGCCTAAGGGCCTTATTCACATAAGAGAGAATAAGTTGCTACAAGAAACGCCACATGCATAATACAATGCCTCCCCGTACAGACCTCCGGGAAAACAACAGTCCTTAAAACACTAGACATTTGAGTAGGTACAGGGATTAACACGTAAGTGAACAATGACGCAAGGAATGGCCCGGTCATAAAGGATAACCAAGGAGAGTCAACGAAGACAAACAGGAGGGGGGGGGGGGTTAATGAATGGAATACACCACAGGAAAAGCCAAGACAGTCGGCAACAGCAGGTCACAAAGGGAAGAATATAACATTGACACTATATCAAGTGAAGGAATTGCAAACGGGAAAAGGGAAATCTAAAACACAAATATAAATAATAACAATACGACGATTTACATTCTATGAACTGTCAGTAAACAATACTGGGGTTTAAATCGATTTAACAGCTAGCAGCTAACCTCACATCTAACATTATAAACTGAAACTTTAAAATGTTAAATGTTCATTTCGTTCCTACTTAATACCAATATAGATGTTAATACAATTAGGCAAAAGTGTACAGTGGGTAGCTAAAAACAACTTGCGCAACAGTAAGTATACGTCTGAGTTTATGTATGGCGTCGCATAAGGCCCCAGTTATAATATAATTAGTTCATGTCTGGTAGCAATTCAACAGCTGTGTTTAATTTGGGTTGATCTTTCCTCGGTTTTAAAACTATGAAATTGTCATACGAAACAATACGCTACTTACAACATTCCCATTCATCGTCATTCATTGGACAGTCGTTAATTCCATCACAAAGACGACTTTTAGGTAGACATTTGTTGGAGTTCTTACACAAGTAGCTTCCTTCGGGACAGAAACAGCTGTCAGCTGAAACACAGTTTTTGGTTGTTTTCTTTTATGATGCTATTTCCTCAGTTAACATTATTGCAAAGTGAAAATTACACGGTCAATAATTTACATCGAACAATACTTTATTTCTCTAAACAAATTCTCCTGATTAGAGTTTGAGGAATTATAGAATGTATAAAGTAGCTTTCTTGATTTCAAACGACTACCATGTCTCGATTATAGCAACAGATAATCAAGACATTATTTCGGCTTAAATCAATATCGGGCCTTCAGTAATGCACTAGTACAGGTAGAAATCGGATTCGAATGCGCTTTAATTTTACAATACAGTAACTCTCAAATACTTACGACAGTCACGTTCATCCTCGCCGCCTGGGCATTGTGGAATTCCGTCACAGAAGATACCGCATGATTTTCCATCGAAACATGACATCTTTGGACATATTTGACCTGTAAATATTATCAGAAATGAAATTCAGAAGAGCTTATAATAACATGCAGGCACTTTCATAACTGATTGGAATAAAAGTATTTTTAGTTGCAGATAATAATTAAAAATGAATGAGTGCAATTCATCTGTATATCAAGAATTTCAGATAAAACAGTAATAACAAGTAATTAAAGAGAGAAAATAAGTTGCTACATGAAACTCCACATACATAAGAAATGCCTCTCCACACAGACCTCCATGAAAACAACAATCCATAAAACATAAGGCATTTGAGGAGGTTCAAGGGTACATATGTAAAAGAACAGGGGCACAAGGAATGCCCTGGCCGACCACCAAGTAGTAAATCAAGTAATGAAAGGAAGTTAAAAGTAATCAAAATTAAAACATTCTTGGAATAATCAGTAATCTCACCACACTCTTGTTCATCCATTCCATTAGCACAGTCGGTCTTGCCGTTACAAACCAGTTCCCCACTAATACAGTCTGCAAATTTACTGCTGCACACAAATTTATGTTGGCAAACTGAAATAAGAATATTCGCTTGCTTAATTTCAGCGCCATACGATATAACTGCATATACATATTATAGTGTATGCATAGTCATCAATAATTGTTAAAACATATTGGTTAGTTGTTTGATTCAACCACGAATTCACGTTACTTGGTAAAGTGGAATGATAATAGAGAAACATTAGTAAACATTTCAAGCAGAAAATGCCAGAAACAAAGCGCATAGCCAATATATTTCAATTCAATTCATTGTTTCCATAATTTATTTTGATTCTTACACATGAAATTTTTTTCTTACCACTAGAATATCCCGGTTTATGATAGGGTACTTGATATGGTACCGGCTTGGCGTTACGCTTAGGATAGTAGCCCATACCAGAATTGGGCCTGGGCATGACAAGTTGTATATGAACACATATCATTAACAACACGAAGCTCGCCATTTGGATCTGTGGAGGTAGAATATAAAATGTTTTCTTTCATTCGAAGATGGTAATAAAAACTAAAATAAAGTCAAAACTATTGTGAAAACTTCCAGAAAGGTATATTTATTATACGCTAAATTATTGAACAGTATAACTGTTTTACATATTAACTCAACTTTATTAAACGAACGCTTTTTCAGACGGACGCGTTACAGATGAGTAGAAACTTATAATTAAATTAAATATGGTAAATTTTAAAATAAACAACAGAAATAGGGCTTAAATCCATCAACGAATACAATATTGTTTCTGAAAACAATATGTTAAATTCCTTTTCATCTCGTTTCCAATACAAACAAAATGTTTTTGAAACACCAAAAAACACAGAAATTTGAGCAGCCTTGATTTCACATCTGCTTTGCTATATGATTATCCTGAATCATTTATAAAAAAAACCTTACTCCGCAGTTGATGTCCTAATGTAAAGCATTAATCAAGTTTATCTTGTCAACTTTTGATTATAAAATAGATGTACACGTACCCTCATAGTTGCTGGTATTGGACGTCCGTGTTTCACATCCTTGCGTTTTATATTCAAATATAAGGGGAAGTTTGTTTAAAAAATATAACACCGAAGATTGACGTTAATGTGACATCCACGAATACGGCAATCAATTTGTTTCTAAATCAAATCATTTCTTATCGCCAAAAGCGGCGTAGATTTAAACAGGAAAATACTACGTGATATGGTGTGAAAATGTTAATATGATAGAGATGTTTGAAAAATAGCGGTTAGTAATAATAATGCCCCTTTCTCATTTTGTGATAGGCTGTCTAACAAGATATTATTGCACCATTTGTATTGTTTTTACAGTTGCTGTTAAAATATCATTTTTATGTATCCAGCCCACAATTCACTTGAAATTGTTTAGTAATATGGGTAATACTTATGAGCATTTCACGCATAGTTACTTTCTAAAGTCAGCGGGGAGGGTGCCACCAAAGACGTTTAAGATAATTAAGAATATCGACGCAAGGTCAGGTAATAGAGCATGCAAATATCAACCCCAGGTCAGATAATAAAGCATGTATATATCAACGCAAAGACATATTTTCTATTCTAGAAGAGATCCGTCGAATTCTAGACGAGCTGTAATAATGCAGTAACGTTTTAAAACAAACCGTATCATCCATACTGAAAACTCTTACATACTTACCATAAATATCTGTAACGGTGCTCTCCCCTTAGATGTGTAGTTTGGTACGGTAAGACTTTCAGGTTATAACTACATCTATAAATCAACGCCAACTCAGTTAATATAGCATAGATATTAACGGCAGATTAGGTTATAAAGCGTGTATAGATCATCGCAATGTCAGATAATAAAGCATGTATATATCAACGCCAGGTCAGATAATAAAGCATGTATATATCAACGCCAGGTCAGATAATAAAGCATGAATATATCAACGCCAGGTCAGATAATAAAGCATGTATATATCAACTCAAGGTCAGATAATAAAGCATGAATATATCAACGCCAGATCAGATAATAAAGCATGTATATATCAACGCCAGATCAGATAATAAAGCATGAATATATCAACGCCAGATCAGATAATAAATCATGAATATATCAACGCCAGATCAGATAATAAAGCATGAATATATCAACGCCAGATGAGATAATAAAGCATGAATATATCAACGCCAGATCAGATAATAAAGCATGTATATATCAACGCCAGATCAGATAATAAAGCATGTATATATCAACGCCAGATCAGATAATAAAGCATGTATATATCAACGCCAGATCAGATAATAAAGCATGTATATATCAATTCAAGGTCAGGTCACATAGCATGCATATATCAGCGCAAGGTCAGGTCATAGCGCATGCGTATATCAACGCCAGGCCAGTTCCTTGCGCATGAATATATCAGGGCCAGGTCAGGTCATAGAGATTGTATATATCAAAGCAACGTCAGATAATAGAGCATGTATATATCAGCACAAGGTCAGGTCATAGCGCATGTATATATCAACGCCAGGTCAGGTCATAGAGCATGTATATATCAACGCCAGGTCAGGTCATAGCGCATGTATATATCAACGCCAGGTCAGGTCATAGAGCATGTATATATCAACGCCAGGTCAGGTCATAGAGCATGTATATATCACAGCCAGGTCAGGTTATAGAGCATGTATATATCAACGCAATGTCAGGTCATAGAGCATGTATATATCAACGCCAGGTCAGGTTATAAATCATGTATATATATCAATGCCATGTCAGTTCACAGCTCATGTATATATCGACGCCAGGTCAGATAATAAGGCATGTAGATATCAAAGCCAGGTCATGTCACAGCGCATGTATATATCAACGCCATGTCAGGTCACAGCGCATGTATATATCAACGTCAGGTCAGGTCATAAAGCATGTATATATCAACGCCATGTCAGGTCACAGCGCATGTATATATCAACGTCAGGTCAGATAATAAAGCATGTATATATCAACACAATGTCAGGTTATAGAGCATGCATATATCAACGCCAGGTCAGGTCACAGCGCATGTATATATCAGCGCTAGGTCAGGCCATAGAGCATATATAAATATATATCGACATTTTCACCCATACAATGAATTGATGGTTTGTCCAAGGTATATACATGTAGTCACATTTATAATACTGCAAACAAAAATCCACTAATTTCATTGGTTAAAGGCTCGCGTATAGGATTCTTTATAATACTGCAAAGAAAAATCCAGTAATTTCATTGGTTAAAGGCTCGCGTATCTAGGATTCTATATACACGGCGCTGACAGGGTATATGACGTTTTTCCCTTCATGCGCCTCGTGACAATTTTCGTTGACGGCTCGACTCGAAAACTTTTATGATAAATGATCAAAGCCATGTTGGAAATGAAATTGACAACACGTAAAGATGGAAATAACTTGTTAACAAAGAACTTTGAAATCTGGAGAACGCTTTTAAACAGTCTGTAGTAACTGACGAGTTTTGCACATGAATAACCGTCACTGACACCGTCAGAGATGACACGAACTGTCTTGAATGGTCTGGCGAGAGGGGTTTCTTCGCGTGGCTACGCTTCTCAGATACATAATACCTCAGGTTTTGTACATTCGAATTGTTGACCATTTGGGAGAGTCCCATTGATCTAGATTCCGTGTGGTTGAAATTGACGTTTCCGTGAAAATAGCTGTGCCATGTTAACTAGAGCTATATATTGTTAAATGTTGCAGACGAAAAATAAAGTAGCTTTAGTTTTCGACGTTACAGGCACTTAAATCAAAATACCCGCATGGTAAGATATCGCTATGTAAATAAATATATATAAAGAACATTCATTTGTTCGAAATTATGTGAAATACAAGCGGAAAACAAACGCATCTTACTTTGAAATGTCAACACATATACCGGATGATGACGTCATGGTTTTCTAGTACATGTACAAAAGAGAGGTCATCTCCTTTTAATACAAAGGGAGGCAATTCAATTTAGTTTCTACACTGATTTCCCTGTTGGGGTTACCAGTGGGGTAAAAAATAGTCCCAAAAATCGGAACAGTGAGAAATATCAAAATGTTATTTTCACTGTTTGAAACAGTGAAAATACCAATTTTTATTCCACTGATAAATCTCTATAAACCACTGGAAAGCATAAAATAAATAATGTTTACCTTTAAAGAATGCAGAAACTGACCGTCTTATTATCATTATTTGCGATTTTATGGTAAATTCGAGGTTAGATCGATACATAGATTCGAAAATCAACCAATGTTTAATACAGAATATATTATGCATGGCGCACTCCAAAACTTCCTTGTATAAAAGGAGCCCAAATATATGAATTAAAGATGTTTTAGCCATTGTAGCAACAACACTGAATGAAGTCCATTCAAATATTGTTGCGTTAAGATGAGCCAGATACATCTTCAACACAGCGAATATTTTTGCATATCACGCGCACAAATATCTTGGTCTCTTGTAACTTTTGCATTATTAAAAAAATGTCGAAAGAAAGAATGCATTCAGGCGTTACATTGTGTTGCGTCAAAACACTGAAAATAATCCCTTGTCAGTTTTAGTTTAAATGGAAATTCTTTATACGACAGACAAATAAATTCAAAGCTTATGACATGTAAAATGCTATTATATTCACAAGTAGATTGAAACGTTTGCAATGAATTAAAATTTATCAAATTTGTAATAGAAGTCGACTTGACAACAAATATAACATTTTTTTCTATATTTAAAATGAAGTGACATAAAACTGTAAAATTATTGAGAATATGGAAAAAATATTCACATTTTTCTTTAAATCAGAAAGAAGGCTTTTCCAGACCGCTGTTCCTAATGCCTTCACTGTAATACCACGATATTTTGAAGTTTTAATGATACTAACCGATATTTAGACATGCAATTGTTTTCTTCATCAAAAACATTTAAAGTTTTAATGTGCCATTTTAAACAAATCTCTACCACCTTATATTTTAAAGTTTAATTCTTGTCATTTATAAAAAAAGCTTTAAAGCGGCAAGGCATATTCATGTAAAAAAATAGGCAAACTAACTTCTCAGATGAAGACGAGCAAACTTCGGTGGACAGCTGCTTAAAGGTACTGGGACAACGTAACAGAACACTGAACAGTATTCCATAAGATATGCCGGTAGATATGCCAGCCTTAAAACATCATGGGTGATCAGGTTTGCTATTGCAAGTCTGATGATTAAGATGCGAATTATGAAAATTCTGTAGTGGTGTGGTGCTTAATGAGGTGCTCGAAGCCACGCCCCTCTCTACACCAGCAGGGCATTCTTCCAACTGTACTAACCAGTCGGCTTTATTACCCCACACCGCTGCTCCGCTTACGTCACTACACCGCCTTTAACTTAATATAAATGCAGGTGGATGTGGACCCAGTGTGGGGCTCGACCCCCCAACACTCGCAAGTTCCTCTACCATTGCGTCAAATTCCACTACACAGCTTAAGAAATAGATCTAGAATATTGAGTGGTATTCTATGTTCAATAGGATGAAAACTTGCTTAAAAAGTTTATTATTTTCTTGGGTTTTAACTAGAAGATATAATTTATTGAGGATTTAATACTTTATTTTACAGGTAAATGTCATGACGTTAAGGATGCAGATTATTATTAAGGCAAATGTGAAGTGCTGCTTAAAGTCACAATCACTCTTATTCTAATGATTGTAAGAGTTCATAATAGGAATAATAAAACAAACCATTAAATTGCCAAATGATAATAATTAATCTGCATTGATATATATTCACCAATTTCATGTCTTAACAGTTTAAAAATAGACTTAGCATTAATCAAATGATAATATTCTATTTTTAAAAGTTGTATGATACAGTTGATACTGTACTTTAAATGTAAAACATATTTTAATTCCATGTAGGCCTACAATTACACATACACTCTATTCGTATTCCATCTTCAAATTACCTTTTGATTGTCAGAAGTTTTATTGTGTGACTGATTATATAACTTTGATTGACTACTGCAACATCTAGTATAGTTACTCTGTAAGATTTTCATATACATATGCATTATTTTTTCAGAAATGCCAGACAATTTCATGTGATATGAAGTGGATGAATTGATAAAAAAGTTCATAACTGTTGTTGATTAATGTGAATAGTATTATCATTTTTGTTACGAACGGTACGAATGCCTATAACCATTCGTAGCATTTTCGTTTAAAGTTACGAATACCTCAGTTTTTTTCGTTTTTATTTCGACCTGCTGGTGTACATTTTAAAAATTAAACGAAAGAAATAAAATGAAGTGACACAAAGTGCACAGCGTGTTGCTATATTTCCTGCATCATAGCGCTATCATAAAACAGTATCGCATGGTCTAATAAATGTTAGAAAATAACCAGCTTCAGGATGTAAATGCATGCATACATTGTTGTGCAATTATATGAGGTGCTTTTTTTATTCAGTCATAGATTATTAAATATATATCAGTGCGAATGCTTCAAATGTTGTTATAATTTACATTTTGCAGTCATGTTTTTAGATCGTGCAAAATCACATTAAAGTGTTTTTTTGATATATTTTTTTATGAAATTGCGTTCTGATTTTTGCGCAAAATTTGTACATTTTCATGCCATGTGTCAATAATCAGTCTGTCGAATTATACAATATTTTGTCATTTAAGTTTGAACTGCGCACCTTAGGAGCAATATTTATTGAAAATGACAGTAAGAAATTTTATTTTTAGATACTGATATTACCCTACCAGATAGCTATCCTCATGATAATGGTAATTACCCCTCTTAATTAAAATTGTATGTCTCCTGGCAAAATATTGTATTGTATTCTTTGTTCTTCTTCAATCTGGCACGCTGTTAGACTTCCCGGTAAAAAGGTTGCAACTCTAATTCAAAACATTCGTATTTTACAGTTCTTGTACGGATTTGACGGCATTCTGATTTGAGGAATTTATTTATTCCAGAATAATTCAAATTAATACACCCTTCGGTAGTTACGACAAATAATAACTTTGGACACTACGAATTATAGCAAATCTGTATGACAGTGAGTATTGCTTTAAGAGTATATTTTTGTACATGTCATCTGCAAACCTCAAACACGTTTATATTTTGCTTCAGTCAGACTACGCATGTTTTACCAATTACGGTGTAAGATTGTTTAGATAAAACAATTCAGAAATAATAAACACCGTTGTCAGTAATCTATTTAATTGATATCATTATTATGTGTATAACAAGCGAGAAGGAAGCTATGAACAGATATTAGGACAGAAAGCAAACACTTCGTCTTCTCCTCCCGGACAGTTCCAGTCTTCGGCCTCATCTTCACCACATTCGGCTTCACACAAAAGACCAAACGGAACACACACGTCCGCTGCACTACAGATAAAGGATCCTGCCCCACAGAAACACTGATGAGCTGAAATATAAATATGTGTATATGTCTCTGTATGCTTTTAAGGTTGATGTAAATTTTGTTACGTGTTTAGGGAACGGTTGCTTGTTTCACAGAATTTCGGATCTTGGTCAATGTTTAACGTACAACGCTTGTATAAATCGTCCTTAGGGAACAAGATAATGTGCTACTGTAGCATTTCATTAATAAGCTTAACAGACTATGTACCATCTGAACCAGATGAGGTCGATCGAGTTCACCACATAAGTGCATATGGTGCAAAATATCATACACAAATATCAATCTGGTTTCAGAGAAAAACATTCCTGTCAGTCTGCTCCAATACGTCCGCTAGAAATGTGGTTACAAGAAATTGATGAAGGTCACGTGATAGGATCAGTATCACTCGATTTAAGAAAGGCATTTGATATGGTCGATTACATGATCCTTCTTCATAAACTTAAACTGTATCAATTCGTATCTTCCAAACCGAACACAGGTAGTAAACATTGTGATATCAAATACTATGTCAACTAAGATGGTTATTAAGAATAGAGTACCCCCGGGTTTTATATTAGGCCCTCCTTCTATATATAAATGACATCACTTTAAATATCAATAATTCTAACATAGATCTATATGCAGACGACACGACACTTTATGCTAGTGGCAAAACAAAAATGGAAAATGAATGGAAACTTCAAATTTATCTAAACATTGTAACAAAATGATGTAAATTGAATAATATGGCTACAAATCCTCAGAAAACGACATACATGCCGATTGGTTCGAAACAAAGAATTAACCGTATGGAAGATTTGTCTCTAAAAATTAATGATTTACCAATTAAAAATGTTCCTTATCAAGAGTTACAGGGTATTTTTTTATAGATCGACATTATAGCTGGGAGGAATAAATACGAAACGTAACAAAGAAAATAAACTCAAAGCTTTCACTTTTAAAGCGTATATCATACTTTATAACTGATGATATGAAATTATTATTCTACAACTCGTATACAATACCTACTTTAGATTATTGTTGTATTGTATGGGATTTGTGTAGACAATCAAATATCATTAAACTTACAATTCTTCAAAAAAGAGCTGCCAAAATAATTTATGTAAACCATAACGAACACTGTCTGCATATCTCTTCGATAGCCTCCAATGGTTAACTGTTAATAGCAGACTCAAATATTATACTGGAGTTTTAATCTATAAATCATTAAATGAAATGGCTCCGGAGTATATAAAAGAATTATACCGTTTTGAAATTCGCTCGTACAGCTTTCGTTGGCATGATTATTTCAGATTTACGGAAGGCATTTGACACTGTGGATCACTACATTTTACATTTAAACCTTCAAGCTTCAGGTCTTGGTAATAGTATTTTGAGACGGTTTTAATGCTATCTTTCAGACATACAACAGTTTGTAGACGTGTCTGTGACACGCTCTAATTGTGCGTCTATTACTGAATCTTAATTCGTTAATACGCAAAATAAAGTCAACTCCTAATCTTGATGTTAAATGCAATGTTTCAACAATTAACTCTACATCTTCTTTTAAATACCTTGGTGCTATATTGGATCAAATTTTATCTTTTGATATCATGGCATGTTTAATTCTTAAAAATGCTAAATCCAGACTGAAGTTTGTATACCGTAAAATCTTACTCAGCACACACAACGTTTACTTGATATGTCATTATTTCAGTGCCACTTATACTATGCCTGTTCCATATGGTATTATAACTAACCAAATCTAATATGTTCATATTTAGGATTGTATGTATTGAAATGCAATAATCTGTGATATTTAAACGATAACGAAATATCTTCCAATGCATTTAATCTTGTGATAATGTTATTAGTTATGTGGCAATTTGTGATATATTTATTTTCTTGTGATACTTTTAAATAAATAAATTGTTATGCCTCTCTATGTCATGCCATCAACACGTAGGACCACAATGGAAATACGAGTCGACTCTTTTTTGTGCTTTACCTTGAGGTAAATAACAATTATCTATATTCATATACATGTGTTCTATTTTAATGTCCTTAATATCTAATATTATACTTTGATATAAAGTAAAACTTAACGTATGCGATATAAAATATTCCTATGTTCTTCCATATTTTAAAATGTTATACTTACGACAGTCGATCTCATCATCACCATGGGGACATTGTTCAGAGCCATCACATATTTTCTTTCCCGATATACATGTAACTCCATCCTGGCACAAATAGTTTCCTTTCCCACACTTACAGACATCAGCTTTAAAATTACAACATAACATTTCCACATCTATAGAGTATAATTACATCATACAAGAAAAGAAAAATCTTAGTGGTCGAGTGGTCAATGTCTATCACTCCAAACATATTTCGTCCAGGCCTAAGGGCCTTATTCACATAAGCGAGAATAAGTTGCTACAGGAAACGCCACATGCATAATACAATGCCTCCCCGTACAGACCTCCGGGAAAACAACAGTCCTTAAAACACTAGACATTTGAGTAGGTACAGGGATTAACACGTAAGTGAACAAGGACGCAAGGAATGGCCCGGTCATAAAGGATAACCAAGGAGAATCAACGAAGACAAACAGGAGGGGGGGGGTTAATGAATGGAATACACCACAGGAAAAGCCAAGACAGTCGGCAACAGCAGGTCACAGAGGGAAGAATATAACATTGACACTATATCAAGTGAAGGAATTGCACACGGGAAAAGGGAAATTTATCATACATCTAAAACACAAATATAAATAATAACAATACGACGATTTACATTCTAGGAACTGTCAGTAAACAATACTGGGGTTTAAATCGATTTAACAGCTAGCAGCTAACCTCACATCTAACATTATAAACTGAAACTTTAAAATGTTAAATGTTCATTTCGTTCCTACGTAGTAACAATATAGATGTTAATACAATTTGGCAAAAGTGTACAGTGGGTAGGTAAAAACAACTTGCGCAACAGTAAGTATACGTCTGAGTTTCTGTATGGCGTCGAATAAGGCCCCAGTTATAATATAATTAGTTCATGTCTGGTAGCAATTCAACAGCTGTGTTTAATTTGGGTTGATCTTCCCTCGGTTTTAAAACTATAAAATTGTCATACGAAACAATACGCTACTTACAACATTCCCATTCATCGTCATTCATTGGACAGTCGTTAATTCCATCACAAAGACGACTTTTAGGTAGACATTTGTTGGAGTTCTTACACAAGTAGCTTCCTTCGGGACAGAAACAGCTGTCAGCTGAAACACAGTTTTTGGTTGTTTTCTCTTATGATGCTATTTCCTCAGTTAACATTATTGCAAAGTGAAAATTACACGGTCAATCATTTACATCGAACAATACTTTATTTCTCTAAACAAATTCTCCTGATTAGAGTTTATGAGGAATTATAGAATGTATAAAGTAGCTTTGTTGATTTCAAACGACTACCATTGGAATCAATAACTCACGATAGAAACAAAATGTTAGTTTTATCGGTCAGTATGGAGCGCAGCAGTATAACCTCAAATGTCTCGATTATAGCAACAGATACTCAAGACATTATTTCGGCTTAAATCAATATCGGGCCTTCAGTAATGCACTAGTACAGGTAGAAATCGGATTCGAATGCGCTTTAATTTTACAATACAGTAACTCTCAAATACTTACGACAGTCACGTTCATCCTCGCCGCCTGGGCATTGTGGAATTCCGTCACAGAAGATACCGCATGATTTTCCATCGAAACATGACATCTTTGGACATATTTGACCTGTAAATATTATCAGAAATGAAATTCAGAAGAGCTTATAATAACATGCAGGCACTTTCGTAACTGATTGGAATAAAAGTATTTTTAGTTGCAGATAATAATTAAAAATGAATGAGTGCAATTCATCTGTATATCAAGAATTTCAGATAAAACAGTAATAACAAGTAATTAAAGAGAGAAAATAACTTGCTACATGAAACTCCACATACATAAGAAGTGCCTCTCCACACAGACCTCCATGAAAACAACAATCCATAAAACATAAGGCATTTGAGGAGGTTCAAGGGTACATATGTAAAAGAACAGGGGCACAAGGAATGCCCTGGCCGACCACCAAGTAGTAAATAAAGTAATGAAAGGAAGTTAAAAGTGATCAAAATTAAAACATTCTTGGAATAATCAGTAATCTCACCACACTCTTGTTCATCCATTCCATTAGCACAGTCGGCCTTGCCGTTACAAACCAGTTCCCCACTAATACAGTCTGCAAATGTACTGCTGCACACAAATTTATGTTGGCAAACTGAAATAAGAATATTCGCTTGCTTAATTTCAGCGCCATACGATATAACTGCATATACATATTATAGTGTATGCATAGTCATCAATAATTGTTAAAACATATTGGTTAGTTGTTTGATTCAACCACGAATTCACGTTACTTGGTAAAGTGGAATGATAATAGAGAAACATTAGTAAACATTTCAAGCAGAAAATGCCAGAAACAAAGCGCATAGCCAATATATTTCAATTCAATCATTGTTTCCATAATTTATTTTGATTCTTACACATGAACAAATTGTCTTACCACTAGAATATCCCGGTTTATGATAGGGTACTTGATATGGTACCGGCTTGGCGTTACGCTTAGGATAGTAGCCCATACCAGAATTGGGCCTGGGCATGACAAGTTGTATATGAACACATATCATTAACAACACGAAGCTCGCCATTTGGATCTGTGGAGGTAGAATATAAAATGTTTTCTTTCATTCGAAGATGGTAATAAAAACTAAAATAAAGTCAAAACTATTGTGAAAACTTCCAGAAAGGTATATTTATTATACGCTAAATTATTGAACAGTATAACTGTTTTACATATTAACTCAACTTTATTAAACGAACGCTTTTTCAGACGGACGCGTTACAGATGAGTAGAAACTTATAATTAAATTAAATATGGTAAATTTTAAAATAAAAAACAGAAATAGGGTTTAAATCCATCAACGAATACAATATTGTTTCTGAAAACAATATGTAAAATTCCTTTTCATCTCGTTTGCAATACAAACAAAATGTTTTTGAAACACCAAAAATCACAGAAATTTGAGCAGCCTTGATTTCACATCTGCTTTGCTATATGATTATCCTGAATCATTTATAAAAAAAACATTACTCCGCAGTTGATGTCCTATTGTAAAGCATTAATCAAGTTTATCTTGTCAACTTTTGATTATGAAATAGATGTACACGTACCCTCATAGTTGCTTGTATTGGACGTCCGTGTTTCACATCCTTGCGTTTTATATTCAAATATAAGGGGAAGTTTGTTTAAAAAATATAACACCGAAGATTGACGTTAATGTGACATCCACGTATACGGCAATCAATTTGTTTCTAAATCAAATCATTTCTTATCGCCAAACGCGGCGTAGATTTAAACAGGAAAATACTAAGTGATATGGTGTGAAAATGTTAATATGATAGAGATGTTTGAAAAATAGCGGTTAGTAATAATAATGCCCCTTTCTCATTTTGTGATAGGCTGTCTAACAAGATATTATTGCACCATTTGTATTGTTTTTACAGTTGCTGTAAAATATCATTTTTATGTATCCAGCCCACAATTCACTTGAAATTGTTTAGTAATATGGGTAATACTTATGAGCATTTCACGCATAGTTACTTTCTAAAGTCAGCGGGGAGGGTGCCACCAAAGATGTTTAAGATAATTAAGAATATCGACGCAAGGTCAGGTAATAGAGCATGCAAATATCAACCCCAGGTCAGAAAATAAAGCATGTATATATCAACGCAAAGACATATTTTCTATTCTAGAAGAGATCCGTCGAATTCTAGACGAGCTGTAATAATGCAGTAACGTTTTAACGCAAACCGTATCATCCATGCTGAAAACTATTACATACTTACCATAATTATCTGTAACGGTGCTCTCCCCATAGATGTTATAGTTTGGCACGGTAAGACTTTCAGGTTATAACTACATCTATAAATCAACGCCAACTCAGTTAATATAGCATAGATATTAACGGCAGATTAGGTTATAAAGCGTGTATAGATCATCGCAATTTCAGATAATAAAGCATGCATACAGCAACGCCAGGTCAGATAATAAAGCATGTATATATCAACTCAAGGTCAGGTCATATAGCATGCATATATCAGCGCAAGGTCATGTCATAGCGCATGCATATATCAATGCCAGGCGAGTTCCTTGCGCATGAATATATCAGGGCCAGGTCAGGTCATAGAGATTGTATATATCAAAGCAAGGTCAGATAATAGAGCATGTATATATCAGCACAAGGTCAGGTCATAGCGCATGTATATATCAACGCCAGGTCAGGTCATAGAGCATGTATATATCACAGCCAGGTCAGGTCATAGAGCATGTATATATCAACGCCAGGTCAGGTCATAGAGCATGTATATATCACAGCCAGGTCAGGTCATAGAGCATGTATATATCAACGCAATGTCAGGTCATAGAGCATGTAAATATCAACGCCAGGTCAGGTCATAGAGCATGTATATATCAACGCCAGGTCAGGTCATAGAGCATGTATATATCAACGCAAGGTCAGGTCATAGAGCATGTATAAATCAAAGCCAGGTCAGATAATAAAGCATGTAGATATCAAAGCCAGGTCAGGTCACAGCGCATGTATATATCAACGTCATAAAGCATGTATATATCACCACAATGTCAGGTTATAGAGTATGCATATATCAACGCCAGATCAGGTCACAGCACATGTATATATCAGCGCTAGGTCAGGACATAGAGCAGATATAAATATATATCGACATTTTCACCCATACAATGAATTGATGGTTTGTCCAAGGTATATAGTCACATTTATAATACTGCAAAGAAAAATCCAGTAATTTCATTGGTTAAAGGCTCGCGTATAGGATTCTATATACACGGCGCTGACAGGGTATATGACGTTTTTCCCTTCATGCGCCTCGTGACAATTTTCGTTGACGGCTCGACTCCAAAACTTTTATCTCTTGATGTCTGCAAGTTACTAAAAATTGACAATTGATCTTCACACATGATTCAATAAACATTGAATAGATTACATGTGTGCTTGTATTAATATTCCAAACGATAGATTGTTTAAGGTTTGAGCAAAATTCAGTTCGATAAAGACTATGAGATCAGACGCTTGAAAATAAAAATTAGAGTGCAAGCGCGCGCTTAACCATGTGTATCGAGGTACCTTACGGGGTAATGCAATTCATTTTCAGACAATATAACCTGTGAGTGAAATAAAATATTTTGATCTACAACAAGTAATTCCCGATATATTCTAAAAGGAAAACGTTTTAATTACTGATATTATACAAAACACTCTAAACAATTTTTTGAATCAAAAAACAGCAAAAATGCACAGATCTAAATCTTAGATCTAGAGCTAGGCATTGAAACATCGCTTGTTTAGCTAAATTCTTATGAAAACACGGAGTTGCAGTATTATAAATTCGTTATACTGGTTGTTGACAGGGTATATGGGCTAACGCCTCGGGTTATATGACACACAGACAGGTTATATTACCCCATATACCCTGTCAAGAACCTGTATAACTAATAATGTAGTTGTTTTCTTACTTTGTATATTTCATTTGTTTATCTGCCGCCGTGGCTTAGTTTTCGGGACTGTTTTCGACCAAGCATTTTTTTAAAAAGACCTTCAATAATGTTTACCTTTAAAGAATGCAGAAACTGACCGTCTTATTATCATTATTTGCGATTTTATGGTAAATTCGAGGTTAGATCGATACATAGATTCGAAAATCAACCAATGTTTAATACAGAATATATAATGCATGGCGCACTCCAAAACTTCCTTGTATAAAAGGAGCCCAAACCTATGAATTAAAGATGTTTTAGCCATTGTAGCAACAACACTGAATGAAGTCCATTCAAATATTGTTGCCTTAAGATGAGCCAAATACATCTTTAACACAGCATATATTTTTTGCATATTACGCGCACAAATATCTTGGTCTCTTGTAACTTTTGCATTACTAAAAAAATGATTTCCTTATGACTCGGCAAAGTCGAAAGAAAGAATGCATTCAGGCGTTACATTGTGTTGCGTCAAAACACTGAAAATAATCCCTTGTCAGTTTTAGTTTAAATGGAAATTCTTTATACGACAGACAAATAAATTCAAAGCTTATGACATGTAAAATGCAATTATATATTATATTTTTTTTTATATTTAAAATGAAGTGACATAAAACTGTAAAATTATTGAGAATATGGAAAAAATATTCACATTTTTCCTTAAATCAGAAAGAATGCTTTCCAGACCGCTGTTCCTAACGCCTTCACTGTAATACCACGATATTTTGAAGTTTTAATGATACTAACCGATATTTAGACATGCAATTGTTTTCTTCATAAAAAACATAAAAAAACAAGTTTTCAATGTGCCATTTTAAACAAATCTCTACCACCTTACATTTTAAAGTTTAATTCTTGTCATTTATAAAAAAAACTTTAAAGCGGCAAGGCATATTCATGTAAAAAAATAGGCAAACTAACTTCTCAGAGGAAGACGAGCAAACTTCGGTGGACAGCTGCTTAAAGGTACTGGGACAACGTAACAGAACACTGAACAGTATTCCATAAGATATGCCGGTAGATATGCCAGCCTTAAATTTCTTAAAACATCATGGGTGATCAGGTTTGCTATTGCAAGTCTGGTGATTAAGATGCGAAGAGGTTCGAACAGAATTATGAAAATACGGTAGTGGTGTGGTGCTTAATGAGGTGCTCGAAGCCACGCCCCTCTCTACACCAGCAGGGCATTCTTCCAACTGTACTAACCAGTCGGCTTTATTATCCCACACCGCTGCTCCGCTTACGTCACTACACCGCCTTTAACTTAATATAAATGCAGGTGGATGTGCACCCAATGTGGGGCTCGACCCCCCAACTCTCGCAAGTTCCTCTACCATTTCGTCAAATTCCACTACACAGCTTAAGAAATAGATCTAGAATATTGATTGGTATTCTATGCTCAGAAGGATGAAAACTTGCTTAAAAAGTTTATTATTTTCTTGGGTTTTAACTTGAAGATATAATTTATTGAGGATTTAATACTTCATTTTACAGATGAATGTCATGACGTTAAGGATGCAGATTATTATTAAGGCAAATGTGAAGTGCTGCTTAAAGTCACAATCACTGTAAGAGTTCATAATAGGAATAATAAAACAAACCATTAAATTGCCAAATGATAATGATTAATCTGCATTGATATATATTCATCAATTTCATGTCTGTATGTATATATTTGAGGAGCACAAATTATATGCATTCACATTGATTGGTTTCTGGAACGCATCAGTTTTTTCGTTTTTATTTCGACCCGCTGATGTACATTTTAAAAATTAAACGAATGAAATAAAATGAAGTGACCCAAAGAGCACAGAGTGTTGCTATATCTCCTGCATCATATCGCTATCATAAAACAGTATCGCATGGTCTAATAAATGTTAAAAAATAACCAGCTTCAGGATGTAAATGCATGCATACATTGTTGTGCAAGTATATGAGGTGCTTTTTTTATTCAGTCATAGATTATTAAATATATATCAGTGCGAATGCTTCAAATGTTGTTATAATTTACATTTTGCAGTCATGTTTTTAGATCGTGCAAAATCACATTAAAGTTTTTTATATATAATTTTTTATGAAATTGCGTTCTGATTTTTGCGCAAAATTTGTACATTTTCATGTCATGTGTCAATAATCAGTCTGTCGAATTATACAATATTTTGTCATTTAAGTTTGAACTGCGCACCTTAGGAGCAATACTTATTGAAAATGACAGTAAGCAATTTTATTTTTAGATACTGATATTACCCTACCAGATAGCTATCCTCATGATAAATGGTAATTACCCCTCTTAATTAAAATTTTATGTCTCCTGGCAAAATATTGTATTGTATTTTTTGTTCTTCTTCAATCTGGCACGCTGTTAGACTTCCCGGTAAAAAGGTTGCAACTCTAATTCAAAACATTCGTATTTTACATTTCTTGTACGGATTTGACGGCATTGTGATTTGAGGAATTTATTTATTCCAGAATAATTCAAATTAATACACCCTTCGGTAGTTACGACAAATAATAACTTTGGACACTACGAATTATAGCAAATCTGTATGACAGTGAGTATTGCTTTAAGAGTATATATTTGTACATGTCATCTGCAAACCTCAAACACGTTTATATTTTGCTTCAGTCAGACTACGCATGTTTTACCAATTACGGTGTAAGATTGTTTAGATAAAACAATTCAGAAATAATAAACACCGTTGTCAGTAATCTATTTATTTGATATCATTATTATGTGTATAACAAGCGAGAAGGAAGCTAATTACAATCATCAGGACAGAAAGCAAACAGTTCGTCTTCTCCTCCCGGACAGTGCCAGTCTTCGGCCTCTTCTGCACCACATTCGGCTTCACACAAAAGACCAAACGGAACACACACGTCCGCTGCACTACAGATAAAGGATCCTGCCCCACAGAAACACTGATGAGCTGAAATATAAATATGTGTATATGTATCTGTGCGACTGTAGCATTTCATTAATAAGCTTAACAGACTATGTACCATCTGAACCAGATGAGGTCGCTCGAGTTCACCACATAAGTGCATATGGTGCAAAATAGCATACACAAATATCAGTATGGTTTCAGAGATTCCTGTCAGTCTGCTCCAATACGTCCGCTAGAAAAGTGGTAACACGAAATTTATGAAGGTCACGTGAGCGGATTAGTATCACTCGATTTAGAAAGACTTATGATATGGTCGATTACATGATCCTTCTTCATAAACTTTAACTGTATCAATTCGTATCTTCCAAACCGAACACGGGTAGTAAACATTGTGATATCAAATACTATGTCAACTAAGATGGTTATTAAGAATAGAGTACCCCAGGGTTTTATATTAGGCCCTCCTTCTATATATAAATGACATCACTTCAAATATCAATAATTCTAACATAGATCTATATGCAGACGACACGACACTTTATGCTAGTGGCAAAACAAAAATGGAAAATGAAGGGAAACTTCAAATTTATCTAAACATTGTAACAAAATGATGTAAATCGAATAATATGGCTACAAATTCTCAGAAAACGACATACATGCCGATTGGTTCGAAACAAAGAATTAACCGTATGGAAGATTTGTCTCTAAAAATTAATGATTTACCAATTAAAAATGTTCCTTATCAAGAGTTACAGGGTATTTTTTTATAGATCGACATTATAGCTGGGAGGAATAAATACGAAACGTAACAAAGAAAATAAACTCAAAGCTTTCGCTTTTAAAACTTATATCATACTTTACAACTGATGATATGCAATTATTATTCTACAACTCGTATAAAATACCTACTTTAGATTATTGTTGTATTGTATGGGATCTGTGTAGACAATCAAATATCACTCAACTTACAATTCTTCAAAAAAGGAGCTGCCAAAATAATTTATGTAAACCATAACGAACACTGTCTGCATATCTCTTCGATAGCCTCCAATGGTTAACTGTTAATAGCAGACTCAAATATTATACTGGAGTTTTAATCTATAAATTATTAAATGAAATGGCTCCGGAGTATATAAAAGAATTATACCGTTTTGAAATAATCGCTCGTACAGCTTTCGTTGGCATGATTATTTCAGATTTACGGAAGGCATTTGACACTGTGGATCACTACATTTTACATTTAAACCTTCAAGCTTCAGGTCTTGGTAATAGTATTTTGAGACGGTTTTAATGCTATCTTTCAGACATACAACAGTTTGTAGACGTGTCTGTGACACGCTCTAATTGTGCGTCTATTACTGAATCTTAATTCGTTAATACGCAAAATAAAGTCAACTCCTAATCTTTATGTTAAATGCAATGTTTCAACAATTAACTCTACATCTTCTTTTAAATACCTTGGTGCTATATTGGATCAAATTTTATCTTTTGATATCATGGCATGTTTAATTCTTAAAAAGGCTGAATCCAGACTGAAGTTTGTATACCGTAAAATCTTACTCAGCACACGCAACGTTTACTTGATATGTCATTATTTCAGTGCCACTTATACTATGCCTGTTCCATATGGTATTATAACTAACCAAATCTAATATGTTCATATTTAGGATTGTATGTATTGAAATGCAATAATCTGTGATATTTAAACGATAACGAAATATCTTCCAATGCATTTGATATTGTGATAATGTTATTAGTTATGTGGCAATTTGTGATATATTTATTTTCTTGTGATACTTTTAAATAAATAAATTGTTATGCCTCTCTATGTCATGCCATCAACACGTAGGACCACAATGGAAATACGAGTCGACTCTTTTTTGTGCTTTACCTTGAGGTAAATAACAATTATCTATATTCATATACATGTGTTCTATTTTAATGTCCTTAATATCTAATATTATACTTTGATATAAAGTAAAACTTAACGTATGCGATATAAAATATTCCTATGTTCTTCCATATTTTAAAATGTTATACTTACGACAGTCGATCTCATCATCACCATGGGGACATTGTTCAGAGCCATCACATACTTTCTTTCCCGATATACATGTAACTCCATCCTGGCACAAATAGTTTCCTTTCCCACACTTACAGACATCAGCTTTAAAATTACAACATAACATTTCCACATCTATAGAGTATAATTACATCATACAAGAAAAGAAAAATCTTAGTGGTCGAGTGGTCAATGTCTATCACTCCAAACATATTTCGTCCAGGCCTAAGGGCCTTATTCACATAAGCGAGAATAAGTTGCTACAGGAAACGCCACATGCATAATACAATGCCTCCCCGTACAGACCTCCGGGAAAACAACAGTCCTTAAAACACTAGACATTTGAGTAGGTACAGGGATTAACACGCAAGTGAACAAGGACGCAAGGAATGGCCCGGTCATAAAGGATAACCAAGGAGAATCAACGAAGACAAACAGGGGGGGGGGGTTAATGTATGGAATACACCACAGGACAAGCCAAGACAGTCGGCAACAGCAGGTCACAAAGGGAAGAATATAACATTGACACTATATCAAGTGAAGGAATTGCACACGGGAAAAGGGAAATTTATCATACATCTAAAACACAAATATAAATAATAACAATACGACGATTTACATTCTAGGAACTGTCAGTAAACAATACTGGGGTTTAAATCGATTTAACAGCTAGCAGCTAACCTCACATCTAACATTATAAACTGAAACTTTAAAATGTTAAATGTTCATTTCGTTCCTACTTAATAACAATATAGATGTTAATACAATTAGGCAAAAGTGTACAGTGGGTAGGTAAAAACAACTTGCGCAACAGTAAGTATACGTCTGAGTTTCTGTATGGCGTCGAACAAGGCCCCAGTTATAATATAATTAGTTCATGTCTGGTAGCAATTCAACAGCTGTGTTTAATTTGGGTTGATCTTTCCTCGGTTTTAAAACTATAAAATTGTCATACGAAACAATACGCTACTTACAACATTCCCATTCATCGTCATTCATTGGACAGTCGTTAATTCCATCACAAAGACGACTTTTAGGTAGACATTTGTTGGAGTTCTTACACAAGTAGCTTCCTTCGGGACAGAAACAGCTGTCAGCTGAAACACAGTTTTTGGTTGTTTTCTCTTATGATGCTATTTCCTCAGTTAACATTATTGCAAAGTGAAAATTACACGGTCAATAATTTACATCGAACAATACTTTATTTCTCTAAACAAATTCTCCTGATTAGAGTTTATGAGGAATTATAGAATGTATAAAGTAGCTTTGTTGATTTCAAACGACTACCATTGGAATTAATAACTCACGATAGAAACAAAATGTTAGTTTTATCGGTCAGTATGGAGCGCAGCAGTATAACCTCAAATGTCTCGTCTATTGCAACAGATACTCAAGACATTATTTCGGCTTAAATCAATATCGGGCCTTCAGTAATGCACTAGTACAGGTAGAAATCGGATTCGAATGCGCTTTAATTTTACAATACAGTAACTCTCAAATACTTACGACAGTCACGTTCATCCTCGCCGCCTGGGCATTGTGGAATTCCGTCACAGAAGATACCGCATGATTTTCCATCGAAACATGACATCTTTGGACATATTTGACCTGTAAATATTATCAGAAATGAAATTCAGAAGAGCTTATAATAACATGCAGGCACTTTCGTAACTGATTGGAATAAAAGTATTTTTAGTTGCAGATAATAATTAAAAATGAATGAGTGCAATTCATCTGTATATCAAGAATTTCAGATAAAACAGTAATAACAAGTAATTAAAGAGAGAAAATAACTTGCTACATGAAACTCCACATACATAAGAAGTGCCTCTCCACACAGACCTCCATGAAAACAACAATCCATAAAACATAAGGCATTTGAGGAGGTTCAAGGGTACATATGTAAAAGAACAGGGGCACAAGGAATGCCCTGGCCGACCACCAAGTAGTGAATCAAGTAGTGAAAGCAAGTTAAAAGTAATCAAGATTAAAACATTCTTGGAATAATCAGTAATCTCACCACACTCTTGTTCATCCATTCCATTAGCACAGTCGGTCTTGCCGTTACAAACCAGTTCCCCACTAATACAGTCTGCAAATTTACTGCTGCACACAAATTTATGTTGGCAAACTGAAATAAGAATATTCGCTTGCTTAATTTCAGCGCCATACGATATAACTGCATATACATATTATAGTGTATGCATAGTCATCAATAATTGTTAAAACATATTGGTTAGTTGTTTGATTCAACCACGAATTCACGTTACTTGGTAAAGTGGAATGATAATAGAGAAACATTGGTAAACATTTCAAGCAGAAAATGCCAGAAACAAAGCGCATAGCCAATATATTTCAATTCAATTCATTGTTTCCATAATTTATTTTGATTCTTACACATGAACAAATTGTCTTACCACTAGAATATCCCGGTTTATGATAGGGTACTTGATATGGTACCGGCTTGGCGTTACGCTTAGGATAGTAGCCCATACCAGAATTGGGCCTGGGCATGACAAGTTGTATATGAACACATATCATTAACAACACGAAGCTCGCCATTTGGATCTGTGGAGGTAGAATATAAAATGTTTTCTTTCATTCGAAGAACTATGGTCATAAAAACTAAAATAAAGTCAAAACTATTGTGAAAACTTCCAGAAAGGTATATTTATTATACGCTAAATTATTGTACAGTATAACTGTTTTACATATTAACTCAATTTTATTAAACGAACACTTTTTCAGACGGACGCGTTACAGTTGAGTAGAAACTTATAATTAAATTAAATATGGTAAATTTTAAAATGAAAAAAAACGACAGAAATAGGGTTTGAATCCATAAACGAATAAAATATTGTTTCTGAAAAATATATATTAAATTCCATTTCTCCTCGTTTGCAAAACAAACAAAAAACCTTTCTCCGCAGTTGATGTCCTAATGTAAAGTTAACTTTTGATTATAAAATAGATGTACACGTACCTTCATAGTTGCTGGTATTGGACGTCAGTGTTTCAGATCCTTGCGTTTTATATTCAAATATAAGGGGAAGTTTGTTTAAAAAATATAACACCGAAGATTGACGTTAATGTGACATCCACGAATATGGCAATCAATTTGTTTCTAAATCAATAGTTATCGCCAAACCCGGCGTAGATTTAAACAGGAAAATACTACATGTGAAAATGTTAATATGATAGAGATGTTTGAAAAATAGCGGTTAGTAATAATAATGCCCCTTTCTCATTTTGTGATAGGCCGTCTAACAAGATATTATTGCACCATTTGTATTGTTTTTACAGTTGCTGTAAAATATAATTTTTATGTATCCAGCCCACAATTCACTTGAAATTGTTTAGTACAAATATTTCTTAAAGTAACCGATGAACCAATGAGTAATACTTATGAGCATTGCACGCATAGTTACTTTCTAAAGTCAGCGTACATTTGAAAGCAGTGTTCGACCACTAGAAGGAAATTTACAAAAAAAATGTTTCCAAAATGAAAATAGAATACAGTTAATTCCCTGGTTCATTATTATGCAAGAAAGAAAGCATCAATTTTTTTTATATATTTCAGATTATGAAGTACAGTGACACTTGTTACTGCAATAATATTGTATTTTGTGACTCAGTTTCATAGAAATTTCTGTTTGCAATTGTTATCATAACATCGATTGATATTCAAAGTGATATTGAACACGTATCATATTATTTGTGTCAATTACTTCATTTTCATTTTGTTGATCATGTTGTTAAAGAAAACCAACCCAATGATCGGTGTTTATATCATATATAAGTGATGTAATTAAACAGATAATGTTTGCAGAGTTGCTACAAATTACTATATAAATCTACGTTAAATATCACTATATTCTTTATTTTATAATAAAGTTCATAACTGTTTTATTATCGTTGTCATAAATATTGTAGTTGATCATTAATTTGACTACATGTACCAGTTCTTACACAATTGCATTTATCAAGTACAACGTATTCTATGTATATCCAGACTATTTTCATGCGACAGTATGTAGCTATTCGCATTTATATATACATGTATATTGTTTTTGAAATGATCATTGTAGTAACCTCCACTAGCTAAACTTAGTGTTCTACCAAATCATGGACTTATTCTAGCTTCCTTTCCATCTGTAAATTATTTTCTCATAATTAATATGAAAATTAAAATAGCATTTACTACGCATGAATAGTCGTAAATCTCTGTATGACTTATATATACATTCGTATTTTACATTTCTTGTACTTCGATCTTTAAATGTCACAATAAAGCTTTGACGACAGCCTGATTTGTGGAATTTATTTATTCATAAATGACAAAACATTTGTTAATATATATTTAGCATATACATCATGTTTTCGAACAGTCATGATCATCAACACGTAATTGAAAATTTCGATATCCAACACTTACAACTCCTTCGTTACCCACGACATGAGAGTCGATTTACACTCAGTTAACAAACACTGCTCACAAAAATTAAAGGATCATGTAAATATGTTCAATTTTACTAAACGGGGAGGGATACAAGATAAAAAGAATAGTTACATCATGAGCTGGCATCTTATTTGAATCAAAATACGACTTTTTAATGAATTTACACAAACAATCTATCTTTAAGCCGGATATATATATATATACTGGAATCCATAAAATACGAAATTAATAACAATGACTTTCTACACAGCATAAAACACAAGGCAATGCACAGATGTTTACTACAGTTTATCTCAATATTAAGTATGTCCCCCACGATTGTTAGCACACTCGCGGCATCTCCTTGGATTGCTTAATATGAGATTCCGGAACATCTGTTCAGGCGGGGACTCCCACTCCAGTATGATAGCCTTCATAAGGTCCTGAACAGTTAGTGGTGGGGGATGACGTCTGGATATCTGTCTTTTGAGGTAGTCCCACACATGTTCTGGCGACCGTGCCGGCCAGTCCCTCAATACCATCACGATTCCGATAACCCATGGTCACTCCAGCCGTATGCGGACGTGTATTATCCTGCATCAAAATGAAATTGTCTCCAATTGCACCAGAAAATAGTCTCACAATGGATCAAGAATCGCATATCGATAAACGTACAGCTGTAAGTGTCAATCTATCCATGACGTGTAGTTCCGAGCCGGCCTCTTAAACCAAACCATTACTGATCCACCACCGAATATGTCAGTTTGAACAAAGTTACACTCGGCGTACCTCTCCCCCGCTTCCTCCACACACGCACAAGTCTATCGCAAGTGGATAAGTGAAATTTGCTCTCATGTGTAAACAGTAAAGACTCCCATTCACGCATTCTCTAGTCACGGTGTTCTTGGGCAAATTCGAGTCGGCGCCTATGATGATATGGCGTCAATATGGGACCAGTAGCCGGACGTATCGCATTTATGCCACCTTCGTGTAACCTGTTACGTATAGTCTGACAGATAATCGACGTCCTGTGGCAATCTGAACTTCCACGACTTTGCCCAAGGCGCCTGGTATACCGGCCTGTGTCCTGGTATCGGGACCATAGTTGAGCGACCACGCTTTGTGACACACCGAGGACGTCTGCGACCTGACGCTGTGGAAAGCCCATTTCAAGCATTTGTACGGCTATAGCTACAAGAGTGGTCCCCATATGTTGCCGAACAGCAATAATCGCCGTTACAATGGTACAAAACGTAAAATTAAACAGCAATTTCTTCTTTTCAACAGTGCTTTTGAAAATTGACAATAGGACGATATAACCAGATGTTGACCTATATATGGTGTTTGTGTGTATAACGCGACAATAAACCACCATACTGACGACATGAAACCTCACTTCACACGTGCAGCTCATGTACAAACATCCAATTTACATGTACAGCATTTGCTTTGTCCCAATAAACATTTATAACTACTATACAGATGGGGCAATATCTGATCCTTTAATTGTTTCAGCAGTCTAGCTTATGTCCCTGATGGGTGTACACATATCAACATTGATTGCTTATGTCCCTGATGGGTGTACAAACACCAACAGTGATTGCTTATGTCCCTGATGGGTGTACAAACACCAACAGTGATTGCTTATGTCCCTGATGGGTGTTGACATATCAACATTGATTGCTTTATGTCCCTGGTGGGAGTACAAACACCAACGGTGAATGCTTTATGTCCCTGATTGGTGTACACACAACAACAGTGATTGCTTTATGCCTCTGGTGGGTGTACAAACACCAACAGTGATTGCTCATGTCCCTGATGGGTGTACAAACACCAACAGTGATTGCTTTATGCTCCTGGTGGGTGTACAAACACCAACAGTGATTGCCTTATGCTCCTGGTGGGTGTACAAACACCAACAATGATTGCTTTATGCTCCTGGTGGGTGTACACACATCAACAGTGATTGCTTTATGCTCCTGGTGGGTGTACAAACACCAACAATGATTGCTTTATGCTCCTGGTGTGTGTACAAACATCAACAGTGATTGCCTTATGCTCCTGGTGGGTGTACAAACACCAACAATGATTGCTTTATGCTCCTGGTGTGTGTACAAACATCAACAATGATTGCTTTATGCTCCTGGTGGGTGTACAAACACCAACAATGATTGCTTTATGCTCCTGGTGGGTGTACAAACATCAACAATGATTGCTTTATGCTCCTGGTGGGTGTTCAAACATCAACAATGATTGCTTTATGCTCCTGGTGGGTGTACAAACATCAACAATGATTGCTTTATGCTCCTGGTGGGTGTACAAACATCAACAATGATTGCTTTATGCTCCTGGTGGGTGTACAAACACCAACAATGATTGCTTTATGCTCCTGGTGGGTGTACAAACACCAACAATGATTGCTTTATGCTCCTGGTGGGTGTACAAACATCAACAGTGATTGCCTTATGCTCCTGGTGGGTGTACAAACACCAACAATGATTGCTTTATGCTCCTGGTGTGTGTACAAACACCAACAGTGATTGCTTTATGCTCCTGGTGGGTGTACAAACAACACATACAAAACGTTAATTCATTTCCTCTTTTAATGACAAATAGTAACAATGGACATTCCACTTGATAAAAAAGACAGTCATAATTACACAAACATATGCATTCATATAACATGATAAAAAGCCATAAATTATGTAATGCTTATTATTACAACAAAAGCAGTAATATTAAATAACAACAATTTAGGATACACCTATAAATTCTAGAAAAAAATCGCATAAATCACGGGCGTATAGAGGGGCTTAATATCAACTATTTAAAACTGACTGAATCGCAGATTTCTAACTAAGTACCAATAAGCAAGCTTAAAGTAAATATAAATAATGGTTATTTAGCAGTCAAAGCATCACAGAAGACACTATAACACTTGAACTTTTATCACAATTACTTGCATAATAGATATGCAATATATTATTGTGCTTGCTTTTGTTTCCTCCTGCGTTCTGCCTGAAATTCACTAGACCCTAGTTTTTCATGATTCCATTCCCTTTTTCTTCTATATTTTTTACATAAATCTTCATGTCAGTTAATAACATAACATACACAAACAAAAACAGAACAGTAAATCATCTGATATCTTTGATCACAAACTCCAGAAGTCTGGTCCAGTGTACATTTTAAAAATTATCTAAAAATGTATTTTGGAATTGATATCAGAAATAATGTGAATATGAATCAGTCTATTTACACTGATAATTTCTTATATTCAGTAAACAATCTTCAAAGACTTGAGCATAACATTACAGCTTAAAGGTAGACCTGATTTTCTATCAAAATATGCTACATCATAATTTTGAGAAAATGGCATGTTAATGCTCTCACACAGAAATACTCTAAATCATTGCGTGGTAACTTTTCTTAAACATTTTCCTAGATCTGCAAAACAAGAGTCTGATACAGGTATTTCCTATGCTAACGCTAACTCGGCGCTTAGGTCAGGTTGTGGTTTTGGTAAACATGTAAGAAAAGTGACATTGCAGTATTGTAGAGCTAATCTGTTCGAGGTAAATTACCAAATATTTTCTCTTATTTATCACTAAAGATATTTTGTAAAAATAATCAGACTAAGTACCTTTAATTATATGCAAACATGAATAAGGTTACTATTGAGAAAAAATATCTCTACTAACCATTAAATGGCAATAATGTTTCAAATGAACAAACAACTCACAACTCGATTATATAAAATATTGAGAGAAAAAATGGTTGATCAATAAGACACATACATTATATTCATTGTCATTTGTTAAATGATATCAGTTTTTGATATTAAAAAATGAATACTTATCAATGGTAAATATATAAATCTAATTTATTTCACTTCCATTAAGGATCAATGTTTTTGGATCTGAATTCATTGTTTTCCCTGAAAACTTGTAAATTACAACTCAGTGTTAATATCTCAAGCTTCAACAATGCTGTTATCTAATTATATATTTGTATTTCTTTATGAAAAAATCCTGACATATTGCAGTTTATGCTTAGAACATATTTTATACAAAAACAAGAGCTCATACCATCGCACAATATGCCTGTTATCAATTTTTTGTCACTAGAGTTTAAAATAAAGCAGTGTAAAAATGACTCGTCTCCTATGACTCCACCTTTAGTGACCTAGGTTTGAACTTTACTTGAAGCATTTGCATAAAATCAACCCAAGTACCTCTGGGAAAAATATTCCAACAACTTTTTTCGAAATTTATGCGATGCATTTAATAAGAATAAAAATTGCACTCTGACCAAGTCTGGTGAAAACTGGACAAAGAATTCTTAAGTTATTGATGAGAAAAGACTAATTTTATGTAATTTCTCTAATAAAAGGGCAAGAACTCTGGAGTGACAAGTGTGATATGGCTGGTAATCGAACTTGTCCAAAATAGTATGCCGATACACATTCTAACCAAGTCTGGTGAAATTTGGACAAAGAATTCTAAAGTTATTGATCGGACAAGACCAATTTTAGGTAATTTCTCTAATTAAAGGGCAATAACTCTGGAGTGACTAGTGCGATAATGCTGGTTATTTAACTTTTCCAAGATATTATGCCGACCAAGTCTGGTAAAGATTGGACAAAGAATACTTTAGTTATTGATCGGACAACATGCTGGACACCGCCTGCCGCAGGTGAAAATATAATATGTATAAAAATTAGATAAATCCAAGTATGATTTTAAAACTACACTAAAACAATTACTGGTAACACATACAAAAGCTTACATGCTTCACTTGGACAAAACAAGGGAACAAACATATAATCACAGTTCTTAGTTTAAATTGTTCTTTCAAAAAGCATATAGAAAGGCTCTCTAAACAAGGCTCTAAAATCAGTAGAACCACACATTTAATGGGACACTCTAAACAAGGCTCTTGAATTCAGCAGGGCACTACAAACAAGTCCCTCAAATTCAGCAGGGAACTCAATACATTGTACTAGGCCCTTCAATTCAGCAGGGCACTCCTATACTAGGCCCTTCAATTCAGCAGGGCACTACAAACAAGGCCCTTCAATTCAGCAGGGCCCTCCATACCAGGCCCTTCAATTCAGCAGGGCACTCCTATACCAGGTCCTTCAATTCAGCAGGGCACTCCATACCAGGCCCTTCAATTCAGCAGAGCACTACACACGAGGTCCTTCAATTCAGTAGTGTACTCCATACCAGGACCTTCAATTCAGCAGAGCACTACAAACGAGGCCCTTCAATTCAGCAGGGCACTACAAACGAGGCCCTTCAAATCAGCAGGACACTCCATACCAGGCCTTCAATTCAGCAGGGCACTATAAACAATGACCTTCAATTCAGTAGAGTACTCCAAACAAAGCTCTCAACGTCAGTGGGGCCAAACATATGCACTCAAACAAGGTTCTTCCATTCAGCCCAATGCACTCAAACAAGGTTCTTCAATTCAGCCCAATGCACTTGAACAAGGTTCTTCAATTCAGCCCAATGCACTCAAACAAGGTTCTTCAATTCAGCCCAATGCACTCAAACAAGGTTCTTCAATTCAGCCCAATGCACTCAAACAAGGCCCTTCAATTCAGCAGGGCACTACAAACGAGGCCCTTCAAATCAGCAGGACACTCCATACCAGGCCTTCAATTCAGCAGGGCACTATAAACAATGACCTTCAATTCAGTAGAGTACTCCAAACAAAGCTCTCAACGTCAGTGGGGCCAAACATATGCACTCAAACAAGGTTCTTCCATTCAGCCCAATGCACTCAAACAAGGTTCTTCAATTCAGCCCAATGCACTTGAACAAGGTTCTTCAATTCAGCCCAATGCACTCAAACAAGGTTCTTCAATTCAGCCCAATGCACTCAAACAAGGTTCTTCAATTCAGCCCAATGCACTCAAACAAGGCTCTTCAATTCAGCCCAATGCACTCAAAATTAGACGCTAAACAGAAATCTTTATATGAAAACTCATCCTTGTCAAAAGAAAACAGCTGTGAATCAGGACTATATAAAAACATGCCCACAAACCAAACTGTTCTTCCCACTAAATAACTACATGTGCTATCAGACCTTTTTATAGAGACCATCTCTAGATTATGGCACAAGAATATTGTGTTTCTTAACCAAATACAAAGTAAGAATCGCTTTATTTCAAATACTGAACCCGTCAACATGGGCAGAAATTCTTTCTTCCAATGCCATCTTTTAGACAGACTCTTAAATGCTTAAAAAGGTAATAAATGGCATTATATTCTCTAATTACCATCACTTAATATGTATAGTATCAACTATCAAATGTATATTGTCACAATGAATACCTGTAATTTTGTGTGTGTGGATTTTTAATGGTTAAAGGCCAATTTACTGCACTTGATAATGACTGAAAATTGGTACATTGACCGGAAACAACCCTCAAGCAAACAACTGAGCATATCAATGCCTGATGAAGAGAAAAGCCATACAATTGTATACCATGAAATATAAAACAAAGAAGAGATTTTCATTTTTTACAACAATGCAAAATCTTCAATTGTAATTTTCTTCAATACTTACATTTTACAAATAATATAATTATACAAAAGCAGATACCCCACCCTTGGAATGGCATAGCAATTTCTGTTGCTTAAGTAAAGCAAGTAAAGTGATTATTTATTATAGTGTCGCCTGTACTTAAAGGGCCAGCCATTTCTTATGAGACACCTACTTTCTGGGCACATTCACTTTGTGATTTATATCCTCTAATGCCAGGCACCAGGCAGGTAGGCACACATTAACCATTTTTTTACCAGCTTGCAGCTCACCAACTGGCCAAATCAAAAGAAACCCCTACTGGGATTTGGACCTTCGACCTTCCGCTCCCAAGGCAGATACTTTAACATCTTAATGTAGCAATTCAGTTGATAAGAATTAAGCAAGATACTTTAATAAAACATAGTTTGAATAAAAAAAAATTATGATAAAATTCATCACTATCTATGAATATAAATGACAGGATGTTGATGAAAAATCTTCTGGGAACGTGTAATTGTGTGTCAGAAATCCTAAAAATGAGATTAACTCATTAATGAATACCAGGGAAAAGAAAGAAAAAGAGTGAAACCATATACATATGGTAGAATAAGCCGTCTAAAACTAGCACTTACATCCAGGTTAGTAAAAAACTGCTGAATTTCCATCAATTTCAATTTCATGCCGGTGGGAGTCAAAAAAGCCAAAATCCACCGAATGGCGCAAAATTCTCATCACTTAAATACTCAATTGGTGTTACAATACAGCATGCTCAATACAAGTAATTCAATTATATCTATGTTATACAGGTTGATGGTAATGCGCTTAAACGCATAGATTAATGAACATAGTGTTGTTGCTATTCCTGTAGGCCCTAATACTGTGTATAATAAATCAACATGCAAATCATAACTGAGCCAAAACTGAAATTGGATTAATTAATACTGTACAAATGAAGATTTAGTAAGGAAAAAATTCTTGTATTGGTGATTTCCTACATTTCACTAGCAGAAATGTTTGCGAGTTGCTAACTCATCTATTGCTACATTTGATAGATACCTATGAATAAGGATATTTATGCTGGCTGATATTTTCGCAACTTTCTCAAATTCAAAATTATCTACATCACAAACTTAATACCTTTACAGTATACAAGTTGGTTAATGCAAACACAAACAGTACCAAAATCTACAAAATTAACAAATACAGTAAAAACCTCACTTAAAGACCACCTCAATAATGAGACCGCCTCAAAATTAAGACCACTATTTTCAAGTCCACTTTCACTGTTTTATTAAACCTCAATATTAAGACCACCTCAATATTAAGACCAGTTTTCAAGAGTGCGAACAGTGGTCTTATTATTGAGGTTTTATTGTATTGACAATAAAGGAACTAACATCTACATGGATCTTTGCTAGTTAGTTTAAACTAAGAAGAATTAAAAAAACACCAAATATGCATAGGTACAACTCACAACAAACATTCTTTTCAGCTATACAATCCCTAACTTATCAGGCAACAACTAATACGACAAGAGATGTTTGTAAAACATTATGCCCTCTGTTACCTTGACCTTTGACCCCTCTGCTACCCAAGATGAATGCGTGGACCAAGTTTGAGGATGATAGGTCAAGGGGTTCTTGAGTTATTGATCGGAAATGAAAAGGTTACGGACCAATGGACCGACCGACATGTGCAAACCAATATGCCCTCTCTTCTTCGATATATAAATATTTAGGTCGTTTGTGGAAAAAGTCATACTGACCTAACATGAGTGAACATAATCATTGAACAATATCAGAATTAAAATACATTATCTGATGACACACTATTAAATGTAATATAGTCAGCAAAGAATGACATTAAGGCCTTCATAAATAAAGAACATTTCATTTTTAATAAGCATTCTAATCCAAAATAATGAATATTCAATATTTAATACATAAATAGTAATAGAAATATGAGATGAGAAATTAGAAAGAATCAGTCAATTAATACAGTAAAATCTCACCTGAAGACCACCTAAAAATTAAGAAAACAATTTTCAAGTCAATTTTTACTGTTTTGCACTTTCATCAACCTCAATATTAAGACCACCTCAATATAAAGACCAGTTTTAAGGGTCCCAAGGTTGGTCTTATTATTGAGGTTTTACAGTAGCAATCATCAAAGTACAAATACACGAAAGTTATGTATTGGTATTTCATTACAGATAAAAGCATTCTACATTAGCAAAAATATCACTTTTCAAAAATATCTGTATTTAAGTGAAAAACAATTCTTACATTCACGATGAGCAGATATAGACAAATTCAACATGCATGTCATTGCTTAAACCATTGAAAGATATGTAAATTAATAAAGAAACAAGCCTAAAAATGCTGAAGCATAACTACAATACACATCTGTTCACACAATTACAAGCCATGTCACAGTCTTGCATCTACATGGCCTCTAGAATATAACAAATCTATCTACAATGTTATATAACATGATTTCCTGATTAACTTAGTAATGCCATACAACATAGTTATATAAACTACATGTATCACTAAATGTTATTCATACCCCCATTTCTAAATGAGCGGTTTACGAGATGAAGCACCAACATAATCAAAGGACTGTAACTGTGACAAAAGCTGTCTATCCTGCACGAAACAATAATATGTGCAACTTGCTATCATATGAATGCTTCAGGTAAAGTTGTCAACATCCAATGAGTGGTTTGGGAAATATAGTGGATAGACGATAAATCATAAGACAAAAGTACCAAACTAACTAAAATACCATATCTCCGTCAAAAATTGTTGAACCTGAATGTAGCAACAATATTCACTACTAGACATCATATGGGTGATTCAGATAAATGTTCGTAGAAATCCAATGATCGGTTTGAGAGATGAAGAAGAGAGTCAATTTCCAAAAATAATCAAAGGGCTGTAGCTCTATCAAAAACTGTTGAAGTGGAAAACAGCACAATATGCACAACAAGGCATCAACATATGCATGATTCAGGTAAAGTGTCATAAAAATCTAATGAGTGGTTTGGGCTATTAAGCAGACAGAGGAAAAACCATAAGACCAAACAACCGACCAACACAATGACTCCTATATATCCCCCTAAACTTTGCTTGTGGGAGTACATTAAATCTGCAGAATACATATAACATTCATCATATCAACCAAACAAGATAATGTGAAATCCACAGTCAACTGAATTTATGAAATATTCTATGCACTCCCAATTGAAAAGATCCTACAAATATACTACCATTTTCTAACTATTAATTTAAGGTCTCTGTGAAGTAAACAATTTGAACCCAAAAAGAAGGAAATTACAGGAACTTTGGACCAAATAAGTAGGACAAGAGTGGCAAACTGTCACAAAATATGCCCGTCATAAGTCAGAGCTCAGAGTTAAAACAAGACGAATTTTAGGTAATTTCTAAAATCAAAGGGTGATAACTCCTGAGTGGCTTGAGCGATACGGCTGGTTATCGAACTTGGCAGAGATATTATGCCCACAAACATTTTCACCAAGTTTGGTAAAGATCGGTTGAAAACTCTTTGACTTAGAGAGCTGACAAGGCTAATTTGGCCAATTTTGGATAATTCAAGGGCCATAATTACGAAGTGCCTGGGGCGATGTGGCTGGTTAAAACATTTGGCCGAGATATTATGCCCACAAACATTTTCACCAAATTTGGTAAAGATCGGATGAAAACTCTTTGACTTAGAGAGCGGACAAGGCTAATTTGGCCAATTTTGGATAATTCAAGGGCCATAATTCAGAAGTGCCTGGGGCGATGTTGCTGGTTATCGAACTTGGCCGAGATATTATGCCCACAAACATTTTCACTTAGTTTGGTAAAGATCGGATGAAAACTCTTTGACTTAGAGAGTGGACAACATGAGGACGCCGCCCGCCACGGATGTTCCCATAATACGTTATGTTTTTCAAACGGGCGTATAAAAAAGTAGGAAGAAATTAAAAAATCAGGAAAAAGTAGGAAAAATAAGGACCGCTTGACAGCCTGACATTGCTTTGATGGTATTGTTGTTGCTTCACATCACTATAAACTACTCCATAATTTTTAATGAGCAATTAACATTACAGACATATGCAAAGCCGAAAACATGCATGTTAAATAAAGGAGAATTGGAATATCTTAGGCAAACACAAATATTCAGACACAGCTGATGCACAACCCTGTCAGAATGATACCAACAACAACATGTATACAATAATAAATCACATATGTAATTTTGTAAAGTTTAGAGTTGGTCAACCCAGATGTTAGGTATCGCAGTTCAAATCGCATTATGAAAGATTACGACTTCATGAATTCACAATTTCAACTTCCTGAAATCAGTATTTGAGGAGAGAAATAATGAAGTGTGAATCTCACCACCTGTCTTTTATACTATCTCACCGTCTTTCTAGTTTCTGATTTCACTTGAGAAGAAATGGTAAAACTAGTTAAGGGGAACAGATAATATTGTAGGAGACCAAGTAAGCTCAAAATGCTAATATGGATATCAGAAATCTACTTAATATATGTCATGGAAACAGTAACGCGTAGCAACTGTAGTCATCTCTCAAGTTAACGCAAAAAACAAGAGGTAAATGGTTACTCACATCAAGATAGAAATTAGTAAGAAATAACTTAAATGGTAAGGAAAAAACACAAGCCGTTGCATAAACAATTTTTGGTCTTGAAAGTTCGAGATTTAGTTACTTTTTTCAGAACAAGACAATACTTAATGGAATCCAGATATTGAAAAACGAGCGTGGGAAGCATTGAAGCAATCTTTATCCAAGTATGTGTTTTTTTATGGGAACTTCTTCAGTGAAAACTTCCGGCAACATTACCGTACAGTGGCTACTAACATTTCATACAGCGTCCGGTGTAAATACAGCTTGGTTCCAATCCACAAGTATATAACACAGGTATATCATTGTATCGATAATGTCCGGGAATATCCATGTAGTGTTTAATTATAACAGCTACAGAGAGTGTGTCTGGAAATTTCACAATGTTTTAATCACATAACCAGGGAATAAACCTGTACATCTTTGTGTACAGATCAGCTATATGATATTTTATGGTCTAAATATTGTACATAGTACAATATGTCTAATATAGTTATGCCATAATATTGTAATCAGCAGCTCAATCAATTTCAAAGCCTTGAGCATTTTCAATGGATATCAGCAGTCGCCGTCTTAGTTCTGAATATGAATCATAAGGTGGCAAGTCTATTCTGTTGAAACTGAAAATTGATAAAGAAATACATATAGTTATATATACATTTGGTTATGTAAATTTTTTATCAGGTATCAGTTGTAAGTATCACCAAGGGTAAATTCTATCAAGCACTGGTTCAATTACCAGTCAAACTTCAAATAAATCTGGATACATCAGAGTCAAAACCTGGCTTTGCAATTCTAATCCATTCTTCCTACTAATAAGCCAATAATTAACTGGAACTTCAGGCACTCGGTGTAGAAAATAATTTAGGTGTCGGATTAATGTTTGTGAAACCAGGCCAGGCCCTAATACCTTGACATTTGAGTTAAGGGTCTGAATCTGGCTCTAAAACACTGCCTTGTTGTGCCAATGTATTTGAAATATCATATGAGTCACAGAGCAGACAGAAAATGGACTGACAGACAGACGAAGAGCCCCCCTACAGTCCTTTAAACAGGTTTTCAACCAATAGGGGCCTACCGGTAATAAACCAGCATTATTTTCTTTTAATAGTAATTTCTTAATTCATAATTAAACAAATAGTGATTATCTTGTTATAATATGTACACATGACAAATATTATGTAGGAGTTTGTCTAACTGCGTTTCATTTATCATTGTTTTAACCACTCGATATATCACACTGAATTTTATAATTATTTTATGAACATCCACCAGAGGCATTATTGTGGAAATTGTTTAAATATCTACATCCTTGCGAAATAAACCCCCTTTAGCTTGATAAACAGGATACAGGCTACAAAAAATTATTTAAACGACATAAACTGATGGTGAATTTATTATCAATTTCCTCAAACTTCATTTATTTTATTGGCAAAACTTGGACATGTTTAACGCAAGTTAGTAAAAATGTAGTATAGATTACTTCAATATAAATTATATCCATACACAATATTTCAGTATCACATATTGCAAATATAAAGTATATTCAAAATTAACATAATTGCATCCAGGATATTCATTTAGTTAGTTTTCATTTCTGCCAAAATGTAGTTATATGATCAGACAAAGTCAATGTTTATAAATCAATTTAAAAGAATGTAGTACATTGTAATACTAAAATTGCCAGTCATAAAAGTTATGAGCATGCCACAAGGGTTGTGATATCATATGGCCCCGTGAAATATGTCCCCTCTCCCTCTAAATCCAAATATTTAATGCCTCTGAACATTCTACACAGTTTATATTTGATGTTGATATTCTTGTAAAGTATGCACAGTAACATCTTCAATGGTATATAACCAATGCAAAAATAATTCTAGCTCAACAAGAAAGTTTTCCTCCAGATAGTTTTATAAAACCAACAAAAAAGTAACATTTTGCTTCCCGAAAGGGAGTTAAAAATCTAAATATAGTAACACACTTCCTGATCAGGAAGCAGGAATGGGGATTTCCCGGATTTCCTGTTTGGAAAGTTTCTCCCACTGACCTTGTAAAAATACAACAGTGAAATACTCTACCATGTGGTTAAAAATCTAAATATAGTAACACACTTCCTGATCAGGAAGCAGGAATGGGGATTTCCCGGATTTCCTGTTTGGAAAGTTTCTCCCACTGACCTTGTAAAAATACAACAGTGAAATACTCTACCATGTGGTTAAAAATCTAAATATAGTAACACACTTCCTGATCAGGAAGCAGGAATGGGGATTTCCCGGATTTCCCGTTTTGAAAGTTTCTCCCACTGACCTTGTAAAAATACAACAATGAAATACTCTACCATGTATGGGCTCTAGGCAACTGTGATCCATCTCCCCACTTTTCTATGGTAAATAATTGTGGTCCATTACTCCCTTGTAATTCTTTGAATCCATTCATTGGTACCCTGGATGTTCCTGTCACAAACTGCAATAACCTGGATCTAGTTTCATTGTTGAACGAATATATTGCCTGAAATGCATGTGAATATATCAACCAAAAAATAACACCATGCAGCCAATCCTGACTGCTGAAATGGTTAATTGAATACAATCAGACCTTGTGTATTCGACAACAATGTGCACGAATACCCACTATCATCCAAAATAAATATCAGGTTCCGATGTATCTTCTTATGAATGTCAAATTGAAATGGGCTATTCGAATACCATGTACGAGTAATTTGAAATGAAATTTCAGACCCGATGAATTTGAATGAATGAGATTCGACTGTATATATCTGAGCTGTTTCAAGACAAAACCTGTATTAGTGACTAAAAAATCCATTTTCAGGATATTACATTTTCAACATTATTTTCCAAATTATTACATCAGATGTCTACTTTTCTTTTTATAACGATTCTAATATTAAAACCAACATGCAGAAATGAAGTAGATCTACAATATAATGACAACACCTCAGAAACCCTTGACTTAAATTAATATTACTAAAAATGTGGTAAGGGCCACATGTTCATCTTATTATAGCAAAAGAAATTAAATAAGTTTTATACCAGTCTAAGGACAATTGTATTGGCTTGATTTACCAATGCTTATATTATTGGTTTTACATGTATATATTGCGAGAACAGGAACCATTGGAATTACAGAACCCTAAACAAAAACTGACTGATTTCATGTGTCCATGTAGACAAACGTCATTTTGAGAATTTTCGGTCCATGTTTTCCTTATTTTTTACATTAAAGATTTTTCTTGTGAAAGAGAGATTAAGTTGATACAGGGAATGCCGCATACATGAGACGATTCCTACCAACACAGAGCCCTGGGAAACAACAGTCAACAACATATTAGGGACTGAGGGGGTGCAAGGGTGAGGCCACTGAACAATGCAACATGGACATGTTCTCCAAATGTCAACTTCATATTCAATGTAATGAATGATTTTTTAAATAAAACATACAAATGCTAGTCAACAACATTAGGAGAATGACAAACGTCATCTGATTATTCTGACCATCTTATTATAATATGAATAGGAGATAAAACTTAAGAATATGCCGACAAAACTTGTGGAATGATGGGATCAAATAAGTAAATTTTATTATATTGGCTTTAGTAGTGGATCTGGGGTCCAGTGGTAACGCGCTGGACATTTAATCCAGGGATCGCATGTTTGATCCCCCGCTCCACCACTGACAGTACAAACAGTCTTTCGGACAAGACTTTGAAAAACTGAGGTCCCATGTGCAATGCTTTACATCGGGCATATAAAAGTGGAGCTTTTGTAAATTGGACATCAGGTAAAGATCAGATGAAAACTCTGACTTAGAGAGCGGACAAGGCTAATTCGACCAATTTTGGATAATTCAAGGGCCATAATTCCAAAGTGCCTGGGGCGATGTGGCTGGTTATTGAACTTGGCCGAGATATTATGCCCACAAACATTTTCACAAAGTTTGGTAAAGATCGGATGAAAACTCTTTGACTTAGAGAGCGGACAAGGCTAATTTGGCCAATTTTGGAAAATTCAAGGGCCATAATTTCGAAGTGCCTGGGGCAATGTGGCTGGTTATCGCACTTGGCCGAGATATTATGCCCACAAACATTATGGTAAAGATCAGATGAAAACTCTTTGACTCAGAGAGCGGACAACATGTGGACGACGCCCCCTGCCCGCCCTCCTACTGCCTGCCGATGGGGGTTCCCATAATACGTCTCGTTCTTCAAACGAGCGTATAAAAATGATATATACAAGTAGTATCATGAGACTGCATGAGGTTTCACAAGAGAATAGTACAGGATAAATATAATATTCATTGCTCCCAAAAAATATGCAAAAAACTGAGTGAAAAAATCTAAGGGTTTGAAGAGGGAAATACAGATTTTCTTATATAATTTTCAGAAAAAAAATGTTTTAAAGAATTTTTCAAAACTTAAAGATTATTACAGGTTTTAAAGGTTTCACTAGGAGACCTGGTGGCCATAATAAAGTGTTGTTGAAATGATTATATTATCTAAAACAAACTATAGACAGACAGGATTGGTCTTGTAATGAACACATCCAAAATTCAGATGTAGTTTTCAGTTTTAAAATGATACAATGGTACTTTATTTAGAAATTAAGGCATTATGCATATGATTCATAATTTCAAGTTATTTAAGTACATACATTTTGTTAAATTGTGAAATAAGATTTACTAGTCATCTATACAATATCATGAATACGTGTTTAGCTAACAGGTATACATCATTCGTATAAATGTCTCTGTACATTTTATATACCATATTTGAAGTTAAGATTTACAATGTACATGTATTATATACCAGTATCAAGTATAAGGACATGAAAATCTGTCAAAATATCAAACCACAATGTATCATTGAATTTACACCCACTAGAGGCCCCATGTACAAATTCATACTATGATTAGTGAATACAATGATGATTCAGAATCCCCCATGGTAGCCTCAACAGCAATGAGGAAAATAATATAAATTTCACAGCAAAAACAAATTTTTGTATCTTTAATGACCAAATAAATCAATTAAAGTTGCCTCAGAGCTCTTCACTATGAAATACAAGTCAACTATAATAAATAAGATTATTTTCATTCATACCTGTACCTTCATTTATATATAATGAACAATGTTAAATTATAATGTTTTTTTATTTGAATGTGGACACTTTTGGCTTAAACTTTGGGACAATGTCCGCATTCTAAATGTATGTTGATTGTTAGAAAACAAAATCAGACCTTGTTTATTCGACAACCTTTTATTCAAATACTTGGTAAAATGCAAAATAAATATCAGGTCCCAATGTATCTTCTTAGGCATGTCAAATTCAAATGGGCTATTCGAAACTATGCCTTATTCGACATAAAATTTCAGACCCGATGTTTTCAAATAAACTGGGTCAGACTGTAATAAATATTGTGTTTGAATTCCAAATTTACCTTCCAGAAGTAGATGATCACTGGATGGTTGGGATTGTACTCTCCCTTGTACGCTGTGTTTACTTTCCAGTCATTTACATCTATATCTTGAAGACCACACATTAATAACTGCAACAAAACAAGATAATATCCATACTGAAAAACTATTCCACAGAACATCCTGATAATATTTATACTGATAAGTTTTCAAGTCCCATGTATACTAATTAAGTAGCACAGCCTAGGACAGCAGAATCAGCACAAATTTAAGACATGATCCCTAGGTGGTTCCGAACCCACAATCCCAACAGCAACAACCCCTAGCACTGAATATATTGAAGTCATATGAGAAGAGATAGGCCAGCCTTAACAATTGTTTGTTTGGGGTTATGCAACATGGAATTTTATACAAGGAATAAAAAGTGTACATTCAATGTAGTCTTATATTCAATTGTAGAAACATTCTATGATTTTTCTACATGGAGAAGTAGACCAAAAAAAGTTGGTTCCGTAACTGCAAACAAACAATTTTTAAGGATGGCCTTATCCATTATTTCATTTAATCCTAATGATTTCCACTTCAGAAAGGTTATATAATGGCAAGAAAAGTTGATGATGAAAGGCCTGCAGGACTAGTAAAAAGGGCTGGGTGGTTGCAAAAAGGTCAGGGTGGCTCAAAAAAGGGTGGCAGTTTTTACTCCTATATATTCATTCCTTGATGAGGCACCATACAAGAGAGTCTATACCTTGTACAAACTTGTTTTAAAGTTGAATTCACTAAAATAAAATAGCAAACTTACCTCTAGTTCATTTTCATCAAAAATAGAGAACAGACCACTAGGAACTAACTCATAGAATCCCTTCATAAACTCCCGCATCTGCTTCTCAATTCGTGACACAAATCTCCACTTTACTACCAAACTGAAATACACAGATTAGATTGAGCAGAACTGGCGTGTTTCTGTCATCTAAATTTGAATATATGCATACTAAACTGACCTAACACAGATCTTTGTACTACATGCAGAGTACTGAATCATCATTTGCTCTAAAAAATATATATTTAAAACCCTGTTTTGTAAATGTGGATGAGCCCAATCCATTTTTCTCTATTTCTATAAGCACAAACTTCACTTTCATTATCAAAACACCTTTCTACCTTTCATAATTTGCGGAATTTCAATATAGATTTGGGCACTGTGGTTTTTGGAACCCACACCTTCATGATCAAGATAACAAGACTTTCTCTACGTACAAACTTTCATATCCAACAGTAAAAGATTTGACAAAGTGGACTTTCCTTGAGACATTTTATTCGTTCTAGTGTTGTCCCAGTCGTCGCTCAAAATAAGAAACTAATCGGACCACCCAAAAGTTGGTGACACAACTTCATTCTCTTGTTTTGTTTCAAGTCAGTTTTGCAGTTAATCCACAACTTTATTCTCTTGTTTTGTTTCAAGTCAGTTTTGCAGTTAATCCACAACTTTATTCTCTTGTTTTGTTTCAAGTCAGTTTTGCAGTTAATCCACAACTTTATTCTCTTGTTTTGTTTCAAGTCAGTTTTGCAGTTAATCCACAACTTTATTATTTTGATGTAGTTTTTAAGTAAGAGATTTTCAAAGAACATTTCAAGGTTAAATGTTGAGAAAAAAGGCATTTACAGTGCCTCAGCACTTTTGGTGTTATTGCGAAAATTGTACAAACTTTAGTTTAAAGCTTGTTTGGTGATAAAATTATAATGCATTATAGTACACTGTTAAATTTGTTTTCTTTCTGTTTGAAAGGTAAGAATGTTGAAAATAGGTTCTTCCACGGTGAAAATCCGGTCAAAAAACAAAACTCATAAACCGATAGGACTATCGATAGACAATCGATTGTGGTCTTCCGATTATTTATTGTGATTTTGGAGTCAGATTCCGAATACATATTCATTCTCTTCTTTGCCTTTTTACTATCCTTGTGTAATAACTACCTATTTCATAATATTCCTATCTTCGAAACCCCAGATGCTCAAAGCAAAAAAATATATCTATGAAATTTATTGACCACTAAGGAGAAGAAATCTGACTTTTCCTTTTTATCCTTTCCTGCATTGTAATGTCTATTTTTTTATTTCAGGTCAGGGCTTAGAAATCCACTAGCCCAAAGTCCTGGACTAGACTAATGCTGAATCGGCTACCAACAGTTGAGTTGAAGTCTGTCCCGGACAAGCCTGTTTTTTAAAGCTTACCAGCATCAGCAATGGTTCAGTTGTAAGTCAAACCTTAGAATCTCACAAACACATACATGTGATTATTAATTTTAGATTGTGGAGCTATCATTGTGTATGTTTATTTGGTACTAAATTGACCACTATTCTTGAATAACTAGCTTCCTATGTCAGACAAGTCAAATTTTACATTTCCATTAGTCCGGGACAAGTGTCTGTGAAAAATATTTCTAGAGCGCTGCAGGTATGTATAAATTTATATAACAATTCTGGGAATAAAATATGCTTAAATTTATTGACATAACAAACATTTCCGCCAGTACTGTTACATGTTCTTCTACAGGCAATGACAGTTTAGTGATAGTAAATTCCCAAAAGAAAGCGTAATCATGAAAGAGTTAAACTTACATTAATCTACATGAAAATCGATAAGGAAGTAGACAGAGAAGTAATGAAATCACATTAAATTTTTAAAAAAAATTGAAATAATTGACAGCATGCTTACAGCTATTTAATGTTGACAATGGCCTTAAGTTAAATGTACATTGAAATACCATACGCTTTCCTTTACAATATTTCGCGATGTCCTGTAATGTGAAGTTATATGTGTTTTTAACAGTATTTGACACTGATAGAGCTTTGTTGTTTATTCACAACTATAGCTTCCGTCTCAACCATAATATAAGGTTTATTTGTCAATTTCCTGTAGAAATACTAAATATCTACAATACCCATCTACTATATATTAAAACAGTCGACACAATATACCCTAGGCATGGATGGTTTGCATACAAGTCATCACAGTATACACTATTATATTTAATTACAGGAACATTTGTATTCTACTTGATCACAGCAAGGTTACTGTTAAGTTTCTGACAATTATCGGTCAAAATATGGAAATAAATGAACAGCAATATAAATTCTTTGACCTACTGACTTCAGGCAATAACAGTCAACTCTCGTTTTAACAACCATATTTGTTCCCTGACTTTATTTTATTGAAAAGAACAAATGATGAAACTGACCAAAAACACAATATAGTCAACTCTGGTTACAGTGAGGCCATCCTTAAAAAATTGTTTGTGTGCAATTACGCGACTTGACTCATGAAAAATGCCGCATCGCAATTTATTTTTTCAGGTTCATGGGTCTTTCAGCCATTACAGTATTAAACTAAAAAACCTACCTACCCACTGTTAAAATTACCAGTCGCGTAACCGCAAACAAACAAGTTTGTAAGGATGGCCTGACATTCTTCACAACAGAACATTTATATAACAACACTAATCCAGTGGGAACAAATCTGCTTAAAGTCATCGATCAAATTCAATATCACAACACACTCCACACAACGACAAACCAGGGAACAAACATGGTCTTAATATCAAGAGTCGCCTGTATGCAGATAAATGCCCATCAGATTAGCATCGTTAAATGAATATTCCATTGTAGGAATTGTCACTGTAAAGAGAGTTTACTGATTAAAATAGAGCGTTCTCTATGTTATTGCAATTGTTATTCAGTTGGTATATGGAAAAGTGGGAGAACTATACAAGTGAATATTAACAATAAAATAGAGATACCATATAGTAGAGAGCATCTCCTCTACTGACATCCAATTTAGCCCATTTGGGCAGCGAAGAATATTGTGCAATACCAAATCAGACTCGATATTTCCATACAATCCAACCCATAAATAAACTATCCTGTGGTTTTAGTGGGGTTTTTTTCAGATCAACACTCAATTTGAGTATGGACACTCAAAACTAAGAAAGAACATTCCATGATGGAAATGTGAAAGACCGAGGTATTGGACTTCATCAATATTACCAACATTGGTGAACCCAAAAGCAACTTACTCTAAATATTCCATTTTATTGGAATCGGTCACCAAAATGTTTCTTCCACCAGGCTTCAACTCTCTTTCTGTAATCTGGAAAAAGAATCTTAAGATTAGTACACATACAAGATTGGAATCAATGAACCACCATACTCGTATCTAAGTGACAACAACATGGACACTGGCCTAACTCAGATGTGTAGACCAAAGTTCAGACTCAATTCAGGCCCAAATTTCACAAAAATATTTAACGTTTTACTTAACTAAGCAAAAACTCGAAGTAAGTTTAACTGGCTATGAAATAATTTTTCTTAAAACGTATGTTTCGATATTAGATTTTTATTTATAGTATAAATTTATCAAAAGAGCACTATTAGATAATATTTCTCCTTTTTTAATCATTTATTTATAAATGCAGTCAGACCTTGTTCATTCAAATGCATTGGGTACGAAATTTCATTTTGAATAATACATGGTTTCGAATAGCCCATTTCATTTCGACGTGCCTAAGAAGATAAATCAGGACCTGATATTTATTTTGGATGATACCGAGTATTGGGATAAAAGGTTGTCGAATAAACGAGGTCCAGCTGTATATTTTAAGACTGATAATTTACTCAAGTACTTTTTCCTCTATACTTTTGTTTGCCTGTAGATTATGGTAATTAAATGGTATCTTGTTATCATAAAAATACATTGAACATTTATTGAACAACAATTATGCAGGGCATACACACATAAACATGCAGAAAAATTGAAATTAATTGTCTATTAAAGGAATTTAAAAATAAAATTTATACTTGATATAAATTGTCAATAATTGTCATCTGATATATCAATATAGTCGATATGTAAAACATTGAATCAATGAGAGCCCTAGTTCTGAGTGCTGAGATTGTCCTCAAGTGTAATATATCTGACATTGACTAACCTCTCCAAAGTAGTCCTCTTCAATACAGAAGTAAAGGTCGAGACATTCAGGATCATTGTCTCGTATATAACACATAGAATTGTAATATTCAGAGTCCTGGAATGGAGATAAACATTAACATCTGAGACCATTACATAATCTCAACAGAATTCATTGCATTAAAAACATCACAAATCTTGTTAGTAAAATATGCAGATAAACAATAATTCAATATATCATCAAAATCAATTTCATTAAACAGAATGAAAATATTTTAAAAAGTTTTATCATTAAACAAAAGCAATATAAACAAATTAATATTACTCATCAAAATCTAAAGTCTTTATTAAAAGTGATAGAATAATTTTTTTATCAAAACTAATATAATTCAACAAAATCAACAAAATTTATAGAAATCAACAAAGCAGATAGAATTCAATATTGTTAATAGGATTAAACACCACTGAAAAGAATTCAACATAAATGATAGAATTCACCATAACTGATAGAATTCACCATAACTGATAGAATTCACCATAACTGATAGAATTCACCATAACTGATAGAATTCAACATAACCAATAGCATTTAACGTACCACTGACTCCATATCGTCAAGAGTTATCCTCTTCCCTAACATCATTTTATAGAATGGTCGAATGAAAAAGGCTGCAATGTACAAAACAGTAAGTAACACATTTTTAAAAAAACAACAACAACATAATGGTTCAACACAAACAAAAACTATTAGACCAATATTTGCCGGAAGAAACTGTAGTCTTTGTGGACAGGTGACCTCAATCACGAAGCAAAGCTTGAGTGATGTAACGTTTTGCAACAATGTAAAACTTCTGTAAACAAGAGTTGTGGATACCCAAAAAAGATCAGCAACAGTCACATAAACATGTCTATTACAAATGACCTAAAATTATGTTTAACCAGGGATTTCCCTGATGCAGAAATCTTGAGTCCCTGACTCACTTTCCTTTCTTGGGACTCCCATTTTCAACTTACTGTACATCTATGGGACCCCTAAAATAAACTTTCGTCAAGTATAAACTGCCTGTCTGGGACCCTACAAATTTACTAAGGACCCCTTAATTTATCAAACACAAGGGTCCATGGACCCCTACCTGAAAGATCCTAGGGAAAACCCTGGTTTAACACCTTTAAAAATGCAAGTATTAAGTGAAGTGATGTTTCAGTGTTATTTTTTGTGAAATTTGTGATAAAAAATCATAAACAATATGGTTAAAGTATTTTATTCCTCAATTGAATTTGAACACTTATTTTATCTGTATATTTCTTTCAAGAAGTAATAATGTCTCACCATCAAGTAATTTGCCATGATAAACAGCCATACCGGCCACACGACCAACAAACTGGAAGTAGCTCAAATGCTCCTCGTTAAAAACGCCAGAAAATGGATTGATTTGTAAAGTGTAATTGTCCCTAAAATAAACAAAAATATTAGCATTTCAATTGCATTTCATAACGAAAATTAAATGACCAACCAGAAAGATTCATGTACCAATAAAAACCTTGACTAGAGCACCATCTGTCCTAAAATGTTATTGGGTAAAAGATTACTTTTTTCTCTCCTTACAGTCAGATTATAAACACAAGGCCATATGGAAGAGTTCAGCATGCTATGACAAGGAGACACAACAACTGAATGTATCACCATCTAGCGAAAATTTGATGTCATAGAAATTTTGCTTGTCCTCAAGTTTGATATAATTCAATATCTATTTCAGGAGAAAAGTTGTCTTAAAAATATAATTTGGCAATAAATATACACTTAAACTTCGATAAGTATTGAGGTGTGCAAAACGATTATCGCAGTTTGCACAACACATACAGATATCAACTAAAAAGGCCATTTGAGACGACAATGATGAGAAAATAATTATGAGAATTTAATAATGAAATCGTTGATGACTAAATTACATGTGATGACAACTTAGGAGCGATTTCCACGACGCATAAATATAACGGTGCAAGCGTGAAGCAAATATCCGGACTGAACTTTATTTCGTCTGTAAAACAACAATAAGTAATGCAAGTATACTACTCTTATAAAGAATTTGACTTTACTTTTATTTTAATGAGGAAATGTAGTGAATAGAAATACAATACTATGAAACAAATAGGAAACAACTGGTACAAGTGTGAAGAAAATAAGGCATTTCATAAAAAACACTAAAAGGACATGATGGAAACTCTGGGTCAATCGAAACATCGGATAACTCGAGCTTTTCGGATGGACCCCAGCATCCTTGAGTTATCAAAGTTTAACAGTACGTCCAAGGCCAGGATGTTTCCTAACATCAACTTGACAGTTGCATGAAAATCCATACTTAAACATTACTGCTTTTTCAACTTATATAATGATGGAAGATAGAATTGGAAGAAGATTTTTCTAACGATAAGTATACTTACGTGGCGGAATACTCAAATAGGCCATAGTATGGATTAAACATCTCTTTGGACAATAAGAAGAACCATTCCCTGGATAAACCACCGTAGTCCAGTCCGGGTTCACCATCAAATTCTATCCATAATCTAAAATATTAAACACGAAGTATAAGTTTTCTGAAACAAAAACTTGTAGGAGTGATAACAATAATGTATATAATTAGGGCTGACATGGCATGGTGATACATATATAAATGTATAGCCCGAGGTAGGGGGGGGGGTGCAGTGAGGATACACCAGACTTCAGACAGAGGACGATTCCCGAAAGGTGGGAATATGACACATCAAATGATTCTGGGTCCCAGCACATAGTTCAGCCGAATTTTTAATTGATGTCAGATGTGGGCAATTGGCATCTCCAATTGTGAGCCTTAGACAAAATGCTTGGCTCAATAGTGAGGGGAATTAGACCCCAAAAATGACAAATTGTTTAATGCCCTGTGTACGCCAGCCTATCCCCCCCCAGGGCAAAATATTGATAGAAGCATTAATCATGACATACATGTATCAACGATTTTGTCTAATCAATGATTCATTGGTTCTAATCTTGGGAGTATCTACACAATTTTGATAGGCAAACTGTACAAATCATAGGGCATAACAACCACACATTTCTTGAAAGTAATTTGGCAAACACATTTCTTTTCTTCACATAGTCAAAATCTAAGTCATCACTGTGAAGGTTTGCCGGCAGATAGATGAGTCACAAATTTTGTATAATCATGTGACCATTTCACGGCAGATAGATGAGTCACAAATTTTGTAAGATCATGTGACCATTTAAATGCTCTTATTACCACAATCTCAACAAAACATGAGCCTTATAACAAACATGATAATAACTAAAACTTAGATTTCACAATCACATCATTATCTCAAGTATTTTACTTGTCCCAATGACTCAATAATATAGCCATATTTTACTGTATTTCTTGTATCATTTCTGTGCTAAAATAGCAAGTCCATATATCAATGTAGCGTCAAATTATTAGAGTAGACATATCAATTAAATTTCCAACAAGAAATGTTTGTAAAACATTATGCCACCCTGTGACCTTGACCTTTGACCCCATGACCCCAAAATCAATAGGGCTCCTCTGCTACTCAATATGAATGTGTGGACCAAGTTTGAGGATGATAGGTCAAGACGTTCCTGAGTTATTGATTGGAAATGAAAAGGTTACCGACCGACCGACCGACCTACCGACATGCGCAAACCAATATGCCCTCTCTTCTTTCAAGGAGGGCATAGTTAATGAGAACCCTATATATTGGTATAACACACAAATCTATGGGAGAACTATGTTGTTGGTAAATTATTTCATACATACCTCGTCTTCAGTAAATCAGATCGTTTAATTCCCATTACAATTCTAAATGAATCTTCAAGCACATTTTGTCGAGTGATTTTAATGTCTGTCTTATTTGGCACATTATTCTAAAACAAAACAAACATTATGATTCATTACCATAGATTAGTTAACAAGTTCACAATTCACAAAACATTAAAAACATTCCCTAACTTATACATGCATTCTACATATGGGATTTACAACCTCTTCTGTAAGTGATGACACTATTTGCAAGCAGGAAACCATATTTACTCCATATGGTCACTTCCTTTTCATATTGCCATATGTCGCAAATATTGCTTACTTTCAGTACATGGGGACATCAAGTGACGTTTTCTGGAAATGACTTCACTTAAAGAAGAGGTTGGAAATTGTACAATGGCGCTAAAAAAAAAATTTTTTATATGCTGAGGTCAAATGAAGCTTCATGGCGATTTACAGGACCTGTAAGGGCCAAAACCTTTACAGCAACTGGGCAATCGCATGGCATGCTGAGCAGCCCCACACAAATTTTTGGAAGCATTTTGGACCCGTACTGGCCTGATATAATGTATTTCCTATAGTTAAAACATCAATAAACATGCATTAACAAAGAATGAACTCATAATGTATTGAATTGTATTTGTTGAAGAAAGATTTTTGTACATAATAAAATAATTGTTTTAACAATCAGGCTATTTTACAAGTTTTGTCTGTTAGTAATATGGTAAAAAATTATATTTTCAATCGGTTACACATTGCAATGGTTCTTATAAATGATGTTTTAGCTGCTGTTACGACATTACTGGATTAAGCCAATTCAAACACTTTATGTTCAGATGAGCCAGATACATCTTTAACGATTTTTTATAGCCTCTTCACTGAATAAGCAGCAAACTGATAGAAATGGTAAAATCATAAATGGAATATTTTCTTTGTCATATCAGAATCATAGAGAAATTTATCATAACTGTAAGTAACGGAAATTAGTGGAGTACATACTGGTTTCCGTAATTTGGAGCGGAAATAATCATACTTTCTCTTGAAATCTCTTGAATAAGGCACAGCCTGAAAACAACAAGAACAATTGTATAAACATTTAATACACAGGACTCTCCATGCAAGAAGTTCAATTATACTAAGAGATCAAATGTATGGTAGTGGATAAATGTATTCATTCAAGCAGACCTTTCAATATCAGTGTTTATCAGGGGTTTCATTTGTGCCACAACACATAATATAGACCGTCAACCAGTAAGTCAGCAAAATATAGGAAATTTTGCATAAAAAATATAGGAGTTTAGGCAAAACTTTTGAAAAAAATATAGGAAATTCAACGACAGCACATGTTCATTTGAAGGAAAACATGTAATGTTAACTTACTTGTTCAGCTTCTTATCACTTTCTATATAAGTTTACTTTACTAAAACATTCCATCAACATCCCAATAAGCAGCCGTAGCACCCATGTGATCATCTAAATGGACACCTTTTAAGATTTAAAGTTGGAACATTCATCCCATCACAGGTGTCCTTTAAGAAGACCCATGAGTACACAGCAATCTTCTGCAAGATGGTGATGGTTTGAAGGATAAAGAACAGCTTTAAACTGTTAATCAATAGTGGCTAAAGCTTTTGAAGAACTATCAACAACATTCTCAAGAAAAATATGCAAAATATGCAAAATATAGGAAATATATAGGAGGTCGTTGATTATATAGGATATCTCATAAAAATATAGGAAAATAGGAATTGGTTGACGGCCTGCATAATATCTCCACCCAGAGTTAATCCATGTCAGCAGTATTTCTCACATGACATAACCTGCAGTAATTTCCTTTTTGCGAAAGTATGTAATAATTCTGTAAATACAAACAATACTCTTACAGACTGAAACTCAGAGTTCTTTTTGCTGCTACGTTATTATAACAGAGTAGATTTTAATGTTAAAGTGTAAAATGGGTATCAACAATTATTCAGACAAAATTTCAATTGTTAAGACTTAACGAGAACAAAATTCTGGTAAACATAATTTTTGTAAATTTAAAGTCTAAGTCTGAATTTCTGTCTTAAAATGTTTGTGAATAAAGCCCCTGGTATACGAGGAGCATTTCAAGTTTGAAACAAAATCCCTGGTGGCCATGTTTGCTTAACATACAATACAAAGTAATACTAGGACAGATACGTACAGGACCTCCTAATGTCTGGAGTCTAGGATCTTCCCATTGCGTTTTGCGAGCCTCTGAAAAAAAGAACATAAAGCCATTAGGATTTGATTCACAAGATTATCATTCATTTTCTCTTGCAATTGGAAAGGGCTCAATTTTTTGTAAATGAACTTAAATATCTTAATGTCTAGGATGCACATTCTTAGGCTATTTATGAATTCTTTTAAGATATAAAATGTCTGGGAAATATAGAAACAAGTGGACCCTCGATTTATTTCAACAACAATGAATAATACAGAACATCATATTGAGAGAAATGTATAAAGAAAATTGGGCTTTACAACAGTTTTAAATGGGTTGCATTTACTGACCACAAACTGAAGGAGTTTGCTTTATTTTTACAAATAGATTAGATAAATAATATAAGTTACAGTTATTCCGTTGCAGACCAAATATTCAAACGCCTCTGCCTTATATCTCTAAAGTTTTCGCAGGCCTACATACAAGTGTGTTTATAATGACATTACCATGCACAATTTTATGTTAATGGCCTTAATCATGCCCATTTTTTGGTGTATAAATGGACTTATTTATAATTGAAAATTCAATGAATAAAATCACATCTAATAATAGAATATAGCTTTTACAAAACTTAAAATTTTATCAAATATCAATACTTACTATGATTTATGTAAAAGACTCTGCCATCAGCATGAGTTCTCTCCTCCCATCCATCCTGAAATAGTCATGTTAAATGTTACACAATATTCATGAATCCTAAGACTGAAAGATATATTTGACTCTTAAATCTGTTAAAAAGTACTATTATCAGGTGCGTAGTGTGCAATACTCATTTACTCACAGTAAACTTTAGAATGAAAGGTTTAAAAAATGAAATCTTAAAAAATACGAAAAATTCAAAAAAGTAAGCCTTAGGGGGGGTATAGGCCCAAACCCACCCCCATGAGTAACACTTAACCTGTTCACCCTAGCCCGCCCCTGATTATAAACTATTATTAACCAAAATATATGACAACTCAACACTTTTGATGGATGTTAATATAATGTCATAATTTTGTTACTGTATAATTGCTTGTGTAATACATTGCTGAATGTTTGCTGGTGAATCATGACATTGTATGATTGTCGTTACTAAGATGTTTGCTGGTGAATCATGACATTGTATGATTGTCGTTACTAAGATGTTTGCTGGTGAATCATGACATTGTATGATTGTCGTTACTAAGATGTTTGCTGGTGAATCATGACATTGTATGATTGTTGTTACTTAAATGTTTTCTCTAAATATTGATATGAAAATTAAATTTCTTTGTTTTGGTTCTTTATATAATTTGAATAATAAAAGTATGTGTATTTTTCAAAAGGTTTTATGTTAGACAAGTTTGATGTTCTGTAAATTAATGAGATACCTCATGCAGCTTAGTCCTCCACGTTTCCTATATCTTACTTTATTTACATTATATTATAGATACATTACTGTGTTCTTGTATACACTGCTTCTTTCAGTGCAATATTTATTCATATATCAGATTTATTTGATGTTATTTTCATATGTTAAATTAACGCAATTTAGATTTGTATCAACATTTTGTATGTACATTAACTAGATCTGGTACTAGTGTATATATATATTCTGATGCTCATCGACTAAAGTCTAATGTATTGAGAAATAAACTACAAACTACCTTCAATAAATAAAGATTATTATAACTATTATTAATGGTATGTGGGTTCTGCTAAGAAAGGACAAACAGTTAAATCAATCTATGTCCTTTAAATTAGCCTGATTAGTAGCAAATCTATGAAAAAGCTGTGTTGATATCATGTAATGTAATTATTTATGAACCTGTTTAACAAACAAAAGGAAAATATATTTTCTTTAAAATATTACCTATTCAAGGTATACATTTGAAAGGTAAAACTGTGGTATCATATTTAAAAAAAGATCATAGTTTGCCATTGTTAAACAAGCAAGTCGTAAATTGTAGATAATCACCATTCTTTTGTTTATATAATGCAAAACACAGGCCAGTTTTTAAAAATGTTAATAACTTTGAACACTTATATATGTGTAATCATCTTTCATACATGTATAATATTTTGTCTTCATTCACAGCTTAGGGCAATAATACTTACTTCAAATTAAACATTGGCAAAAACCACAGCTTCAAATGTTCAAACTTTATTGAAACTGAAATCTACACATATTTAGGATAACGTGATACACAAAATGTGAGCATTAAGATGAATATTTATTTACATGGTGACCAAGGGCAAAATTAAACCAGTGTTTCTCTTCCGTCTCCAAACCTATCCTCCAAATTGTGGTGCGCTACTCAGATTTACTGGCCCACAGCAAATATTTTCAGTTATGATCAAGAGAAATATAGTTATACATGTATAACTGCTTACATAAGCATTTCTTGTTAATAATAAATTTCTTTAAGAATTAACGGAAGAATATTTTTTTCAAATGTGGCCCAATGTTGCAATTGGACTATATCTGACCTCGATATAACAATCATCACTGGATATCAAATTTCATTTCAGGGGCGTAGCTTAGCTTAAATTGATATGTAGGCTTAGTTTTAGGGGTGTCTGGGGGTAATGTCCCCCGCAAAATGTTTTGTTGCTAGATCATCAGAGATGCATTTTGGTGTATATTTGTTATGGTAAATATGCATACTATAACATAAAAAACATACATTAAATATCTTATTGCAGTCTTGGCCATTTAATTTTTCGATTTTGTTCTAAAAAAAGTGTAGGCCATGGACTACACGGCCTATAGGAATCAATGCCCCTGACTTCGTAAAACAAAGCCCAGATGCAAACCTTTTCAAAAAATTCATCCTTACTAAATAGCTAAGTATTGAACTAGAAAGCTGATTAAGCACTTACTGGAAGAGGCCCAAGATTTTTAAGCAGGTCTTCATTTGAAGATGGTCGTATGATACCACCAGCTTGCAATGAAAGGTCATCTTGGCTGTTGCGGACACTGGATGATCTAGGCTTGCGAGGATCTTGCTGAAAAACAAATTGTTCAACAACAATAAAAAAGGGATACAAATGAGAAAGCTAAATTCAATTATTTTCAGTTCTTTTTTCTCACGGTTCCCTACCGTCTTACTCGTAGGGCTGCAACAACCGAACACTTGCGGTTCAAGGCCAGCAATCAGAGTACCAGATTCGTCCACTATAAGATCGTCGATTCACGAATCATATTATCTAAACATGTAAAATACTTTCAGACAAAATAATTCATGTCTACTATTTTATTTTCATTGATAGATAATTCCAAAAACACATTGGTATGTATTGAAAACAAAACCGAAAGTAGGTCATGTGACACATGTAGAGCTAGTGGAAGCATAGTATCGAAGCAAAGCAATCTCAAAATAGCTAATATTGTTACGATCCAATAAATACTAATATCAATCTACAACATAATAAGCCATAAAACCTACAGAGAATTTTATATATGTCAGTATACAGTCAGACCTCGTTTATTCGACAACCTTTTATCCGTCCACTCAGTACCATCAGAAATAATCCTGATGCATCTTCTTATTCACATCAAATGAAAGGGGCAGCATTCGAACCCAAATAAAATTTCGGACCTGATGAATTCGAATGAACGAGGTCAGATATGAATAACCTTAAACCAAACGAGTAGCAATCGAAACCGAAATGAACTGAAAGACACCTGTATCCTTGCAGCCCTAAATAACAACACACAATTTTGATGAACAGTTCAACCTAACTAAAGCAACATCCTTTGCAAGACATAGTGTTTGGCTATTTTTGAGAGGTAAAATTCATAGTAAATTCTTACTACATGTATAGTAAAAAATTACACTTTTTGTTTAAGAGAATACAACATTGGAGAGATTGCGCATTACAATATGTTGTGCACATTAGACTGAAGCTTAAATATCCTAAATTGGCATCCATTTAAATAAATACTGCTGGACCTCATTCATTTGAACTCATATAGAGTCCAAAATTCATATTGAAAAAAAAAATGGTTTCGAATAGCCAATTTCAATTTGATGTGCCTTAGAAGATACATTGGGACTTTATATTTATTTGGATGATACCAAGTATTTAGATAGGAGGTTGTCAAATACTTTGTATGTATTTACTGAAATGGCCATACATATGTGAAAAATCATTAAACCAGAAGATGTTGACAATATACGCATCACTTCTCGATACAGATACTTCTCAATAAGGTTCACTGTGTTCCGGTCGGTCCTACTGGACTGACACACACACACGCCAGCACTAATGGACGAAGCAACACCAATATGCACCTTCAGAGAGCATAACACGCTATTGCATGCCAACATCATACAAAGCCTATAGTTCTATGTTCTGACCATAAAACCATACACAGTCTACTTCTTAACGCAATAAAAAAACAAACCCAAGAAGTCTTTGCCGTGTTGTGATCAATGTAGAATAGACGTCCATTTGGTGCAACACCTGTAGCCCAGCCTGCTGGTAAAGGTTCTTCATTCTCTGCCGTGGTACTAAGACTGGCTCTAGTCTGAAATATAGCAACAATAGTATACAGAACAAATGCTTTTACTTAACCTATTTCAATCAATTTCAAATAATCAAAGGGTGATAATGAAACCAGACTGCTTGTTTATTTATATGCAAACAGTATATTCTCACTTTCTACCCTTGATGTGAAATATCAAAAAAGCATGAAATTACTATAAAGGTATTCTGAATAAAAATATAAAACCCTTCTCCAATAATACAAGAGCATAGCACAAGTTAATAATACATTAATAATAAATTCCGCTGCAAAGTCTAATTACATGCTGATGGCATGTGTCTTGAGGTATCCTTGTGCAAGAAGGTATTAAGAAATATAAACAAACAAGGGAGACACAAGGATAGCCTCTAACTCTGGGACTTTCAACAACAACAAAAATACAACTAGACCAGAAGAAACAACAAACACAAACAACAATACAAAACAACAGAGAACAGGATTTGTCAACAACAACATGTGAACTATGTCTTTTGTAAATTGTTCAAATCAACGTTTGGATAGCACATTCATCAGCATAACAATTACTAACTAGACTTGCAACATAACATCTTAAGGTGGAAAATGAACAGTTGAGTGCACTAAGAAATGCACAAAATGCATGTAAGTATATGCTAAGTCAGGGCTCTAGATTTTTTTCAAAGACACTTGTCGCGGACCAATGGAAATGTAAAATTTTACTTGTTCGATATAGGAAGCTATTTGTCCAAGAATATTGGTCAATTTAGTAACAAATAAACATAGAAATTTTAGTGAAGTTTAATGGACACACCTATAAAATTAAACAAGAATCAGTTAACAACACATTTGTTGTTCAAATTGATTTTGTTCATTGCCCTCAGCAAAAATAAATACAGATAATCAATATAATTATACCACATTACAATCCTGTATAGTGCTGTTACATTGACCTTCAACAGGTGTATGAACTTTCAGGCCTGATCCATGTCAATTTAAGTATGGAAATGTCCTCGTGCGTAAAGCTATAACTGCTGTATGGATTACGTTTCTTAAAAATTTCTTATTATTTCTATTAATTTTCATGTACTTTTTCAAAAATGTCGTCAACTAGTTTATTCAACCAACATCTTTTATACCTACATTTATAACTACACTGTTATGATAAATTTGAATGAAGCAAAACTTTGGATATAACGTAGTAAATTTTAATGCAAACTTACACAGTTATAAGGAAATACTTGATATGGATTGGTGTGGGTGTGAAAACAGATGTTAGTTAACAATGAAATACAATTCAAGTTCTGTATCCCAACTCACACATCTTGTACAGGTGTAAACAAGAAACATGTCAACAGTAATGGAAGTTATACCGAAATTTGTTAAATCTATAGAATTATAAAGAAATTTCTCAGCTTCAATATAAAAAAATTGGATATAACAATGTAAATATCCAGGTCCCCAGAATTTCATTATAAGTGTGTTTCACTGTATTGGGTATCTGTTAAAAGAGAGATTAAGTTGTTACAAGCAATGGCACATACACAACACAATGCCTCCCCACACAGACCCCAGGGAAAACAATAGTTTACAAAACATTAGGCACAGAGGGGGTGCAAGGGTAAACATGCATGGGAACAGGATCGCAAGGAATGGTCAAGGAATCATCTTCTTACATGAAATATAAATTTTATTCAAAATAAAGAGTTGATATTTTACGATTGAAAGAGGGGTTTTCAGCCAGTTCAAAAACACTGGACCTCAAGCTTTTACCAAAATGATTTGTGTAAAATTCTGAAATAAACGTTTATGTTGTGAGATTGGTGCATTTTGTGAATAAATAAGATTCTTTTGGTTTAGATCGACTTATAATGCATGTGGATTTGAAATGGGTTACTCAAAACCTTAATGTTTTGGACCCGAAAAATTCAAATAAACATGGTTCGCCTGTACAAGCATAAATTACCATAATATTATGGTCTAACCTGTCAGGTTTCGACGATGTATAATAACATGTTCGTGAATATTATATTTCTACACCTTCAGGCACAGGAAGCTGTTTATTTCATCTACATTCCTCATTTTACTTGTTTATCACGCAGGCAAATCAATAACAAATAGTCTAAGGTAACATGTATAATAGCTGTCATTGATTTGGCTAGATGCATGACAATATTGATATATCAGATGAGACATATCAACGATACATCAATATAGTAAGAATCGTCTACTAAAACGCCATTTATATGCTTGCAGTTCATAATTTCATCAATTTCACTTCTAGTTATGTGTTTTAGAAGTTACTGTGACCATCTTGTTTCCTTACTACTATCAAGTATGCATGTTTTTTGCAAAATAAATAAGAAAGTATCTTCATTTTTTTTTTTCCTTGAACACATTTCATAGGTATGCAAAGTTTTAGACATAGTCTTTAGACAGCGCGCTGGTTCCATCTTTGTTTTGGGTGAATTTTTGGTCATTTTCAGGCATGTATTTATCATTCATATAAGTAACGATTTTAATACGTATCGATAATCGATCGACAGAAGAAATTCAATGATACATCAATATCGTTTCTATCGATAACAGCTGTAACATGTATAAATTTGCTACAGAGGGTAGGATTTATTGTACACAATTGTGTGATTTTCTGAATATCTTAATATGTTTTCTTATATTTGTAATGATTTTTTAACATTTACTGAGCTAATGTTCACTCTTGTCCATTTTATTGTTAATAACATATTAAAACACATATTTATATTGAATCGAAAATCGCAGTGTTTATCACAGAGAGTAAGGCCTTAATGTTGTCATCCAGAAAGTTGTTACCATACCACCTTGCAGATCTACAGGGGTGAAACATTTAGGACATGTACAGAATATATAGAGAGAAACTAACTGGGGAGGTCTTCAAATCAACTTAATTTATACTTAACGCCATTTAAAACGCAACTATATCACTTAAGCCTTCATTTTGTTCCATGTGTAAAAAAGTGCTTAATTGTTACAAATGAGTAAATCATTCTTCAACAAGAAATCAAACTATGTCCCTAGTATTCATATTTAATAATTGATTAAGTTTAGGAAATTATGTCTGAGAATTAAAATGTAATTATTCTTTATAATGTCCCAGTGCCAACACAGATAGTTTTTAGTAGCGTTCTTAATGGCGTGGAGTATAATTATACACTGAACAAATTTTCTAAACGTCCATGTAATAAAATAAAAATTTAAGAAAACTGGTTTATATGCCGACATAAAATTTGGCATTTTAGTATTATACATAATACTCTTATCGACTTTCACAAAGAAAATACCTATTTATCGTCATGGTTGACCACATGTGACGGTGAGTATGATTTTCAACTTTTAGCACGAGAATCACGTGTACTGTGTAGTAAGCAGTGAAATTCAATTCAATGCAATCCACGCTGTACGTCCAACACGAAAAACAGAAAAGATGCTGACAAAGACCACTCAAGAAAGTGCCAGCACCACCGGTATGATTGATGCTGGACAAACTTTCTAAACGACCACTAAGTACTTCATCGAAATATATAAGAACAGAAACATTTGAGCCTATTGAACAGACGGGCAACCAAAAATATTAATAAAAAGTGGTAAATAATAAAAAAAATATATATTTTTATAATTATTTTCCAAATTCTATTTGAATTGATTAATTAATTTATAAAGTTAGTCATATCTGTCGAATCGGAGTACCAGCATCAATCATACTGACGGCCTTGGCGCATTCTTCAGTGGTCTTTGTGTTTTCTTTGTGAAAGTCGATAGAGTATTATGAATAATACTAGAATGCCAAATTTTAAGTCAGCATATAAAACCGTTTTCTTAATTTTGTATTTTATTACATGGACGCTTAGAAAAGAATTAACATTTAACAGTTGTCAACATTCAAACTGTTCAACAGTTTATATCCCCCAATATTTATCTAGATTTTTGAACAAAGAAATGCAGCATCAAAAACTCCATAATATCAAAATTCAAAGCAAAAATTACAATATAAAACATTATTTAATGTCAAATAAGGAGAGATAAGTAGTTATAAGTACAAATATTACTGCTCAGTAATATAACTGCTCAGTATCCAAAACTTAGGAAACACAAAATTCCTAGCATGGGACTAGACTTGTTTAGAAGGTATTTTGTGATATATTTAACACTACACAAGAAAACTACAATGCAGCTTTGCAGCAAGCAATACTGAAATTAAGTTTTACATAAGCCATAGTGAAATGGATCACTATGTTAAGGTTAACAGCAAGCAATACTAAAATTGAGTATAATGTAAAGTTTAACAGCAAGCTACAATGAAAATGTTTACTGATTACTCTGAAAAGTTTACGGCTATCCACAATGGAAGTGATTGCTTATGTAAAGTTCAACAGCAAACCACAATGGAAGTGATTGCTTATGTCAAATTTAACAGCAAACCACAATGGAAGTGATTGCTTATGTAAAGTTCAACAGCAAACCACAATGGAAGTGATTGCTTATGTAAAGTTCAACAGCAAACCACAATGGAAGTGATTGCTTATGTAAAGTTCAACAGCAAACCACAATGAAAGTGATTGCTTATGTAAAGTTCAACAGCAAACCACAATGGAAGTGATTGCTTATGTCAAATTTAACAGCAAACCATAATGGAAGTGATTGCTTAAATGTAAAGTTAAACAGCAAACCACAATGGAAGTTATTGCTAATGAAACGTTTAACAGCAAACCACAATGGAAGTAATTGCTAATGTAAAGTTTAACAGCAAACCACAATGGAAGCAATTGCTAATGTAAAGTTTAACAGCAAACCACAATGGAAGTAATTGCTAATGAAACGTTTTACAGCAAACCACAATGGAAGTAATTGCTAATGTAACGTTTAACAGCAAACCACAATGGAAGTAATTGCTAATGTAAAGTTTAACAGCAAACCACAATGGAAGTAATTGCTAATGTAACGTTTAACAGCAAACCACAATGGAAGTAATTGCTAATGTAACGTTTAACAGCAAACCACAATGGAAGTAATTGCTAATGTAACGTTTAACAGCAAACCACAATGGAAGTAATTGCTAATGTAAAGTTTATCAGCAAACCACAATGGAAGTGATTGCTAATTTTAAGTTTAACAACAAAATGCAATGGAAATGATTACTTTCACAGCAATCTTCAATAATAAGACAATTTGAACGGAGAAAATCCATGTAAAGTCATTAGCCTCATCTCTCATGTATTCAGGGATGTTATCAGTGGCTTGTGGAGCAGCGATTTATTACTGGTTGATAACCCAAAACACTGATTAGGGCAGGCAACTGATGTACAAAACTCAAATAATAGTCGAAAAAAGACACCAACTCCAACTCAATACAAAACATAATAAACAAGAAAAATTAAACTGCTAATACTTACGTGAATTACATAGACACATGCAACATGTGCTTCAACTTGAACTTAATTCCGCAAAAAATTATTACAGATAAAAACTACTTTCATAACAACTATAACACAAGGTAAAATGATCTTTGTGCAATGAAATACTGAACTGAACAAGCAAAAAGAAGTAATACCTAGCAACTATCTTATGCACTGAAATAAAACACAGGTATAGTTCTCTGTGAAAAGAAGGAATTAGCAGTTCCCAGGGGTATCATTATAGAACAGAAAACAATCACACACAAAATGTACAAGCTGCAAGCCACTTACATTACGAACATCAAGAGAATGTGTCCTGGCCTGCAGAAATATATAACAAACTGAGGAATTTCATTTCTACAAACAGCAGCAAATAGTTGATAATACATTCATATGCAAATACATTGTAGCAAAAAGTTTCATGCATAATATACTTGGATATGAAATAAGAATTATTTTATATATATCAGGGCTCTAGAATTTTTTTTCAAAGACACTTGTCCCAGACTAATGAAAATGTAAAATTTGACTTGTCCTTCATAGGAAGCTACTTGTCCGAGAATATTGGTCAATTTAGTAACAAATAAACATACACAATGATAGCTCCACAATCTTAAATTAACAATCACATGTATGTATTTGTGGGACGCTAAGGTTTGACTAACAACTGAACAATTGCTGATGTTGGTTAACTTCAAAAACAGACTTGTCCTGGACTAACTTCAACTCAACTGTTGGTAGTCTGATTCAGCATTAGACTAGTCTGGGATATCGGGCTAGAGGATTTCTAAAACCCTGATATATTTACAGAGAAAATGCAAACACCATTTATTGTAAGACATAAAATATATGGAATGGGGCAAAGATTAACAACAATTATACCAATTGATATTGGAAGACTTTCAACATCACTATAATGCTGGTTGTCAATACTGGCACAGATCATAGAGTGACAAAAACAACTCTGTCCTTAAATAAAGGGTTTCCAGCAGTATATACCAAAAAACTGGGAGAAAACTAGGAATGAAAGTCACAGAAAACTAGGAAAAAATAGGAATTATTGAATTGAAATATGTTAGCTTTGCAGCTTTTTTCATTTGATTACCATTGGATCATTTAGTTGACAAGTTATTTGTTGCAGCCAGTTGCACTTGCAGTCATCACTGAAGCATAGGCCAACCTTTTCTGTCATCAGTTAATAAGGTTGGACTATGACCAGTGATACCAGACCATAATATAGATACCAGATAATCCAACATGCTACTCCGCTGATGAAAAAGTAGGAATACTAGGAGCTTTTTTTGGAAAACTAGGAACAAATAGGAGCACTTTGAAAAAACTAGGAAAAACTGGGAACGCTGGAAAGCCTGTACATAACTATGAAGTAATATAATATCTTCTCATAAAGATAAAAAATATAACTCAGTCCCTAAAGATGGTAAATATGACCAAACTTCCAGCAAATAAACCAACCAAGTTGTTATTCATTAATGCTGTTCTGTCATACACCAAGTCATATACTAAGCAGACCAAAGCTATCATACAAAATTAAAAGAAAATGGGCCACAAAAATTATTCAGCTATCATTTTACAGTATTATACATTTTCACACTCAATATGAGTCACTATGAGATTAAATAGAGTAAATTTTACAATTAGAGTGCTGAGAATTGAGTGTAAGCATCCTTACAATCCCGGACCCAGAACAAAGATTTTGTGTGGCTAGTACATGCTGCATAAAACATAACTTCAGTTTCATGATCAAAGTACCAAGGTATACAGTAAGCAAATGCTGGGAAGCTCAAACTGCCATCATTCAATTGATATTGAGCTGTTTAAAGGGAGTGAATGCTGAAAATTCTGCATAAATGGGATTTGTAATGCAAGTTAAGGAAATGGGAGTTGTGTCCCCTGCATCAGTGATATTGTCACACAATATGTTCATAGTGAATAAGAATCATATCAAGCCTTACATTCTTAGTTTCTGATATTGACATATTGACACAGAAATATTAAGTTACCAAATCCAAACTTGGCTACATTCTGTTATTATCACTTTGAGACTCATAGTAAAGTATACATTAATCTGAGCATGAAAGAATATGTACATGCATACATAATCACTACAGCAAGAAAATATCTACAATGCTGAGAGAGGGGAATTTGACACAGGCTAGGGGTAAAATATATACTTCTCAGAAAGGGGAACGTGGGCCTAATTTCCAACTCAAATAAACCCCCAAATAATGCAAGTTAACATTGAATAGTGATATCGGTAGTCAAAATATATACACTGCATCAATTGCTCACAACACCTAAGTATAAGAGACAAAATAAATGAAGAAAATACGGAATATAAGTAGTGAACTGCCAAAAGCTATAAAAAGAGATCATGAATACCTGTTGAGCAAATTCCAGCCGTCTTGCACCAGCAGGCGACTGTGCATTTCCGTCAGGTCCGAGACTAACTGTATCTTCAACGCTGATATGTCTACGCTGTCTATACATCTGTGCTATCTGTCTAGTGTTCTCTTCTGTTAAACCTGAATCATCTACATGCTCTTCACTTCTACAATTAAGTCAAATCAGTTTTGAGAAATAGTTTAAACAAATACAAAGTGTCACTCCTCAATACTACCAATCAATGATTTACCTCAATATAATCCCACAAACACCAGGAACAGACCAGCTGAGCATTTGAGCCAATTCTATTGAATGTATTAAAATATATGGGGAAAATATGGAGCAAATCTAAATTTATACAAAATGACAAGAAGTTGACCTCTAGACCAAAACCAGAGTCAGAATTCTCATCACAAACTCTCAATCAGCACCAAAAAAACTGTTATCTATCTATTTAACAGGGTAATATGTAGGACATACATTGATACAATCGATATACCAACAGTTTTTTCATACAATCGATATACCAAAAGTTTTTTCTGTCCATCGATATTCGATAAACTCTAACAAATATCTATATTATGATGGAAAACTACAGTAGAATGGGTAAAATCTAACAATGTGCCAAAATATTGTAACGCTCAAGCAGATGGTACATTCCGAATTGGCAATACAGTCAAAACCTGTTATGTCGACATTGAGGGACCTGATAAAAATGTTGACACAATTTAGCACATTAAGGTGTGAAAACACTCTTTGGGCCAGAGAAATCACGTTGATTGTTGACATAGAAATGTTGACATATAAATCATTTTCCATATACAATATATAGCAACAGAAATCGGGACTTTACAAATATGTCGACTTAACCGGAATGTCAAAATTACCGATGTCGACACAATGAGTTTCGACTGTATAACATAATACTGTGAAGTTAAATCGTATTAAATTGAAAGTTTAGTGTTAATTAAAAATGCAACCAATATTGTAAAGTTAATTAATAAAATTATCATAAATCAAGTGATTTTGTAATGGCCTTATTTTTTGGCCAAGGACTCGTATTGGCCAATGGCTGAAGCAAAATAAAAATGCGTACTCTGCTGTCGGCCTTTCCCACTGTGTACATCTTCTATCGTGATTAACGTAATACATTCTTCCATTAGCATCCACACGTTCTTCCCAGCCATGTGGCAGTCTAGTTTGTGTATCTGTACCCCTAGGTAAGCTAGATGCTTCACTTGTCGATGCAGTTCTGGGGCTCGCACTTGAAGCCTCACTTGAACTCTGGGCCCTTGATCTACTGTTGGTACTCAAGGAGCTGAAACACAATAACTTTACAATCAACTACATGTTGCAGGTTTCAGATTCAAAAAGGTCATTAAAAGGATGAATCACATGATAAGCAACTAACATCGCTATCATCTTCAAGAAATATTTTTTGCAAGGGCAAAGTTGTAGGGGTAGAGCACCTAACTACTAAACCGAAGGTCACGAGTTCTGATCCTGATTGGTCGAAATTGAACAGCGTGTAATATATAAGTCGTCATAACTGATGTTAAATAAATCAATTAAAATTAAAGGGCATCAATATCAACATATACAATTGAACTTGCATTTCTAACTATTTTCTGAATTTACTATCCATAATTGTTCTTTTTTACGATTAATAAACGCAGTTGGAACAATTTACATACCCTGCAGTGGGTCTCTCCCATTGAGTGCTCCTGTCATTATGATTAACATAATATATTCTCCCTGTAGCGTCCCTTTTCTCCTCCCAGCCAGGAGAAAGGGGCTCCAATGGGGTTTCGTTTTCTGTAACAACTGGTTCTGAAGCTGACCCTGCTGACTCCGATACACCCGACGCTCCATTGTCAGTTGAAGATAATGAAACTGTACTAAAACCATCTAGCATTTCCCAACCGGGCTGAAAAATAATCAAACAATAAGATTAACTAATCTCAGCGAAGTTTACTAATGTTTTCAGTATATACCCAAATAAAAATACTGACTGTAAACATTTTACTGTGCACAAGACCTGGGCGTAGAAACTATGACTCACAGCTCAGAACTCAAAACGAGATCTCATAATGAGATTTGTGCAAAATGGATTACAATGCTGTACCAAGTAATCTCTATACTAAGACTCAACATATATTGATTTACACTGATGCTAAGGAACAGTGTTGTAATTATCACCTCACAAATATTTCAAACCAGTTTTGTCAAAAGATCTATTCCTATAAATATACGGTTTTCCCACTAATCCTGCAGTAAAAACAACAATATATCGTTAACATCTACGTGAATCGCAATGAAAACATAGACAAGATTTATCGCCTGATTGAACTTCAATGGATCTAAAATTAAACTTTGTTTGTATCCATGGTAATAAAACCCATTTTAGCGAATTCCACATTTCGTCTATTTATCTGACTGATAATACAATTAGAGAGCAGATAATATCTCAATTACATCGGACCAAGTTTTTCTGTCTGCAAAAAAAGTTTGAAGGCATATATTAACTATATTACTACTGTAGTGTTACATTTGTGTAACTATTAACAAATAATTGTCTCCCCATTTCATCAGAAATTGAAATATAAACTACACTTAATACCGTTAAAAACGCGACCAAAAATTATGCTCATTACTAATGTGACATTATGAGGAAAGAATATACTTTTTCACAAGCATATAGTTTCCTTAAATGAATCAATAATTGAAGTTTAATTGGTCTATAGTTTAATAACATTTCAACAAAAATTAACATATAACTAACAGTAAGACACATCAGGCAGTGGGCAGAAAATGATGTCTTATTAATACTTGAGTTTTTAATGGTTTCAGTACATGTATAACCATTTCAAAATATCGAGGGGTTAGCACCAGAATCTACCATCTCATTAATACATTTATATGTAGATAGCTGGTTTTGGCACCAACATCTTTATATACAGATACATGTTAAAAACGATCTAAACAATCATTTGTAAACTAAACCCTGCCTTCACTATTTTTTACAGGCAGTCACTAAATACTCAAAAGAAATTGGTATTATTCCTGTAAAATTTAACAAATAAGTCTAACATCTCAACGTTTCTACTGAATAAAAGTAATATCTAACATGACCTAATTAACTAATTTTCACAACGTACAGTTAAGGAAAAAACTGGTAAATGAAAACATAAAAGTCTGAAACCCACATAATATCCAAAAACCTTTTCATAAAAGTAGGACAGTCCTTTTTTATGGCAGATTTGGTGGCAATATTAGGCCCCATACCCCAACGAAGAAGCATATATTTTCTCTTAATTAGAATATTCCCCTTCAGTAAAATTATTAGAAAATTTTCTAAAATTTGAGCCTGATGTATAAGCCCAATATGATGAATTTCGACACAAATATGCCCTATTAAGAAGTCCCACCATACGTCCCCAAAACCTGGAGACAGTAGCTGTAAGGGGTATATATATCTCACCTCTTGAGGGGCTGAGGGTTCCTCACTTTGCTCTTCCCCCTCATCCAAAGGGAGGTAAGCTAGATATATCCATAATTGTCCTCGTACCCTGGAACGGATACTGAAATATACAAAAATAATTTATCAGGCATTTATTTCATTTGAACTCAAACACATAAAATACCGACATGTAAGAGCATATTTTGGCACGACAAAAGTTTTGCAAATCAGCCATTTAATTGGATGAAAGCATGAAAAATCAGAATAAAACATTTTTATGCCATTTGCTGGTGTAAAAGCAAATCAAAGAGGTTTTCGACACATCCACATTTGGATGCATTTCTGAGGAGAACTTGGCAAATTCCGGACAAATTTGCATCAGGTAGGCGTCGTTTGAAAGATAAATCTTTCAAGTTTAGATTTCATGGCTATATTTTGATGATTGAAGTACGATTTCAGCCGTGGAAAGAGGCTTGTAAAGACCTTGTATTAAATATATAGTGAACTACATAAGGGATATAGAAAGGGAGATAACTCATGACAATCTCCTGTTACTTATACAGCCCGGCGTCCAGTTAAGGTAATTGGGGCTAACGTTTCGTAAAGTTTGCAATTTGGTTCCTCGTGTGCAGTGAATGCAAATCAAAACAGTTTCGTAACAGAGCAGGGCAGTATTCAATTTAGTGGGGCACTGAACATATTGAAACGTTCAGTACTTCATGAAATAAATATTCAAACTGCAAAAGAACAATTAGTGCATTATTTAAATAAATAAATAAAACTTGTTAACATCATAATTACAACTACTATCCTTTGCACAAGTTACTGAGTTCATACCAAAGGTAACAATTGATACTCACGTGCGAGGTCTTAAAATATAATCTTTACAGGGAATTTCTCTATCAGGGTACTCCACAGATATATTGGTGTGATTTAGAGGGATTTCAACCAAACCAAGGAAATCATCTCGTGTCTGAAACAGATAAAAATAACCCAAATCAAACTACATTTGTATTATGGTTTAGAAATTTGAAGATGTAGCTGGCTCATCTGGACACAAAATGTTTGAATTGGCTTCATCCAGTAATGTTGTTACTTGGCTCAAACATCTCTAACAAGAACCATTGCAATGTATAGCCGATAGAAAATATCTTCTTTTTACAATATTACTAACAGACAAAACTTGTAATATAGCCTGATTGTTGAAAAAAAACGGGATTTAAAAAAAATTATGATGTACAAACATCTTTCTTCAACAAATACGCATCAATACTTTATGAGTTTATTCTTTGTTAATGCATATTTATTGATGTTTTAACGATAGGAAATATATTTTTCATGTTTGTTTAGGTAAACAAAAGAACAAAAAAATTAGCATAATATTACTTTAAAGTAACTGCTACAGTTGAAATCTAATAATGCTGCAGCAAGGTTAAGTCAGACCTCCTAGCAGGCCTCAATGAAAATAAAGATTTTTATAAAGGTTGCAATGTAGGGAAATAAGGGTTTTTGGGGTGATTTCTGTATAAAACACAGAGCAAATAAAGGCTAATTTTGACCATCAAATTTTATAGATCAATGCTGATGCGACGGGCGTTCAGTGTGCCTGCCACTACAAAGACAACAAAACATATCTCCATGTTGAAAACTGTTTCCCACATTTGAAGAAGACAGTGTCAGATTTCTCAAAAAGAAAGACAAGTCATGTTTTTCCATTTTCTTATACACTGAACTTGTAACAGATATAATTTGTTTATTGAAATGAGTGGTTAATGATGTTTTTATACAATCAAATATTCTGTAGGGGTGTCAAGATATGCCTGAAGAGCGCCAATATACCACAATATATTGCAACACTTTAACAATGTATCACAATATGTACCACAATACTACAACACTTTAGCAATGTATCGCAATATGTACCACAACATACTACAACACTTTAACAATGTATCGCAATATATTGCAACACTTTAACAATGTACCACAATATATTGCAACACTTTAGCAATGTATCGCAATATCTACCACAATATTTTGCTTCATTAAATCTAAGCTAAAAGGTCTTATGTTTTTTCTTACTTGAATACTTTCATTTAAATTAAAATTTTCAAATGTATTGCAAAAATAACCAAATTGTTATCAATCTCATCTTAGTTCTTGACTAATTGAGGCTTTCATGACTTGATAATATCATAATTTTGAGTTTGTAGTTCTAGTACTAGTAGACAGCAGAAAACATTGTATCATATAAAATCAATACTCAGGTCAGTTTTTAATCTGGAGCACTTAAATATCTTTAACAAGAAACACACTTCGAGAATATGATAAGAAATACCACACATTCTAATGGTTCTGGTTAATACTACAATGATATGATACAATATTGATTATATAAAAAGATATTATTAACATAACCAAATTACTCACCAGTCTGTTAGAATCAAAAACTTCAAATAACATCACATTGTCACGTGGGTTTACCTGAAATATTAGAAACAACATATTGTATATCATACATGATGCCTTAGACGAGTTATGGCACCAGAAATGGCATGACGTCACAATTGCCACATAGTCTCTTATATTTTGCACAAAAACATAATTTTACCCCTATTAGATGAGTCCATAGGACATTGAATCCCCAGATATGGGCTTTAAGACGAAAAAGGGTCTAACTCCACCAAAAATTATGACCAAAATTTTCATCAGCCAAATATAAATTGAAATACATCCCTTCTTTCAAGATTGATTGATCCGACACCAACTAATCACACAAACAGAAGCATGCACAGGGGTAATACTTAACGCTCCTCAGCAATTCTTCGAATGATTGGTGCATAAAATGTGTATTTGCAGTTTATGATTCACATAAAATGAATTTACTTTAACAGAAAACTACTAAAACTCCCCAAAGGATGTTTTTATCATTCTCAGAAAACTTGCTTCATCAATTCAGCTATTTATAACAGTTCATATATATATCCAATTTGTGACAAATTGATAAAAAGACACAAAGTTAGCACTGAAGTGAACAATAATAATCAGTATACCAAGATATTTTCTATTGTCAATCATGACAATGACATCATTGCCTTCACAAAATATTTAAGCATCTTCACAATATATTATCATATGATCAGATAAATCAAACTCACGTGTTAAATACTTCAATTAGAGAAAAGCAACTGTTAACATGAAATGTTCTACAACTTAAAGGTAGATAGTCTTATATTTCTTCAAATTTTGTTGAGTCATGATTTTGAGAAAATGGCATCTTTGCCTTATTTAATGTCTTCATTCAGATTTACTCTAAAACACTGCATCATACATTTTCTTTATAGTTTCCTGGAACTGCAAAACACTAGTCAGACACAGGTACTTCCTTTGCCAGTACTAACTGGGCGCGTATGTCAGGATAGAAAATACCTGGATTGGAATAATGTATTTGAGCGCAGCTATATGATTTCCAACCATTTCTTTAAGTGACGTCACTTCCCGAAAACGTCACATATGACATCACTATGTACTGTTTGTATTAAGTAAGCAATATTTGCCCCATATGGCAATATGAAAACGAAGTGACCATATGGAGTAAATATTGTTTCATGCTTGCACATTGTGTCATCACATGTTACGTTTTCTTGAAATGACGTCACTTACAGAAGAGGTTGTAAATCGCATAGCAGCGCTCATTTGTAGTTTTGATAAACCTGTAAGAAAAGTGACAATGTGTAGTGAACATATGCATATATAAGCATTTACCATAATATTGCTCATACAGGACCAAGCATATTTTGACAAAAAGCAAGACTATCTTCCTTTAAAGGTAGACTGATACAAGAAATTACTTCCATAAAGCCCTTTATACTTACCCTGAAGAGCATAGTTTCATCCCATTTTGGATTCAACGTCTGAAAAAAAAGAAAACATTCCTTATTAACTAACCACTTCTGAATTTGATTTAGCTTGACCACAATGAATCAATAATTCCTTTTATCTCAGGTGTACCACTAGGCGCTGAAATTCAATGGTCATTTTGATACTTTTTAACTCGATTTACCTAAAATTTCCAAATAAACCTATGTAATAAATCAAGACCAAGTTAATCAGCTTCAAAGATCTTACTTCCTAGGTCTCCGATTCTTAAAAGCATCAATGAATTTGGGTTTAGATAATGTTTTTTGTCCAAAATAGGCAAAGAAAGAGACACTTTGCAGTTGGGAATAAGACACAATAACGGCTATAAATGGACAGAACACGGGCCTTGCATTTATATAACTGGCGCAAGGTAAAAGTTTTGAATGATTACCTTCTTTATTGTACAAGTGTGAAGTGTATCTATCACACCGGCATCCCTGTCTCCCCTGTATAGTGATACACGTACATATGGATCACTGAAATAAATATTCATTTATTCAATAAGACTGTAAGTTAGATAAACAACATTAATAACAGTGATACAAGTTTGACTTGAGTCGTCAGAGTTTTGTATAAGGCATATTCTCCAAGCTTTGCCCATGTTATTTTTATAAGATTATTGATTGTCATTACGGAAGTATTTCAATTATTAATTAGTAACAATAACAACTTTGCCTGTGATATTTCATCCCATTTCATATCATATTCTAAGGATAACGGTAATAACGGTATTTCATCTCTTATTCTGTCATCCTATTCCTAACATATAATGAGGAAAACAAAGTTTCATTAATTTACGAAATATCACTTTCAAGGTCTCAAAAAAAAAAGTTGTGACTATTACTACAATGTGAAGCAACCAATTAAAACATCACTGAATTGGGTAGTAAATGTAAAACAACTGCATGGCAGTCAATTGAACAAACAAGTGTTCCTAGGTTACCAAACAGAACTGACCAATGCTTCTACAAACAACTGACACCTCAGAGATTAATATTTGTTAATTTTACTGCAGAATAGGCTGAAACAGTTTCCCGTTATCAAAAAGTGTCCATTTCAAAAATTCTTTGTTCATTATTTCCCCTCAGACTTCACTGAATTTTCTTTAATTAAGTCTGGTTTTGGTGTATTTGACCTTTTATAAAAGAATCTTTGCTCTTACATCACCTCATATATATATTATATAGCAAACACCAGCCACAGTTTTATAAGCAAAACAACCATTATCTTATTTTCCAATTTATTTGGGATTTATCGCACCTATTCTTTCTCAATTGAAAAGTCACAGGCAGTAAAATTATTTTCAAAAAAAAATCACTGCATCTTCTCTGCATGAATTAGAGTCCTGAGGAAAACAAAAAACATGGATGTATAATCTTATGGCTAACTGTCATGGAGTACCTATCCCTCATCAGGTGTTAAACCTATACATAGAACTCCAAGATTGCCAGTTGAGTGCTTTTTCATCTGAGTGAAATGGGCACCTTGTATTAAAATGATAAAAAATAATCCAGAAAACCAAACCTGGCTCCAAAAATATCTTTCTTTGCGAGATTTGTACCAGAGATGACTCTAATGCGGAGTAATCGAGTAGTACCATCCTGGTCTGCCTGAAATAATGAAACAAACAAATGTGTAAAACTAAGTCACAAATAAATTAACCTTAGTCTACATACAGTGCAGGGGGGTCATTTTATTCCCTTGTCTTATGAGTATGATGTATTTTGTCTTTAGTAAGATGCCAACCTTATGATGAAAGTATTTTATCAATCATCAATGTTTGTCATAGCTACAATGTAATAACTTTGCCTAAAAATACATGCCTGAAAACTCGCCCCAAACAAAAATGGAAGCTGGGTTACTGTTAGATGGCTATATCTAAAACCTATCAAATGTGTTCAAGGAAAAATAAGTAACTTCAGACTATTTATATTTTTCTTACGTAATTTTGCACAAAAAATACATACTTCATATTAGTGAGCCTAACTAAAGGCCTAAAAATTGCAAAAAAAATTTGAATTTGCAAAAACAACTAATTTTACCCCAAAACACTGATTTGAGCGTTCGATTTCGTCTGCAAACACATGACGTCATTCTCCATCTCTATCAACGGATGCTTACAACAACTTGGTTGCAAACCACCTTTAATACAGTGCAGTTCAGCAGTTGCGTGCTACGCCTGCTTTATTTTGTTGACGCAATTAAGACCAAATTACGAAATGTTTATTTTTATCATGTCTTCGCTTTTGTATTATCCATGATACTTCATTTCCATTCAATTTACGCACATTAAACCCTGTTTAAAAAAATAAACAAAATAGACAGCTGCCGACGAAAACAGATCTGATCATCTCCCAAGGGTTAATGATAAATGACACTTAAGAACTGAAATGAACTGTTGAACATCACACGGACATAGCGACCAGCCTTAGCAACGAAAGAAAATTCCCTGAGAATATGAGAAAACGCCCCAGTGATCCAGATCATGAAGGTTAGTGTGTTTAAAGATAAAATACGTAATACATACACATGTTATTGTTAGATTTACATATTTGTTTACAAGTTTTATTTTGAGGTTGTATTTAGGTCTGAATACAATCACAATAATTCTATAATGTTTTCGAAACTGTTGGTAGACAGTCTACTAATTAAATCCTCGAGAATACGAGAAAACGGGATACATGTACATGTTGCAGTTTAGTGATTTTAAGGTGCCAGGTTTTACACCTTTTTTATCACCAACTGTCAGGGGGTACCAGGTGGACCGAGTTCCTTGGAAAATCTGATAGTCTATACTTTTTAACCCCCCCCCCACACACATGGCCATAATGTTTGTCATTAACATATATAATATATAAGAAGAAGAAGAAGGCTACAAGAGAATTGTCTAAAATTAAAAGATATTTTTGAGAGTATTAAGTTTATCAAGCTGTCTTATAAAGGTAACGCATTAGAATTCAAAAGGAAAGGAAACTTGTAATTTATATGTACAAGGATTGACAAATCCAAACAGTTGTCAAAAAGCAGAAAATCAACAGCGTAAAAAAAGTGGGTGGGGAACGTCAAAACTCGTACATCGTCGATCGACAACTGGTCGTTAAGCGTTTATATCAATAATAACACCTTTACGAGGGTATCATTCAATTAGAAATTATTAATATTTACCGAAATATCAGGCAGACCATGAATATCAACGTCCGATGTCATTTAAATCCAACTAACTGAGTGTACGTTCTTGTTTATTTACTAGTCGGGACCTAATTTACCCGGATGTGTAATTTTCGGAATGCTTCTGATGTTTACCTGCACATTCAGCAAAATTTTCCGCGGTCACGCCCATTTTCACGTGACCCAGATTTTTATAATAATAACCCCGCAAGTCATTTCGCAATGTTTCCAGAATTGAAGCGCGCACAATTTCGAAATTTTCTTTTCTTGGTACGTACATCGGTATCTAAGTAATGGGAGTGACATATGACCTAATAGTTTAAAAGGATCTAGAATCTGCGTCGTACGTGAAGACAAATCTCGATCTGACAGGGATGTATATATCGTATCAATACTCATGATATGGATATAGCAAGATTTATAATATTTTCAATTTATTGGGAAATTGTTAATTATGTAGCTCTATATGCCTACTGTACATAGGAAAGCATTTTTATTTCGACTTAAATACGTTCGACATAGACCTAGGCTAAACTACAGCATCTTTCTTTCCACAAACAAAGAATTTATACATCAAGGATGCTGGGTGCGTACATCAAGTCATATGAATCAAACTGCTAGTTAACATAACAACACAAGTGCCAACTAAATGACTAGATTTAATGTTTTTTATAGATTTTGAACATGATCATTGGTTACCTGACACATTGTTATCAGCCAAAGGGGTCAACGTTGTTATGTTAAATTACTCATACATCACTGTAGGGGAATTTTTACATTTTCAGATTATTAATCGATCAAACTGCCGAGAACCTATCCGCCTGTAGCCGATTGAAATCGCTAAACACAGATCCGTATTGGTATGGCCTTAATGTACATGTAATCTTACAATGTCTGTTTAGTAGTCACATAGGACTGCCGATGAGTCCAGTCGGTAGAGCACTCAACTGCCTATCTGAAAGTCGTAGGTGCGAACCCCCGGTGATGAACATAATTATACTGTAACCAAAGTCATTTATCCATGTATCCCCCATATCTGATTCGTATGAGCTGGCACTATTGTATATGTTGGTCCCAGGTGTGAGGAGATTATCAGTTGCTTGCGGAAGAACATGTTTTTACTGGTTGGTAACCCAGGAACATTGACCAGGTCAACGAACCGTAGTACTGAGTAACTTCTGAAGACCCCTGTACAATACTCCTACACGGCATAAAGTCACACAATAGCTTTTTATCTTTGTTGTAGCATGACTGTCATTGACCATAGAGGGATTTAAAAATTGAAATCGTCCTCTGACAGACAAAAATGTTCTTAAGGCGATAGCATTGCCATGTGTTTTGACAAGTTTATCAATATACACATTTATGAATTAACTCTATACACTGTATAGTAAATTTGTACATGTAGAATGACTTTTGATGATGTTTTACATTCCGGTAAATGCACGCAAAATTATGTTAAGTATTTTTTAATATCAAAAGTATTTTTGGAAAGGAGAGAAATACTAGAGTATACTAGCATATCCTATCGAGTTTTTTTTCAAAATTATATTGATGAAAATATAAAAAACTAGATTATACGTACTCATCCCTTGCTTCAGTTGTTGTTTTTTTGGAATAAAAACTTTTATCTGTAGCATATGAGGTAGATTTGATTATTTTCTCTGTATACATGTGTTTCTTTTGCAAAATTAACGCTTGTGCAGTTAGCCTGATTTACCGGACAACATGTACAATATGACAGTACCAATTACTTCATTATGTTTCAACATTTTTACAAAATTATAGCAGTATTAGTTGAAGGACTGTATCACGATAAAACAATATACATTTCATCTTGCTATATCATGTAGTACGATAATTATTGCTCAAAAGCAAATATGGCTATTTCCTTCTGCCTATATCGCCTTAACACTAAACTTGCTATTTTCCTACTACTAGTACTGCACTTTCGGTTGATCTATAACTGGTCAATATTATAGTGTATGTATGTACCAACACACGCACTCATTCACCTTTCTTTGGTCACCTTTTATGTTGTGGTTATAAAGTAGAGCATAGATTGAATGTCGAATATGACACGTGACTTGCACTGCACAAATTGGCCCTTAGATACCCAGGATTTTTGGTTAGGGAGGGGTGTAAATTATAGAGGGGATTACATATTGCGATTGCCCATTGTTTAGGTGTTCGGAGGAGCGACATCCCCTTACCCCCACCACCACCTATGCATAAACCCGTACATATTCGCACTTTATTAATACCGTTATATGAAATGTTTGGCTTTTTAACCTATGCACAGAAACATTAAACAATATGGCGAAACCATCTTTACGTTACATTTAACGCCAACTCGAATAGTTAGAAGACATATATAATATGAACATTAAATTGTGAATTGCCTTATTACATAAACAGGGACTCAAACACTCGCACATGTATGCTTACTCACAGCCCACAAACTATTATCTCGTGATATTACGCAGTACATTATACATGTAGTTATCTTTACAACAAAATTAACCGTTTATGTCATGCGAAATGCGGATTTTATAAACATAAGATCGCAATGCGGCGGATGACGAAATGTTTGGTATTTGTGAATATTATCTCGCCCGATGATAACTATATACTGACCGCTTTAACGATATGAAATGCCGAATATGCATGGTTGACAGAGCATAACACATCACATACACGGACATAGTTTAATATGATTACTATGTATATTAGACACGTATATGATATTACCTCAGATACATATATACTCCACATAAAAAGACACGTCCATCTTTCCTGACTATTACTTGGTCTGGGCAAATACAGGATATATTTCAAGCATGTACAAATGAGAAATTGGACAATATCCCAATTTCCAAAGTCGCAGATAATACATAATGTAGATACAATTGTAATTTCCTTCAACTCATGAATGAGAGCAATCACCTAAGCGGTTACAAAGACCCATTTAATACTGACATCTCTAGTGCGAGAATAATTAGCATGTAATCTGGCGCATTGTCAGTTATTTTAAAAGATTGGTAAACAATAAATATCTTGAAAAATTATGGTCGGCGCAATTTGAAGGTTAAGATATGTTGTGCAACATAAAAATTGCCGAGATGTTACGATTGCTGCTCTCTACAGATTCAAACTGAATTACGGTAAATTCACCGTAAGGTAACGTACCCCTTATCGAAAGGTTAACCAATCCGCGTCCAGGTTACAAACGTAGTTCGGTTGAAGAGAAGTTGGTTTAGTGATTAACGTAATATTTGATTGGTTTACATAACACTGATACGCAAATTGCAAAGTCATGTTAGTATGGCTGCGCCGAAAATATCTTCACAAAAATCAGTTTCGGTGTATACGAAATATCTCATACAGCAATCGTCTGACCGCCTTATCATGAAAGGCAGTTTGTGGTTCAAGCTTGTCTCAGTCCAGTTTGCACTCTGGCTTTCTATAGTGTGTTATATAGTTCCTACATCTACACTATTTACATCCCCTGTTCTTAAACATAAGCCATTTTGATAGGCAAAACTGATAAGCACTTATAGGAGTAATCCCCAAATATGTGATAATTGAGAAAATACCAAGATAATTTGCAGGTGTCAACCAGTTTTTGTTCAACTTTCTGAGCCGTCTGTCCACATGAGCATAATGCATAGGTTATTTTTACATAGCTGATTTTATTTTATCATCGTTTACATTGCATTCCTTATACACGTTAAGGGAATTTGCCCATCAATATGACCGACTCTTCAGGGCAGGGCAGGTAAATATTGTAAATGTAGGAACTATCTATTGATAGAGATAACGACTCATTAATCCCCGAAAGATCAGTTTGTGGAATATCTCACATCATATATAGAAGATCTTACATGAGTGGTCATTTCTTATTGATTTTATTGAACGAGTCTTCTAAAAACGATAAAAACGAGGATTGGCCGAGTTTAATATATTCAATAAAAAATGAAATCGAACGTCAGATTTAATTTATTACGTAACAGCAGATACAGCTGATTTTGGTCGAAACATTACTTAAACTTCCTACTTGCAAGTATGACGTGGGAAATTTGGTCTTTGGTCAACAATGCACCAGAATGTGATAAAAACAATTCGAGGCACAACTGATAACAGCATGTACCCATACAGCATTCATATCACCGTAGGCACATACAAGTCTGACGGTTACAACTCCAAAACGATCACGTGATTCCTGTGCAAACACAGAGTCATAAGCGTTCAGTTCTTGTTCGTTGACATAACATAAATTGACAGACTGAGGTTTCCTTGGATTGTGCATTAAAACATTAAATGTATAATATCAAATGCTGAGTTAAAATTGTACTCAATACATGTGCTTACTTTAACTCCCCCATCCCCCGTTTGTCCTATTTGATTCTCCTTAGTTATCCCTTATGGTGGACTAGGCCATTCCTTGCGCCCCTGTTCCTTTACATATTTACCCTTGCGCCTCCTCAAATGTCTTATGTTTTATGGATTGTTGTTTAACCGGAGATCTATGTGGAGGGGCATTGTTTTATGTATGTGGTGTTCCCTGTAGCAACGTATTCTCTCTCTTTTACACTTAAAGAAATATGACTAAGTCAAGCGCACCAACGCTGCCGGATTTGGGGACTTTTGACTTGAGCCCTGTTAGGATTGGGAAGGATTACAGGATTGCATGTCACATGGTTGCTTTAGCCCCTAGCAAGAGAAGATACATACAATTCTGACACAGCTGATGAGTCCAACTAGGACATAGAGTGGTGCAAGCAATACAGGGATGTTGTTCCCTAAACAAGACTTACAGACCGCATATCTCTGATATATATGTCACTACATTGTGAACATAATGTTGAGTTAATATAGTTTTTGTATGCATTATTAATGTCGCAAAATATGTTTATCTGATAACCACAAAATATGTTTGAAAGACTTGAAACTAAGGTCATGTGCATTTGAATATTCATTGAACCTGATTATAATTATTGAAACATATGTTTGGCTAGCACTGGTCGAACATGCATTATGTTACTTATTCTTATATTCTAAGTTGTCTCACACCTGGCGAAAGATTGAACACTCGTGTTCTCTAGATATTTCAAACCCTGGTTTGTGAACGTACGACATAAACAACGTATAAACTATAATTCACATGATTATATATTAAAAAGAATAACAAAGTATTTTAAAAGTGTCTATTTATTCCCATATACGTGTAAGTTATAAATCTTACAATATTTACCATGTACTTATGAATGTTCGTACAAATATGTTAACTATCGTCGGCGAAGTACGAGGAGCGACTTTCAATGTATGAAAAGTTATCAAGTGCCCACTCAACGAGCGTGTGGCGTATGTACACAAAATAAGTTACGAAAACACATGAGTGCCAGTTTAATGTTGTATAATTATAAATTCACTACTTGTTGGTTTATGTTTGATTCCATCTCAGAAGTCAACCAATCAGTCAAGAAGAACACCACTAAATGTCGTACGATGTGGCCATATTCCAAACCTCGGCTTCAGAGTTGTCGTCCTTACCCAGGCTTGCTCACCCATTTCCATGTAAACAATGCCTGTATTACCGCCAGTTATCCTATGTCCTTCGCCGGCAACTGCTGTTAGCCTCAAGGTACCGTTTACAATAAGACAGACATGGGCATCATACCGCTCTGTTGACTGCACGTTGAAGCTCATTAGATATGTCCCAGATTTAGGGGCTGTGAATATTCCGGAAAGGGAATCGTAGCCGTTTCCCTGGTTATACTTGACTTCATCAAATACGATAAGGACATTTCCGGGATAGAAGTTACGAACTTTGGTCAATCTTGCGGTAAAGCCAATTTTTCTCTCTAAAATTTAAAATGAATTGAGTATAGTTTATATTAAGTGATCAGGAAACTATAATTTGGGATCTTATCAAATTACTTCGTTTTATGATCGATACAGTCATTATATGAATTATTCAGAACTATTTGCGTACCATTGTGCTTTTGGAATGGATGTGAGCATTACATATGCGGTATTTCCTGCTGGACTACGAGGGACGTGAATTATTGTAAGCATATTTACCAAAACGATATATAAACCAAAGCACATCTCTGACCATCTAGCTACAACAATTTCCGGACCCACCTAAAACTAGGCCTACACATCTATTGCAGCTAAGCTACGCCCCTGAATACTTCATTTATTTCTATACACAGAAAGTGTTGCCTTTTAAGATGCATGATCTGAACTAGTCAGCAACAACTAAATCGTTCTGTTCGAGCATTATGTACTTCGTTGAAAGCATGACACATATTTCCATTGCACTTAAGCACATTTCAACATTCAACAGATTTTTTAAATAAAAATATTGTTTCCATGGTCACCATACATATACAATTACTCACCATGCTTCTCATTCAAACTATCGACGAAGTCTCTAAGTTCATCAACATCGTTCGTTACTTTGTCCAAGCTCTTTGCTTGATCCTCTGAAATAAATAAAAGCAAAACCATCAGCAGGATAAATAACGACTTGAAGCCAGTAACATCAGCTTCATAAATAAATTTGATCTATTAATATAATGACTGACTGGAAAACAAAATAGATGTAATACAAAGGCGATGGAAAATGTATAATATGAACAACGCCACTGAAATTACACTAAGTTTCAAAACACGGTATCACAACGTCGGATTCTATGTATTTGTAAAAGGGAAATTAATTGACCACATGTTCTTTAGTATCTGAATTCTTAACATCACATTCACAGTATGTTTGACTTGGCAGCACTAATTGATCTTGTACGGAATTGTATCATTGAATAGTTTTTAGAATACATAACTCGGTAACGTTTACATGTGATGATAAAATGATAACAAAACCATGAATGAAATACAAAAGGTGTACGAAAGAAACAATGTATTAAATAAATAAAAAAAGTAAAATAAATTGTCAGTTACTCAATACTTACGTTCAATTTCTTCAAGTTCCAGGACCTTTTCCATCGTATCCCCAACATCATGCTGCAATTCTGCGTATTCCTGTGCTCTCTCTAGTGTGTTATTTGTCAAAACTTCCAACTCCTTCTCAATACGTCGTGTCTTCTTCTCCGTAACCGTGGCAACTAGCATACACATTTCACAAGTATTTGTCGAACGATCTGATGTTGGGATCTCGTTCGACAGTTCTGTCAGTTCTCTGGTTTGGTTAATGAAGACCACATTGTCGCTTACATAGCGTGCTTGATTTTCAAGCTCTCTTTCAAATCGGTCGATAAAGTTTCGCAAAACTTGTTTCTCTTCGGAGAGCTCTTCTTGCACCAGAGACTGTATGTATTCCACCATGCCGCCATTCACCTTCACATCGTCGGTGTCTCGTTCACCGAATGCATTAAAGATATCATTCATTCGTTCACTCATATCGTTTAATTCATGTGCAATATCACTGATCTGTGCGTTGATTGTGGCAACATTGTTCTCTATGTTGGCCTTCAGTTCATATCTATCCAGAGCCAGTTGGTCCAATCTGTCTGACAGTACATCGAATATTTCCTCAACTCTATTTTCAGAAGCTCGTATTTCAGCTTGGAATAAAATCAACACAGCATGAACAAAATACAAAACCTTCGCCATGGTAGTACTTTGTTTGCAAGTTTGGTTTTTAATGTTATTCCTTCGACAATCTGTCTTTAACTAACAACACGACTCATCGACTGTATGAAGTGTTTCTAACAGTACTTATTATTAAAGCGGCCATGTCGCAACTTAAACCTCTAATGTTATAGTAGCATGCGAGACTTGTTTACTTAGTGAATAAACCTGTAGTTTTGATTTCCTGATTCATTGAAACACCATTTATGAAAAACATACGAATATGTGAAGTACATGTATTCAGGTTGTAAACACATAAGACGACAATAATAAAAAATAGTAGTAGTCTTTTCACGGACCATATAGACTAAGAAGGGTTACAGGTGCGTGAAGTATAAACGCAAAACTTTACTTTACTTTAAATATAAAATAATAAATATTTCATGCCCATGTAAACAAAGAACAAACAATGAATTAGTTCAATATCAAACGGGATAAGTAAGTCTTGAGGTTTCTTCCTTAGAAGGTATTTAGTTAAAGAGTATAATTCTAAAATTACGGTTAAAATAATTATGCTGATTTTGTTGAAATGCCAGTCTATGATTTTTAAAGTTTTTCAGTTTTACATTTGTTTCCACATTATTTTCTATTGTTTTAAGGCGAAATGTATCTCGAGACCTGCAATGAAAACTAAAATGTTTACATGCGGTCATATGCAACAGCATAAAGTGTTGTGAACCAACATCATCTATGATTCAAATGTAAATGGGTTGGTGTGCACTGTTCCATTTATGCAATTATGGTTGTATAATTATTATGTATATTTCAGCTATTTGCACGTCCGTCAGGCTATATCCCCTGTGTGGGGCTTGTGTACGTAGGTTATAGTTCAGTCAGTTGATGCCATCACAATAATTATGAGACTATTTAAGTTGTTTAGTACTAATTTCGGCAAATCTTGAGCAACGCGTCTTTAAAACAAACCACGGCTTTTAACATTTCTGTGTCAAGTACTTGTAAAAGTGGTTCAAGATATGAGATTGTAACGAGTGAATATTAACAATGAATGTGCTTGTAGTAAGACGACCACTCGGAAATAACAACACTAATAATGGCTAATGAGGTGGATATTTGTCATGCTAGTGGTATTGTTGTTTTCAGTGACTGTCTTGCTCAGCTACATCAGTGGTAAATTTCACTCTTATATCTACTAATTTTGAAAACAATAAATAGACACACAATGCATATGTAACAAAACTTCACAGAATATAACTATCAAAATGTCTGTGTAAACCTGTAAACCAGAAGATATTTTTGTCATTATGTAAGAGTAGTGAAGATATACAAAATATAAGGGGTATGTTACCTCACCGAAATCCACTGAATTTCGGTAAATTTACCGAAATCCATTTTCCATTGCCGCAAACCACTTCTAATACAACATCTGCAATATATTTTGCTAATTTCTTGCTATAATAATATAAGGTTGATTTAAATGAACCTACAAACAAATCTAAGGAAAATATTGCATATTAAGAAACAAATAGACGATTACGTCTCCATTGGATTTCGATAAGGTAAGGTACCATTCTATAAGGCCTGTATATGTGTTTACCAAACTTTAAAACATTAAGTTGCTTGTTTATTGTGATGTTTTTATTCTTCCGAAGCAAAGTGATGAACACTATTATTGCAATGGTGTTATATTTGCAAAGAAAACATTTTGATCACGATAGTGGCGTTATTCTTATTATTGAAATGACTCCACAAAATTCGCTTTGTTTTGCCTAACCTAGTCAGCATGATTAGCAGAGAAGGGAATTGGTGTTGGCGATTGTCACTGTTCCAGAAAATTCAGACAAGTACCCCAATGATAATTATTCTTTGTCAGCTATGTGTTATTTCAATGCGATTGTAGAAGTCACTACACGCTTGTAAATAGGTCGATGGACAACAATGCCCGTTAATGCCATGCTTTGGTCACAAACGAGTACTCCGAGATACACAGAAGCATCATATCAAATTGTATTTTAGACGTACCACATGGTATTGCTATACAGTTCCGGGTATCATTACAACCTTTTTATGGTCATATATGTATATACATTTCGCATGAGATACATTATTGGTTTAGAAATGGTGAAGAAAATGGATATGGAAAATGAAACTTGAGTTCATCATAAAGTAGTTTTAATAGGGAAGTTCACGTGCTTAATAAGTATCGGGGTGTGTATGGGTTGTAACAGTAGAAACGACCATTGATCAAGTAATTCTCAACCAAGTTCGATGACTTTAGATATAGAGCCTACAGTAACTCGCACATTTTACTTTTAAGGTCTGGGATGGAATGTGAAATTCCTCCAGAAATAAATTGAAAGGTTGTAATAAAACCAACATTGTTATAATATAACTTTCAAATGGTTTGAAATGCTAAGTTATATATACATTCATGTACCCTTTTATACTATTCCCAATGTATATCAATAATGTTTTAAAGATTATTTATAATTGTTGTTCGTCATATACGGAATTTACGAATTTAACGGAATTCGATGGTAAAAGGGAAATAAACAGTATAGATATTTTCATATATACCGTTTGAATTATCCCGCCTATAATATTAATAAATTCACATTAGGATTATATTGACAAGTTTTTATTATTATTTGTTATTATACATCAAAGGCAAAGTCTTTATATCTTTGATCAACACACATGTTTAATGTAAATGTATCTTCTCCGCAACTTAATATGTTTGAATTATCCTGTATATACATGTATTTGTAAATATGCTGTCCTCACGGGCCGCGAGGCTTATTGGATTTTGAAATAAACATATCATATATGAATTTATTTTGAAAGTCTCGATAGTGAAGTTGTTTCAAGAGGTTATACAGTAAAACGTGTGTATTCCCGATACGTGCGAGATGTTTTCTTGTTGATCCTCCTCATTGAAAGCAGATGTTTCAGATGCTTTGGGTGAATTACAGACATACTTTCAGACAATGAAGGCTCGCAATGAACTATGGGCTTATCCGTCCAATTTAACGTTAGCGCCACTGACTGTGCGGTTATGCACCGTTTTCGAGATGTGATATGCTTCCCCTGGAATAAATACATCATCTGGAAACGGGTAATCATTTCGGCTGTAAACAGACACTGCATCTGTGACATTGGTTGCTTGAACATATACAGTTTGTAATTGTAATTATAAACAAGATATAAGGCAGACAAAATAGCTAAGGGATTGCCACACCTTCACATAGCTCGGATTCCCCATACATACCTCTAAATTACGAAATGATAATGAATTGGGAGCGTACATGGAATAAATCTAAGAGGAGATGTGTATGGAACAACACAGCACTGCGCAGGAAATAGGCACGGAAAGAGACTTGAAGCATTGCATTGGCCTCACAGCCTTGGAACAGTTTGTACAACTACTGGGGACTTTAACCTGGGTCCCGTTTCATTAACAGTCTTATCTTAAATCTTTCTTATCTTAAATTTCCCATTTAAGAAGTTTTTCAAGAATTTAAAAAAACCGTTGCAAAAAGCATTTCTTAAATTCATGTTCTGAAGATTTTCATGTACCCGTCGTCTGTTTACATGATAGATAAAAATGGCAGCCATATTTACACAAGAACGCTCGCGTTAAGAAAGGTGTACGCTACTTCACCTTAAAGTTACGCAAACAATTAAGAAATTCTTAAGTTCTTACTGAAACGCTTTTCTTAGCAAAGAATTTCTTAAGAACTTTCTTAAGCTAAGAGGTTCCTTGAGAAGGTTAATGAAACGACACCCAGGTTTGTGGTAAGCCAACATAGCACTTGGCCGTTAGATCGCTATCTTCCAGCATTTAACTCATCGTATTTGTCACTGTAGGTAGGAAATGAGAATGGTGGCATGCTAATTGTCACATTACTACTATTGCATGGAAGTATATTTTACGAACTCGAGTATTCTAGCAGAAAACAAACATATGAAAAAAGATACTAGAACAACATAAAATAAAGGACTGGTTTGTTTGGGAGCACTGTTGTCGCTTTATGTTCTCTGGTCTGGAATTTCTATTCCCAATGCATCCGTCTCAAAGTATCTTTCTAATCATTCAATATTGTCAGACAGAAAGCAATGGGAAGTGTGAATTCATTTGTATCGTACAATCTTCATTGTTAACTCAGTAGTGAGAGAAACAATTATCGCAGACATGGTGCACCAATGAACTATATTCATGTATTATTCAGACGTTTGCAATAAAACCTGACTGTTACCAACACATTCTGGGCAGTAGGAGAATTAGTACTTGTTCTGGAGAGCCATCCTAAACACATTGGACTTGAACAAACATCAAAGAATATTCTAAAGTTCACATCCTTATTTGTTGATTTGCTATGGAGACCATGATGTGACAATTGAGTACAAGGAAGAACCTAGTAAAACGAGAGTTTGATACACAGATTGAAACGATTAAGTTGTTACAGGGAACACCGCATACACAAGACAAAGGCTTCAAGTTTATAGGTTATTCTGTCTCCTTTCCTCCGATCAACAGTGATGTCATCGTTGCAGCTGTTATCATTTCTTTAGATTTTGTTTCCAAAATAACACAATTTTGTTTTCAAAATTACACAATTTACGGTCACGTGATTAGACAGTGGAATAATAATTGGCTAATTGAATTTACAAATAGTGGATGACAAAATGGCACACGAAAACTGCGCAGCAAACAATGTGTTGACCTAATCAGTGTCCCTGAGTTACAAGTCAGGCCCCTATTTTACGACAACACTTAAATGTTTACTTAAAGAAGCAAAACTACGTTTAATTGACTATCAAATAATATTTTCTTAAAACTTTTATTTTGATATATAGATTTATAGTAGAAAATTATCTAGAGAGCACAATTTGACAATATTTCTCATTTTTAATTATTTATTTAAATAACTTTTAAGGCTGATACAAGATATTTAAAATAGTTACCGACTTCATACTAAAATATTTTCGTGAAATCGGGGTGAGAACTAACATGAACTTCGGCCAGCACATTATCAAGTTGACTTTATTTTAAATTGCACTTTAATTTGACATTTTAAGGTTACTTCTATTCTGATGTTACTATTTTAGTTACGGGGAACAAGGTCAGTATAAGGCTGCTTGTTCCTCTGTGCTCGATTAGTTACTGTATGTCTGATGATATGTACGTGATGGTTGGTTTATTTTAATGATTAGTTACTGCCTACTTAGTCAATTAATGTATATATGTTGGAAATCAATGACCATATAGCGATAAGGTGTGAGGTTAGCTAGCTGTTAAATCGATTTAAACCCCCAGTATTTTTTACTGACAGTTCCAAGGCTGTAATTCGCTATATGAGTGTTGTTTCTGTTTATGTTATGAATGTGTTTTGTATTTCCCTTTCCCCTATGCAATTCTGTCACTTTATACAGTGTTCAGAGTGTTTCCTGCCCAATTTTGGCCTATTGTGGCCAGTTGTCTTAAATTGTCCTGTGAGCTTTTCCATCCATTAATTCCCACCTCCCCCTCCTTTTACTGTCCACTTTGATTCTCTTAATTATTCCTTATGGTCTGTTGGGCCGTTCCTTTTGCCTCTGTTCCTTAATATGTGTACAGTTTAACCTCCTTAGGTGCGTTATGTTTTGTGGATTGTTGTTTTTCCTGAGGTCTGCGTGGAGAGGTATTGTCTTGTGTATGTGGCGTTCCCCGTAGTTACGTATTCTCTCTGTTTTAGCAACTTCCCCACATAAAAAAGAGAAGGAAAGATCACTTTCGAAGTATTACATTCCGTCATATTTCACGGAGAACAAACTACCCACACTGGATTCGAACCTAGAAGCTTCCAGATTGGCAATAGAGTGCTTTAAGACCATGCAACGCTAGTAATGATAAAATGAATTAGCTAAAACTGTATTTCTACGAGTACCAAATACATTTTAGCAGTTAAACATAACATTTAGTGATTGTATTTTATTAATATACGCCTTTATATATCCGTGTCTTTTTCTAACTGATGCTGGCATGTTCAGCATTAATGCGCAATTAGGCAATTGCCAGCTGTTTCATCGAGCTCAGAATTACAGGGAAATATAAACATATAATCATCTTGCAATCAACAATGTGCCTTATACGGCATCAATATGTAACACAGAGCGCTGCAAGGCACTTGCTAGATTATATTCGTTAACTTTACACTATAATTATATATTTAATGTTGATGGAAATTTGTAATCAAGTATATTTATTAGCAACACAAAAATCTAGATTAAAGCCGACGATATCACCACCGGCGCAAAGTATCTACAATAGTATCACTTAATAAATACAAATAGTTAATGAAACATAATTGGTTCTTGTAGATGTACATCTAAACAGTGATGTTTTATTAAATACGCGCACTCTGCTTAACCAGACTGTAACTTTCTAATTCATTCAAACCCGGAATTTATACCAACTGGCGTCCAACGATTCACATAGCCCTAACAATCATGGCAACTAATCGTGCAAGATATCAACAACGACAACTTCGTATGCCTTATTGTCGTATAAGGTGGAAATGTCATTGATACAATCGACATCGATATATATCCTTTTTTTACTGTCGATCGATATTCGACACACACTCACAAATATCGATTTTATTGCGGACAAATACAAGAGAATGGATAGAGTTTAAAGATGTACCAAAATAGCATACCTTCGTCCAGTAGTCGGCTGCTTCAGTTCCAAGGCTGTGTTTCGCTGTATGATTATAACCCTTGTTTTAAATGTATGCTAACTTTCCCTTCCCCTCTGTGCAAATCTTTCACTTTATATAGTGTTCATGTTATTTTCTCCCCAGTTTCGGCCCATTGTTGCCAGCTGTCTTGACCTGTTCCATCCATTAACCCTCCTTATTTGTCCTTAGTTATCCCTTACGGTCAGCCAGACCATTCATTGCGCCCTTGTTCCCTTACGTATGTACCTTTGAACCTCCTTAAGTGCCTTATGTTTTATTAATTGCTGTTTTCCCGGAGGTTGGTGTGGAGAGGCACTGTCTTATGTATGTGGCGTTCCCTGTAGCAACTTATTCGCTCTCTTTTGCTTGTTAAACAGTGCTCCAGTGGATTCCGAATGGTGACATATTGGGACAACCATCTGCAGTATTGGCCTATTACATACGATCTATCTTGCTGTTGTAATTATTGAAGCCAATAGATATACTCGTCTTTTTCTATTTGAAAATGTGTTTTCGACCTCCGACAAATAAAGCACCGTTATTTCATAAGTCAATGTCTTTTCCTACATTTATTGTGACTTCGTATTAGTCTCAGCAATTTTGGGCCATTCACTTTCGATTCGTTGATATGTAATGACAATTTCATTGATGTATACTCATTTACGAATAAGTAAAAGACTGACATTTATCTTGTGTAATGATGACATATTTTCGTTGGTGAAATTAGGAGTAAGGATTGTCAGAACTATTTGACAATTAGTTCCATAAAAGTCCACATCGCTACGAATATATAACATTACATATAGTTTATTGGCATGAAATATTTCCATAAATGTAGCCAAAGAAACAAATAAACAAATGTACATTAGTGGTGAAAATGTTTGTTTGTTTCAAGATCAATAAAGATTGCATAATTGGTAATACGTATTGACAGTATTTTGTAACATTTTTATACTTCTAATTTCTTTCTTTAAAAGCAAAAAATAAAAATGTTGCTACATTATTTTTATTTTTATTGATTTGGGGACATAAAAAATTCAAATATATATCGATTCAGATCAACCCTCCGCCTACATATCATTTGAGATCATCGCTCCGCCTACAAGTCATTTGATATCATCGCTCCGCCTACATTTCATTCGAGAACATCGCTCCACCTACAAATCATTTGAGAACATCGCTCCACCTACATATCATTTGAGATCATCGCTCTGCCTACGTTTCATTCGAGAACATCGCTCCACCTATACTTATCATTTGAGAACATCGCTCCAGCTTCATATCATTTGAGAACATCGCTTCAGCTTCATATCATTTGAGATCATTGCTCCGCATACAGTTCATTAGAAATCATCGCTCCACCTACATATCATTTGAAATCATCGCTCCACCTATATATCATTTGAAATCATCGCTCCACCAACATACAATTTAAGAACATCGCTCCACCTACATATCATTTTAGAACATCGCTCCACCTACATATCATTTGAGATCATTGCTCCACCTACATATCATTTTAGAACATCGCTCCACCTACATATCATTTGAGAGCATTGCTCCACCTATATATCATTTTAGAACATCGCTCCACCTACATATCATTTGAGATCATTGCTCCGCATACAGTTCATTAGAAATCATCGCTCCTCCTACATATCATTTGAGATTATTGCCCAACCTACAAGTCATTTGAGATCATTGCTCCGCCTACATATCATTTGAAATCATCGCTCCACCTACATTTCATTTGAGAACATCGCTCCACCTACATATCATTTGAGATTATTGCTCCGCCTACAAGTCATTTGAGATCATCGCTCCACCTACATATCATTTGAAATCATCGCTCCACCTACATATCATTTGAAATCAATGCTCCACCTACATACAATTTAAGAACATCGCTCCACCTACATATCATTTTAGAACATCGCTCCACCTACATATCATTTGAGATTATTGCTCCGCCTACATATCATTTGAAATCATCGCTCCACCTACATATCATTTGAGAACATCGCTCCACCTACATATCATTTGAGATCATCGCTCCACCTACATATCATTTTAGAACATCGCTCCACCTACATATCATTTGAGATCATCGCTCCGCCTACATATCATTTGAGAACATCTCTCCACCTACATATCATTTGAGATTATTGCTCCACCTACATATCATTAGAAATCATCGTTTCGACTACATATCATATGCAAAAATCACTTTATATATATATACCATTCGCCTGCTTGAGTTTTAGATTGAACGTTTTCCCTGTGCATGGTTTGAGATCATCGCTCCGCCTTTTAATCGTTTGATATCATCGCATAAAGTTTTAAAACCACCCCTCCATCGATATTTTTGATATCGTCGAACTGCCATTATACCGCATAAGATCATCGCTCCGGATTTATATGGTTTGAGAATTTCGCTCCGCCTATATATATATTTTGGTACCATAGCATCGCATTCATATTCTTTGACATATCTATCAGGTAAGACCATCCGCCTATATAATAACTATTTTGTTTGAAATCATCACTCTGTCTATAGATATAGTATGAAGTATGTATCAATAGAGGAAACCACTATGTACATATGAGAACTGATAGAAAGAAATATCGACCAAAGTAATCTAAATGTCATTTAGAAGTAGCCATACCACATTATGGTATCGGATGAGATTAGCAGAAAAAAATACTTCGGATATTACATTGTAAACACTGACGCAATATTGACTTACTGAATGACTCACAATTAAGGCTTCACATCATCTCAACGATTGTCTCGACAAGATATATGTAAATAATATCTAAAAAGAGTGCATTATAATAATACTTGATTTTTTGGACCCGGAGTTTCTAAACGTTGAGATACGTTAATAGTCTGTGTGCTTGGACGTAGACTTAAAAGAAAAAAATATTGACAAAAAAATCGCAACATTACATATGAATGTTATTAAAAGCATAATAAATAATATTTATACTAGTCTGAGAAAACCATTGTTGCTTCGCTCGTTATCATAACAATTTAATAACATATTTTTTATATGGTTTCCGTAAATGAATTCTGACAATCGCCAAAAAGTGGTAGTTTACAAGCGGTACAAACCAAGTTTGATTGACTATACATTCAGTTCAGTCAGACGTTTAATTCTGACTTTATAGTGTTATTGAGAGTCGAGCATGATTTTAACTGTACACTATTGTCGTTCGTACCGCATAATTATAGTATTTTTTAAACGGAAACAGTCGTAAACAAACTGCGAAGTGGTCAGCCAACAACAACATGGGCATGGTTCCTTCTATGTGAAATTTGAATGTAGATAGTAATTCGAAATTGGTCCGCAACCTCTGATTCATGCAGGAAATTTGCCAGTTGCTTGCAGAAGAATGTGCTAGTACGGGGTTTGGAACCAAGAAATGCTAGTTTTGTTAGGTCAACTGACCGCCGTACATAACTTCTGTTGAAAACTGGTGCAAACCTTGAACACTCATTAAGGATACTCAGGGGCTGTGTAACTTGGGTCGCGTAGGTTAGTCTCAGCACCTCAGTTAATTTCATGTTCTTGTAAACATTCGACTTTTGGTAATTCGACAGTTACGTGAGAGGTCGGCATGCTGTTAAACTGGTTTAAGGTCTCAGTAGTTTTACTGACAGCTACAACGCTGGAGCCTGTTGTATTTCCTTAAGTGTCGTGTTCCATTGTCGCACAGTCTTGTCTCTTTCCATTTTCATGGTTTTGATTTTGTTGAGTATGCCGCGTTGATTGGTTTCTTTGTTCTTATCATCTCGGAATGATTTTCGTCCTTCAGTGTGTGTCCCCTCGTCCGTTCGGTATTGACTTTTTGCCGTCCAGTGTGTATGACTCCTCCTCCTTTCCTCTAATTTGCCTAGATCTTTTTAGCGAAGTTCTGAGTTGTGAGCATGGCATTCCCTATATGTATGAATCCGTCCTTTCACCTCCTTTCCTCCAATTTGTCTAGATCTGTTTTGGGAAGTTCTGATTTGAGAACATGACATTCCATGTTCCACATTTTGCACTTTAAAGATATGTTCAATTTATTACCAATGTTCTACATTTGATTATGTGAGACAGTATAACTCAATAAGTCATACACTTTTAATGAACAGCGACTCGCTATAAATATTGTCGAAGAACCGTTTATAGTAACATACTTATATAATGTAATAAAACAAGAAACAATCTGACTTAATTGTGTTAATTACAGTGATGGGATTTTCACGAGGTTACTACGAAATGTTCTACTAAACAACAAATGTGATTACAGAGAGCGCTCCTGTAGCATGACCTTGCAAGAGAACGTAGTCATAACAAAACGAACCATAAGTATGTTCATGCCAAATATTTTTCTAAGCGATAATCATTTCGGATCAAGCTAGTGTTGCTTTATTCTTCACTATGGCAACCATTAATTATTCTAAACGGTAAACAATATGCGCATGTTATTCAAATCATGAGCGTAATTCTGTTTATTTGATTCAAATTGATAGAGATACACATGTATTTACTACTCTATAATTGATACGAATGTTAATTGAGTTGTGTAGCTTAGTCGGACGTTGACATCGGACACCTACAACGAAGAAAGTGAGGGAATTTTCTCAAACATATTTATTTTGTTGACCGTTGTGCTTTCAATGGGAAGTAGGTAGACACACTAGTAAGACCATGGTTTCCCTACATATTTATTATGCTCCCCGTTCCCGAAGGGGGAACATATAGTCGCCGCTTCGTCCGTCCGTGCGTCCGTCCTTCTGTCCGTCCGACTTTTTTGTCCAGACTACTTCTCAGAAACTACTGACTGAAATTCAACAAAACTTCACGGGAAGCTTCACTACCAAGAGGAGATGTGCATATTATCTCACAGTTTTGGTTGGACTATTTTTCACGGAGTTATGGCCCTTTGATTATGCAACATAGTATATATGGATCCATTCTTGTCCGTACTAATTCTCAGCAACTTTTGACAGGCATTCACCACAACTTTATGGGAAGCTTCACTACCAAGCGGAGATACGCATATTATCAGGCAGTTCCGGTTCGACTGTTTTTCATAGAGTTATGACCCTTTGATTATGCAACATTACCATAAAAGTTTCCAGCCATGCAAGATAATATGCATTATATTTTTTAATTTTTCAAGTAAGTTTTTGTTTTATGTAAATGTTTGTCTACCTAGTGTTTGTAATACATAGTTACATGTATATATTTGATTTTAAATATGTATAGTTTTATGAATTAATTGTGAATAAATGTTTCTTATATCAGTAGCAAGAGTCTTTTTCAGTTTTTATCAGTTAGCAGGATTATCATAGCCCAATATGTAATTAAATTGTTCACTATCTCAATTTCATTGTACATTTTTGTGTACCTTTTTTTCTTAGGTGATCCAGGACATTTCAAGTGCAGCATATTACATTAAGATTTTAACCATCAACAAAGTGAGATTTTCGATAAGAGTCTGGTTCGACGTTATAACCATACTTCGGGGAGCATCCTTCGGTTCCATCGATATCCTTGTTTTAATAATTCAAACCTATTTATTTCCGTCTACGCACAAGTGCAGCACATATCTTCACAGTTTTACTCATCAGTGGTCGGGAATGTCTCCAAACTGAGCTTATTACCTTTTATGTCTTCTGTAATAGCATGTTCTACAGGTTATACAGTTATACATTTCCTCAAGGCTCTGTCGTCTCTCCGTGCTGCAAGCTGTAGTGTGGTAAAACCTGTCATTAATGGATATGTATTAGGGTATATATCTGCTAATAAATTTCACTCTGGGGGAAAATCAAGCTCTTCTCTTGTACCAATGTTGTCAATTAAAACATACTGTTGAGTGTCATTAATATGACCATCTAATCCACTCTCAACATGGACAAATATTCTGCTGTTATATGTTACAAACTGTGAATGTAGAGCATGATAATGTCTGTAACCTGAATAAAATTCGTGTTGTGGTTCATTACTTGGTCTGTTGAATTCATGCGATGTACCATCAATAGCGCCGACTGCGCATGGAATATTTAGCCATTCTCCATACGTTTGCCTCCATTGGTCAAGTGTTGGCCATTTGATAAAAGGGTTTACCTTAGTTTCAAATGGTTTGAATATCCATCGAAATTTTTACTGATGAAGAACTGACGTTAAAATTAGATGATTCAAGCATATGTAATTTGACATACGTATGTAACCATATCATGAATAATAAAACCCTATTTCGAAAAGACAGTTTATGCCTTGCTATATTTGGCAGTAAATGAATATCAAGAAGGTTTACTAACTGCGAGAACGATTCAGGTGTCTCTCCAGGTTATAAAACTGATAACGATTATCGCAGAATAAAGTAAAAACATATCTTCCTTCATAGATATTAATGTCCTCCGAAAACAGCCTATATCTAACGTTCAACACAGGATATGGTGGTGGTTGAAATGTTGTCAGTAAAACATCATAGATGGTAAGATAATCGCAACAAAATGTATATGTAACGATAAATACGTTCTACCACAGTATCAATTGATGAAATATGATTACGTCAAACAATTATTAAACTATTGCTATTTAAAATACAAGTCATTCTGGACGATGGGATGTAACCGCGTTCAAGACGCTACTATCTGTCCCTTTAAATATATCTCATTTAATAGGCCTCTTACCAACGGTTTTCTCGTGATCGTTTAGAATCACATAATACAAAACAACTCAACATTTTTTTGCAGTTTATTTACGGTTTGTAGCCATTGTAGATCAAGGTAAACGTACTATACATTGTTTGTGTTATGATAAATTTTATAGGGTAGAACTTAGTGCGAAAATCAGTAAATAAATAAAGTTGCCTTCGCAGTAAGCATTACTTCCGGTATCGAATTCGGGTGTGGAATGCTGCGGTTGGCAATTTTCAGATTGGTATAAATATTCATGAGTGCCATGTAGATATTGTCGAACTATAATCCAGAAAATGATACTAAACGTGACCCGCACCAGTCATTAGTACATATACACCATCACATGAGAATTTGAGAATTAGCTTGAGAAAACCGCTTATTTTAATCCGTTGTCCGCAGTTCGATGTCCGCGTCCGACTAAGCTGCAAAACTCTAATAATACAACAGTTTACTGACAACTGAACAAACACATATACCTAATTAGGTGCTAGCTTTTTAGTATGTTTTTTAGGGGGGGGGGGGTTGCAAGCTACCGACGAGTATTTTATCGACATCTATTTTGAAAGTTGTTCCTACCCAGCATGCTCTGCGTGGAACTGAACATATTATGTGCACAGCGCTGTCAAAGCTGTCCCATAATGCATTATCGTCATAAATAACATCCTGTGATCAATTAGGTCTTTCCGATGATTTAATGCAAACACTTGCAACACGTATTTCTTCTTTAATTAGTGTGTAAGCTTAATTGGTGTCAAATACAAGCTAGTTACTTCGCCTGGTATTTCCTTTTTATTCAGATAAAAGCCATTTCGTACTTGTGGACGCCAATAATTGTCTGCATCGGTTACCTTGGAAACAATGGAATAATGATTCGTTTTGAAATTGAACATAGTAAAAGCGCTTGAATAGCCGCGGTAATTATCTTAAAGCATCTGGGAGTAGAACAAGTCCTTTTATCATTGAACTGCAATGAAATATCAAACTAACATACACACGGCGACATCATCTTTCGTTCATTGAAATAAAAAAAAATATTTATTTCGTAATTATATATAACATAGCCGTATTTATATAGTACAAGAATGCTTATGTTGTTTAAATCAACGGTCGCAAGCCAGAATGCTGGCTCTACATAAACAATGAAGTTTAATTCGTATGTTCACAAAATTAAAACTATTTGATAATAATTTAACTAAAAGTAAACATACAATAGAACACTTTCATGTTCTTAACCAACAAATCCAATTATATACCATTGCCTCTTTCCAAAGTTTTGGTATTATGAAGCCAGTAAGGTGTATGAAGTTACTAGTCCAATCAATCTACGGAAAAAACACCCTAACCTCAAAAAAAATGCAAAAGAAATAACAATCAAACGGTTTTACAAGATATGATTTGCAGTTCTGATGTATAAGAACTGGCTAATATGTGTTAATGCAGTAAAACTTCACTTGAAGACCATCATAAAATGGTCGTATTTTAATGGATCAGTTTTTCTATCAAATTTTATCTCAATAAGTAAACACCTCATAAATAAGTACATTCGGAACTCGTTCATTCGACAACCTTTTATCCGATTACTCGGTATTATCCGCAATAAATATCAGGACTCGATGTATCTTCTTATGCACGTCGTATTGAAATGGCCTATTCGAAACCATGTATTATTGGAAATAACATTTTGGACCCGATGAATTCGAATGAACGAGGTCCGACTGCATTTTTGAAATACCTTCTTAAGCGTAAGTGGTCTTATCATTAATGTTTCACTGTGTGTATTACCTACTTGCCACCATCATCAGTGCAGTGGTTTTGCTCGCCCATATCTCACGGAACTTGGCATCAAATCTCTAAAAATGTGTCTTCATTAAACATTTTAAGACGTTCGTCATGAAATACTCCCTGCAGGATGTTTCTTTAATCAATGACAGATGTGGGTGGTTTTTAATTACAACAAACAAAAAGTGGTGACATTTGAAAATGATTGCATGTACTGTTTTAATAATTTAAAAACTAATTACAAACACTCATTACAACGATGGAAAACACGGTATTTGTGTCTTCGAATACTGGATGAACTTTGTTGTCTTCCAGTAGTTGATTTAATAATCGCACCAAATGCATTTCTTGCGACGACGTGAAACAGTCTTGCACAAAACTATAATTCACTGAAAAAGCATTTTATGCCGAGTTTCTACCTATCCTATAACTGTCACTTCCGATAAAACTGACTCTAAAAACCAGTCTCAAAATACTGTCCTATCATTGGTCAATTTTGAGACCAAGTTCAGAACTAACCAATCAGAGACTTTCGTTTTGAAGTTGATCTCCAAACGGAGATTTATGATCTGGTGAGTGAGCTTGTGGTATCTGTAGACCTTTTGACACTTTCATTACACTTTCTCATAAATTAATGCCAGTCAGTGATGTATAGTATGTAATCAAAGATGTTTAAAACACAGAATAGTTATCTAGGGTATCTAAAAGTAATTAATTGTCTTAAAACGAATCTCATTCGCAGCATATTTCGCCCGAGTCCAAATCTTTTTGTTTCGCTATGTGAGAACAAAACCACTGCCCGCGAGTGTAACGTGAACTGTGTGCAAATGTTATTGATAGTTTGCTTAATGTCACTCGAGACAACTACGTCTTTGTTCAATCTCGATGAACATTTTGAAACAATCTGAAAGTTAAGAAAACCAGAAGCAATCTTTTAACCCAGTGGCAACGTAACAAATTCAAAGTATCTGAATAATTCATTGTTTACCGCTAATTGGGAAGAACTGACAAATAAGGAGAATTACCGATAATTAGCAACTTTGCTTGAAAAGGCTTACTGCTATACAAACGCTTGTTGGTAACATCGATTGAATGAAATCTAGTCTATAGATGAATTGCTGAATCTGTTGATCGTGTATAAGTGTTACAAGAGACTAGTGGTATTCAGTTGATCTATTGTTATAGTGACCTGCCATTAACAAGAGTATTAGAGACACAGTTGTAAGTAACACTACAATATTTTAAATCCGCTGTCTAATGGATATTTTGAGATTCGTTGCGCTACATATATTTACTAATCAAGGGGATGATAACTTAGTCAGTTTCTAATTTACTGAACGTTTCCATGACGATCTCTGTGTTAGATATCATTGGGAGCCATATAATGTGCTCAGACAAGACGTAATATACGTTGATAATTTAAGTGAATATTGGGAAATAATAAAATATATGGAGTGTACAATCTTGCTGAGTGGTGTTCAACCGTTTTTAATTCACTATAATTATACAAATATTGGAGATTTAAATTGGTAAATATATTTTTTTCTTTAGCTAAGATATTTTGCTCAAGTTATTTAATTGTCATCTTTTAAGTACTTCGTTCCAGAGCAACACTCTTAGGTAGGTGAAACTTTTTCATTTTAGAGTTTGTTTTTCCAGAGATTTTTTATCAGTTTGTTTATTTTTTATATATAGTGACGGGATATTCATAATGGTATTGAAGAGAGATTTAAGTACGTAAGTAAATATTGTATTATAGTGAGTTGTGTATTTATAAACATCGAAATATAAACATAAATAAAACAGTATACAAACGCCCGGCCCAATGGGTCTACAAGTTACCTTATAAATATAACATCTTTATAACCGATCATTTAATACTAATAGCTGTATAAATAAGTAAACATAAGTTAAATAGTAAACATATAAATACAAATTTTACTTAGTGCACATACAGTTTAAAAGTATACAATTTTATTGAAAAGGGGGTCTAATTGTTGCATCGTATAACTATACCCATTGTACATACTTGAATATATTCATGTGTAATTCAAAATCGCTATTTGAGAATGCTTGGCCTAAAGATAAATATTTGCAATAAAAGGCCCCCGATCTCCCAAAGAATCTCAAATAGATATCTCAGCTCAATATTGAGATTTGGCTAAAATCAGAGCCTGAGTTTGAGACAAATCTCATTTCGGATCTTTTGAAAACTGTCTGAGAAAAAGCTCATCCCTTTTTTTCGTTTTGTTAATAACGATTTTGAGTTCGGTCTCAAATGAGAAAAGTCTCAACGCCTCGTCTGACATTAACTTTCTCGGGTTAACATGATATGCTATCACCCTCCATGGGATCTGATATTTATATAATGCAACGCCTCGTCTGACATTAACTTTCTCGGGTTAACATGATATGCTATCACCCTCCATGGGATCTGATATTTATATAATGCAACGCCTCGTCTGACATTCACTTTCTCTGGTTAACATGATATGCTATCACCCTTCATGGGATCTGATATTTATATAATGCAATCTGTCGCAATGTATACTAAGACTTGAACGACATTAATGTGTATTACGTGATAACTTTTAACGGTTGATTAAAGCAATATAATGTTCATTTTATGTTCACCTTTTACCGACATAAACATGAAACATGGAAAATGTATTTCAAAAGTTAAAACATCTATAAATATGCATTATCAGAGAATACACTTATAATGTATTCCCCTGTATATTATGGCGACACAAATAGTTTGTAATTACTTCAAATTGATGGTGAAGGTTTTGTCCGTGTGTTACATGATAAAACAAGACTTTGAATTGATTTTTATTGCATTTGTTCATATTAAAAAAGAGGTAGCCAATGTTGCTAACATCACCAGCTAAGCTCCGTTCAAATATATTGCGTTCAGATGGGACAGATAGGGGCCTACGTATTTAAATAATTATTAAGGCTCATACAAATGTCTCAATGTCGTCAACTTTATTTAACAAATGAGCGCTGCTCTTCTGTAAGTGACGTCATTTCAAGAAAACGCAACATGTGATGTCACTATTTGAATGCAGGAAACAATATTTATTCCATATGATCACTTCGTTTCCATATTGCCATATGAGGCAAATATTGCTTGCTGTCAGTAGGTATACTTGATGACGTCACATGTGACATTTTCTGAAAATGACGTCACCGAAAGAAGAGGTTTGAATACGGCGCACAATTGTCTATTTATCGACAAATGCATCGAAATATAAGTTGTGTCGCGTACAAAATTTCATGGAGTACTCTCATAATCCTGAATTATTTAAGAACAAACATTTATCACCGTTATGATTTCGTGTAATACAGTGCAAACTGTCCTGGGCAGCCCTATCTAGAGCAATAACCTTTCTTTAAGAACAATATGTTTTCCAGTAGTAAGAATTTAACCTTTTTGGAGCAGCAACATTTCAACAAGAGCCATAAATTGCGTCTCTCAAAGTGTGTTTCTATGTAGAGGTTGAACTGAACATATACGTCGAGCGTACATATTTGCATAAGAAATAAAACCATAGTAGTAAAGATTTTTTTCTGCAGCCGTAAATCAGTATAATGTTAAAAAAGGTAACTCTCTAAATATATTCGTGTTATATTTGCATTGCAACATATGCTTATCACGTAATTGATCAGCAATAATACCAAGTCCAATTACCATGCAAATCAATTGCGGTAACAACAGTTGCTGTGTGGTGAGATATTGAAGATATGTGCAGACCTTGAACTGCATAAAGCAGAAAGTCGTGGGACATAAACACTAAAGGTTCACAATCATATGTCCTATAAATACAAGTGGTATCAGCTGCGTTCGACAATAATCGAATATCACATCTAAAGGATTTATTTCTTAGCTTGTCTGTCTAAACAAACCGACTGCTGATGTCGTAGCTTGATCATTATCACTGTTGTCATCTGCGACATTATCATCAGCGTCTGTAGAATTTTGTACCGTTTCTGAGACAGTGTTAGACTCGTTTTTATTTTGTTTAACGGTTCTATATAGAGCACACACGCTTTTACTGTATTGACTATCTTTTTGCTTCAGATGTTGAAAAGCAGTTTTTTTAGCACAGCGATCTTAAAAATGACAAATGTTGCAATTAGCTCAGTTTCTAAGAAACTATAAACCCAGTGCAATCAGACGTGAATACATCTTATAGTGGTGTTGTTAAGGACCTTACGTAGACGCACATGGGATGGGCTCACTGAGAAAATTTAAATATAACGGTTTATTCCCAATATTTCGAGCTATTATTGAGTTAATGTACACAATGATTATGTAGCTTGAATATAAGCTAAGGCTGTATATAAGGGTAAATGGATTCCATGATGGTATTGCATCAAATTTTGAATGGAGAAAAATTTGAGCAAGCAAAAGAGAACATCGGCCAAGGACGCTGTTAATCGACTTAATGTATAAAATTTCCTAAAATATCTCAGAAGTTTTTAATAGAGCTATTTCCATAAAACTTACAGGGAAATGATGCTTACACGGAGGTTAAGGATTGAGTGGGTTAAGGCATCACCGGAGTTTAGTGTATTATTTCATATTAGTAACCACTCACTATCTACATTTATATTGGAGTAATTTATGTGATAATGAAGCTATTTATATAGAACAAATGTGAGTAAACTTATCTATCTATATCTATCTATCTATCATGAGTTGCAATGAAGTTACTTCCATCAGTCGTTGAACATACCTAGATAACGTTGACACATATGTCAGGTTTGCGTATGTGGCCAATCGGTGCTTGGATATTGTTAGTAAATTGTAAGGCTTGTCTTTATCCAATATATTCTGATATACATTTAGATACATGTTATATTTTACTGTCTGGATTTCTTGTTTGTCAAAATGAGACACAGACGAGCGACTGCTCCCACACTTGGTTCTCTAACCGGCTGTCATTTATTTTTTTCGGTCGCCGTTAAAACTGTATTATCGTTACACACGAATATATGTAATGGATAGAATCTGAAACGTGAGCCCGGACATTTCAGTCGAAGCTATTTACCATACAGAAATTGACAAATCAATAAAATAATTACCGAAGCGTTAATGCATTCAGTGACGTATAATTGTATTAGTTTATTTTATAATGTCACAAAGTATCAATGCCATTATGTGTTGGGTAAAGGTACGATCCACACATACTTAAATGTCCTTCTATTTGTCCTCTTTTTGATTGATTTGTTGGTTATTTACTTTTAATATCCACAGTATGATAGATACACAGGGCTCTAGAATTAGTTTTTTAAGACACTTTTATTGTCCCGGACTAATGGAAATGTAAAAGTTGACTTGTCCGACATAGGAAACTAGTTGTCCGAGAATATCGGTAAATCCAGTAACAAATACACATATACAATGATAGCTCCACAATCTACAATTAATACTCAGATGTATGTGTTTCTGGGATTCTAAGCTTTGACTTAGAACTTAACAATTATTGATGTTTGTTAGCGTTAAAAACAGACTTGTCCGGGACTAACTTCAACTCAACTGTTGGTAACCCGATTCAGCATAAGACTAGTCCGGGACGTCAGGCTAGTACCATGAGTTTCAAAAGACACAGCCTTTATTTCTCATAAAATGAATACAATATGCATATCATTGATATCAACAGGATCACTTCAAGAAGAAATTGTACTACATTGTATAGTGTTTCAAGAACTGGTTGTATCTCATCATGTCTCTTGCTGTTTACTACGAAGTCATATAAAATGATAATCCCCGCATTTTACAATGTCACCATAGCTTAAACACAACAAAGAACCATTTGTTCTATTTGATCACACTGTCCTAGCATTGTCAATGAATGTTTAGTCTTCATAAAAACCGATACGTTTTGTTTCTTATATGGTTGTCCATGTCTGAACTTCCGTTTTCAATATTGCTATTTTATATGGATCTTAAATTTGGTTGAGTTTTATCATTCGTTTTGATAGACAAACAGTAATGACCAATAAGACAAAAAACAGCATTGGAGAATATAATATGGGAACTCGTCAGGAAATAGACAGAATATCGCGAGAGACTTTTGTGTATTTACAAAATATTGTATGCAAGTAACAATCTGACGGTGTATACTGTATTTCGTAACGGAATTATCAATTCTTAAAGATGCTTTAGATCAGTTTGCTATACTTGCGAAGACATCGCATGTCGAAAATGATTACTTGAAGAGTTACAGTTTTCGTGATCTTATAGTTGAGGTGAATACCGGCCTATCATCGGGACTCGGGACGCTTCTTGATGTGATTGGACGTGTTGGGGGGGGGGGGTTCCATACAGGGAAAAATCAACATTTTGGTTTGAATGTGTGCCAGCTTCAGTCATGAAATGTTAACGACACACGCTACTCACCATGTATCGGACACAGAAACACATATTAATAATTGGCATATAAAATGTTTCTTATGTCATGAATTTATTGGTATTGCCATGTAGGGTATGTAGAAATGACCACAATAGGGTTTCAAAGTGGATAGTCCACAGGACATGTGAATTTCAAAATCAAGTACTCCTCCAGTACACTTGGCTGTCCTGACAACTTGGGAATAGTGACCACTATCAAAAAGGCCTTTTTAATGAAAATTGGAATCAAGTAAATATTATAAAAAACTTTGTTTACTGTCAATATATTGCTTCAATTTGTCATCTATCAAAATTCAACTAGACCCTCGGACTGCTTAACTTCGGGCGCAGGACTTGTGTAGAACTCAAAATAGATATCAGAGTTCCAATTCAAGTAACCATTTTACTGTTTAACTGAAACTTTTATTAATATAATACAGAATAATGTATCTCTTACTTTTTCAATATGTTTAAGCTTATTTATGTATTATCTTATGGATGAGAATGCATTGCTGACCAGTAATTGAGGCAAATTCAGGAAAATCCTGGTACATGCTGGGCTCGAACACACGACCTTCGGATCAAGAGTCAGGAGCTATACCCTTCGTCCTCTACGCCGCAATAAGTTTGTATAGTAATGACATATGCACTTTGACCATGACGCCTTCACCGATCTCCCTTTGAGGTCCTTTAAAAGCCTTTTAATGTATTGACAACATCCTCTGTCGACCTATGATTACCGACGTTTCCTGTAACAACTTAATCTCACCACGTACGCATATTATTTAAAGCTTATTATAACTATGTAAGGGGTCGATTTCGTGGCATGAAGGCGTAAGTGTGAGGGACTGAAGAAGTTCTGCTGAATAGATTGGAAAGCCATGTAATCAATTAAGCTGGATTATAAACAGTGTATTTGTTATTATATACGTAATGATTAATTGCCTTTAGATACCTATGACTACTTAATTTAACACTTATAACATACTAATCTGGACTCAGGAATCTGTTTACATGTTTGGCCAAATGGTCAGAGATCGTTATCATCTCTTGACCGAGACAAGATTCAGCCAGCGAGTATATCTGGATTTACAAAGGGGAAGCTTTAATCTGATTGGTCAGTTCACGAGCGTCTCAGAAAAACAATAGTTGTATCAGCATTTGAACAGGCATGATCACGTTCCTGCATGTGTGATAACAACTATATTAACCCGCCACACTAGCGTCTGGTGCAAAGTCTGCTTACGTCTAGTTGTCAAGTGCGTGAGGGCAACTATGATTATTTATATTATAAGTTTTAAAAGCTTTCGAACTTAAGTGTCATTTCTTTATTATGTAAACAAATCGCTTTAAATTTAAACCGTGGTTGTTGTCGCTGTTCATTTATTGTCTAGAAACACAACGCTGTGGTAAGTTATATAATGATCAATGTATACCTACTCTGTCATTGTATGCGTATATGTTGGAAATCAATGACCATATAGCGGTTAAGCGTTTATTTTTACTGAGAGATTCAAGACTGTAAATCGCTGTGTTGATATTATTTGTATTTATGTTTATATGTGTATATTAAGATCCCCTTTCCCAATGCGCAATTCTTTTACTTGATATGTTCACCCCCCCCCCCCCCCCCCCTTTGGCCTATTATATATAAACTGACTTTCTTGACTTGCACCATGATGTATCCATACTTCGCACTATTCACCCTTTCTGTTCCACTAAATTGTCGGCCAGACCATTCCATGCGCCCCTGTTCCCATTCATGTTTACCCTTGCACCTCCTCAGTGTCTAATGTTTTATAGACTGTTGTTTTCCCAGGGGTCTGTGCGGGGGAGGCATGGTTTGTGTATGTGGCGTTCCCTGTAACAACTTAACCTCTCTTCTTGATACTTGATTTTCATTTCACTTGCCAGTGAATCACTTCCCTGAACTCATGCCAAATTATTTTGAATTATAACCCATATGGGACAATTTTAACAATCTGAATGATTTGTGATTGGAATGAAATTCAATATTTAGAGATTGATAGATTACTTAGATGAACATTACAACAAGTAAACTGAGCACTGTATTATAAATGCGCTCCGTGTGCGCCGATTATGTGATTGAAATATGGCCTAAGCGAATTAGTGAACGAATGGAAGCGAGCAATTTATACTGGATTGTTTCCAAGAAATGGGAGTCTTCGGAGAGAATTAAGATATAAATATCGTCTTTGGTACATGTCTATAGACTGTAGACACAGAAAGTTTACGTCGGACACTGTTAAATAAGATCCGTAATTAGTTAATTTAACTGGTGAGTTTTTTCTTTTTGTGGCTGCGATGTCAGTTGAACCACACGTTAAGTCTGGTATTGTAATATGCGCTGGCAAACAAATTCTCAATTGTTTCCCGATGGATACGTAGGCGTGTTACAGTATTTCTGACCGCAAAATCTTGGAGACTAACCAGTCGTAAAAAAATACTTCTGTAAAGTAGTTGGGTGTTTGTCGGATATGTCAGTTCCTATCAGTCTAGTCGACTCTTGTTCGAATGTGGGACACTCGCTCTGATAACGGTGAGGTTTCATCATGTCAAACTGGTTTAAGTCCCGAGTATTTATACTTCACAGTTCAAAGGCAGGCTGTGAGGTGTTCGTGTTGCTAAGTTTAGTTAGATTTCCAACCTCTTCGATAAGAGACGTCATTTCAAGAAAATGCAATATGTGATGTCACTATTTGCAAACAGGAAACAATATTTTCATCATATGGTAACTTCGTGTTCATATTGCCATTTCGGGCAAATATTGCTTACTGTCATGGTGACGTCACGTGTGACGTTTTCTGGAAATGACGTCACTAACAGAAGAGGTTGGAAAGCGTACAGCGGCGCTCAATTGTTGTTCAGTCCTTTGTTGTCTATTCCATTCATTTCATATTGTTTATACTCAACGGAAATGTCTTCACAAATGCATGTTGGTGATTGCTTCTCGCGGAGAACGTCTTTACAATGTCTTGTTTGTTGTTGATTAATTTAGTAAATGTCTTTATGATCTCATCATAGGGACTGATAAGCATTTGTGTTCCGCGAAACAAGTCTTCATAATGTCTGGTTAGTGACTCTTTAAGCAACCTATGTCGTTTTTGTAATGTTAATCTATACATTTCACACCTCAACGTATCTGCCTCTTCAGCCGTTTATATGTGCTGCCTTCGTTGCGTTTTAAATTACCACCTCTGTATTTCTTATCATTGTAATAAGACTATTTCATGGCAGAAATTTCAATGATTTTTTTTGTTTTATGCTTTGAGAATGTATGTTTAACATCTACTGATACGTCATTAAAAAGAAGAAATGCATGTTGCTAGACAACGATGTATCTTCTATTTTATATTAGTATTTATCTAGGAATGTCTTTGCTTTTAATTGGCTATGCATTTCAGAGACAAAACAATGATAACATAAAAACGTTAAGAATGTTCATACGTTTATTAGACATAATACAATCGAAGTATAAAATGCATACAAGAACTCGATTCAAAATCATAATGTTACGCGAAGTATATTAAGCACGATATAGTAAACTGACATGAACATATTTAAATACCAGAATATTGTCGTGTTATATAGCCAGGCTTTTATTGTGTGATTATCAAATAGTATTTTATGTTCTCCCCCTTTCGGTCTACTGTTGCCAGCTGTCCTGACTTGTAATGTGATGTATTCATTAAATTCTTCCTCTGTTTGCCCTCATTAATTATACTTAGTTGTCTTTTATGGTCAACCAGGCCATTCCCCTTGCATATTTTCCCTTGTATCTCATCAAATGCCTGATGTTTTATGGAAAGTTATTTCCCCAGAGGTCTGTGTGGGGAGGCATTGTCTTATGTATGTGGCGTTCCCTGTCGAAACTTATTCTCTGTTTTATAAGCAATTTTCATTTTAACTTTGATATAGACCAAGTACACAAATGTGCTACATGTTTAAAGATAGCATTCCTTCCAATAAAAACTTTTTTTATTTTCAAAATAATATAGAAGTCGAACGGGAACTGTGACACACGGAGCCCACAGTTTCCGCAAAAGCATACGGAGACATGTAAACACTTATAAAGGCAAGATGGTCACAATTCACACACAAACATGATAGTTGAAAATGGAGATACAGTTTTGAATTGCCAGTGGTAAAAACACCACTGGGGATTAACCCTTAATTAAAATACAATTACAGTCTTTATTACAAAATATATTTATATAAACATAAACGTATGCAAGCACCCGGCAAGACCTATTGACTTACGTTCCGTTTAGCTGAGCATTCACGTAATGTTGCTAAAGATATCAGGAATAAATCTATCATTAAACTTTCTTTTGCTGAATGATGTTTTTACTTATGTCTTGGTCTGACAAGGATAATATTTAAGAAATACTTTAGTAGTGAAAAACTTGTTAAAACATTGCATACACTTATTACTCTGTTATTGCCGTTTTTATTACATGCACCATTATAATGTTGTCTTTTTCAAGTTCTGTTCATCCATCCATTTTTTCACGTACAAAAAGCAATAAAATGACTTGTTATTCTACAAACATTGTATTACATTTTTGTTTTAAATATACATATATAGGTTATCAGAACCCTAAAACCAGGTTTGAACCCCCTTGTGATGTTTATGACACCGACCTTTTCAAGGCGGTCCTTTTCAAGGCGGTACTCCTAGTTCCACCCATTATTTATGTTGTACTTGTTCACTTGCATGTTTAATCATATTATATTTTGATGTCCACATATGCTTTTTGGGATGACTATTCACTTTGAATGTGTCCTTTCCTGCTCGACTGCTTTATCCATTTCTACTACTCAAGTTATTAACAATTTCACAAATAGATAAAAATATATTTAAATCTTAACAACAAAACGCAACATCTACAACAACTTGAATAATCATTAACACAACAAACTAAACATACTTATTACTAATATGTGAACAATTGCCGTATATTATGGTCAGTAAATATATGAAACAAAACTATCACTAATCAATAGTTGTATCATAAATCATCAACCAATTTGTATTTTTCAAAGCATTAATAATTAAGTACAAGCGAGTCAGAAGAAGACAGCATTTACGAGGCTTTTATTGCATCATCACGAGCACTAAAACATAATCTTGCATTCACAGACAACTCATTTGCATGCGGTAAAGAAATTTGCACATTGTGCATATATATACCCTTAAACAGAATATATTAATGTCTTGTTATTCAAATCTATCTGGAACGTATTACAAAGAGATTTAAACATTTCTCAGCCATATGGAAAGACACCTCCATTGAATGCATCAAGTCGCAAGAGCATGTTATTGATACTAGTAGTATGGATCTGTGTTTTGTCTTTTTAGATGGGTCTAAATTATATATTGCATAATAAAAGTATAGGATTGAACCGGTCGCAAGGTGACAATAAGTGCAATGATTATAATTACAACATGGTTAATCAATATATTCAGAACAGAGATAACACCAACAATGTGCGCTGTCATTGTTTGCGTGATAATAGGAAACACGTATTTTGCTTTGATCTACAAGTAACTCAGAGTGTTGTCCGTGTTTAGTATCACATTTGTGAATGTGAGTTCCGTTGCTAAATGCCAAATGTTAAGGTCCAATGTTTATTGCCAAATGTTATACGGAAAAGGATAAAGACGGAGTGCTAAGTCATGGTTATTACCACAATTCGCTTACATAATCATTGGTTATTAACATCTCATTCAGATAACACAAATTTTACTTACGGTCACTTCTTTCATATCAGAACTGATCGACCATTCTTAGTTGAAATTACAAGAATCAGAAAAGCGTGTAATGTCAACAACATCAAAGTGCTGTCTATCTAAAGTGAAATTCAAATTTGTTGTCATGTTGATAATCTAGATTTATTTTATCAAATAAATGAGCCCGAAAACTGCAAAGGAGATGAATATGATACACAATACTTAATACTATAACTTGTGCTTTGAAGAGACAGTTCTGGTGTAAATGATGGACGTCTGAAGATGTATATACATTATTTAAAAAGATGACTATGGAACCTGTAATGCAGCATGTAACAAAAAAGTATATCTCTGCAAATAAAGGGCAGCCCAACTCTACTGTACATAACTAGTAAGCATGTGTCACAGCGTTCATTTAGATTAGCTTTGTAACGTAACATATCTTGGCTAGAACGAAATGTAATGTTTTGTTCTCTGATAGAATTGGTTATCCGTTAAGCCTCCATGCTTAGTCGTCTGAAACAAGAGAATGTCTTTGTAAGCACCCACTATTTATTATGCATACTTTTAATGGAAACTATTCTTATAAATGCCAGGACTCAGATAAATGACAGACTGTTAATTTAGAAGACCAGAATAGTCCTAGTTTGTTCTGTCAGTGAAATTAACTAGTCAATCACCATGGATACCAAAAAGGGAGATAAACAAGTAAACAAAACGTGCACTAATTAGTACCAGTGCATTGATTTGTTCTGTAATGACAGTAAAAGTTCATCAGTAAAATGTATTTGTTATAATAGATGCTCCTGGGAAATAATGGTCAACACATAACTCTTTTATGATGTCATTTTATGTAGCCCTAATGATTATGTTACAGGTTATGTGGAATAATTATTTCTTGAGTATTTGTTGTTTATGTTCGTCATAGTGACATGATTGCAAAAATCCAATAGCATACAACTAAATACGACTAAATACAAAAGGAAGTACATAATTATGTACTTGTGTGCTGAGTCTTTTATAACTGACTGGGGGAGATGAATTGAATCAATGACTGTAAGTAACAGTTATCATTGACCCTCATGATGTAATTCCGTTTATAATAATGTGTTGTGTAATCTCAGAAGGATTTCTCGCGCGTTGAAGAACTGAATGTAAAAAAATACATAATGAAAAAACCCAGCTTTTCATAGGTAATTATCTTTATATGCGATATATTTCTTCTGTTTCATAAATACATGTATATTCACGTATTCATATGAACTACTCATGTTACGCTACTTATTGTAGATATTCGAAGTACTAAAACATAAATTAATTGAAAGTTTTTGAGTTTTATTAAACCACTTATCGGACACTAAAATCTTAGGGCCCTCTCTGTTAGCTCAGTTGGTACAGCACAGAGCTGTCAACCCGGTAGTCCGGGTTCGTTTCCCAGGGCAGGTCATGTTCTTCTGTGAGATTTGGCTGCGGTGATTCGACCTCCACCAAGAAGGTACATGCTCTTTGCGGAAAGACAAGTTAGTACTGGCTGATAATTAATTCCAGGAAAACTCGGTTTGATTAACCGACTGTCATGTTTAACTGAACAAATGTTTAAAACTGGCATTCAACCGAATAAAACAAGCACATGGAAATACGCTAGCCACTCCGGTCAGATGAAACTTATAGCATATTGCTTATAAGTGTTTGTCGCCAAGTATTCGAAAATGTCCAATGAACCAAATCAAAATGCAACAGGCGATAGTCACACATATAACAGATTAGCCGAATGAATTGGAGAGTTGAAGCTCATACCTAGAGGGTTTTATTATCAGAACATATATTCACACGTAAAGCTGAACAACGAGTGATTCTGTCTACTGTCTATATTAAGAAAGGAAAACACAACATGTATGTGTTGGTCTTTAGGTGTATTGTAAAAAGGTAGCAAACCTGAACGAAGAATCGTTCATTTAACTACATTACTTTTAACAAACATTGACTCACTGGTGATTAATTAATTGATTATATCATCAAGGGGAACGCCACATACAAATGAGAATGCCTCCCCACATTGAACTAAAGGAAGCAACAGTTTACAAATATTAGGGACTAATGAGGTGCAATGGTAAATAGGTATGGGAATAGCGGTGCAACGAAAGGTCTGACCCATCAGAAACAACTATGGACAATTTACGGGGATAACAAGGGGTAAAAGTTTAATGGATGGAACACATCACGTAACACGCCAAGAAAATCAATAATCATTGGCCGAAAGACGGTAGGTACGTCTATTATCACCCATCGGATACGTTTGTGCATTGCGTAACTTTTTCCTTTATATAATTATTTTCGTGTAAGGGCAGTATAAATCTCTTATCCACCACTTCAATAAAGACACATTTTGCTGGCCCGGTCTTAATTGTTCGTCAATGTGTAAAAGGAATTATTAGAACGACTTTCTTTAGAACCAAGCATGGTCTCAATTTACTGAGAAATCATCGTATATATGTTCATGTCTCCTTATCCTTTGGGATGGCTCTGAACACTGTATCTGCCATTTCTTGCTCTACTACTCAAGTTAGGTTATCACATACATCCATATTGGCGAAATACCAGCACCGGAAATGTCCCTTTTCACTTACCTTTCCCAGTGTAAGAAACAAAATTTAAAAAAAACTCGGGTGTTTGTTTGCATTTGGTCAATAAAACTACTATGATTTCAAATCATATTTAGCTATTTCTATTTTATTCATGTTGAAAGCCATAATGCTTTTAGAGCTCCATTATCACAATCAAAGTTGACATCTACGTTAGCAAGGTTGTCGTAATCTTTCATGAATTAAATATTACTCATTAAATTTGTTTTTCATTTTGCCATTTAAACATGATCTGGCTCTTTTCGCTTCGACTATTTAGCTGTATTGATCTTAAAACATTCTAGGATTTGCTGTGCTTAGTTTTAAATTCTGTCAGCAGTATTGAATTAAAGGTTTGTGTTTTTTATTTCTTTCATCTCTTCTTCATAATGATTTAATTGTAGTTTCATCTTTCTCGCAATGCAACACACAAATATTTAAAGCCTAATAAACATAATCATCTGAGTATTTTTTATTTTATTCGTGCCATCGTTTCCTCTACAGTACAATTGTACACATAATTTTACTAAAATATCACAATTTCATAATAATTCAAATTCATACACATTTCCTTATGTAAGCCTCGCCTCGAACAATTTTACGTATGAAAAACACATATTCAATTGTTAAATATATGGAAAAAGTTACATATACATAATTATATAATATAATATATATGCTGCGTGAAAATGTAAATTTGCAAACTATAAACTATTTATGTATCAATGGATACAAAGCAAAGATGTGATATTCCTTTAATATTTCATTTCAATGAAAATCACACACAGTTGTACAAAAATAAATCAGTTACAGAAGCTAAACGATTTCCCTGAATAAATGTCTTCAGTTACTATGACAGCGAAATAATAAATGGATCATTTCCCTTTATGTATTATTTGTTATTAGTAATTAATCAGCAAAACAATCTTACTACCTACAATATATGCTTTCGTTAACATGGTAACGGCTAAGTGATACAAAATTACTTTGAAATTCTCACGAGAATTCAATCCGCCCTTAAAAACCATTGCCATTGTCACTCCTGTCCTGAGCACCACTTTGTGTAGTTAAATTTGTTTCTTTTCAATACAAATGTTTCTCATGTTTGCCAATACTAGTAGATCTACATCCTTACCCAAATTGCAAGTAGTAAGAAATGGAAGAAAATATCTAATTAAGTCACCAAAAACTCATTTGAAAATGCCTCCTGGTCTATTTAAAAGTAAAATACTGCTTCACTACAAACATTAAAATAGAAGTGGAGAAAGAACTGCCACATACAAAAAGCGCAGCCTCCTCCAACACACTTGGGGACATGACAATTATATTATATACATACAAACGGAACAAACGACACAGATATGGATTGGTGACAATAGAACAGCTTAGAAACATCGTCGAGGAGTTAAACCTTGTGATACCATATGTGTGTTGCATTTTGCGATACCTTATGAAAAGTTCAAAGGTAATTTCCTCTTATCTGCCTAAAAGGGCATCGTCTTCAACGCCCTCATTCGGGCGAAAACTGATCACATGACAATACAAAAATGCTTGTGACAATAATGCGATAATTGTTACGCTATTGCCAGACGCTAGTAACACAAGGACCGATATTATTTTTTTTTTACGAAGTTGTGGCATCACAGTAAGATGTATTAAAACAGTAATCGGTCAATGACATTATTTCATGCGTCTCCAGTTAGTATGCCTCGTCTGCTATTTGACAGATTCGTTAGATGTTTTGAGAGCTTGGATTTGTCAAACATGGAATTAATTTCCTATTGCTGATAACAAATTGAATTAATTCCATCTGACCCGTGTTTATCAAAATAGCCGCACGAACTGCTTAATTTTACAGTATTGCGCTTTGTTTCAATCGAAAAGCTGTTATTTCTAAACGTATACTCATGGATCGTAGCTGAAGAACGTGCACGTATCGAGGCATACACTAAATTTAACGAGATGTTTGAAGTCGTATAAGACTTTCATTTAAAAAAGGTTAAAATCAGTATGTAAGACGAACAAATCAGGCATGGGTTTTGGAGTTGGGTTAATATCTTGTCGAAGTCATAGTCAAATAAAAGAGAGATTAAGTTGTTACAGGGAACACCACATACATAAGACAATGCCTCCCCACACATACCCCATGGAAACAATAGTCTACAAAACATTTTGGACTGTGGAGGTGCTATGGTGAAAATGTATAGGAATAGGGGTGCAAGGATTGGTTAACCCGACTATAAAAATAACTGCATGTACGAAGAAATATGGATGCCGTTAAGAATGATTTGTCACTAGAATCAACCATTTATGCTTCCATTCTTCCCTCGATTGAGCCATGTAGTGGGAGCACAGAGACTTAAACTCGTGCTCCTCCTAAATTTGCAAAGATTCGCCTTGCCAGTGCAATGAGTTTAATTTCGGTTCACTATTTTAATGGACGTTTAATGACCATCATGTCTATTTGCTATGACCATGAAGCTCCGATGTCATGTATCCATATTGAAATCTAAGTTGACTACATTTCTGATTCTGAGTCTTAGCAAAATTCACAATTTAAGTTATATTTATTTTTGTTGGCGCTGTTGATAAAAGGAAACAATAGTTTACTGTAGTTACGTGCGTCCTGTAGTCCCTGAAGGTACTGATTTTTTTAACGGTTCAATTATTATATCATTGATTTACTCGTGTCTCAAAATATTGAGAATGAATGAATCGAAGGTCTGGACTAACAAGTCAGTTAGTAATTATGTTGCTTCAGCATAATATAATTATTTTTCTTATGGTGTTTTGGCTAACGTCTATGTTTAGAAATAAAGCCTTTGCCGCAATATGTATGGTTATCGGCACTGTTTCGTGCGTCATTCAGACATCATCAATTTAATTTATATATTTATAATGATGCCGAAATGGTCGGCTTTCGTTTCCTTTGGAATTGAACAAATATGTGTTAAAAGACTTTGCAATATGCACGGTTCAGTTGAACAATCTTTGAAAGAAGGGATTGTACTTCCGTAACGAACATGTAACAACATAATCTATAACTAAGTATTTAAGTCGATTGATTTAAACTGTAATTATTGTTGATGCTTATTTCTTTCCAAGTCTTAATATATCATACAGATGACACGTTTCAATTACAGGAATGAGAAAGGCATCATTCATTCAATTATCAAACAGACTAGCTTAATCAGTAAGTCTGAATATATTAGCGTTGTCTATTCATTAACTAAATTGGACCATTGTTCGTGCTATATTGAAATCCTAACTTAATTTTAGTAATTACCCTTGAAAAGAAACACATTTTGTTGCACACGAAAATAATTTGAACAATCTTTCCCTCCGGGAATCAAGTTACAATACTAGGAATTATGTACACGAGTAATCTCGTTACTGCCAAAGTTTGTCTCGTGTTACTTCATCAAGATATGAAATGCATTTGTTAATAAACTACGTATAGTGAGGAAAGGCGACTCTGATTAAATTATTCGCCATTGTGCATTGCTTTTGGTTCCCCAGGTTCGGAGCAAGCATTGATTCATGTTTTAACGCCCAATGGCGTTATTGTCACTGATCGTTCACATGCGGGAATCCTATCTTTAACCACAATTTCCATCTTTGTCCTTTTCGATTTTGCTTTCTTGAATTGTTCTGTTTTGTATTCCATCCATTGATTCCTCTGTGTTTGTCCTCTTTGATTCTCCTTATGGTCGGCCAGGCCATTCCTTTAGCCCCTGTTCCCTTACGTATGTGTACCATTGAGCCTCCTTAAATGCCTTATTTATTATGGATTGTTGTTTTCCCGGAGGTCTGTGTGGAGAGGCACTGTCTTATGTATGTGGCATTCCCTGATTCTCTCTCTTTGTAATTGTTTACTTGTATAGATTTTCCATGTTTTTCATGTGAATGATATGACCCAAGAGAAAACACTTTCATTTTGTTGGATGACTGAATTTCAAGCAAGTTTTTGCGAGACTGGTTGATTTAAAACGGTCGCAGCGACATTCTGTATTTCCCTAGAATGATAATTTCTTGTGCATCTAGAATTATGTCTTTAATTAAACCGCTATCAGATGTTGATATCAATCCATATACATTATTGTGAAATATACAGGATACAAATAAGAAACATCACTTGCACAAAGTAACAAGTGTCTCAATGCTACACGATTGAACAAGAATCTCATACGAACACGGTACACACTCTTTAGTGCGGCATTTTCTTTTTTTGTGAACAGTTTATCTTGTATATCGTTAATTATCGGTTTGTTATGATCTGTATGATCTGAGGAAAGTATCGTTGATGTATCACAGTCAGGTAGATGTCACAATTGTACATGTATCGGTTTGTGTATTTATAGGTTCTATTCGTTAGATGTTTATTTCTAGTCTGCTGTTCTTGTCGTGATGTAAGACTGTTTACGTACATTTCTAAGATTTCAAAGGAGACACAATGCTGAAGAATTTTGATTGTTAATATTGATTTTAAACTCATCAAACGTGCGTTTGCGCCACAAATGTCAGATTGACATTTTTACTGGTAGAAATCGGTGAATGATCATTCTTAACAAAGGTAATATACAGCAGAAGTATTTCGAGACAGCGCTACGTACATACGCTGTTCAAAACTACTTTCGTGCGGATCATGCTGGGTAGGAACTACTTTCAAAATGGAGTCGAAATCAAATCGCATATAACAACAACAAACATAGTGACGTCACAGTCGGTGTACAGAAGGCATACTTAGTAGAGAGGAACCGCCACAAATTTTAATCGTCACACGGTGAACAAAGAACAAACCAAAATTGATATCTGTATGTCGTAAAATATTTAGAGTCACATTACGGCAATTGTCACATTCATAAATGCATTAGATTCGTATGAAACTGGTCTGCTAAATTAATTAAATCTTCAATCATTCGTAATAATTCTACAAGGAACATTTTATTTCAACCCGCTGTCAGATTGATTGGTATTCACGTATCGTGGTCAGATAACAATCTCGTCTTTCTAAAAACAAAAACATTCAGATTTTCTCCAGAGATAAATGCAAAAAAAAGTGCTTCAAGCGCAGGGAAATGCGACACTTTCTCGTGAACGAAACATGTTTCCTGGACAGTTGAGCATGCAAACGACGTTAAGAAAGCCACTGGGAAAACACAAAGCGCTACACAAACAAAGATTACCCTTGATTACTGATGTAAATGGGAATCAAATGTTATACGACATCTCATTGAGTTGTTTACGCAGTATAGCTAGAGTTTTCGACCGATGTAGCGGGAATCGCAACGTCGCATTCGGTGGAAGTGAACTGAACTTGTAATCATCAGAGATCGGACATACTTACAGCGTAGACCAGAGGAAGTCGATACCTTTCATTGAGAGCTAGTATTCTCGACCTGCTCACTTGTGACGAAATATAGTATTGTTTCGTCCAGACTACCAATACCTGCCGCTGAGTGGTGTGTGTACTAGTGCTACAAACACTTCTATAATAACTTAGTATAACAAACAACACAGCTAATGGATATACAACTCTATTTAAGTAGTATTTTATCACCATTTACCAGCGTTTTGGGATAAATAAACTAGTTTATTAAGATATAAATGTGAGACTTGCAAACCGAGGTAAAACACTAAAGGCAATTAATGGACATACATAAAAGTCGGGATTACTAGTGCTCATACAGTTGAGTTTGGATCTTGTAATGTGTGTCGTAAGAATGGAATTGACGAGTTTTGAATGTTCTATTTTGCAACGAAATAATCGGTAACTATATATGTATGAACATTTTAAAATATGGACCTACCTAGTATTTGTATTAAGGTAAGTAAGTATCTATGTAGACAAATAAAAATCCATCATACGTATATTGATGGAAACAAATATTGAAAATTACTATCTCAAATGAAATGTTTGAATTTTACAACGTGGTCGTTGACATATCGGAAAGAACACACAAAAGCAAAAGCTTTAATTAGATCGAGATTTTATACGACAGTTTATGCAAACTTAAAAAGTTCATTTATCGGCACAGAAGTGTCCCAATGAAATTCAACGTCAACAATTGGTACGTCCCCTTAATTGCTAACTTAAATGCTTTATGTGTATAACTGCTTAAACAATTAACAATAATAATAATTAATATATTTAACCTGATTTATTGTCTAATCTAGACTTCAGAAGCATTTTAGTCATCGAAACAAATAATTGCAGCCATTCTAAGCATACACACTGTATTTCACGACTTAATGGCACTTCCGTTTTCGCGTGCATCTAATTGTTTCTAATTTGACGGCCATTTTGGTTTTGCGTTTTTTCGGAATCTGCAGGTTTGTTTATATTTGTAAATTTTCTATTATGTATCATGTATTGTTTTTAGTATCTGAGAATGTCATCAGTGGCGTGGTTGGGGTGTGGATGGCAACCCTCATTTCGTCAATGGTATATACAGTTTGTATGCATCATATTTTGTCTAAGTTTACGAGGGAGACACAAGAGATATGTGGCGGTATATAGGGGCTACATGCCCCAAATATGAAGATAGTTTGATATAATATTAGTACAAATAACTATGATAATAATGGGACTTACCTATAACATGTCAAAATCTTGAGTATAAATGTTATCCTATATGTGTAATCCAAACTCACCGTGAATTCAAATAATCTAGCTTAGCAGTGGTAACTTAAGGTTCTAATTTCATGGACATTTTTAAATAGTTTTAGCACATATGTGCAACTTTGTCGTTGTGTTCCTTCATATATCGTCCCCTAGTTGCCCCGCAAACAATACCACATCCTTGATGGTAGAGACATGAATGCGTCCTCATCGGAATGGTTCTGTTTCCGCATGAACACACGGAAGTAGCCACTGTTGTGTTCCGGCAATGTGCCGAATCTGGGGAATTTTGCCTTCCCTTCGTTTTGTTGATTCGAGTGTCAGAGTCTATAATATGTTTGTAATGGTTGACATTGGCAAGGCGATATCCCTGTGGAAGTCCTGGTATTTTCCCAGAGCTCTTCCAACGGTCACCCCAGGTAATTTTATGTCCGCTTATCAAATTTGAACTCGTCTGTTTTAACCACAGTGTCTTGTCCCCCTGTCTTTTCACTGCTGTTTAAATGGCTCATTCACAAACTTCAAGACAGAAACATTGCACAATTTACATCTGTTTTCCCACATGTCCTTAAGTCTCGATGAATGTGATTCAGTGAAACTTGAGAGCACCACAAGTACAAGAAATGAATGTTTTCATCCAGTGTAAGATTGCTTCTTGCAAAAGGTCTTAATATTCAGTGTAGGCTCATGTCTGCCTTACCATTCGTTATAACGGCAGAACCATAATTATGTGGTTGTTAGACACCTGGTCATATGACATTGGTCTGTTGCATGTCGGGTAGGCCTTACTTGATGGTATAAGACCATTTCTGAAGCAGAGGTCATGACCTCTTGTTGGGAATTATCTTCTGTATCAAAATCAAATAATTTGTTCGTGATTTGTCTATTTTCTTTGCATACTATTCCCCTCTGCGTTGTTTTACCTTGGTATCCAACACCGCATTGAGTATCCCTGCTCTTCTAATAAAAAAAACAACATAATTTCTGGTTCCCGACGTTGCAACTTGTCGAACTGGCTAGAGTAAGGTGGGGGCAAAATGCCCATACGAGGTAATAGGCATACGCGTAAACATTCTGATATCGTTAGATTTACCTTGCCGCGCGATATTCTTTTTGTGAGGTCTTTTAAATTTAAACATGTATCTTCAAATGTAAGTTTTTAATTCTCATTTTTGTCAATTTACACTATTTTGTGTTAACGCTGATTGGTTAATATTTTAGTTTTGCCTCGTACACCTTGTATTCTCGATGTTTTGCCATTCGTGCGTTTGTTTGACGGTATTTATGCAGTGCTTACATGATCGCGAAATTGTACTACATTCACCAGAAGTTATTTATAGATGTATTATGTTTAGATGTTATTGCCCCTTATCAAAATGCGTTTTGCCCCATACAGGCAAAAATCAATAAAGTTATGTTCAATTTATTGAGCTTAATCTCGTTTTGTATCTCGCGTCAAATATGTTATAAATGTATAGGTCTCGTGCAAACTAGCACGCATAGCCAGTTATGTCTTAATCGAACTCCTGAATATTATTGTATCGTAAAATATTGGCGCTTTGCTGCACCTTACGCTATCTCTTCTGAGCTGAACTAATCCGAACAGAAAATTTATATCCACACTACAAAATGGCTTACGTATATGTACTGAGTGCAAATCAAAACCATCAAAAGATGTGTCCATCTTCCTACAAAGACGTGTAGAGTCTTCAGCATAGACAAACGTAGGCATACGTAGTCGAAAACTTGCTAGATATTGTAGTTAGTAAAATACGTAACAATACACCTTTGATATTAAAATAAAGTCATGTTTTAAGGAACACGAAAAATCGGTCAATGGCGCTACCGGGATTCGAACCCGGGTCTGAGCCCGGGTCTACGGATTGCCGGCCCGTTATGCTAACCACTACACCACAGCGACCTAACGTCATTTTCGTCTAAATTTAACTTATACAAAGTTGATTAAGGTTAACTACACTTTGGACGAAGTACGGGACGAATTTTTACATCCGCCACACAGCACTTAAAACCAGCTGTAGTAATATTGAAATAAAGTCTTGTTTTAAGGAACACGAAAAAGTAGTTTTAGATGGTCTTAATACCGAGTTTAGATATTGATGAAACAATAAAAACTGGTCCATGTCAATACGGTAGTTTTAATGATTTGGTTTTAATAACGAGATGGCCCTTAAGTGTGGTTTTACCGTATTTCAATATCATGTAAATCTGCCTGACTTTTAGTAGGTATCTGTCTGGTTACCACGGTAACAAAACAAATTGAAATAACATTTGTCAGTTATATTTATACAGTTTTGTAGACAATAGAAAGTTGTTAGATTTCAAAATTTATGTTTCGTAGTACAGTCATAACCTGACTGCTTTGTGGTGACGTCATTTCCAGTAAACGTCACATGTGACGTCACCATGTACTGACTGTAAGCAATATTTGCCCCATATGTCAATATGAAAACGTAGTGACCATATGGAGTAAATATTGTTTCCTGTTTGCAAATAGTGTCATCACATGTTACGTTTTCTTGAAAGGACGTCACTTACAGAAGAGGTTTTATATCCCATAGCAGCGCTCGTGTGATATTTACAAGAGACTTCATTAAGGTTTCAAGATTACTTGTATCAGGAAACAATAGTCATTCTGAACATTATTAAACAACGTTATTAAATAAAATTAGCATCTGACTAGAATCAATGGTAAATTTTCAAATGAACAAGTAATGATTAGGATCTAAGAATTTAAATGTTTAAATGGTTTATTTCTTGTCTTCGAGACATTAATTACATGTCTAGAAAATGCGTGTCAACGAATTAAAAGCAAATTTGCAACGATTGATTCCGCAATTCAATAAAATGTAAAAACAATCCGCTATTCGTGTTATTTGTTTATTAGCAATGGTGATATGAGCAGTTACTTGCGAAAAGCAACGAAAACGGTACGAGAAAATATCTCATTGAAATGTACTTATAAAAGATTTCAAGTGTTTACAGATTATTTTCATAGTTTGCATGCTATAGACTGTGCAAGATGCCCTGAGGTATGATATAATGTAATAGAAAAAATAGCATAAATAGTTTGCAACTCCAAACAAATTAGGCGAAATACAGCTTGTATTACGCAAATACGATGTTGCACAATATTATTCACTCAACAATGAACGAATCTCTTCATTAAGAGTTCGCTTTTTTGTTTTGTTATAACGTATCATTATTACACGGAAACAATGATGTTGGAAGTTAATTTCCTGTTGTTGTTATTTATCCTTCGAAAACAAACAAATCAAAACATGATTTATATCTCGATATATTGAAATTTCTAAACTTCACAATTCAAAATTACATGCTTTCTCGCCATCTGTCACGCCGCTCATTGTTGTAATAATGATTGTGCTGCTTTGTAAAAAATAACTATTTTCAGTGTTCAATATGCAAATTAAATATCTATCGATCTATATTAACAATAGTAACACGATAACCAAAACGTGTTAATTCGACCTAAGTGTTGGGCGTGTCCTGTTCTACTTCTCTATTTTTCTATAAAGCCGCTAAATATATTACACACCTTTTATTGTAACTGAGATACAAGTATGCTGCGTATATTATTATTGTTACGATGTATTGTATATCAATGACACGTACACCTCGGAGGACGAACCAGACACCACGTGTCGTCATGTAGCATATGTTTATTGTGACAATAGTAGTTAATCTATACGAATTTTCATAGTTTTATAACGCGTTCATGTATTATATGACTAGCAACTTATTGCACGTTATTATAGGACCGTAAGTGGGTTGGTGGTTAATGTATGACTGTTTGTACGTTGATGTTAATTGTAACACATTTATTAAGAATACATTAAGTATATAATGGTTTTCGTAATCACCGACCTGAGTATTGCATCAAATAAATAATAAAATCATCACTATCCACCCATTTCGCGGAACAAAACGAATCCACTTCCTGATAAATGTATATGGAAAAAGTAATATATATGGTGGCGGATGTCTGCCATCTCTTTCTAGCGTGTTGGCGCGTTTGAATGGCACTTGAACGACAAATAAAGCGCCAAAATAAGACAAATTATATATATGTAATTCTGGCGCGATGCCAACAAATTCTTAACTTGTCAAATCGAAGGCCCCGCCGACACGCCATATTCACAGTTGTCGTTGTCGCCAGGCGCTATGTTCACAAAGAATCATATTTCAGGATCAGGATCAAGATCAAATATAAGATCTTTCAAACTTTGTAAAAATCGTTATACAAAGCTTAATCATTATGTGACAAATATGAACATCCTGCAAAACTTAAATTCAAATGTCACGCTTGTTAAGAGAAAGATGGAAATTTATAAGTTACGAACGATTTTTGAAAATTGATCCTGATTTGATGTAGATCAGTGTCAGTCATAAGTAAACATGGGACCAGAGCGAAATGAAATGACAGAACTCGGCGGCAAGGGGATTTTCGTTTTTCAGATGAAGGCACATTCTGGAATGTATTTACTAGACACATATACAACATTTCGTAGATTTGAAACTGTAACAGACATATATACCAGATACAGTAATTGTAGGCAAATTTTGATATCTTTGTCGTCTGATATGTTCTAAGATAAACATCGAAAATAGGACAAATGCGACGCTAATGTATTTAGTTATTAATTTGAATATCAAACACAATTGTTATTTACATTTTCTAGACACATGAAGGCAGACATATGTCTAATATTTCTCATTACTGGCGTCATTTCTATGAGAAAATGAGTTTAAAAATGTGATTTTGAAGTATAAATTAGACTAACGACCTAGGAACTAAAGAAAATACACTGCAGGAGATATAACAAACATATGTTTTTGTCTGGGTGATAACTAGAATAGAAAATGCACGTACAATGTAGTATGTCACAGTTCTATGTTTGTTGATATAATATAACACAACTTTAGTTTACGTTCCACTAACATGAGCGACCCGCCTTTCCAAAAACAAAAGCATTCCATTCTAAACGTTCAAATACGAACATTCCTTAAATGTATTAGTGGTTTTTCTTAACGGTTTTTCAAACAGAAAGTATATGGAAAATCTGTACTCAAAATTAATGTTGATTTTGCATTCATATAATTATGTGTGGTTAGTCTCCATGCATTCTGGTCCCGATCTCTCAAAGCATCTCAAATAGAAATATCGGCTTACTGTGAGATAGAGACTGAGATTGAGACGAGTCTCTATTTGGATCTCTCAGAAAATTTCCGAGAAAAAAGTGTTTTTTGTTTGTTTTGTAATTCCTGATTTTGAGTCCGGTCTCAGATGAGGCAAATCTCAAAGATTTGAGACAATGTTTGAGCTGAGGTTTAGCTCAGATTAATATGCTTAGGGAGATCGGGACCTTATTACTCAAGAATACTTCCAGAATACTGTGAAATCAGCAGATTGAGTTTAAGCGATTGCTCAAGATGAGATTTTTGTGAACACAAGACCGGTTGTACAACCATTACTCGGCACATAATTATTACACTTAAAATCTCTGAATCACATTTACAATTCAAACCATTAACAAAGGATACTCCATGGAAGGTGACTTTTTGAAATACAAATTGCACACCCGATCCTCCTTAATCAGACTTGATCTCCCGAAGCACTTCAATCTACGCTAAAATAGCTCAAATATTGTCTCAAATCGTTGGGATTTTACTCATCTGAGACCGGACTCAAAATCGGTATTAAAAAAAACCAGAAAAATGAGATGATTTTTTTCTCAGAAAATTAAAAAAAATGGGATTTCAATATTAAGCTGAGATTTCTATCTATGATGCTTAGGTAGATCGTGGCCTGAAGTATGCTCTTTAGTTCTAAGTACCACTGAACAGTTTAAATCCGGGTACTTGTTTGTAGTGGTAGCTGTTCTTAACAAAATGCATTCGCTTGTATATTAAAGACTTTGCATTACGACTGACTTAACTGGTACATGTATTCGAAATAGTTGTTATTAAATGATTACTATAAAACCATTTTTCTTTTATCGTCAATTGTTCATCATTTTTAATCTACCAGATATCCTATCCACTAACATTATCATGTTCATGCTCACACTCAGCTTAGAATATTGCCTCAAGTAAGAATAAGTGTTCCATAAAATGCCATTTACGAAGTAGCTTTCAAAACCAAGGATATATTTAAATAAAATATTTGCGGCTAGGTTAGTCTCAATACTTGAGGATCCTCTACGCATAAAGATTTTACTGAAATTCAGACCATCTCAAAATTAAGACTACAATTTTCAAATACATATTCACTGTTTTGCTTTTTATTCAATTTCAATATTAAGACCACCTCGATAAGAAGAGCAGATTTCAAGGGTCCCAAGGGTGGTCGTATTATTGAGGTTTTACTGTACTAAGTGCGGTACGTTTTCTCAAAGCCAGTTATAGTAAACACACACTCACCGAGTTGGTCGCTTTGTGGCTTAAATCATTTTAGTATGACAACAATATTTAGCTATATAAATATATCTTCAGGTCCATCATCTACATTTTGAAATTAAATTGAGAATTGCTCGGAATAATTATTGTAATATTTTCTGCTGAAATAAGTTGATCGAACAACCTTTACCCTGTTTGACTCCCCAGCTACATTTTGATTCGAGCTATTATTGTAAATGTCAGACGCTACACCTATAAATATAAATATGTGTTTTTTTGTACATTTGGTAATTACATTTTAATGGAAGTAAAACCCAAAGCAATACACGTAATGCTGATGATAGTTGTTTTAATTATTTCTATCACGAAGCCGAACTGTTGACGATAACTTTGGAAATCTAAATTGGATACTTCATTGATGGTTCGCTGTTAGTTATTATCAAATGCGGTAATGCTAAACATTTTGTATCAGTACCGTGACATTTTCAATAGGTTTAATAGACATATTTATTCTGCCACTCATTAATCTTGGCCATTCTCTTCAGGTATAATTGCTGTTTATGGTCACGTGGGCAAGTGGACACGTGCTTACTATATATATTGAAAGGCCATCTTCACAATGCGCCGACGTTTATGGTTTTGTAAAAACATTGCTGAGTGCCTGGTCAATACTGTTATAGGCAAAGCTCACGACCACGTTTACCATATTTTAGTGTTAGTTTTATAATTCAATAGTTGTCAACGTATATAGCATGTGTTTTACAAGAGATATAAATACAATCATTTTGAATCCCTTAAAGTTCAGTAACACGTTATTCCTGTATTTGTTTTCATTGTAATTCGAGGTCGGCTTTAACAATATGTTGTTCGCATTGTTCGTCAAAAATGTAGCTAACATTAATCAACTTTATATAAGTTAAATTTACACGAAAATGACGTTATGTTGCTGTGGTGTAGTGGTTATCATAACGGACCGACAATCCGTCGACCCGGATTCGAATCCCAGTAGCGCCATTGACCGATTTCTTCGTGTTCCTCAAAACATGACTTTATTTAAACTTACGTGAGTGTTTTTTTGCTTTGTGAGACAAGTTAATACAACTTATACTAATCACGCTCTATGACTGTTTCCTGGGTAACGAACCTAAATTAGGGATTGTGAATATCATGATCTTACTTCGCCCAGCCGGCTCAAACTTACGACCTTAGAATCAGGAGTCATGCGGTCTACCCTTCGACCACTACGCATCCCTGTGCCGTAGAATTATAGGGAAACCTCATTTTTATAACTCTCCAAAAACATACAGTAATACCTCACTTAAAGACCACATCAATATTAAGACCACCCCAATATTAAGACCACATCAATATTAAGACCACCCCAATATTAAGACCACATCAATATTAAGACCACCCCAATATTAAGACCACCCCAATATTAAGACCACCCCAATATTAAGACCACCCCCATATTAAGACCACCCCAATATTAAGACCACATCAATATTAAGACCACCCCAATATTAAGACCACATCAATATTAAGACCACACCAATATTAAGACCACATCAATATTAAGACCACCCCAATATTAAGTCCACCCCAATATTAAGACCACCCCAATATTAAGACCACCCCAATATTAAGACCACCCCAATATTAAGACCACTCCAATATTAAGACCACCCCAATATTAAGACCACCCCAATATTAAGACCACATCAATATTAAGACCACCCCAATATTAAGACCACATCAATATTAAGACCACCCCAATATTAAGTCCACCCCAATATTAAGACCACCCCAATATTAAGACCACCCCAATATTAAGACCACATCAATATTAAGACCACCCCAATATTAAGACCACCCCAATATTAAGACCACCCAAATATTAAGACCACCCCAATATTAAGACCACCCCAATATTAAGACCACACCAATATTAAGACTACCCCAATATTAAGACCACCCCAATATTAAGACCACCCCAATATTAAGACCACCTCAACATTAAGACCACCCCAATATTAAGACCACCCCAATATTAAGACCACATCAATATTAAGACCACCCCAATATTAAGACCACCCCAATATTAAGACCACACCAATATTAAGACCACATCAATATTAAGACCACCCCAATATTAAGACCACATCAATATTAAGACCACCCCAATATTAAGACCACATCAATATTAAGACTAGTTTTCAATGGTCAAAAGGGTGGTCTTATTATATAGGTTTTACTGTATACTGACGCAGTTTGTGCAACAACAAAATGCATGTTAACATATTGAATGAAGCAATTTAATAAATGGTTCAAATGTATGACCATTTTTCAATTTAGTGATTGAATGGCGGTAAGTAAGCTGGACTTATACACATCATTGTATGATACATGAGTGTGTTACTCTGGTCTATTGGTAGGTTACATCGCTTGAGTCGGCTGGAAATGCTCTTTATAGCACCCTACTACAAGCATATTCAAGTTACTAAAAATCGTTCACGTAAGGCTTAAAACCAAGTATTCTTTTCGTGGATTTAACCTTGGCATGCTAAATAATCAGGGTTACTTCTGGATTGAAGCATGTGATGTATTGTACATTGCCCCCCCCCCCCCTCCAAACCAAAATCCGAATAAGAAACACGCTTCTGTTGGCGGTGCCAATATCGATCACCTGATGGCTAGAACAAATGAGCATATTAACGTATGACACTAGGTCTGATTAAATTCACAGCTGCTTCTTAGTTCATTTTCACGATGTTATTATTCTTAGATTCACATAAATCCTCATCATCTTCCTTTTCCTGACGTAACCCCCCCCCCCCTGTTTTCTCCCTTAGTTCTCCTGAGTTTTCTTTTTGGTCGCCATACCATTTCTTAGACTGTTGTTTTCCCGGGGGACTGTGAGAGAGGCATTGTCTTGTGAACGTGGTGTTCCCTGTAACATATAAATCTCTCATAATAATAGGTTACTAAGCGACGGAATAAAATTAATACTAGATAATAAATAGTGTGCTGTTTTGAGGTTGTATTAAGATAATATTCTGTTCCATTTTGTGTTAGCGGTTAGAATGGTATGCTAGATTTTATTCTCTCTGTTTTACCGTTCATCGCATTGGATATTTAATTGAACATAAATGATATGGACATATATTCTGGTAATTTTCTTTAAAAAAATATTACAAAATATATACATATATCATAAACATTGTTGCGTAATTTTAATTTAAACGATGTTGTGAATTGTGCGTCAATTACGTTGTTCATTTGACGCTTGGTTTCCTTTTATTTGTTTGGTCACCTTCTGTTTACGTTGGTTTCTATGGTTACGCCTTGTTTAGATTGGTTTATTTGGTTACATCTTGTTTACAATGGTGTGTTTAGTAATTACTTGAACGTTGATGAAATTCATTCATTCATTCTTTGATCAGACTTGTATAACGTGGGATAAAATAGGAACAAAGTGATGCAGAACTGTGAACTTGAAATAAACAGACACCATGATAAATTCAGCATCAGATAAGTGCAGTTCTTATCTGTAGAAACACGGGCAGTAAAAACAAGTTTATATCAATTATTTAAAGTGATTGAAATGTCCCATCAATTTGACATTAAAATACATTTCGCTACAATAAAGTAGACACGGTTAAATGACTATCGCAGATTGATTATATACGGCGGATAAATGTGTCCCTGAAGACTTTTAACATCTGAGTGTTTTCATCCGAGTTTAAACTAATTACATAGCCGAGTGTTTATTCATAAGAGTAGTATTTATCACAAACGTAATGACCTTCAATATATTTGTATGACCCACCATTCGTAAAATAGTGAAGGGGCGTCAGTGTTACCCGTTTCCGTCCTTCCTCTTGTCCGTCCGTGCAAACATTAGTTTCCGATCAATAACTATTGAAAGGATTGGTATAGGATAAAAAAGGTCAAGTTCAGTTACAATTCACCTTTTATTTAGGAGTTATTAAAATTTGGTTTCCGATCAATAACTCTTGATAGAATGAATGCAATTAATTCATATTGGGCACATAAGCATAGGGTAATAAAATACAGGTCAATTTTGATTTCAGTTACAATCCGGAGTCAGTATATGTTTTCGTTCGAACAAGTTAAGTATCAACTATATACATTAAAGGAAGTTTACTTATCCTCCAAGAAAGCAATGCTGGGTGAAGTCTCTTGCTTAAGGCAACACCCAAGGTCTGCGGCACGACTGGGGATTGAACCTAGGACTCTTCAATCAGAAATCCAACACCCTTACCACTGGACCACGACTCTTTTCATTATTTATGTGGAGCTGACCAGTTTATATACATGAACAATAGGAATTGAAATGCATTCAGTTCAATAAATAATGCTAACACGTGCAATGTTCCGTAATCTGCCATTGTTTTCAATGAAACCTGAAGCATTTCCATGCTTGTGTTCATAACTTATAACATTGTTATTATTCACGCGGACCGTATATTTATTTTACAGAAATCAATTCTACTTATAGCATAAACGATGCGAAATAACACCCATTTATTAGTTTGGATAATTCACTTGGAAAATACCAACACATGTAACGTCACTATTGCATTTCTGTGATTAACATTCTATATTATGCTTGCAATGTTCCTTTTAACAATAAAAATAGTATTTGTAATTTATGATATACAATAAAAGAAATATTACATTCGTATTAATACATTATTGAAGTTATTGAATTGCATTGTTCAAAATCAATGAGAATTCAGTTAAAATAACGTTTGAACAATAATTATCTGAAAGTTATCATCATAATAGCTGATACTATAATATTTTGTCAAGTCCCACATCCCCTTTAGACGAAGTTGGATGCGTGTAGGCATGCTCTATGTAAAAAAGGCTAATGATCTTTAGGTGAGGGTGTCCCAATATCGGACCAATTCTCTCTTCATATGTTCAACATTAGTCCTTGGTTTTGGGGTTAATGTGTTCCATTATAAGTCACCTAATATTTTCAATGGGTTATAGGTCTGGGCTGTGACTAGGCCAGCCTAATGTATTTACATTACTTGTCTGATACCACTGTTTTGAATGCTTAAATATTTCTGTGTTTCGGATCATTGCCTTCCTGTATTATCTACGAATCTCCAAAGATTTCCCTTAAATGTACGAAGGGGGATGGCCCCTAACAACGATACCCTACCATAAACATGAAATATTGGATCATACTTTAGTCGCTGGTACAAAGGGAGATCACCGCGTTATGTCCATGTTAATGTTATTTTGGATACAACTAAACTCTCATATGTAAAAAAACAAATTGCTCCAATCAGTAATTTGATCGGCCAGCAATCACGCAACACACCAATCTGTACGCTCTTGTTTCCAGAAAGGTGAGGGAATTCTCCTTTTTTCACCCAGCCGATGTCCAACAAATGCCTTCTATCTGTAGATTTAGAGACATGAACCGTTCCCCTATTTGTCATCATCTGTACCCAAGCTATTCATAACGTATAATTATGATACCATGGGCAACCTGGCTGTACAAATCTCGTACTCATGAATAATTAATGAGGTGAAATCCAGCCGCTTGATTGGCCGCATGACATACACCTCATGCGATACGGATAGCTCTTCACAAAGGATATTCCTTCTATTTTGTTATTGTCCAATTCATTGTTTGAGAAATGCTATTGAATATTCATGCATTACGAAGTATCGCTAGCCTATTTGTCCAGGGTATCATATATGGTATGAATAGCTTGGATATCGAGGATGCTATTTGTAAGTTCACATTGGAGTCTTGAATTACTCGCCCGTAGATTTTAGTAGCCAATAGCCTGACCCTGTATCCAACTGAAGAGTTATTGGTATCCCAACTGCTTCCTTGTAGTCTACATTCTGTCCTGTTTCACTTTGTTTCTTAATACTTGTTCATACAGTTCATATATTAATCATCTGATTTGATTTGCTGACATTTCTGATAAATTGTCTGCGATTGGTTAAATGTCAATTTTCTCAAAGGAACCTTGATAAGAGCTCATTTATATGATCTTCAATCTCTTGTTAATGAACAAACGGGGATTTGAATGAAAACATGCCATTGAATTTAAATCAGATCATTGACGAATGATTTTAGGCTCAAATGCGAGAACACCATTTATTATGACATTATGCGCAGATATTTTAAAAGGCGTTCTCTCAAGGTTGACAATTGTGTAACATTACTTGAGTCCGATGGATCCTACAAGATAATCCCTCAACTGACTAGGTGCTTAGCCAATGACAGTGGTGAATATAGCGATATTTTGGCATGGTATTTTATTATTCCGTCCATACGTCCGTGCAAAAAATGGTTACCCATCAATAACTCTTGAAAGGATGGGTGGATTCAATTCATATTTGGCACATACGTATAGGATTGTAAAATACAGGTCAAGTTCGATATTGATTACAATTCACCATAATTTGGAGAAGTTATATCCCTTATCCAAATTAATATTCCTTCAAAATTATTCAACCTTTACAAACATAGTATATTATGCATTCTACTGAAAAGCCCATAGCTTGGCATCCGTGTCCCATGGACGCATCTAGTTCATGAAGAAGCATTTCGTGAACATAATTTAAAAAGAAAACAAATTTGAGAAAAACTACATACTTATCAGTCCACCCGAGAACAGCAGAAGGAATTTGGAACTTACTAAGTTTGAATCCCTTCCGTGGCGGTTTCTGTTAGCAATAACAGTAAAACTTCCAACCTTCATGCTTCTGTTGGGCAAAGATACATTACTCTAACAAAGTACCCTGTCTATGTATCCCTTGTTATTTGTACTGTTTCTATCAAAGTTAAAGCCCTTTAAGCTTAGGTTGTCAAGTTAAATGAACACAGCAGAGTTACTAAGTATGCATGGCTACGCGCCTGTTTGCTTTAATCCATAATTGGACTGACGTTAACTCAGACATATCCATTCTCTATAGATATCCAATCTAAACAGTCCCTGAGGATATAAGCAAATAGCTTGCGACATCACTCGTCAAATATTCATCAACAAGATACTAAAATAGAACTTCATTATAATGGAGAAATGAACATGTATTGTGTGGAAAAACAAGGTGTGAGCTTTATACGTATATTAACATCAGATAGAAACTCGATCAAATTTCTATACATAACTCTGCAAGGACGATGCTATTTAATCGACTCGTATTTTTCGAATGGTAAACAAACTTTAAAAATGAGTTGCATCAGATTAACACATTCATTTATCATACACTCTTCATAAAAAACAGTGTTGCATTGTTTGATTAATCATCCGTCCGCCCGCCCGAAACCCGATTGTCCGGTCGTCCGTCGGCCCGTTCGTGTGTTCGTCCGTCTGTCTGAGCTACATCGTCGTGTTTGATGCGCTTCTCATTTATATGTTTAACCTTCTGATGGTTGTTATGGTGACTGATTAGAACGAGCAACTTTTAAGTAAATTCTATATTTTCAGATTGAATTTCAAATATTTTATCAAATTGCGGTCATTTGATTATGAAGTCATGTATTATACACATACCACATCATGAGTACAACACCAAATTCACTGAAATGTTAGACAGAGGTTTGTAAGTGTCTTACATAGAAATATTCTTTTTTTTTTAATTTGAGTTAAGTGAGTGCTGTTAACGTTTTATGCTTTCAAAGATATAAATTTCAATTCACATTTTCAGCGGAAATTATTATATGCCGGTTGTCTTATATTTGATTACATTTTAATTAACTTTTGTTTAATTATACATCCCTAATATGTTTTGTACACATGAATGCAGGACATTAATTTGGAATCATCGTCAAGCGTTGCTTATAATGTACAATTAGACTGTCCTTCAAAGCACTTTCGATATTTTATTTTCTGTTACTTAATGATTAACAAAAACAAAACTGTTGTGTCTGTAGGAATGTTACCACATTATCCAGATCAATTAATCGGTAATTACTGTCTTATAATTGTATGCAGGCAAATTATTTTTACATGATACATCGTGGTAGAATGCACGACATTAGGGCTTGTTTGAGGTACTTCAAGTTAAAAAAAAAAAAAAAAAAAAAAAAAAAAAAGTTAAAATCGTCCGAAATGTTATCTGCAATTTTTATCTTCATGTTATTTGTGGAGACGAAAATGAGGGTGTGATATTTTAACAAACTTCTTCTGGTTAGCTCAGTTGGTAGAGAGTTGGGCGGCCATCCGGAAGATCCGGTTTCGATTTAGGAAACGTCATGTCCTTCCACGACATTTGGCTCACGACTATGTGCCTCCACCCCTGATTCACTTGGTGACGTTGTCAACTGCGTACGGAAAGGCAAAGATAGTACTGGTTGAAACTTAATTACAGGCAAACTTATAATCATTTTTACCGAAAGAAAATGCATTAAACTCTACGACTATGAATATACCTATTAAATTCACTTGACCATCTACAACGTCAGTATCAATAAGAGTTCGACGTAATGCATTGTCCTTCATTAAAATGTTTAGTCATAAAATACAAACTTTTTATTGAAAAATGTTGTCTATGTGCCCAGAATTTTATACCAAACTATAAATAAAAAACTTGTGGTACTGATACCTAAAATGAATTACTTTTGAGGATTTAAGATCTCGAAATGATACTAACTGGTCAATTAACAGACTGAAGTCAATGCTACTTAGAAGCTTACTTTTACAAATAATCATATACACCGTATGTATGACCTTTTGTTCGTAAGTTTATATGACTGACTTTGTTTTCGATCAACTTTCATATGCTTTAACGTTTTCATTCGAACCAGCTTTCTTGGATAAATATTAAGAATTGTCTCCCTTGATTAGGGGCTTTGTTTAAGCCATTTTCTCTAAATTGGATTGTCTCCCTTCTACGCGAAAATGATTCCTGTCAAAAATGCTAAATATTCAATAATCAATATTAGCTCAGCATGCTATTATTGATTTAATATACTCTAATTTAACGTCTCTCGATTGTTATCCTTAGCGACTAACTTAGCCATCCCGCTGTGTAGACACGAGTTGAAACTTTTGACGATATGGAATATCAAATATTTGGTGTTTATCAGGATCGGAAATTCCAATAAATAAATACCATACTAAGCACTCGAAATTGACTCTACTCAACCTGAGTACGGATTTTGAGTGTGATGCGGTTTAAATGTTTGCAGTGGGCTCAGTATGATTTGATCCGTTTTTTTTAGATTTGAGCGTGAATCTGAGATTTGAGTTTCAATATTTAGTGCTAGTAACGGTTATATTGTCGGGACTATGCTGCAAATATTGCGACATATATCATGCTAAAAATAATCTCTTTTTCCCGCAGCCTGATATGAGGAAAGAAACATAACTCAACTGTAGCAATGTGGTATGATAACGACGCAGTTACCTCCCTTGTACAGTGTTAAGAGCATGTTATGGTTTCAGAATTCCATTAAGATACAAGCTTAATCATGATGAAATATTAAACAAAAAATGACACAAGTTCCTGATGTTTCAGGGAAAACATCGCAAAAAGCATTTTTTCGAAAACAACAATTAACCGCCTGATGTAATAGTATTCAGTGTGTAGATACTAAATGATGAAACATCTACGTATAGGATGTAATATATTTATATAATTGACAATTTGTAAAATATTATATCAAGGAAGCAGATACGATAGTTGATTTGTGTTTTCACTTATTCATACCGAGTAGGTAATTATAAGATTCACTGTGCTATGAACGTTAACATTTAGTTTTCCCAAAATGTGGCTGTAGTCATAATTTTGATACGTTTTTTTCAAGCGCTTGGTCGTTACGAAATATAAGTATGCTTACATATATGATATATTTAATGTGAGAACAAGGAACACTTAATTAGTGATGTTCAATTTTATGTTCACAAAACAATGTTTGGAATACAGTAACACCTCAATAATAAGACCACCCTTTGGACCCTTGCATGCAATTTTATGTTCACAAAACAATGTATGGAATACAGTAACACCTCAATAATAAGACCACCCTTTGGACCCTTGCAAAATGGTCTTCTTATTGAGGTGGTCTTAATATTGAGGTTGAATACAGAGCAAAGCAGTGAAAAAAATATTTGAAAATTGTGTTCTTAATTTCGAGCGGTCTAATCATTGAGGTGGTCTTTAGGTTAGGTTATACTGTACTTTACTCAGAGTATAGCTTTTAAGGGAAATGTGTTGGTCTTAAAACTGATACTCCGTCGATGCATATAATGACTTTTAAACATTTTTGGTTGCAACATTTAAACCCGTTAAAATAATTTTATACGAGCAACTAATACTTTGTTTCATGTCTAAATGTCCTGCGAGAGTATTTAAGCAACATTGATTGGACGAGTTATGATAGCTTTCAAAATATCAGCTTTAACCAACATGCGTCGTATTGCATGAAATATTGTTTTTGTAGGATCCCTTTGCAAGACTTTAATGGTCTGCGGCTGAGTATTAACGACACATGGCGATGACCGGATGAATCATCCGTCTCAAAATCGTCTTACAACAAAATCCCCAAAACCCACCAGCAAGTAAAAACCTCCGGGAAAAATCGATCATGTTTTTTTTATTTTATCATTACTTTACCTACATGATTAACTTTATTTGCTATTTAGTTTGTACTTTGGCAATATGTACATACTTATGTTGTATGGATGAGGAGCTTTGCTCAAATCTAAAAATAAACTTTCTGTTCTGTTCTGTTAATAACAATTTAAACAACCTAATTTTGTTCTTCATATTTCTAGGTCACCCGCTCCAACCGTGACATTGCCTCGATTTAAACAAATATTGATAGTCATATAGACGCCGAGTGATTTGTTATGCACAACATGTAATCATTGACTTTTATCTAAGCTCGTTATTAAACAAATATATTATGGAACGTTAGCAGTTATATAACACGTAAATAAGCAAGCGATGGAGTCTATTTTAAAATTTTATGGTCTACAATGTCTCTAGAGAGCTATAATTATGGGACACGACGAGTTGAATCGCACGTATTTCGTAAATAATCAGCCTGTTTCATTAAGTAGTATACGGTAAAATCCCAATAATAAAACCACCTTAGAGACCCTTGGAAACTGGGCCCGTATTCACAAACGTTTTAAGACTGAATCTCAGACTTAGACTTTAAAATGGTAAATGTTCATTTTGTTCCTATGTTATTGTTACACAATATATTTTGATAAAACATAGCAAACGTGTAGAGTGAGTAACAAGAAATATTCAGGCAAATGTTTTTTCCCATTTAGATATAATGAAAACGAAATGCTTGTAAATTTAATTTTTAAGTCTAAGTCTGAGATTCAGTCTTAAAACATTTGTGAATACGGGCACTGGACTTCTTATGAGGTGGTTTTAGTATTGAGGTTAAATCAAGAGCAAAACCGTGAAAATGGACTTGAAGATTGTGTTCTTATTTTTGAGGTCGTCTTATTATTCAAGTGGTCTTTATGTGAGGTTTTACTGCATACTATTTCAAAAGTGAAAGTGAAACTAATCTATTTGCACAAAAAACTAGTTTGACGTGGAAACACGTTTCGAATTCAACGTATAAATCGATTTTTATGAGACGACATCGCGTCTTTGAAAATCGCGCGTGCATTATCACGATATCGATTTTATAAAAAGTAACCCATAAGTATCAAGTAAAGACAATACTCATTTCAAGCAGGACTAGGAATTATGAGAGTAAAGTTAAAACTTATTTACTTTACATCGCAGGTGAAATAAATTACTACAACGTATATCAATCACTCTCGTCGGCGGCTTCCTGGCTTACTAACCAGTACTAGCGCCTATTTTAGTTCAGGCTAGATTCGAATCCACGACCTTCGGATAAGGTGTCAGAGTCTTTACCGCTCAACCACTTTGCCTCCCTGACTTGGAATTTAGTTAGTCACATTGACCAAGAGTTGCTATTTTATGTTAATTCGTGTATACCGATACGGTTAATTTACTGCTAGCGTAAACACAAAGGATGACATATTGTATCATACTCGAACTGTACAAATTACATTTTCTGACATTGCCTCCTAAAAAAATTAAGGAATAATTCAAGGAGAAATATTGTAAATACTAAAACTATTTTGACAAGTTCAATTGTCAACAGTGTCATAATGAACAGCGAACATTTTTCAAAATTGAGTAAGTATGCATTAATTACATACGTTAATGAGATACCGTATATGTACGTATGTGGCCCCCGAAGGAATTAACAACATAATTGGTGAGTTATAGTCGTCATGATTTCAATTTCCAATTTAGGACTCGCCCTTGAAAAAAATTACATGTTGAAATAAATTAGTCATACAAAAAATCTATTTTTTTATGCTCAAAATTCTGAAATAAGCCACCAGTTTAACAAACCTAATTAACGTTTTTACTGTTATTTTTTTCGATAAACCGGATTTGGAACAAAAAATTGTCTCATTAGGGCTATGCACGTCCTATTCGTCAAAGACACACTATCGAAATAAAACAATTGAACGAATGACTTTAATCCAGTTAGTTTTCTTAAAGCTGTATTTTATTCCTAAAACATGATTAGAAGTGGGAAAATGTTTTTTAACTGTTCAAATATTGTTTCTGAGCAAATAAACTTAACTAAAATAGCACATAATAGAGAACAACTGTTGGTTTTATAGAATTACAGCGATTTTAACATTGTTCTCCGACATACATGCATGCAATTCAAGGCCGTCCATTGGTTGAAATAAGTGAGCCTGAAGATACAATCATTTATTATGTTTAACAGTGTCCCGTAACTTATTTTAAGTGAAGAAAAACATATACATGTGCATAATTAAGAGGAGTGGTATAGCAAATGAAAGATAATGGTTACTGATCATGTGCTGTGCACAATAATCTTTGTTATTTGTACGAATGCATCCATTTTAGGACAAGTCCATCTGCAGCGTAATGTTAAAAGTTTAAGGAACAAACTCAAACTCCCTCAAGGGAAGTCAAAAACGAAGCTTAGTATATATTTACGGAAACTTGTTAATTTTGCTTCTGAGGCAAAAATGAAAATTGTATATGCATATGCTTCATATGTAACGCACTCCGTTTCTGCTATTTTGGACAAACGTACTTTTATTTCAGTGATATAATTACACAGTGCAATCGCCCAGCGCAGCCATCTCTTGAGCAACACAACCTCTGTCTAACAACATTAACACTTTTCAAGTTGTAAATTAAACCTCCTAAGAGCAATAACTTCCCACAACGTCTGAAGTAATTGCGCAGCATACACGAAAAGAATGTCCTCTGAGAACTAAAGAACTTATTTCAAGATATACTTACGGCATACCATTTCTAGCTGTACACACATTCAAAAAGCAATAAAATGGAACACGTTTCCCTCTTGGAAAAATTCTTTACACTGCGGCATATTCTTAATTTGTAAAGAGATGGGAGCAATTAAAAATGAATTAATGCAGCACTGTAAAACCTCACCTTACGACCACCTCAATAATAAGACCACCTCAATAATAAGACCACCTCAATATTAAGAACACAATCTTCAAGTCCATTTTCAATGTTTTGCTCTGTATTTAATCTCAATACATTTTGTTTTAAGAGCACTTCAATAAGAAAACCAGTTTTCAAAGGCCCCAATGGTGGTAGGCAGGTACACATCAATTATTTATAACGTAACATAAATATAGTTAACTAGAGGTGCAACAAGTACATTTACAGCTCTCTCCGCACCGTGAGCTCACCAGATTCTGGAATTGATTGTAACTTGTTTGGTCTCGGAAGTGTTGCGGTAGGGTGTTCCAGAGCCTAGCTGCTCCAAAACGGAAAGAGCTGATGCCGTAGCTAGTAGTCCTCACCTTTGGTTATACAGTAGTATTTGTGTATCTGAAAGAATAATTATTTTCTTTTAAGCTTAACAGATCATGTAGGTATACAGGTGTATCTTTGTTAAATATCTTAAATGCTTCTAGGGCTATTGCACGGAGTCTCCGAACCTTCAAAGGTGGTAACTTAGATCTTTCTAATAATTCAGAGTAGGTAGATTTAAGATCGAAGTATATAAAACGAAGAGCACGTTCTTGAATTTTTTCAATTTTCTTGGTGTTAACTTCACCACAAAAATGCCAGGTAAGAGAACAATAATTAAAGTTTGACATGATAAATGAGATATATATATTCAATTTTCCTAATTGACAAAGTTTATTACCAAGTCTTTTTAAAACATTAAGCTGTCTGGAGGCTTTTTTACAAATCATGGAGACATGGGCATTAAAGTTCAGCTTGAAATCTATGGTGACACCTAGTAATTTAACTGCATCTTCACAGTTTATTTTAATATTATCCAACGTAAAAGAGATGTTAGAATTATGAGTCTTTTTACCAATAGCAATGGCTTGAAATGTGTCTGGATTTGCTTTCATTTTATTGTCTGAGAACCATCGAATCAGTGACAAGCTATATGTTTCAAGAGTTTGTACAACCCTTTCTAAGTTATTAAAGTTAAAGTATTTCTACTCCGCACTGTAATACAAGTACGTTTTTCCACTAATCCGGCCGATTACAATAACGCCAATACAAACAAATCGTATAAATCGTGCTCGAATTGCAATGAAAACAAATAGTGAATTCATCATCTGTCAGAACGTTTAAATGACTCTAGAAGTAACCTCAGTTTGCTCACCTGATAAAATCTATTTTTGGAGTATTGCGGATTTCATCCTTTGACCATGAATGACTTTATACCGGGGTTTATGAATACACGTATGTTATCCAATTCCTGAGTGTCAACATGGACAGGTTAAAACACATCGCTGCCTTGCGTTCAGGTATGGTTAACAGTTGCTCACGTTACGAAACTGTTTTCTTTTGTATACCTAGCCAACCGTATCGCATTCACTGTACACGGGGAACCAGCTCTGCGTTCAATTACAGCTAATAGTTGCTCACGTAACGAAACTGTTTTTTTTGTATCCCTAGCCCACCGTATCGCATTCACTGTACTAGGGGAACCAGAGTTCAAACTTTAGCCGCATACACATTTACTGAACGCAGAGCTGATACAATGTCATAATTATATCCCTTAACCGGGATTTGAATAATTAAAAGCATGTTGAGAGTTCTCCTGTCAGCTATCAGACATGTTTCATACATCATTTGATCGAGTAATATGAATCAGATATTAATGTACAATGAATTATGTATGATTTGTAACAAAATCTTGTATTTTATTTTTGCAACCACAGGAATTTGTGCACATTTTTTAATTAAATTATGGATTAGTTTAAAAAAAGTATTCCAAAGTACCTTCATTTCTGCAGTATTTTTTTTCAATGTCAAGTTTGCAATTTTGTGAGAATTAATTAAATTATTATTTGTCATTGGCCTGCAGAAAATATTTTTTTGTGAGAATTAATTAACTTGTGTGTCATTTGGCTTACCTAGTTTGTGACCTGTCTAAATGACAAAAAATGTTAATGTTGTTTTTCTGTTTTGTTTTGTTAATGTTGTTTTATGTTTGGTGCGTACCAAGCAGTGTATTTTTTTCTGATTTTTTTCTGAATAAACTTATTCCCCAATAAACAAATAAGGACATACTTCAGAGCGATGCATTTTATAGTCTGGATTACCTACCCTACCACTCTGAAATTATTTAGGTATTTGCGTTTAATTTCTTTCCGAACTTAATAACATGTATGAACAATGTTATGTAGTATCGGATATATTTACATTCATACATGAACAACTTTATGTTATTTTCCCATTTTAAATGTATATGTACCTGGATGTAGGCCTAATAGATATATGTTCTGTTCTGTTATTCGTTATAAAAATTAATTAGCAGTCTTTAATAATTGAGATCAATCATTTCATTATACACTATTTATTTGTTTACAACAACCTCTGTTCTGTTCTGTTCTCCGCTTTTCTGTTCTGTTCTCCGCTCTTCTGTTCTGTTCTCCGCTCTTCTGTTCTGTTCTCCGCTCTTCTGTTCTGTTCTCCGCTCTTCTGTTCTGTTCTGTTCTCCGCTCTTCTGTTCTGTTCTGTTCTCCGCTCTTCTTTTCTGTTCTGTTCTCCGCTCTTCTGTTCTGTTCTGTTCTCCGCTCTTCTGTTCTGTTATGTTCCCTTCTCTTCTGTTCATTTCTGTTCTGTTCGGTTCTGTTTTCTTCTTTTCTGTTCTCTTCTGTTCTCCTCTGCTTTTCTTTTCTCTTTTCTGTTCTGTTCTGTTTTCTTCTCTTTCGGTCTGTTTTCCTCTTTTCTGTTCTGTTTTTCTTCTGTTTTCTTCTCTTCTGTTTTTTTCTTTTATGTTCTTTACTGTTATTTTCTCTTCTATTCTGTTCCATTATTTTCTATACCTTCTCTTCTATTATCTTATATTCTCTTCTATTATGTTCTCTGCTATTCTATTCCATTATTTTCTATTCTTTTATGTTCCATCATCTTCTCTTCTATTCTCTTCTATTATATTCTCTTCAATTCTGTTCTGTACTATTCTGTGCCATCATCTTCTCTTCTATTCTCTTCTATTCTCTTCTATTATATTCTCTTCTTTTATGTTCTGTACTATTCTGTTCCATTATTTTCTATTCTATTATGTTCCATCATCTTCTCTTCTATTTTCTTCTTTATGTTGGGTACAAAATGTAGCGTGGACAAAAACAAAGCATCAAATACCATTGTGGTCAAGCCGATTGTTGGGAGGACGACTTTACTGATGCAATTCATTTTTGAAAACTTCAGCTTTTGTTACAATCTTACGTAAACAAACACAATGTCGCTATTTTACCGATTGAGGGTATTTAAAAACGATGTAACATATATTTGTCGTGATAACGAACTACCGTAATATGTTTTGTGCAAACTGAGTAGTCAATAAGGTGTTCTAGTGTCCATGCATATCTGCATATAGTACAACCCTTTTTATAACCTCTAATAATTCTGTTATTTATATTTGCAGATTAACTCAGCATGCCGGTGACGCCAAAATGCAAGCACAGTGTTAGTCAAGGACCGATCTTGTAGCTGTCTGTTTTAGGTAACTAATGGAACATTATTTGCGAACATGTTGGAAAGATAATTAGATGTTTTTCTCATCCAATACGCCTGTTGCACGATGCAATTAAACCGAATGCAATTACATGTAACTATGCTATTTAGACTGGCGACTAAGCAACTATTAGCTTACAACAATTTAGCTTACTTAGAGATGTAATCACGTCGAACATGCTTCTGTGTAGAGGTAGTAACAAGTAAAACCCGAACATAATATGAGTTATATATCAATTAAAGGTTTCAATTTGATATTTTGAAATGAGAAAATAAGATGCTACAGGGAAACGTTATTTAATTAAGTGTCCATTAATGACAATGATCTTCAGGTTCTTGTATTTCAAATCAGGTAATGAGTATAAATATTAGTCCACAGTACCAGCATGTATCACTAATTGTAAGTAACGTGTGTATTTTTTTCAAAGCAGCCTCCCGTTTTCGAGAACATTTGTGCATAATCCACTTCGAGGAAGCGCATCGATCAATTAATATTGGTAAAATGTAGAAAATACTCTATAGGGACGCGGCGCGCATTTGTTGATGACGTATATTACCTCCCTTGATTATTTGCGATCGATTTTTGTCTAACGCTAACTTAGCGCCTGATAGAACATTTTGATGCAAATTAGCAGAATATTATCTAAATCTTTAATATTATGTCAATGGTCAACCAATCTTTACCACAATTATTTTATTGCCGACGTGAATATGAAATGATAGCACAATTATTACCCATTGATAATTATTAAAATTCCACCTTAGAATGACGACGATATGGTGATTATAATAATAATCACGTAATAATAATACAATTACAAATTGATGATTTCACAGTTAGATAAATGAGAAAATTACCTGACTGCTCCACTCATTCTCCCGAGAACATGCACTGTTATATCGCATTAAAGTACATATCACAGAGTAGTCGAATTGCAGACGTGTGCAATTTTAGTATATATCTTTCATTTTAATGTTTGTGATTTCTCGTTAAACTAGTTCGATGAAACATCCGTCTGGTAGGCTGTATTTATTGAATAACTGACTTTCCAACGACATTATTTTAGTCATATCCATGTTTTAACATGCATGATATCAAACTGTTGGTGATTTATACTGTATATTGTGCTAGAATATAGTCTCTGATGCGATGATATGGTAAACTGTGCAGTTATGTGTACATTTGATTAATTTTAATGTCTTAACAATACTTATTTATGCTAGGAAGCATCGGCGAATTCATACATTAGAAAAATGTCCTACCACAAATTACGCTTAATACATCGTCGCTTTACTTCTACACTCAACAAAAGTCCTAATCGGTCACTTTATATTGTATTATTATTTTTCTAATAATGCATGTATTCACACAAAATTTCACATACCGGTATTTGAACAGGTAATGCAGCGAATTATTGATTTTTTTTAGCCGGCTCGCTATGAAATTAACTGTATTAGGCGTAATGACGTTTATAGCACGTTTTGCACGTGCGGGACATGGACACATATTTGCACGTGTTCGTGTACACTTTTGTCATTGCTGATGAAAATCCTTTTTGAAAAACACAAAACATGGTGAGAATGACTGTAGAAGAACGCGCCCGAGCCGTCGGTTTGATACAGGCCGGAACTCATTTACGACAGGTGGGTTTTATTTTTTGAAATTTCATAAGAATATTGACATTATTTGTTTGTAGCCATTATATTGGTGGTTATTTCCGTTTTCAACTTATTTCAGGTGGCAAGAACCTTCAATCTGCGGCTACAAACAAATAATGTCAATATTCTTATGAAATTTTCAAAAAATAAAACACAACTGTCGTAAATGAGTTCCGGCCTGTATCAAACCGACGGCTCGGGCGCGTTCTTCTACAGTCATTCTCACCATGTTTTGTGTTTTTCAAAAAGGATTTTCAATCAGCAATGACAAACATGTACACGAACACGTGCAAATATGTGTCCATGCCCCGCACGTGCAAAACGTGCTATAAACGTCAATACGCCTAATACGATTAATTTCATAGCGAGCCGGCTAAAAAAAATCAATAATTCGCTGCATTACCTGTTCAAATATCGGTATGTGAAATTTTGTGTGAATACATGCATTATTAGAAAAATAATAATACAATATAAAGTGACCGATTAGGAATTTTGTTGAGTGTACACTGACGTAAGAAGCATTTTATTAGTTTTGAGAAATAAACGTTTAAAGATTGAAGAGTCAATAATTTTTTATACTTACATCTTTGTGGAATTGGAGTTTCGTCTATTCAGAACAGTTCTACATGGTAACAAATCTCACCATTAGTTAGAGCTCAAAGAGACGAACAAAACGATACCAAACACTCAATATTGCCAAAACATGACTTCCGTCCCTTTGGAATTAAGCCGACGACATGTTGTTTGTACAGTCGCTTTACCTACGCCGGTATTAAACTACCAATTTCCCGATATGTGATTTTTTTTCTGGGAATAACAATAATTTGGCGGGAAATAACAATACACACACCATGGTATAAATGGGTATTGATGAATTAAATAAATATGAACTTCATATTCTAATACACCTAGCTGTACCTAAACATAACAGTCGACACATATCAGTATGTGGTATCCATGGGAACTAGCTTTCCTTTAGAAACCGCAAGTTGGGTGACGGATTTGTTCAGAGTAACCTTGGCTTTATCAACTTATATATAGTATTGCAACACTTGCAATGTTACTAGGGAATTATGATTCGAGAAATTATGGCTAGTTTCGATCTGTTAATTGTACAAGAGATACGATGAGTCGGTTGGAGGTCACAACATAGCGGTTTATGTATAATATCATAATGCTACGTCTCAACACCGTCTGTCCTTGGATACATGGAATTATAGACTTATCGTTTATGGAATATTAGTAATAAGTATCTAGATTATAATGCCGCACCGACTACTTCAGCTCTTCATCGCAAAGACGTTCAATTTGGCTTTATGTTGCTCTGAATTGTGTGTTTTTTCTGGCTGATCTATCATTGTCCAATTAGCCGTTGCATACTCTTCTTGATAACAGGGAAGAGAGTCTTCAGATGTAATCTTGGTTCGGATACTCTTTAATGTGTTTGCATACGCTTTATTAAACAAAACCTCGTTTTGAAAGATATTTCCTAAGCTTAGAGATTAAATTCGTTGTTACCAGCGATACGTATTTAATGACAATCGTGTAATTATGCCCGTCATTACGCGGAATCACGGGGGAACTTAATGACAGATGTGGTATAATTTTGTAATAGTACATCTATAACAATTATCGAAGTTTCTACTCACTACAGTTGTTTAACTATATATATGGGATAATATAATTCATGTTGCCTATAGGTACAAGTTAATAACACTACAAGTACCTCGTAAAATATAATATATATTTTTAATAACTTACCAGTGAATATATCGGTTAATATTGGTGCTTAACTATTTTCCAACATACGTTGAATAAAATATTGCATTTAGGAATATCTTATTATAGCAGTGTGATACTTAAACATTGAAAAGTGCAAATTTCTTGTGTTTTTTCGCTTGATGTAACGCTATGCTTATATGAGCGCTGCTATGGGATTTACAACCTCTTCTGTAAGTGACGTCGTTTCAAGAAAACGCAACATGTGAGTTCACTTTTTGCAAGCAGGAAATAATATTTACTCCATATGGTCACTTCGTTTTCATATTGGCATATGGGGAAAACATTGCTTACTGTCAGTACATGGAAATAACGAGATTGAAAATCGTAAAGCCGCGCTCATATCGAACTGCCCGCGGAGATTAGCTTGTTTATCAGGTCAATATGCTCACTGCGCTCATTACACGTTCGAAGAGTTTTATTCATTATTGAATGATCAAGCCATTATTTGACGCTAGTCAAAGTTCATTAGAAAGTTGTATTGTGAAACAAAATCCATCAAAAATTGAAAGTCTGATTTGATAACCCAGTGTTCCTTTGTGTAACTAGTTCAACATCGTATGTAATCGTGCAGAGAGTCTATCGACACTCACTCTCGGTATAACGAAAAAGAAACTCTTAAATTTCGAAATCGTACATTAACGATTTAACATAATTAATCAAAAGTGTTTATGTTGTCGTATTTACTGCACCTTTAACACTTAAATAAATAACACTTAGATACAATGAAAACATTCAAACAATTAATTATGCAGTTAGTGTACAGTTATGGATATCTTCGCACATTGAAACGTATTGATCCCGAACCGGCTTTTAACATTAATAGAAATACGCTGCATTTCAACACAATTTTCATCTAGCAGTAAACATCTGTTGTTTGCTTTTTATTGCTATTGCCTGTCATACATAATCAGCTTTGAGCGATTCAACATTTCCCCAATATAACCGTCAATATAATGTTATTATTTGAAGTAAAACATAGATGTTTAGTCGTCTGGTAATTGACTCTGCTTTTAAGAATAACATTTCAACTATGTTTGCATTCCTTCTACCGCTTTGGTAAACACCGAGTACATCTATTTATATTCATTGCTTTTTTGGCATTCATTCCTGCGTGCGGGAGAAAAATAATATACTCATGGGAATGCATTGAATCATCGAACAAACTATTACAAAAAATGATTTTTATTTATTGTGAACAATGTTATGAAATAAATTATTTGGTCTTGTTTAAACTTCAAATATTTGTGTAATTAAGCTGTACGATACGTGAGCAGCAATTGTCATGGAGTAATGTTTCCAGCTGTTATGGCATAGAAAGACCCCAGGTACCCTTTATCGCATTATGTCGGGCATAGGCTGTCACCGGGGAAGAACCACCAACATTTCGCAAGCCGGCTGGATTATCTTTCTAACATACAAAGTCTACATCGCGGATGGTTTTCTAACACACAGCGGTTATGGAAAAGTTATTTAAGTCAGCTACATTAACAATTCGGTCACATAGACCCCGATAATTTCTATACACCCGCCGTTTTGTAAACAATTTAGTCTATCTCATGCTCCAACCTCGACCTTGCCTTTTGTTCATCAGGTTGTAATTATTTATACAGATAATTGCTGTTGAGAGTGTTTATTATTTCTTATCCGTATACAAACAGCACAGACAAGCCATCAATGAGTATATGCCCGCCATTTAATATTAACAATCAAGGCTGTACATATCAAAGTGGTTGCCTTAGTGACATAAAACAGAAATCAATATTTATTTTATTCATAGTTAACGCAGCTGGTACAGCATACTGTTACTCTTATACTACGTCTAGTTAAAATGTTAACGAGCATTTTAGATAAATCTCTAGTCGGGAAAATAATAAATAATTCCAAATAACACTGGTGTTTAATAAGTGGGAATATATATCAATAACAAACTAAAATGAGATCGACATATGCTTAGTACCGCTATATCAACACGTGTGCTACTTATTGTATTATGTGCAAATCTATTTATTCATGGACCTTTAAAAGCATTCTATAGTGCTGTTAGATTGACCATGAACATGTGTATGAACTTTTAGGACCGATCCATGCCTTAAGGTAAGGGAATGCTCTCGTGCGGCAAGCTAAACTGATGTTTGGATTACCTTTCTATCAAAACACAACTGCGGCTTTTTCTCCGTCAAGCTTACGGACATACACGAACATTTCAATACACCTATTTTGAAATGTAATGGTCCAGGTAATATATTCATACATTCGCGGTTACTAAAATCGCACTATACTAGCCCATCAACTAGGGCAATACATTTGATAATTGTGTTACAAAACATTTCAAAGACGAGATATAACTGATAGTGCTAGCTTTTGTCATTCCAAAAAATCAATGTGTGTAATCAAATGCTTTTCTAACCTGTAACCAGTATGTCGCCATATTTGTTAACATGGATAATCTCGACCATTTTTTATTCGCAATCCATACAGACCAATATGGAATTTTAAAAGGCTAATATTTTAACATACAATACCAATAAAATAATCATAGTACTGGTTTGATGAAGGCCATAAATGCTTTAGCAAGCGTTACATCGGTTGACTAATTAGACCATTGGTTCAGTGTAGTGCTGTTGGGTAGTCCAGTCGGTAAAGTGCTGTCCTAGTGTCGAAGGGAGTCCATGGTCCGAGGACTAAATCAGGCACACTTTTCCCCTAATTACACTACAAACGCATTGAAGATAATATCGTTGTCTCTTAGAACGTTCTAAGGCATGTTTTGTCATTTTCTCTTACAACGTTCTAAGAATTTCGGTCACTTTCTCTTAGAAGTTCTACGATTTTCGGTCATTTTCTCTCAGAACGTTTTAAGATGTTTTGGTCTATTTCGCTTAGAACGTTCTAAGATCTAGTGGTCATTCTTCTCAGAACGTTCTAAATTAATGCATGTTCATATGTTTTCCTAATAAAAAAAATGAATGATTTTCGAAAAACAGAATTTGAAAACCATTTGTAATTTTGCGTGTTCATTTTCATTTTTACGTGCGTTTTGCACGATGAAAAAGCCTTGACAGAGGGGGTAAAATAGGGAGGAGAGTATAAAATCCCCTTTTAAGATATAACGAGAAATACTTTACATACTCAATCAGAGCGAACAACAGCCAAACCAGACGGTCTGTGTTTGTATGACCCAATACAGAGACACATTTACATGAGCAGTTGTCGACAATTTTACTTCGCGACAATTGTATGGCGATGTTTGAAAAAAATGAAGCATTTTGCAATCACTTCTAGCTATGGAAATGCGTCTCCTATGAATTATTTCTCATTTAAATATAATCAAGTGTTAAACAAATTAAAACAACAACAATGGTTACAGTCTCTTCAAACAGAACAATCGTTTGATTTACTTATTTGAATTCGTCATTGAGTAATCTACTCACTTCGTATTATGTGCATGCTTGTATTTGCTTTTAAATAATTAAAAAACGCTCTATTTATCATTTACGTGACCGACATTAAGACTAATTAATTCAATTAACTCATTGTGATGTATCCATGATGATACACCACAGGGAGTCCATTTCTAGATAATTTGTCCCTGTTGTGTGATGGCATGGATTTCCATGAAAAACCAGTGACATGCCGAATACGAACTACTAAAGTGGCAACTGCATTGAATATCATAAAATTGCGAAGACCGATTCTTTCCAGGTTGGAACTATTTCGAATTTTGATTTTTTGGAACTTTAAAGACATTCATATTGTCTTCGTTCGATATAACTTAGAAAATATGAAGTGTTAAGCACATGAAGGAATCGACTTTCGCTCGGTTGGATAAAACAGAAAATAAACGCACATATAATGATGTTTTATTTTGTAGGAAATGTTTCAATTATTGCGTTTTACAACACGTTAAATGTATCTTGACTGCTCAGAGACATATACAAAGTCATGTCAATATTTTTTCTATTTCAAAAACATATAATTTATATATGAATAGCCCACGATTAAAAAAAAGACGGACAATAAGCACAATTGATAGAGCACTGGACTATCATACAGGATGTCATAATATCGAACCACAGGCGAGGCGAATGTTTCTGTGGCAATTTGACCTAAAATAAATGTATCCGGAATCATTTGTCCTCCACTTAGAAGTCATGAAAGGAAGTTGTTGGCAGCTGCTTGCGAAGGAGCAAGTTAAAACTGGTGGGTAACCCAGGAACTTTGGTTAATCAACTGATAGTCTACCACAACTGAGCTACTGTTGAAAATCGGCGTAAAAACATACACAGCAGCTCCTCAGTTCATTTATAGTCTTCCTCTCTTTGCTGCCATATCTATATTACATTTGCATCCATTGAAAAGAGTGCAGTTTAATACACTATACACTGATATCTTAATTGTTCATTTCAAGAATTTAATGGATACAGTAAAGATTTCTAGGAATTCTACAAATGTCACCGCGGAATAATTCGCGTTACTTACCGAGGTTACCATGGTGCTATAACGCTAGGTGTGCTGTGACTTTCTGGTGTATAAAACAATATATCGAACAAACTGTAATATGGTGGCAATTCAAAGTATATGATATCAGGCGGTTTCCTTGGTAACATAAATGATAAACCAATATACACTGTATCAACAAACTCTAAAATTTGATATCCACTCACAAGTGGAAGATAGTGTTATCAGTACAAACAGTAAAACAATCTAAATTTAATGATTTCAATATCAGAGTCATTTAAAATGAAAGCCTCATATACAAGTGTTTTGCTTGCCAAGTGTCTGTTATGATTCAATGAAAATATTACATGTCCTCTTAAATAATGCTCTAATTTCAATTGAAATTAGTTCATACAAATTTAAACGCATTGCCGAACAGAAATAATTATTGTACCTACTGAACGCTATAAAGAGGAACCAGGAAATCAAACACTCCTTGGAAACATCTGCCTGCTTATATTCCTCTAAATGCTGAAAACGTTAACACATATTAGTCGGATACAAAGTGCTACATTAACACGTCAGTAGACACTTACTTCATTGAAACAGTCTTCTGTAATTTAATGAAATTTATGTTGTACTCCATCAAGGAGACTGTGTAGTCTCCGGGATGTCAATGATTTTCAATAAAACCCTAATATGCTCATATAGCATACTTTCTTCACTGCACAATTTACGGTTATACAGAATGGTATCAATGTTTTAGTATATCTGGCTTCAAGAAGATTACGATACTAAGTCTTGTATATTGACATGTCATTCTTGTATCATTGACTGAAGTTAGAAATGATTTTTGTATGAGCGAGTTGCATATATGCCAAAAATCACCTCATTTGGCAGGGTCAAGTTATATAATTGGTCATGATGTCAATGATGGACCTTTGCCCTTTGGACCTTTGACTTACTATAATAAACAGTGCCTCGTTATATACAGATACTGCTAATTGAGGTTACACCGTCTATGAATATGCAGTTAAACGTCAGTTATTAAAATAGACAACGATTTTCATTTAACTTCATTTTATTGACAACAAACGCATATATGTATTTCTGATGTTGTTGACCGTTTTATCACAAGTGCTTTGAAATACACAGTGCAATCTCTCTTCAGAGAGGCACTTCCATGAACAACAACGCATATTCCTGCTTATGCACTGTATTTTCCTGAAGTGAAAGTTACTGCTAATTTAACCTCTCTAGAGCAACCTCTCAACAACTTCCAATATTAGAATCTTACATAGTTAGTTGCTCTGGGCCGATTACTCTGTTTATGAATTTGAATGCAGACACTAATTGCTTCTATCTCGAGCTTCCTTATATATTCTCCGGAGCTGTATCAAGGGATATTCAGTTATGTGCTGTTGCTTTATTACAACTGTTTCCCAAGACGACAACAATTGTCAGCCCTTCAATGTATGGTATGGTATAATGCTGCCGTCGCTTGAAATAGTTATCAGTATGCCTGGTAGTGCGATAAAACAAACATACACTTCAAACAAAAAACTCTTTACATTGTATGAAAACATGTAATCATGACAATATATCCTACGGGTACAATCTAGTGAAAGTCGTAAAGCGATCATTAGTAGAACATAAGTCTTGTGAATTAAGTATTATTATGATAAATTGTCAACTTGATCTAGTTAGCTGTATCGTACTTTAGTAATCATGGTAAATGAGCGGGGAAATACGTCGTATAAATGTCAACTTTATTCCCCATTAAATATGCCTTATCACGTAATTCAAAATTTCTCCGACATGTTGACAATTTCTTAAGGAAATATTTCACCGAAATATTCAATTTTATTTTACATTTGTCTAGATCTGCCTGAGGACATTCTGACACGAGAATTTGGTCTTCCGTGCTTCACGGTTAAAATTCTTATAAATTTAACGCCATTGAAAACGCAACCAAAAACTGTGCATATGAGCGCCGTTGTACGATTAACAACCTCTTCTTTCCGGATAACGTCATAATATTATGTGACGTCACCATGTACTGACAGTATACAGTTATTTTCATGGTTATTTGGGTAACAGTCAAAACTGTTTTTCCGAGGTGGAGGGGATGACATCTGAACTATCGGCCTCGGGCAACAGTTCAGAATGTCTTCCCGACACCAAGGGACAATGTTTTATTTGAACAAAGTGTTAAAAACATATTGTATGGAATACAGGGAAACTATATTATTTCAACGAACGTCCAATAAAATGGCGGGAATGATATTGACGTTAAAATGACGTCAACGTCATTTCCTCCTATTGTAAAGATGGTGGACGTTACCAAACAAAGACAATGTAGACGCTGAAGTATGTGTTTGTTTTCCATTTTGTGGTAACATTTCATCAGAAAATGTTTAGAAACAAAACCTTTTATATTCAACACAATATAAAAATAAAATTTGGAAATTCCAATGACTTTATAGCGCCAGAGGGAAACAGTTCATACTGTTGACCGGGGAATAGTTCAATCCAAATTGATAGCTTTCATGTAAAACAGCAAAAAATAACAGATTTGTATTTATATAAGGAATCAGGTAATAATAAGCAATATTTGCCCCGTATGACAATATGAAAACGAAGTGACCATATGGAATGAAATGATTTCCTGCTTGCAAATAGTCACGTCACATGTTGCGTTTTCTTTAAACGACGTCACTTACAGAAAATGTTGTAAATCCAATAGCAGCGCTCGTATAGATAAAGTGATATTTCAAAGGCAAACTATTCTTTATTTCTCAAGCATAATTTCAAATAATAAAACAGTAATGAAATAAAAAAAATGGTCTAGAGTTTAATAAAGTTTTGAACAAGAATTAACACGTAGATAACTGAAACACGCTTATGACAGTTGGTACTACAAAATTTAGCCTAGTTCAAATAGTTGCGTTTTTAATGGCGTCAAGTATATCATGTTGAATGCTTAAACCGTCAACGCTTTTAGACAAAAGCGTTGCCGTGACAACGATTAAAATTAAAATGAAATGTATGTACTAACATCTGCATAGCTGTAGCTAGATGTATTCCCTTGTCAGTTTTACATTCAGAATTCTTCTCCAACGATCATATTAACGACACATTTATCTGGAAATTCAGGCAAAGTGTTGACATAGTAACGAAGTAATACCGGAAATGTTTCATACATTTCCCCATTGATCATATCTTCAGGATTTTATTAACTTCCTAGGATCGGTCTGAGGTCCAATATGTTTGAATTAGCCTAAGATAGATAACCGAAAGGCGTAAGCAGCGTGTCATGGTTCGCCTAATATGAACCATTACTAAACTTGAAAAGTGTTTCCTGTTTTATTCCTTGTAAAGTTTTTAATTATCTACCAGACTGAATGATTTTACGAGACATGTCACGCAGTCAGACACCTCAGCAAAGTTTGGCATATAATCGCCTCAAGGGACATACTGAAGTTTAGATCGAGCGGGTCAATGTTAACTATCACCAAGCAGATATATGGATACTTTCATTTTTGGGGGATTTTATTGGTGGAATACGAGCAATATGTCACGATGTATTATCAAATTTTCTATTTATGTCCAAATCCAACAAGTAATTGAGTCATTTAAATCAAGTCAAGCATTCTTATTCGAAGAATTTAAGAAACTATAATTTGTGGAGCCGCGTTAGTCTTTCGTGTCTGTAGTCCGTTTCTATGATGAAGTACATGTATATAAATTGTGAATGCGCGCCATTCGGTATTAACTGTGTCGAAATATTTGTTAACTTCAAATAGTAATCGTAACAGGTTGGAAACCTTCGCTGATATGTTAGTAAAGATGTGAAAGTATGAAGAATCATCATATTTTGACGACCAAGACCAAAGTAGTCCTTATCTTTCGTTACCCGGACCCACTGTCACACATGTGGGTTACGTCTTAAAATATCAAATTAAAAAACAATGAAAGATACTTCAAACGACTCTGAGCTTTGCCTCTTACAAACGGCCGTGACTGAACTTTAGACTGAATGCGTAAAAAATAAGTAATCAAGCAAATAATATTTTCAAGTTTTAATTTTGATCTTGATCAGATGTCATCGCTTACTATTGTAGTGTCATCGCGTATCGCTTTTGGCTTATCTGGTTCTCAATCATAGTTCCACATATATAGTAATATAGTTACCTATTAGTATCAGTTGCTGAATGCTTTATGGTATCCGTCTTTTTCCCAACATTTATGAAAAGGGTTCGAAATCACATAATAGTATCCCTGGCCTCATGACAAATGTCTATGTTGTTTATGATTAACATGCCTTTTATAATGTTTGAATAAGTGATAGTTGGGCAATAAACTGTCCTGTTGTTTAAAAGGTCATAATTTGATAGGTGTTTAAAGTCATGTCATGCACGTGACCTTAATTAATACGAACTGGGCTCGATTTCCTCGGGACTTCAACTAAGATCTGTCCATACTGTGAATTTCATGATCATAAATTTTGAATAAAAGTACTTACATAGCAACCTACCAGACAAGTTTGTGTATATATATTAGATTTCGTCATAATGACATCAAATATCAATAGTAAGACTGTCTGATGCTGGATTAATATTATTCAAGGAATAATACATTTGAATTGAGAAAAAAAACTCAATTTGAGAAGTTCTAATAAACCGGAGAGAGAAATAAGAAACTGTCTGATCAATGAAGTATGTACGATATGACTTAATGTTAGTTTTGCGACAAGTTTTACCGGAAAAAAATTCGGTGTAGCTAGCACCATAATGAAAACAGTTGAATGCATTATATCATAGACGTATTTACACGTATTTCACAGCAAATGTTGTACAATAAAATACTATTGGCGGAGAGATGATACGAATGAAATTGTATGCTGATCGCCATATTTAAAATCGTTAAAAACATTTACATTGAAATAGGTTTCTTATATTCTATATAAGCGCTTTTATCGGACTTTGAAATATATGCATGACGATGATAGACAACCCTTAATTACTAAATGACTTTATAAAAACGAATACAGAAGAATAATGAAAATACACTTCATCGGCAGGCATTCGAAATTCATTTTCAAAAGTCTTACTTTTTTACATAATCTTATTACATGATAAGAAAAGAAAACAATTATCTATTAAGGTCATTTTGTAAATGTTGAATAATTTGTGCAACTATATGTCGAAAGGTGTTTTAATAAACCATATGCTGGCAGTAAACAGCTGTTCCTTGTATTTCAGCTCTCCAGTGTAAATATTGATTGTTAAGGGGAATCACAAACGCTGTTCCATTCCACTATGTCAGTAGTTAGTGTTCGTCAAGCCAACGAGAGTAAGCGTATTGATTCCACGGAGAAAGCAGCTAACTCTCGAAACAAAAGAAGCAGAAAATCTGTTCAAAATGAAACGAAAACAACAGATGGATTCATACAAACGAAAAATGAAGAAATGGACTCAAATGGGAAAAATGTTCCAAAAATAGTGACAGGATATAATTCTAAATCTGGAGCCGGCAGTAGTGCAACAATAGACGGACGAATAAACCGCGCTTACACTTCGCCGGATATAGAACTAAAAAGTTTTAACGGTAGTGATAATGTTCTTGATGCTAGTAAACTAGAGAAAGACATGTCTAGTTATCCCACAATGAACGACGGGGGCTCAATGCAAGCGTTAAGCTGCCCCCGGATGGCCGTTGAAACGCGATCACCGGGAGTTATATCAACAACTGTCATACATACACAAATGAGTTCTGATGACGAAAATGATTTCAGAATTAATTCCGCCGATGAGCCCGATGAAATGAAAGATAGTTCACAAAAAAATCGGAATCCTCTGTCGGACATCGGAGCCGAATATATGAGGTTTAACGGTGCGATAGGCTCATTTAAACAATTGCAGAAACCGACGTCCATGCAATCACTGCCGACGTCATCAAAAATGAGTTACACATCAGAGGATGCCGGCATGGCGTTAGTGTCAGGTGGGGAGTTTCCTTCTGAAAGAAACGCTAAACATATGCGACAGAAGCCCAACGTGGGTTATAGACTTGGTCGGCGGAAACAATTATACGAAAAACGTAAAAAGGTGTCTGATTATTGTCTCGTGTTCGGTATGTTTGGAATTAGTGCCATGGTTCTAGAGACGGAATTAACAATGGCTGACATCTATACTAAGGTAAGATATTTACACCATCATTCAATGTGTGCGCACTACACGGTGAATATAGCTACAGCTAGTGTGTATATTTTGTGTTAGGTAAATATCAACTCGTTACCTACGCTTTCATTTTTATGTACTAGTTTACTATACATGAACATATTCTACCATTATGCGTATAATGTATACAACAAGGATTGTGTTTTTTCTTCATATTTTGACAAAGCTTGCATAGGCGTTCAATTCAAACGTGTACGAAAACAATCCGCTCAGATCTACTGAGAAACTAATTGACTCCCTCACAGTATTGTTACAAATCTTTCAGCTGAGATAACTACCTCAAAGCTACAGGTAAAATACATTCCAATGAACGAGTAGATTGTTATATGACAATTATGATAGGCGGGTGAAAGGTGTAGTGAGCTTTCTACCTTCCTTTCCCCGGACCAAGACTGACATTTAACGCGAAATTGCGGATACGTTTAACCTTCTAAACATATGTGGCCTCCTGTAAAAAGTCACATATTCGTACGCTGATCAAGTCTTTTAGTAGAACTTGTGACATGAACATGTATCTTTCTATCGCATTTACCACAAAGGTAAATTGTTTACGTTAAAATTATTCCATTTTGGTTCAATGACGCTAGATAATGCTTTAATCATTTTATTGTTATGACGTACGCTGTAATTGATCTGTCTCACTGAAGCATATGTATTGGATATCACCTACGAGTGTGTAATAACACGTTCCTTGTAAATGTAGTGTATAAAATATAATTAATTTGTCCATAACACATATGATCTCAGCGCCACGCCTTTAACTATACATTAATTATTGTTAAAAATAATTTCTACGCTTGAAACCAGTCGAATATTAGCAAACAATGACAATATGCCGCTGTATATTAATAAATGAATGGTAGCAAAAATTCAATACGGCTGGTACCACGGACATTCTACGCTTGCAGATCAAAATATTGAGATAAAATCAAATTAAAACAGACAGTAGCCTGAAGGAACCAAACTAAGCGATATGTCGTAATGAACAACGTCTGTTTACGATCATAAACGCCTGCCATTGAATATATTACATAATGTTCACGCTGCTGGTATAGCATGTTGCATTGTATTAGGTATAATGACTAATGGTATGTTATATCGATAATAAAATACAACTTTAATAGAAGTATTGCTGATGGAAGATACTGCGCAGAAAGCCATAATTTGTCATTATCTTTATATTTGCTTGAGAAAGTCAATCTACTTGATAACTTAATGTTTGAAGAGAGCAATTAAAGTAATCCATATGCTTGATTAAATGTTTTGTGGCCACGGGCTGTCGTAGATTTATGAGAACATTACATTTTACACGTGTAAAGAGTTATGGGTTTTCGTTATAAAAAAACGCTATGCTTTGAAAAGTATATAGAACTTCTTATTTTACTCAAAACTATTATTACGTAAAAGCATTCATAATTTGTGCCAACATAATTGAAACAATGTACAAAATATACTACAATACTGACAGAGGGATGTGTGAAGGCTTGGAGGTGGACTAGAGCGTAACGAGACTATAGCGTAATGAGACTAGAGCGTAACGAGACTAGAGCGTAACGAGACTAGAGCGTAACGAGACTAGACCGTAACGAGACTAGAGCGTAACGAGACTAGAGCTTAACGAGACTAGAGCGTAACGAGACTAGAGCGTAACGAGACTAGAGCGTAACGAGACTAGAGCGTAACGAGACTAGAGCGTAACGAGATTAGAGGGTAACGAGACTAGAGCGTAACGAGACTAGAGCATAACGAGACTAGAGTGTAACGAGACTAGAGCGTAACGAGACTAGAGCGTAACGAGACTAGAGCGTAACGAGACTAGAGCGTAACGAGACTAGAGCGTAACGAGACTAGAGCGTAACGAGACTAGAGCGTAACGAGACTAGAGCGTCACGAGACTAGAGCGTAACGAGACTAGAGCGCTTTAACGAGACTGGAGCGTAACGAGACTAGAGCGTAACGAGACTAGAGCGTAACGAGACTAGAGCGTAACGAGAATAGAGCGTAACGAGACTAGAGCGCTTTAACGAGACTAGAGCGTAACGAGACTAGAGCGTAACGAGACTAGAGCGTCACGAGACTAGAGCGTAACGAGACTAGAGCGTAACGAGACTATAGCGCTTTAACGAGACTAGAGCGTAACGAGACTAGAGAGTAACGAGACTAGAGCGTAACGAGACTAGAGCGTAACGAGACTAGAGCGTAACGAGACTAGAATACTTGTAGCCTTGTTTGATATATATCAGAAACCGGAGGACCTTTCAATTTTTGGAACATCGCTTTGATAATTAAAACGTGTCGTCATATCTAATCTAAGTATTCACAAGTACATTAAACACTCACGTTTTCCCGATTTTCAGATAAATCGGGATATGAAGCGTTAATGTTCTTTTATCACAATACACTACATTGTTCTGAAATCTCGATCTATTGTCAGATTGTGTATAATTGTCAGGTTGTTTAATGTTTGTCTACTGTGTTATAATAACTGGAAACATTTATTTATTCATACTTTTTATTGATTTGTTCGCTAACTTAATATTGTTGAACGTTTTGCGGTCGTTAAACGTGTCCATGGTGGATTGTTGATAACTGATACTGTGATAGGACCATAAAATAAATTAGTAAATTGTTATGAGTAATCCCGGAGCATTAACCTTGCTCTGACAAGAAAGGTGACAGTTTACAACGCGAACGTAATGACGTAGACTTGCTAATTAATTACGTTTATTAAATTCCACCATCGCTGCTATATTGTAAAGGAATTTGTTAAACGCTGAACGCAGACATTTTGTTATAAAAAATAATAATGATCAAGAGAGCTACCCCCCCCCCCATTCTGTGTGCTAACAGTCTTCACTACATTATGACTAAGTGATCAGAAACGATGATCGTGACTTTGACATAACGATATACACTATTGTCGATTTGTCTGACTCATATACGAGTATGTTATATGTTACTGCAAAAAAACAAAATCAACAGAAAGAGTGAAATAGTACTGGCAGGTTACTACTTATGACAAGCATATAATGTTGTAATGGAAGATATGATTTACTAAAATATAACGTTAGATCAGGTACAGAAGTGTTGTGAGTGGGAAATGATAATTCTAATGTTCAACTGAAGACAATCTCTGCTTGACTAGGATATGATCACAAATGTAAAATATCAGAGGATAGTATAAACACTAAATCAGTCCTCCATTACATTACATATTCAATTGACGATATGATCTATTCATAGTGCAGTTGTGCGACTATCAGACAATCGGAGAAATGTTTTCATTTTCAAGCCATGGCTGAGGGGACGAAATTGCAATACAACACATGTGTTAAAGTAAATCAAAATAACCAGGTTGATTTCTAGCAAGGGGCGACTTTATTACTATGTCGTAATTCATATCTTTGTTCTGTTATGCTAGATCAACATTATCTATTCTGTGCAGTGCCTAGCAATATTGATTGTCTAATCTAACAGCTTGTACTATAATGGAAAAATCTAATATGTTAAATTGATATCGGGAACCCTGTGGGATTCTATTTAGATCAGCTGTACCATTTATCCAACGTTGCATTCAATTTAGGTCAGGAATTAATATTAGTCCCATACTAATGCTGCTTTATAGTTTATTATCACCAGGGCTGTGGATTTAATCAGAATTAAATGTGGCTATGGGTACCCTTTTATAACTGCCCTTTACTCTTTGCGGACAGACAAATATCAACACGGTGGCGTAGTTGTTGCAGCATTGCATTTGTGAGTCGGCAAATAACAAACAAGCATTGAAGTTAAGAAATGGCGTTTGGGAGGTTACTGTTACTGATCTCAACAATTTGTTTTTTTAATGTTGTTCTGTTTTAAATGTTTGCATCGCAATTATCATAGTTTTTTGTGTCCCCTCCATACATTTACCTCTTAGTCGGTTTGGCTATGTTTTGTGTCCTCTCCATATATTTACCTCCTGGTCGGTTTGGTTATGTTTTGTGTCCTCTCCATACATTTACCTCCTGGTCGGTTTGGTTATGTTTTGTGTCCCCTCCATACATTTACCTCCTGGTCGGTTTGGTTATGTTTTGTGTCCTCTCCATACATTTACCTCTTAGTCGGTTTGGCTATGTTTTGTGTCCCCTCCATATATTTACCTCCTGGTCGGTTTGGCTATGTTTTGTGTCCCCTCCATACATTTACCTCCTGGTCGGTTTGGCTATGTTTGGTGTCCCCTCCATACATTTACCTCCTGGTCGGTTTGGCTATGTTTTGTGTCCCCTCCATACATTTACCTCCTGGTCGGTTTGGCTATGTTTGGTGTCCCCTCCATACATTTACCTCCTGGTCGGTTTGGCTATGTTTGGTGTCCCCTCCATACATTTACCTCCTGGTCGGTTTGACTATGTTTTGTGTCCCCTCCATACATTTACCTCCTGGTCGGTTTGGCTATGTTTTGTGTCCCCTCCATACATTTACCTCCTGGTCGGTTTGGCTATGTTTTGTGTCTCCTCCATACATTTACCTCCTGGTCGGTTTGGCTATGTTTTGTGTCCTCTCCATACATTTACCTCCTGGTCGGTTTGGCTATGTTTTGTGTCTCCTCCATACATTTACCTCCTGGTCGGTTTGGCTATGTTTTGTGTCTCCTCCATACATTTACCTCCTGGTCGGTTTGGCTATGTTTTGTGTCCTCTCCATACATTTACCTCCTGGTCGGTTTGGCTATGTTTTGTGTCCCCTCCATACATTTACCTCCTGGTCGGTTTGGCTATGTTTTGTGTCCTCTCCATACATTTACCTCCTGGTCGGTTTGGCTATGTTTTGTGTCCCCTCCATACATTTACCTCCTGGTCGGTTTGGCTATGTTTTGTGTCCTCTCCATACATTTACCTCCTGGTCGGTTTGGTTATGTTTTGTGTCCCCTCCATACATTTACCTTTTGGTCGGTATGGCTATGTTTTGTGTCCCCTCCATACATTTACCTCCTGGTCGGTTTGGCTATGTTTTGTGTACCCTCCATATATTTACCTCCTGGTCGGTTTGGCTATGTTTTGTGTACCCTCCATATATTTACCTCCTGGTCGGTTTGGCTATGTTTTGTGTCCCCTCCATATATTTACCTCCTGGTCGGTTTGGCTATGTTTTGTGTACCCTCCATACATTTACCTCCTGGTCGGTTTGGCTATGTTTTGTGTACCCTCCATATATTTACCTCCTGGTCGGTTTGGCTATGTTTGTGTCCCCTCCATACATTTACCTCCTGGTCGGTTTGGCTATGTTTTGTGTACCCTCCATATATTTACCTCCTGGTCGGTTTGGCTATGTTTTGTGTACCCTCCATATATTACCTCCTGGTCGGTTTGGCTATGTTTGTGTACCCTCCATATATTTACCTCCTGGTCGGTTTGGCTATGTTTGTGTACCCTCCATATATTTACCTCCTGGTCGGTTTGGCTATGTTTTGTGTCCCCTCCATACATTTACCGTCACTGTCACTTCTACGAGTTTACAAGAAGCAGTATGACGATTACATTTACTTTAAAGTCGTGCTTTGCGAAATGGATATAAACTTCGTGGAGTTGTTTGTGTATTTGGTTTCTTAAAGGAAAGTTAATTGGACGCAGAAGGTACCTAGTATAAAATGGTCTCTATATTGTTGTACAAACTAAATAATGTATACACCTGTTGTTATTACACACCTGCGTCTATTTAGTAAATTGCTTTATTTAGTATGCCACAGTTAGTTACACTACAGTGTGTCCCATATTACACTACCTCGTAATTCTGTTACATACATGTAATTTCCCAGGAGACTAGAGTGTTGGTTTGTGACTATTTCTAACATTTCATTTCACCGAATACCATGTTTGTTTCATGTTATAACATGTTCGTTTAGATTTCTGTTAGGAAGTTTGATATAGAATCACTGTACCACAATCATGCCGCGACGAAAGACTTTCATTAAGATGGCTGTTCGATGCGTAATAATGAAACTATGAAGACACCAAAGCGAGTGAAAACCGTTTATTGTCGTGCGTTAATAAAAGTTCATTTCATTTTCATAGTGTTTCGTGTCTCCCTGTGATATTTGGAAGGCGATGTGCTTTGGCTTGTTGCATTCGTATCATCAGTGTTCCATTTATTTAAAATTCATACACTCAATGGTTTTATTTTCGAATTGATCACTTTTATATCGTCATATTTGCCAAAAAAATGAATAAATATCGACTGTTATGCACAGACCTATATAAATTGTTTACGACGCAAATATCAAAACGTACCACTGCATTAAAACTAACATGTACAATACTGTCTCGTCTGCTTATTTTAATACTTGTAAATACGCCTGGGATTTCCACCGTATTATTAATTTACCATACAAGCAATGCTATTGATACCATATCTATCATCTTGTGGGATTGGTAATAGCTGTGTGAATTATGAAATCAGTCGACCATGCATTGGAATGGTAGGCTACTAGCAAACAAAGCGTATTGGTGTTATTTTATTAATACCTTTTATTATGCATATAATTTATATTTATTGTCGTATTTTTATATCGATTACACAACATCTGTACCATATCCGAGACGTAACAATGATAATAAGATCTCGTCACAGAGATGATTTGAATAGAGTGGGTGGGGTATTGACTTATATCATTTTTTCTAATATCGTTTAAATAAGACACCATTACATCACCTAGTAATTCAAGCCTAGTGTTGAGAAGTGACTAGTTATGCGTTGATTATGTATAGAGATTTAATATAATCAATTAAGCTTTTTATTGCCCATGAACCGAGAAACTCGCTAATTGTTATTCTATCAAAACATAGTGGTAGACAACATAATTATTTACATGTCTTGAATGGAACTGGGGCGGCATTCTGTGTAGTGATTAAACAAAATTAGTGATTTCGAAATGTATATGGAATAAAAGCTTTTGAACATTGTGGAATAAAGTTAGATTGTTATACATTGTCTACTAATTTGACATCATATTTCTACATTATTCCATAATGAGGCTGCCCTATAGGCCTTTGTTGCGTGAGATAATTAGCTTTGGGAAGATACTTATCGAAAATTAGTTCCTTTTTACCTTTAGAAGTATGGTGAATGAAAGTTTTGAAATAGTAGCTCAATATAAGTGGATAGTAATGATTATCAGATTGTAGTGACTTGATGTAAGCTCACATGTGTCGAGTCCTAAACACTTATAGTGTACATGATTTGATTTGATTTATTTCGATATACTTTATACCACTTTTTTAAATTTTCTTTTTCCTGTCGTTTGGTGCTTTTTAAAGCATAGACGTTAAATTATTAGTTTGTATATTAGTTAATCATAATAATTAATATAAGAATTTCAAATAGTCAGATAATACAGTGTGGTGTTAGTCACGTGGTTTGTTACTGTACGTGATTGTTCAAGATCTCTATTTTAACAATAGGTTCTTACAGCGTTCAAGCGAGTTGCTACTCACAAAATACCAATCCTTCTTATAACGAAGTTTGTTCAACGAAAACATGCGCAACCTGTCAACGATTAAGTTTTATGTAGAAAGCGTAGGCGACTTTATTGCACGGCGTGTCAACGCCGTGCATATTGAGTTCTGTTAGCGTCGTTTTGCAATGGACTCGGTTAAGAACAAAATTTGGGGAAAAATCGAACAGAGCCTAGGGTGGCACTAAAATCCGGGACTTTAAAAAAATCCGGGACTTTGGTGGGAAAATCCGGGATCGATATTTTGGACTATATCGTAGGTATCAACGGTCAATAACGGATAGAGGAACATTCGTTCACACCCTTCAGTTAACATATCTTCCACTCGGACAATTTTTAAAAATCGATCCCGGAGAATCACGGATCCCGGATAACGGGTTTCAGTCCCACCCCAGAGCCTATTGTGCGCCTGCGCAGACCGGCGGGAATATATGTCGGGAAGCGAACGATTGTACGTTGTAACGTCATTATTGATTTTGTATGCTACAAAAGCTAAATTAAGGTATGTGATTTTGTTGTATATTATGATTAATGTCATTAACTAATATTTTCAACTGTATAATTATTGAATTTTATCGTTTCAACATTGTGGTTGACCCATCGCGTGGTTGACCTACATTTTATTTGTTATTGTTATGATGCAGCCAGCATTCGTCTCTGTGCTCTGTTTAATATTTTGCAGTATTTTCCCTCAATCATAAGTCATGTATCGTTCAAACATGCGTGATAATTAACATGTAAACGTTTAAACTCGCAGGTTGTATTAAATACACTGATCACATGTTCTAACCTTACAGCGATTTTCCGAAAATGTACTTTCAGTTTCAACTTTCAATTTCATTATTACATGCAGACTGAATGTGTCTAAGTACATAAGCGTCGACTCGATTTAGCATATTCCTGTATGACCTCCAATACTTGGAAATGACCCTGGCCTCGGATATGAAATTGCAATGACTTTCAATTTTAAAAGTCCACGGAAAACACTGCCAATGATAGATGGAGAATCTCAATTAAGATAATTGTCTGATGACATCTTTAAATTGATGTCTTCAGATACACGATCAGCAAATGCATGACTGTTCTAAAACATTATTTGAGATGAAAGGCAAAATGCATTATTATCCATTGGAAAGTCTAATGCAGTATGTTATTGATTTACCTTTTATTGCAGGAATAAGTTCCGAAGAAGCTGTATGTGAGGTACTGGGAATGTCAAAATAAAGAACATATATTTTGAAGATGCAACAAACAAATGTTAGGTGGCCTTATGGTGCAAATGTGTGAGTGAAACCTTTCAACCTGGAGACTTGTCATAACAGACAGTGTTACAAATACCTACAGAAATGAAGTTTCCCTTTCAACAACATCCCAGACCTTAGTCACGGTATGTCACATGGTTCTCCTACTGTATAATAAACTCACTTTAAACAGATAAAAAATAGTGACTTTGAAAGCCTTGGAAAACTTGCGTTGAAGTACGTGTAACATTTCCTTGTATATAAGTTCATAATTTGAAGTTTAATACTTATATGTTCATGGAAAAAGGTAATTTGAAAGACATGTTGAATGAATAAAATAGCAGTACAAATGCTGTTTTGGTCCTTGAATTTTGTGAAAATACCCTTTGAAGAGTCCTTGAATTTTTTTTGGGAAGGGTGGGAAATCTGATTTGTGTTGTGTCTTGAACAACAGACAAATTGTGAGGTTAATTATTGCAATTATAGGAAATGATACATTGATATTCTGCTATACAAATTTAAATAGCAAGTTCAAATTATTGCAATCCTGTCGCCTGTTACCTTAAGCTAAAATAAGATATTGCAAAAAAATTCTGAATGTACTTTAGTACAGTAGTTATATCATCAAAAAGGCATAAAGTTTTTTTTGTCCATTCAGATAGTTTTAGTTTAATAATTTTAGCAGCTGTCAACTGATACTTTTGAAATATATTGTTATTGGCTAATGCTTTTTAATACCATTAAATTTTACATGGAGACATTAATATGTCATGGTTATAATAAACATGTAACTAAATCCATTGTTAAAGCAGAAAAGTAAAGAAATACACAATTAAAGAACAACAAACCGTCAAAGAGTATATGCAGCAGCAAGATCAAAGTAATACATTTTTTTTATCATAAACACGATTGGGTCACTTATCCTCACACTCCATCAAAAAGAGCTTTAACACTAGGCGAAAGGTTCAACACCTAAATATAGCAAAAATTGTTCAGATATTTCTTAAATATGTTTCATTAATACCCTTACAATATACCTATACTATTGTGTTTTAACAGAAAACAGAATTTCCAGTAGAAGACGTAATTGATGAGGTGGATAGTGTTTGTCAGGAAGAAGATGAGTTCTCCTTCTTAACAATAGATGACAAAGTAGTTGTGGTACCTGTAGGAATGGTGAAGCAGATGTTCCCAGATATGCAAGATGAACATTAGAGCTTCATATTGTTGATTTGTGTAAACCTTACATAAGTGTCACTTGCACTTACAAGGACAGTGATCCCTTATCTATTCGGAACAACTGAGACTGCAATCAAAGTTATGCGAAAAACTAGATACTTCCATTTCTGATATCATTCGGTATTTATTTATATCCCGGTATTGAAGGTGCTAATTTTTTTTAATTTGAAGACATGATTCCCTGTGGCATATTCAAAGTACACACCAATTTTGATAAAAAGCATGAAAAATTATGCAATTGCTTACAAGTATAATTTCTTTTGGAATATTTTTGTTGCCAAAATTGAAAACCTGTTGCCAAATTATTGTCTTTTTCACATTTGATCTTATTGGCAAATGACAGAGGGAACCCTAGAAACAAAAAATGTGGATTTTATTCTTGATTTACGACTGTTTCAGAGAGAGAAAAAAAACTCCCCTCAACAACCTCTAACACACCACTTTATTATTTTCTTCATTGGTTGCTTTTAAAAATTGAAATTTACCATTAGCAGTAACTTTATTTCTGTAGGTAATGGGGTTAATATATTGCATCCTGTGGAGTGCAGTATTTTTCTGGCCCTTTATTCTTAAATGTATAAAATCAGCTTGTTAGTGCAATAAATTTACTTCAGGGACAATATTTATAATATTTGTGCATACGCCTTGGCATGTAACCAGGAAAGTACTGGGTAGATTCCAGGAAAGTACTGGTTAGATGCCAGGAAAATGGTAACTGTACGATGGGTCTCATTGGCACTATGCAGTGACCGTATTTGGCTTCAAAAATTGTCTGTTTGACCTATACTTCTCTACTGGCATCAAAAAAGTATATTTATGGTGTGCGGCAGACATACCGGGTCGACCAAATTACCATAATGTGCATTATAAAATGTGCGCGGCGACGGGCGACCTCATAAACACAGTAATACTATACATACATACCTTTTTACTGTATGGCAAAAATTAAGTATGTCAAAAAACCACATGTAAAAAAACCCAGTCAGCACTCAAAAGTTTTAAAAAAACCAAGCCCTCCCTTATTTTGATTTAATTTTTGCTTGGGCCTCTTATTTGAATATATTGTACTGTGTTTTGATAGTTGACTTTGCTTGTCTTTGATACTTGTAACAGTTCTTTCATTAATGTGCTTTTGCAATATTCATGTCTTGCCTCAGTCTTAAGGTGTTTTATTGCTGTTTGTTTCACTTTGATATTTTTTAATTATTTAACTCATTCGAGATTTGTTCATTGCATGATTGTCCTCAAATATTGTGTCACACAGTCCCACTCAGCCCCACTCGAATTCCAAAATAGCCACTTGGGCTTCTGATTGCCAGACATTTTTTCTAAAAAAATCTATTTACCCTTTGGCTGATTTGCTATGAACATGGCACATGATTGTACTGTACCAAAATTACATCCAACATCTGATTCGCTGACATATTTTGGATATTATATCTAAAGCTGCTAGAGCAGTTTAAACCAAACCGGGTAAAAATGTTCCTTGAATAGCCCTATGCTGTGTCTGCAGTCTACTTTCAACTTTTGATACAACTGGTCTAACATACTTTTTGTTACTGACTAAGCTCAAAGTAGTTTCCTTTAAAACAAAGCTTGGATGATTTGACCTGGATTCATGTATAAACTATATAAAAGATGATGTTTTTGCAATTAAGCTGCATATGAAGTAAACAGTTTAGTACTAATATTTAACTACAATGTATAATTATATAAACTTTGTTATTGCTTGTACATATGTGTTCATCATCTTGTATTTATTATGTCTCCACATGTTGTATGTTTGTCTGTCCAGTCTGCCTTGTTCTCCCTTTATCTCCAAAATCCAGTAATAGATTTTCATCAACTTGCTGGGAAGTATCAGTATGAAGTCTAGTAGTTCATATTGTAATTTGGGGTCATAATGTTAAAAGTCAAGGTCACAGGTGTCTGAAACTTGAAAACCTTGTCTGCTGTTCATCTCTAAAAAAACCTGTTACATTTTCATCAAAGTTGTGCTTTGAAAATTAATTGGAAAATACCCCACTGCAACAAGATAACTCATAACCTATGGCAAGCTAGTGTTATCATAACTTTATGCCTGGCCATACTGATTTTACTCTAATTTAGCGAGGATAGAATTTAATATGTCATTTCATAATTAAATATTCACAAACGTTACATAAAGGGTCTAATATCTTTGTATTTCATTTATTTACAATCGTGACAAACATTCCACTTGTTTTACAGTCTTAAGGTTCTACCATTATTACTGACCATTTTTCTTTATTTTGGTTTGAAAATCTAGCATTTCTAGAACAAGTCGGATTGAAGATCTCTTGGAAAAAATGTTTATTCTTTCTTCAATAATTTTTTATTCTTTTTCACATTTATGTCTTATGTTTTTGTTTTATTCCATATTCCATGCAAACCTTCTTACCTAGTTACACAAACTTTGATATTATAAAACTGTTTACAGTCAAACCTGTCTGTAAAGACCACCCATGGGAACAGCAAAATGTGGTCTTTGTTTACAGGTGGTCTCTATTAACATATTAAATATCATTTAAAATGGTCTGATGGGAGATAAAATTGATGGTCTTTGCAAACAGGTTTTGCAATAGTGGTCTTTGTTCGCAGGTGGTCTTTAACACAGGTTTGACTATAGTTACAAAACAGAAACTTATATGCAACGAGTTGCCAGCTTGGCTACATAGACAAGTGGTACTGTCCCACACCCCATTTGTTTGCTTTGATTGTATTGAGTAATCGTTTTTGCTTTTTGGTCATTATTGCATTATTTCTTTCTACTGTTAATATGTATGTGATATATGTAAATACGTTTATATTTCTCTTTGCTATGTTCTTTTTGTTTACTTCTCTAGTCATTCATATACTAAGTCTGCTAAATCCGTCTGTGTACACCTCCTATCACTTTTGTAGATTCAGGTATCATTTACAGTTTTCATTTACATATACAATTTCACCATTATCCAGTCCTCCACAAAGTTTATACTCATTATACATTCACACTGCTTGATAACTTATCCAGTGTGTGATTCTAGCATGCGGTTGTTACATACTGAAGTGATATCATATTTTGACAAGGTGCTATATCATTTAGTGATTAATGTTTTTGTATTGAGTTATTGTGTTGCATTTTGGTCACTTTTGCATTATTTCTTTCCACTGTAAATATGTTTGAGATATAAGTAAATACGGTTTTATTTCTCTTAGCTATGTTCTTTGCCTTATTATAATAGTCATTCATAAACTACGGCCTGCTTTCACTTCCTACCACTTGTTCATTCAGGTAGCATTTTATAGTTCTCTCATGTGTCACTTTTTAGCTATCATTTACATTAAATTACACTATTTTTCTAACTTTCAAAATGTCTAAACTCATTTTACATTCACACATTGCTTGATTAATTCAGTGTGTGATGCTGGATGTCTGTTTGTCCACTGACATGTTGTTAATTAAACTGTAGTGCTCTCACATTTTGACATGATATGCAATATCATTTAGTGATTATTGTTCTTCTTTTTAATTTTTAGTAAATACTAATTATGTAAATTTGTCGGTATTTCTTTATTTATTTCTACCGTGATAATGATTGTGATTTATGTTAATATGTTTCAATCAATGTTTTGCATTTTGAGATGTATAATGTTGTCTTAATTTACATGCATGATGTTCATTATCATGAAAGTTTTCCGCACTATCAATTTCTATTTCTGTTTAACTGTCCATACAAAAACTAGTCTGTTCCTTAATAAATTCCTACTACTAAAACTACAAATGTACTTTTTATACATTAATATATAGTTACACATTAAAGCATAATAAACACATACTGTTAGTTCAAATTGCAGTTGTTCTATTTCATTTTGTTTACGCCGTGCACCCACCTTTGCTGCATCAGGCAGCAATTTTTTACTTGTAAATATCTGTTGACCACATTTATAGCGGTCCAGAAAATGCCAGTTGTTTAGTTTGTGGTATGTTTAAGACATCACGTTCTAGGAAATTAATTGCCATACAAAGCATTATCTGTGTAATGCTAGGAAATATATTTAATGGCACGTCGCAATGTCTCAGGTGAATTTACATAATTTATCGGATCATGTATTGTATGTAATTGAAAGTGGCCATACATCGACATCCACACGTATATCAATACAATTACTTTAATGTGCCACTGGTTGACGCTATAACCTAGCCGTACTATAGATATCTGACAGTCGTGCCAAGACATTTAATACCGAGAAGACTTACTTAAAACTATACTAGTATAGGTCATGTATATGTATGTGAGAAAGGGTTTTAAAAAAGGGGAGGGGGCAGCCAGTGAAAACATGTTTTGAAAGATATTAGATATTGATCACTCCAACAACGCAATCGCATCTTAAACTTTGTATCCATAACGGGTTATGTTTTACTATTTTATGGCAAGGGATTCATAGTACAAGTTCATTTCAACGACTGTTCTCATTCCAAATCTACTTGTCCCGTGTTTACAAGGGATCAACTGATCTTGATCAATTTAACCCTCGAACATGTTTGTCATTTTCTTAATGCAATGTAAGTTATGTAGTTATTCTAAAAGAACAAACCAAAAATACATACACATTTTCTAATTGACATTGTGACATTTCAAACTTTACCTTCTTGTTTAGAAATAAATCTAATATACTTCAGAGTGAAACAGAGCTAGGTCATATCGGGATCATTTTTTAAGAATCGGTCTTAACTTATGAATTACTGTCTGTATCTAAATAAATACAATATCTGAATTCAATGTGATCAACAATTTTCGAAATGCTCATATATTTCACATACTGTAAATAAATACGTTTTGCTTTTAAAAAGATCAAGTTTTGAAAGAAACTGTACGTGGACTTGATCCTGCAAACTAATTCTTCGTCAGCCATCTTCTTAAAAATATGTGCTTCATATTCACTCCATTGGGTACCGTTTCACAATAAGATGTGAATCATTACAATGCAGTGCACTAAAGCCAGCCTAATCTACCTGTATACTAATCTACTCAACATACAATCTGGATAATGTTTATATTCCTGTCACATAAGTTTACATGCCTTGTGAAAAACCTGTTAATGATTATATACCCTCTTCAACTGAACACCTCACATAATAAACCGTCTACAAGACTTATTCTAGTACATGACTTAGTAACTTGAATTGTTCTTTGATTAATATATGTTAGACAAGCCTCAGCCCTTTTCTTTCATGTTAGGTTAATACCATAATTAACGTTTACAGAAACAACGCTTAGCACATTTGGATTGATCAAACACAATTATCAGGTTATGTTATTCGCCTTTTTTTGGAACAATGAAGCAATATGTCTAGTTTCAACAACATTGTTCTTGTGTCAACTATGATACCGGACTTCTGTTGAGATACGTCGTATTTCCGGTTTACCTACTCAGTTAATGCAATTGTACATACATTAGATTTGGAATATTTTGTTATATTGTGTGCTCCTATTGTTGGTTCGCAATGACGAACAGTTTTAGACAATATACCTATCATTAGTAACTGGTTAGCGAGAGAACACGATATGTAATGATCGAATAAGGCGAGAGCTTGTTGAACCAGGGGGAGAAATTATGTAAAACGAAGAGGAAAATGTAATCAGCGTGTCAGACGAATTCAGTTATACCACTTGAATACGCATATGACGCAGTTATACTATTAATTGTAGATTCATCTCAACGGTTTACCGCACCTTTCCTATAGTTTCTTTGTATCTTCATTATAAAATCGAAACAAAATTCTATAACCGTACATGCTTGAGTTATACAATGTTATCGAACTATGACTTCAAACAGTCATTAATCATCTTTTCAGGTGGAACTTCTTTTCGTTCTTACAGTAGATTAACTTCAATGGCAATTTGTCAATTGAAGTTATACCCTTTCAATTGAAAACAGATTCTGAAATTCAAGGTGATAAGAATTGCATGAACTATTATAGTTGGCTGATGTATCTGTAATTCTTCAGGTTCTTATTGAGTTAATTTTGGATTTTCATTTTACCAGGTGATACATTGTTTGCAATATTGGATTATAATTTCTAATAATTCTGCACTGTGTGTTTCATTTCAAGAAATAATTTTAATAGAAACTGCGTCTGTCTGACACAAATGTTAGAGAGATTAAATTGTTACAGGGAACGCATAGAACACATGACAATGTCACCCAACACCGACCCCCAGGGAAACACCTGCCTACGAAACATGCGGGAACGGAGGAGCAAGGAATGATTTGACCGGTAACCATGGGTAATTTAGGGGGACAACAAGGGGGGTAAAGGATTGAATGGCTGGAATACATCACAGGACCAGGGCCAGAAAGTTTGTAGCCCCGCGCCGAAAAGTGGTGAATAGAACATGAACATAATTTTAAGTCAAGGTACTGCACATGGGGAATGGGGAACTTTGTATAGTCACATATAAGAAACAAATGTATATGTATAATATCATCAATAACAATAATGCATTTACATGTACATCTACAATTTATATAACCAGTAAAAGTGAAGGGCGCATTGAAAACAATCCATATTTTATTTCGACCACAACAGCAATTTCTAAAATAAGTTTGTTTATGGTGGCGGCAATTTTCACTCTATAAGTCCGTTTGTTGTGCCATGTACCAATACTGTAAATTGGACACATTCGCAGGGTACCTTAGTCATGTCGGGTGTAATACTCATCATTGTCAGGTATATCTGCTTGAAAATGTATTATCAAGTTCTGCCATTCTATTCCTAAAACATGAATGTATCTGGTAAATCAAACATCACTGATTATGTGATCTACTCAACTGACAAATGTACAGATTTCTGGTTGTTGAAGGATTATCGCTAAACATCCCAGCAGTTTTTCTCAGTTCAATTTGTCAGTCATCTCATGTCGGCACATGTGTTGTCACTCTCAAATCTCCAGGGCATGCTTGACTTAGTCCAGGTGTATATAAAATTGTGTGTGGATCATTTCTGGCTCGTCTGTTTAAAAAAACAAACCGAAAAACTATCTTCGTCAGTGTCATCAAATTGGTCAATCTATGTGTATATCTCAGTTTCTGAGAAGTCCCAATGATAATATAACCTGCAGACGAGCGTTGTCTGCATCCGTTTGCAGTACTGTTGTTCATAATTATAGTATACTTATCAAATGTATACATTCTAATCAGACAAGGGAGTACTGTTATTTTGATTAAATGTGATACAAAGTCCGCTGAGCATGTCGATAATGTCTCTATATAGATCATTATAATTGTCTAAGTCGCATGTAGATTCTCGGTGCATTACAACAGTTTACCGTCGATATTGTCACTGTGATGATCACGGCATAAACAGCACCATAGCGTATTATAATGTGTTATGCTTTACTGGCAACAACATCAACATACAGTGGACATTGTAATCCGTAGCTGTTGATAACACGTTGTAAAGTACTATGCAGTATTCGGTCGAAAAAAACAAAACCACAATATGTTATAAGTGTACATACACAATAAAGATTTTCACTTTATAATTAATTGTTTCTTTCTATAAATATTTGCTTCTGAAAATGTGTTTGTACAATGTTTGTACCAAGGAGCAGCATATTAAAAACTACAATTTGTGGTTAAAGTTTAAAATGATAAGGCATGTTCCTAATGTTTAAGTATCTTCAACATTGTTAGATCAACTTTGACATTTAAGAGACAAATTACTCGCGTTGTATTGTGGAAACCGAATACTAAATGTTGCCGACCAAGTTTGTTGACAAGAGAGAGAGAAAACTTCACATACTGTATGTAAAGCACATACGTCTCACAGGTACTTGGCATTAGTCCTGTTTGTATGCTTCTACTGATGTACCACAGTGTTATTTTAAGGTCTCACGCCCCTGTGTATATCATTATAGTTTGGATGCTGCTACTGATGTACCACAGTGTTATTTTAAGGTCTCACGCCCCTGTGTATATCCTTATAGTTTACTTACATTAGGCAGAATGAAAGGTCATAACAGGCTGTTAATAATTCAGGTATTTATCCTGTCAGCTGAAGTTACTTCTAATGTTCTAAACATTTACTACATCAATAACCTTTTTCCTCATAATAATTGCCGACAAGTTACCATTAACTTTCAGGAAACTGATGCTCATTCTTTAGGTATGACCGAATATTTCTAAAACAAAAATATTAAACACAAGATGAAACGTTGATGTATAAGTGTGGTAAAATTTTGCTTTAATTCAAAAAGCGTAGTCTATTTACTGGGAGTTTCTGTTTTGACGATGCACTTTTACAATGGCTTTAATAAGCAGCATGTAATTATAACATTCCTAAACATAATTTAAACCTTTTTCGTAGCCTGCCTCAGGACTTGATTGCTGTGACAGAGACGATTTTATTCCTGCGTGCCCCGAAAACATTTAGCAACAGCGTAATGTGTCAATTTTAGTCAAAAAGTCGAAAATCTAATTTAGAAAACACAGTTTTGTGATTCAATTATGTTAAATAAGGAATCTGTCATTAACTAAATTGCCCGAGGAAAGTACTTTTGTAAGAATAACTGTGTTAGGGAGTGTATGTTCTTCGCTCGGACAATTATATAAACCCCAATTGTCTTGCAGTTAGAACTCTTATGAAACTTCCATTTCAGTTACTATATTGCAACCCTTCTGGCGACTAAGAAATAACACTTCAAATGTAATGCACATTAAAAGAATCTCATTAATGAAATGAGTTTCCACTTTTGATTGTGGCTTTGTTGACGTAGCATCGGAATGAAGCTAAGTGCTTGAGTAATAATGTAATATCACTGTCGGCATGTCTGATGTATTTATATGAGCTGTTTAAATCAGTTTACGAACTGCAGGAATAATGTTCGTCACAATATTTTATATGGATATTCATTAAATTTAAAATAAATACAGCACTTTTAAGCTTTGCTAAAGGTCAACAATCAAAGGCTAACAATCGTTCCATGATAAGAATAGGTATGCTTGCTATTTCGGTTACGGTCTCAGTTGACTTATAAACAGACATTTGACAAATGGAAACAATAGCTAGATTCAATTCCCGACCAACGGATATCAAATGATTAGAAACAAAATGTAACTTAAATGCCATTCACTGGTTTGTATTACTATTTGAACATTTATATCGAAACATTTATAATGGAAACTGTGCATGGTCCTCAGTTTTACCTTGTAAGTATTGTTGGATCGAATCTGATATTTATAGTACTGTGATAATACTTTTGTATAATTCTATTCAAAATGACTTAAATAATAAAGCGTGTACTTTTGTTTAGTTAATATTATGTTTCATTATGTTGTACAACGGTGAGACTGAAATAAAGAATATATGAACTGTTTCATTAATAAATAAAAAGTGGTTATTATTGGATATGAATGAACTTCTACTTAGCGATATCACCTAGTGCGTTTACCGCATTGTCTGAAATGCCTTAATGTAGACATTGTATACATTAATATCGCACATTGTACCAATGTTGATAACTAGTATTAGTAGTATCTTTATTTTCATCTCATCATTGCACATACACAATAACACATACAATGTAAAATTACATTTAACACAGCGCAATGCCATTCCATACGGAATTATAAGAGATGGACAATAACATATGAAAACAATAACACTTTACATAATCTGAGCACAATGCTCCAGTATCATGGAAGTAAATTTATGCTTACTATACCAGTTAAAAGGTATGAATGTTATGAAAAGTAAGTGGTTTAAACTATTGTATTATTATGCTTAAGTAAGAATGTGTTAAATACGTCATTGTAATGACATGTTATTCACAGTTCAGATATCACTGTTGTCATGCTGTCGCGTTTATTGAAGAATATGCCAGGCGATCTTCACACCCTTGCTGTCGTAGATCATTAGCACCATAGTGCAATACATAAAGGATTTAATTAATGAAAAAATAGCATCGTTCTTTTTGTCTGACAGCGGAAACCAGTTGTCAGTTTGTACAGTACTTCTCGGATTTTGTTCTCTGTTGTCGTTAGTTGTTCTTGTTCCATTGTCACTTATCAATACTTGCTTATTATCAACATTATTATATCGTGGAAACTGTTGAAATCGGAAAAAATCCTCATGGGGATTGTTCTAGATCGAATTTGACGTTTCTGTTCAAAGTACTTTTCTTACATCCGTGTTCTATAAAAACAACGTCAGTTTCTACAAATTGACCATCGTTAAAGTTTAGTATCTGATGGAACAATTATATGTACAGATACATTTGCTTTCAAAATCATTCTTTGAATTATTATAAACTGACCCGAGTAATGCATTTGATAACTGATGAATCATCGTTATCAAGAAGCAATCGCATTCAATCCGATATAAATGTACAACGTGTATGAAAATGTATTTTATATTTAGTATCTGACTTAAAAGACGCTCTCCGCTGATTAGCGTTTTACTTTAAGTTAATCAATGCTCTAGAGAACTTGCTATGCTACAATTTGTTCGGGCCTTATGACTTGAACCTTTTTCAGTATACCAGTGTTTCCCATCGTATTTTTCCAGGACATATTCTGAAGGATTTTCTGCTCAATTGCAACATTATACGTGTTAATACGGATGTATGGCTGCATAGCTCCAAATAAATTACCGTATGATGTATGAGCTATTGACGATTTGACAATCGTTTATTATATATCTTAATGGGATCTTTTGTAGAATCATTTTAACCATTAGGTGCTTGTGCTCAATAGGATGTTCGTGTGATATTCACATAAGATGTAATCCTGAACAATAAAACTCAAGTTCTCTGGTTCTCTCCGGTGATAAAGTAATTTGTTGCTTGTTTCTTTATCTATACTGTTTTACCTATAATCTGACGATGATGTGTCGAGATAAGACAGCGAGGTTGAACGCGCTGCAGTACTTGTTCTTGATAACATTAAACTCAGCTGGTAAAGATAGGTCGTGTAAATTATGTCTCAATACTTTCTTCTAGGAAGTAATTGCAAGGTATAGTGATGATGTTGTGAGAGTACACAATTTGAACATAGATGTTTGCGATATCTAGTTTAGTTTACATGACTGCTGAGAAGGTCTAAGTTATCAAGGGTGGCATGGTTTAAGAGAGAAACTAAGTCGCTACAGGGAACGCCACATACATAAGACAGTGCCTTCCCACACAGACCTCCGGGAAAACAACAATCGATAAAACATAAGGCAATTTAGGAGGCTCAATGGAACATACGTAAGGGAACAGAGGCGCAAGGTAATGGCCTGGCAAACACGCGAAATTAGGTATGGTAAAATACCTCGAACAATATTATATTTTTAAATTTCAATCATGTTGAATCGTGAATTCATGAAGTTGAAATCGTTATATCAGCTTCTCGAATTCATAATCTTGAATTTCGACGTGAACGATTTGAATTTTACGAATTCACGATTTAAAGTTCACTCATTCATAATTTGGAATTTGTGAATTCACGATTTCAACGTCGAAAATTCATGATTTCAACTGCCCGAATTCTACATTTCCTAGGAGTGAAATAATGAAGTGTGAACGCCATCGCCGGGCTTTCGTAGAATGGTCATAACTCTTATGACTTGCAATTTCAATATCAATTTTGTTAAATTGAATACTTCTTGTATACGTTAACACCCATACATGTTATCATCTGCCGTTACACAGTAAAATTTGGGATAAAAAGTCGAACAGGAAATGGTGTCACAACCAAACCGTGCAGCCATCACAATATCACAAGGAAACGTGTGTCTAGCTATGCATGATTGCTGATCACTTTACGTGATATTTTTTTTTCTTTAATGCAATACAGAATCGGTTCTGTACGGATAATTAAGCTCTTTTATGTGTAGATATTAAGTATGTTTCGCACGGATTTTAAACAATACAATTTAACAGTTAACCACACAATGATATGCCTGAAATGTTTTTGAAATGCTTAATTAAAAAAATGTGCACGCATGCTGATTTTCACAAGTTCCACCAGTTTTATTTGGAGTAATGAAATCCATTTCGCTTTCAATTGTATCATTGTGGAATGTGTATAGTGTCATTTTTTTGTTTTCCATTTTAAATTATTCATATTCTTCGTTAAATTATTCATATTCTTCGTTGTTGTTGTTTGTTTATTCTTGACAATAATTTCCAATGGCGGTAAAAATGTTCGCACCTGTCTGAACAGCAAGTGAAACATTCCTACTGTCTGACGTTTTCGTGGAGATTTCTGCCTGTATACTGTGGTCAAAATTTGCAATGGTTTCACATGAGGAGTTTAAGCATACGTGAAATGATTGTCCGAAAAACTACATGATTGTCTGAAATACAGTTCAATTTTGTTATCGGTCAGATGTATGTTAAGATTGAAGTTTTTCTACTTTTAGGAATACGTAATCGATGATATTCTTCGAAACTTGAATTGAGTCAACAATTCAATTATAAATTAGAGGATTAATCAAGCAGATGTATTTGTTTAAAGGTAGGAGGCAAAACTACGCATATGTCTGGATTCAATCCTCAAAATGGCAGTATAAACAAACGACCCTAAAAAGAAATAAAATATCCCAAAATAGTTCTAGAATTCTAAAAATAAAACAGATCGATATAATTTGTCTATGCTGAGAATTATTTTAAACTTATAGATTCTATGGAAAAGTAATAAAATATAAATGTGTGCGTTTTGCATTGATGTAAGTGTTTACTGTATAATTTATAATTGTAAGAGTTATACCTTTATTACCATTGTGAGGTTAACTTCACATTACAGTGTATATAATATGTTGTTTGTATTGTATTTACTCATGTGAAATGATGGGCTAATTGCCTTTTTTCTGAATAAACTTATCTATCTAAATACAATTTCCGGAATTTACAACATTTTTCATTTATAATTCTGTTGCTGAAATTACATGTTTTGGAAATAAAAACAAATCGGCAAGAAAAAAAAATATTATATAAACTCTGAAGCAATTCTGTCTAAAATCTGGTGTAAGGTGGTTTAGGAGTATTCTATTTGATAGGGCGATATATGTGACAGCGGGGATGCTTACACTATATCCTACAACTTGATTAAATTGACTCTAGGCAATGGATTCACAGCAAAGCGAGTACAAATATCATCATTCCAGGACAATATTCCCGTTTCCTCTGACGAGTAATAAGGTTTACGTTGTGGAAACAGAAGTTATGACTCCGAGAGAATTCCTAAGAGAAATCATTCAACCATTATTATTAGCATATTCAAATTTAATTTATCATATTGGTTTTCGTAATTTGCCATTTCTCAAGACAATGTTTGATTGCGTGTGATTGTTAAGAGATCAAACCCATGCCTTATTTATTGTAACTACATAATTTGTCGATTGAGAAATAAGTGCCATGTATAAATAAGTGTCATGTATAAAATAAGTGTCATGTCTAAAAAATATATTGATTTCGAAATAATTTTACATACGATTTACAAACGAATGCAGATGCAAGTAATTTGCACAGACGTTCAAGATGCTAGCATCTGTTCTTAAAATTGCGTTAGCTTCTGGACGAATCTAGGTGGAATTTCAAGGACTAACATTTTATTCAAATATTTTCTTTTCTTTGCATGTTTAACCCGTCAGAAAGTGTGCAACATTGCAGTGATTTCACAATCCTTTCTTTATGGATTACGGTCATCTTGAAATTTATAAAATCGATATCTTGACTGATAAGAACTACTTTTTCCCCAAATCAATGTTTGTAATATTGTTATATCAAGCTCTATAATTATAGTAAAGTGTTGTTTAACTAACTATCATAAAACGGCTTGTTTTTAGGAACATCAATAAACTTAGGACCGGCTTCAAGGAATAGCAAAAGTAATATTTGATCTGCGGAAAAAAATTCACCAGTGGTGATGGAGATTCAATGCGTATTCGACATGCGTATTGATATGAGGAATATTTATGTTCCTGCAAGGAAGAAGGAAAACACGTTGTATTGTTTTTACTACACTTTGGCATGCTATTGCTGTCGGTGGATAGCGTGTGTGATATGCTTGCTATATTTCTGGGAACATAATGCACTTCGTAAAAGTACAATGACTCGGAGAAAAGTGCATTTTCATAGCTTCATTTTGTAAGTGATAGGCCTATTGTTCTGTGTATTCTAGAACCGGAATTATAACCGTATCTCACCAACAGGGAGTCGAGTTACTCAAAAGTTCTTATTTTTCCAAAAGTTGAGGGTAAATCCGTTAGTTTCCCATAAAGTGAGTGTAGATTCCTATATTATCTTCGAATTTCTATAAATTCCTATAGTTTCAGTGGGTATATGCAAGGAATATAGCATTATGAAGGAATAAAATGGTCATATATTATAAACCTTTTTAAGTATCGTGTATTCCAAAAATTCTAAATTTCCTTCAACATTCTGATTTCTTTTAGGTGTGGCAAACCTATAGTACTTGTGCGACTTTGAATATCAAACATATACACTTTTTGATTCCCACATTAGATAGCTTACATACTAGGTACGGATATTTCTTTTATGAAATATTTGTACTTAAGGGATTTACATCATAAAATTTAGTAATGACTCTAAATTTTTGAACCAGGGGCAAATTCTAGTGAGTACATACTATTATTGTTTTAATTGTTGCTGTTGATGTTAAACTGTATTTCTTCATGCCTAAGTCGAAGGATTAATGGTTCGCTTTCTTATAATCCTATAATTTCCTATATTTTAGTTCTGAAATTCCTGTATTTTTAAGATGCATCCTCTATTTCTGCTACCAAACATCTCTCGACGCCCTGCAGCAATCATCTCTCACCAATCATGCAGCTGTCGATATTAACGGAGATTGAACAATTGAATGTGAATGACAATGCTTACCGAAGAATGTGTATACTTTGTGAACTTTCTTTTAGATTCGAGTGCGAGAGAAAGAATTGATTTTAATCATTACACTCAAAGTATACCACTCATACCGTACAGTTAAGCAAAGATTCACACTCATATCTCTGAGAAAGTGTTTCAAACAGAATACCAAACATTCAGTAACCATGACATATATTATCAATATCGCTCATTCAAATTTCTAACCTCAGACTCAGCCAATTATATTTTGACAATGAGTGATGAATGTATGGTGATGAATGTAGAGTGCTGAATGTAGAGTGCTGAATGTAGAGTGATGAATGTAGAGTGCTGAATGTAGAGTGCTGAATGTAGAGTGCTGAATGTAGAGTGCTGAATGTAGAGTGCTGAATGTAGAGTGCTGCATGTAGAGTGCTGAATGTAGAGTGCTGAATGTAGAGTGCTGAATGTAGAGTGCTGAATGTAGAGTGATGAATGTAGAGTGATGAATGTAGAGTGCTGAATGTAGAGTGCTGAATGTAGAGTGATGAATGTAGAGTGATGAATGTAGAGTGCTGAATGTAGAGTGCTGAATGTAGAGTGCTGAATGTAGAGTGCTGAATGTAGAGTGCTGAATGTAGAGTGCTGAATGTAGAGTGCTGAATGTAGAGTGCTGAATGTAGAGTGATGAATGTAGAGTGATGAATGTAGAGTGCTGAATGTAGAGTGCTGAATGTAGAGTGATGAATGTAGAGTGATGAATGTAGAGTGATGAATGTAGAGTGATGAATGTAGAGTGCTGAATGCAGAGTGATGAATGTAGAGTGCTGAATGTAGAGTGCTGAATGTAGAGTTCTGAATGTAGAGTGCTGAATGTAGAGTGTTGAATGTAGAGTGCTGAATGTAGAGTGCTGAATGTAGAGTGCTTAATGTAGAGTGCTGATGGTATGGTGCTGAATGTAGAGTGGTGTATGTAGAGTGCTGAATGCAGAGTGCCTAATGCAGAGTGCTGAATGTAGAATGATGAATGTAGAGTGCTGAATGCAGAGTGCTGAATGCAGAGTGCTGAATGCAGAGTGCTGAATGTAGAGTGCTGAATGTAGAGTGCTGAATGTAGAGTGCTGAATGTAGAGTGCTGAATGTAGAGTGCTGAATGTAGAGTGCTGAATGTAGAGTGCTGAATGTAGAGTGCTGAATGCAGAGTGCTGAATGCAGAGTGCTGAATGCAGAGTGCTGAATGTAGAGTGCTGAATGCTGAATGTAGAGTGCTGAATGTAGAATGCTGAATGTAGGGTGCTAACTGCAGAGTGCTGAATGTAGAGTGCTGAAGGTATGGTGCTGAATGTAGAGTGGTGTATGTAGAGTGCTGAATGCAGAGTGCCTAATGCAGAGTGCTGAATGTAGAATGATGAATGTAGAGTGCTGAATGTAGAGTGCTGAATGCAGAGTGCTGAATGTAGAGTACCGAGTGTAGAGTGCTGAATGTAGAGTGCTGAATGCAGAGTGCGGAATGTAGAGTGCTGAATGCAGAGTGCTGAATGCAGAGTGCTGAATGTAGAGTGCCGAATGCAGAGTGTTGAATACAGAGTGCTGAATCCCTTGCCTATCTGTTATAATGTCAGACTCTGATGTAACACTCTCATCTACTTTCCGTTAAACATCAGAGAGTGATATCAAACATTTTCTTAGATAAATTTACTGCCCAAGTAGAAACTCCATTAATTACCTTAATGATGTGGTCCTTTCAACTATTACACTTGGCGTGTACAAATATAATCCATCTCATTCCGTCCTTTGCCGTGGCATTAGCTACACATAGCTGTACCAACTGACTTTGTAAGTCATTATATTCTCATAATTATACACCGAAAGACGTGTGATATCAAATAGCAGCATTGTCGTTATGTATGGCGGTAATTAAATCAACTAACTTGTTTTGATCTCTATGGAATGGGTAATCTAATTACTGAGCAATCACCATGTATGAATTACTAATTATACATACTCATAAAATAGTGGTTAATAATTTATACAGGACTATGTAAATGAGATATTGAAGTACTGAATGTCCCGAGTTCGGTTCATAGCGTGTACCGCTTTAGAAAATTTATACTCGGAGGATACAAGTCAAACATTCAAAGCCATGATTGATTTCAGTTACACAGCTTTTGTTATACTTTCGCACTTTTTGATTAATAGCTGCATGCATCTAGTATTCTAAATATAACGTGGACGGGACTCTGATTCATGTTGGTACACTTCTGTTATGTACACATATTTTGACAATTAGCAAGTGACTACACATTTGAATATATACGTATTGCAATATACAATACGTTACAATTACACAGCTTCCATTAAACACAAGGTACTCGTTTGTTTTTATATGGAACTACACAATGCTTTCACAGAATGACGCCAAACTCGTAACATTTGGATGAAATTGATGGTCATGATTTGTTCAGCTATTCCTTGTTTTAAATAACAAAACTATACCTAGGTGTTATATTTTAAACTGTCGCTTTTTACAGTGTGCTCCGGGTACATATACCCACGACTATTTCAATAAATAATTTATATATGTACATCTACTTCACAGTCCTAAATAGTTCTTTGTTATTTTGACTTATGAGCGGTTTCTGCATGCTTTCACATTGCTTGTGTCACAATAGTTTCCGAACAAGCCTCGAACGTCCCTATTAATCGGCTCACATAGCCGTATGGTATAATTAACGGATTGTCCTTCAAATTATGTAAAGTTAGCATTGATACTACTATGATATATACATAGTTCTGTGTAGTGTTCGTGTCCCTTGTGCAGGCAATCAACATAATACGATGTTGTAATTGTTTGTATTTTAATTATGCAGATTGAAGCGGAATCAATCAGCATTACCCGCAGTATTGAAGGGAGAAAATGGTTACATTCTGTTAATTTTCTAAATGTTTCACACAACAAACGAATTGCAATTACTGAAACAACTAGCATTGCTTTCAAAACCACACGAAATAAATGTCTAGGCCTGCGCAGTACCGGCAGGTTGTAAGTCGTAAAGCGTTAAGGGCCCTTTAACAACCGGTAGTGTTTGCACTAAGGGCAGTAATTTGGCTGCTTCTTACGAAATACTGTTGGTGACATTGACACTTTATTTTTTCTATTTTGGATTCATGCAGTTAAAATCGATAATTAGTGAAGCGGAAATCGTGAATTCGTTAAATTTGAAATCGTAAGTTGAATTTGTGAATTCGTAAATTTTACGATTTCAGATTCACGAATTCAATATTTCATAGGAGAGGAATAATGAAATGTGAATGTCACCTCCGGTCTTTCGTAGATCTACCTCTGTCGTTGATACGTCACTCCTCCACACTACGTACTTTCTAGCCAATCTGTACTATTGGCGTTCATTGCCCATACAAAACAATTTGAACATTTCAAACAATTGTTGTCGTAGTATGATGGAACAAAAGCCGATAAAACCGCGATTAAAACTTGTAAAACACCAGCTCACAAGTCACACAATAAATGATAGAGTTATTAAATGAGGTGGACAGAATCTATAAAAGGTTGATCCCTGTGTACATTGGTTATTTTCAATAATTACTCTCGCCCTGTTCTCTTTTATGTACGCAATATTTCGATTCGTGTCCCATTAGTTTTGCCGATGTGAAAAATTAATACCTGATGATCATTAAATATCACAACATTGCACGGTTAATGGGTCTCCTAATGTTCGCCAGAAAATATCATCTAATTGCTCTCGCTGGAATCGATGATGCTATGTCCTACTAGACTGAGAGCGGTAGTTAATTGCGAATTTTATTGTCGTCATTTATATGCAATCATTGTCATATTTATTGGAAACAGCCGCTTTTTTTGTGCAGGATTGAACATTGAATGTTTTACCCATAAATATGTTGCCATTTAATACAAGTATGTACATCTGGAGCGACGTAATTGTAAGCATAATAGAGTTATGTGGACATTTAAGTATTACATGCGTGTAAAACACGAGGTATCAGGTTGCGCATTTTTTAGAATTTGCCGACTTATACCATATGCATTGCAATGTGTTTATCGAGAAAGTTACACTAAGTATTTTTTCACGTCAGAGTGCATTAACTGGGACATTGCACGACTTGTAAGCGTGCCAATACGATTGTCCTCTGAACATTACAGTATGCTCAACTTAAACATATCTTAACATGCGTGAATAATTTGCCTGACTGTGACAAAGCCGTACTCTTATCTTCACCAACCATTAATGATTGTGTCTTATGTCTCTGTGGCTTTTGTAATAGTTTACTTGTTTATCTTCATGTTTATAAGTCCTTTTTCTTTCTTTCTCGACTTCTCAATATTATATATATGGAGCGATACTGATTTAGCCTATCAAATAATACCACAGAGTCAAACAAATGTCTATTAATTAGTCCACACTATTAATCTATAATTAGTTCGTAATAAACATTTTAATTCCTTTAAAAAGCAAACATGAGAAGGAGTAAGGCATCACGCAAGACAGGGTCTCCAGAAAGTCACGTTATATTCGAAGTAGGTCAGAGAACTGGCTCGAGATTATTTGACGTTTTACTGTCTCCAGTCAGCTGTTCCTTACACTAGGATTATAATTGTGTTAACGTTCCAGACGACGTGTACATTTTTCTGGAAGTGGTACCACATTTTGTGAAGTGGAATTGTTTTATACCCAGGTTACAAATCTTTTCTTTCAAACATATCAACATACACAATTATTCATGCTTCATCTGCGATAATATGTCGGACCTCATAAATAACTCATGCCATACGTTTTCCTCAGGTTTTCCCAGAAGGACGTCCGTAATGTGTTTCAATTGCTTCAACATTTCCATTCTATGTCTATGAGTTGCTGACAAAATATCTGTTTAAAAGTTGACATTTGACAGATTGTATTTGACGTAGTTTTAAATTGTTGCACATTTGATTGGATATTCCCATTGCATGAGAATCTATTCGTGTTCTAGATCATGGAGAAAGGTAACGGTAGTGGCTGGTACATCGTTAATTTTCTCTGCATGCATGTTTGAACATTCTTATAGTTCGATATTCTATTGAACACCGACTGCGGTCAACGCTATCAAACTACATGTAATTGCCCAAGCATTAGTATGTTTTGATAATGCGCACATATTGTGAATATCGAATATATTTCCGCATGTTTGTATTTTGCCACACCGTTATATATTCAGGATTATGCATAAGTATTCCCAAGCGGACGTCAACAAAGTCATTGTCAGTTAGTTGATTTGAAGGAGAGCTGAACGAATGATAGCCTTAATCGGCCTCTCTTCGATCTTCTGTCTGAAAATATAATTTGATTGATTGGGATTAACAATATATTTCCTCGTCAATCTTCATGAAACATTCTATAAGCTGGCCTTTGATTTAATGCTTAATTGCCCTATACATCCAATATGGCTAGGTGCTACTCTCCTTTAGCATCGGGCGCTTATTCCGATACCTTCATATTCACCATCTGCTTTATAACTCCCGCACAACTGATATTTTCTATATTTAGACAGGCGATTTGACATGCGTCCACAGCCATTCAGCAAGCCATTTACAACGACTCGCTAATGTCCCAAATGTAGGACAGTAAACATGTGTAAATAAACTTTATGCGAGTGTGCATTGAATAGACAGCTTTCACTGTCATAGAAATGCCGCTGTGGCTATGGAAATTGCTAGAAAAACTAAATAAATATAACGTAAATGACTATCGTTTCGTCGGCATGCCAAAATTATTCCGATGCCTGTAAATGTGTAGTGATTTAAGGTCATTTAAACAACTGTACCGTGTACGGGCGGAATCTGTGTATATTTTGAAATGCATCATATCGTTACTTGGCATCTTGTTAATCAGATTCGCCACGCTTTTTTTATAAAATCCGTACAAAGCTCGATGAATGAACGTAACACTGCCTTCTGTATGAGCTATACTTTTAATGACATGAACTAAAACCGATTAGCTAGATACTCAAACTTTCCTTCGATGCGAAAGGCTGTACACTGCGTACACATTTTATTGGTTTAACACTGGAAAATACCCATCTATAATAAACTCAGTAGTCACGTGATCGTGTCGACCAATGGCATTTAGTATCAGGAACGAACGGTGATTTCGTAAGGTCAAATATCAAAATATACTGGGTAATACAGCAGCGGGTGAATGTAACGGTAGTGGAATCAAAGCGCTGTGTGGAGCGTAGGCTAGGTGCTTGCGTCAGCAACTTTCTGCGTTATCAGATGTGTCTTAAAACGCTTTGAGTTGATAATGGCTGTTTAATGCCGCTTGAATAGCGCCTATACACGTTACCGGTAATTGATGAGAGGCTAGTGAAACGCCAGTGTTTCCTTTACTATTGAAACTGAATTAAGTAAAGGATCGGGGAATGGGTTTTTTACATGACATCTGGCTTTCTGTATAATAAGACTCGCGTACAAACAACATATAATTATTGTCGCATTTACTTAAAAGATCACCTTAGACAAAGAGTTGGTGACGTAGATCAACTGAGAAAAGAATTGTTTGTTTAGAACTATTTAAACTTGTTTTTGAGTGTCATTGACCAATTGTGACAATGGCAGTTTATTAACGTTTACTTAATGCTTACGTATGTCAGTGTTGAGAAGCCACGTCATTTGTGACATCATGTTTCCTAGTACATGCTTATATAGTTCTACCAGCCAGCGGCCATGTATAGATGAGGAAAGCAAAACAAGAAAATCGGTCTAGAAATAGTTCTGCATAACTGCATTCATTTTGTATCTGCATTATTTTATGTTATTATTGATAGTGTATATATATATAGATGTCATTGTAAACATATTGCATTGTGACTGCATAGTGGCTAATATTTAACATTTAGATTCGAATGTAAGGTTGTACACACTTAGTGAAATAAGCCATTCAAGCTGTAGTTTAAGGTTGAATAGATAATGTATTGTTATTGGTACTGAAATATGATACATTTCAGTAAACATATTATCAATTATGAACTAAGCATGATATGTATATTATCAAAGCAATAAAACAAACCGTGAAAGTGCAGGGCCGTAAATTGCCTCCCCTGGACGCCGAGCGGAGCGAGATGAAAAATTTTTTGGACCCTTTTTAGACAAAAAATGATTTTTTTTTCAGCCCGCAATAGGAGGCAACTGCCTACATGCCTCCATGTAATTTACGGCCCTGAAAGTGCATTACATATTTTATGTAATTAATATTTTTAAAAAAGTTTTACACAATATAAAAGAATGCCATGCATAAATCAGCTATTTTTTGGTATGGAAAAATGTCAATATCATACCTAAAGATGTTAAAAGTTTATGTAAAATGAAATGTAGTTTGGGTGATTTGCAACTACCATACACCCGCCTGAGTAGGGAGCAAAAGTAATGTCGCTTAAAGTAAACTTTTACATGCGAGACATATGTCATAGTTCGCTGTTTTTTTGCACATGTAACACCAACGTGCCATTAAGAAGTGATAACATAAATTGTGTATTAATGTAGTGCTACCAATCATTGAATTACGTGACATTTTAGAACAGCTGACAAGCGGCCGTTTGTCACGCATCGCAAACATAAAATGTAGCCCCCATAAATACGAACAAATGCTTTGTGTCAGTAATGGGAAACATCCTTATTTATTATTTATAGTTTAACATTACATACCAAGGGAAATTTGAGTAGATAGCAGGGTAGTTTTTTCAGTTTGTGCTGGTAGGGTTGTGTAAGATTTGGCGTGCACCCTCAAACCAGCTTTAATCCCCATCTCCCAAGTAACGTTTTTACCACTGACCGTTCCAGGGTTGTACGCCTAAATATATACAAAACAATTCCTGCTATACCTTATCATTTATGTTTGTGTTCTTTGATGCAATAAATGAATTATCAATGTGTGTGTTTCTTAATTTTTTTAACATATATTTAATCCGTGTCTGTACATTGTAGTTACACGTACAAGATATATCATTAAACAATCCCTTTACGCTACTTTACATGAGCATTTTAAACCAAACCTGCAGACACTGATTGCTGAAAATACAGAATTCCAAATAACATTGTTCGTGAAATAATTGACATTGTACATAAAAAGATATTACTGTATAAGTACCGCACTGCCTTCAGAATTCCAATATCTAGGTAGTGATATTACCCCATTCTCGTATAACTTGTCTGTCTTGATACTTACCTGTACCGTCGACTATAGTAGATTGATCTTTCTATGAGTTTTATATCAGATATATTGAACATAAACGTGTCTCCCGTAACTCAATGTTCTGGGTCGTAAATCACTGACAAGAATTATACCCTAGTGTTGCCATTTAGATGTATCTAAATTGCATGTACTTTCCTTTAATGTTCTCTCCTTTTGTAAATATCAAATTTCAATTAACTGTGTTGTAGCATGATATTAATGTCAGAGAGAGAATACGTAACTACAGGGAAAGCCACTATATTTTATAAGACAGTTAAAGCTACTTTAGTACTTTGTCAAGTATCTGATAAAATAGTACAGATACTTAGAAAATTTATTAAATCAGTCGAGCGAGCAAGACTTGATACAAAGTATACACCCATCCCAAAAGCGCAAGGAAAGATGTTGTAACGGGGAACGCCACATTGACACTACAATGCCTTCCCGTACATATCCCAGGGAAACTTCAGTATGCGAAACATTAGAAGTATGTGTAAGGGCAATAAGTTATTATCAGTTATTATCACGTTGAACTTCAAAAACAACCAAGACAAGTAAGAGACACATACGTAAATGGTTGGTGCCTATGGGAGTACCACCCTGTAATGTTACGACAGTGCTTCAAAACTCTTGAATTAACTGTTACAATTTCCCTTTGACGTAATGTTATTTAAATTGTTCACGGTAGAACTAGTTCTATGGCAATTTTCGACAGTCGCTTAGCCTTAATGCAAAAACTACTTTTTTTCCGGAATTGGGGCAGATATCAGATAAGTGAAACATCTAAGCGTAACCTGCATAGCACACTCAATACTGGTAGACATCTTTACTGCGCAATGAAATTCATTTAATAGTTTAACAATGAACAATTATCATTCGTACTTTCTGTGAATCTGGAAATGTTGAATACAAAACCAGTGTATAATACCGAACTACTTCAGTGCTTTCAGCGCTTTGATTTTAATATATCTATCAGTGTGGTCCTGTCCTGATATTTACCCGTTCAGTGATGTTATACAGATTGCTCAGGTTCAAAGGTGTTATATATTTGTACACGTATTGAAGCAAACGGTCTGAATCAATGTTTCGATCGTTCTTTTAACATGAACTTAATTATTATCGACGTCGTCATCAGGATCATTCGATATTTCTTTTCATCAATTAACATCATTCGGCTCAACCTTTTTGATGCTGTAAACTATCTGACGAATACATATTTATTCAGTAATTACGAAGATATTCAAGAGGTTCATTAAACTGTCAAATTACTAATTACTGGTGCTAATAGATTCTTGCCTTTAATAAACATCTCTTACGATGTAATAGAAAATTCGCACACTGTCCAATTAGCAACCACTAACAAGGAATGTCATTAACCATGCATTCGCTTTCCATTATAAAACGTATGATTATTGTAGTTACAGTCCTACTATAAAGGGACCAAGCATTAAATCAATTAAATCACAAGTTGTAAAGCGGTCATATACGTTCATTGAACGTTCATTTCGCGTACATGACAACCTGGTGAAGTTAGTATGTACTCAAACAATCTGGAGAAATATAACAATATCAAAGAAAACCGATTTTAAGCCTGGAAGATTTTGTAAGGACAACTAACTGGTGACCAAAATAACAAGATTTGTGAAAGTTACGTCAGTCTATTACAATGTCTGATATCTAAAAACGCATGATTAAATATACGTATTCTAGTTGAACAAAATTGACATACATACTATTTTCTTAAGCAGTGCTATTCTTTTAATAAATGCCATCTTGTGAAAAAACTGTTTGTAACATACTCAACGATCATTCATTATTGAAATACTCGTTATTTGACATCAAATATTACCTCGCTTACTTACACATGGAATATTTATATCAACCGTTCGTGTCCATGATATACCATCACATATATATCCCACCCATAGACTCAGATTTATCATTCGTTATGTTGACCACATAATAGACATTGCTTGATAGCGGAATATACGAACCGTCCGTCAGTCTGTCCGGTGACAAACTGCTGATTATGTGACCTTGACAACATGAGTATTGATAAGAATAAAACTCGAGACGTTGATAGTCAAGGCCATATTGATTCATAACAACAGAACATCTCTCTAATCAGTAAATAACAGAACCCACCAAGTTTTGTTCATGGGCATAAGGGTAACATTTTTTCTTTAACCCATTTTGTTTATGATTTCCATGCGAGTTTCTCCTACATTGTTTTGTATACCGTTAAATGCACGTCACTCACATAATTCTAATGCATGCTTCTATCGATTGTAAGCGTTTCGAACCAAAAGTATCCTTCAATATAATATGAGGACACATATGTAGTCACTCTATGATTCACATATTAATGCCCATGCAGCACAAATTATTCCAACGTGTAGCCTTGATGTCATGGTGCTGGATACAGATAGTAACGCTTTGTACATAAGAGAGCATCATAGCAAAATGTTACCATTTACGGTTTGGCTGCATTTTTCCGTAGTTACACATTGTGATTACTTTCCGTATAACGTGTTGACTTTACTGCACCCAAATAATCAGATTTAATCAGTGATTGAGGATGTACCACAACAACTGATCAACGATTGGCCTTGCTAACAGTTTGTTGTTTGCTTTGTCTTATCTTTATTGTGTACTTTTCTTACGTCACAACTACAAAACGAATCTTAACTTCCCCCTGGTAATGGTCGTACTGGAAAAGCCATGTGGCTATAACCCATCTGTCGTTACAATTCCGATGCTAACAATTAAAAAAATCGAGATGTGTTAAAACCTCGTGTTGAAATATGTCAAAGTCGGTCGCGTGACTATTTTCTGACTATCGCAATAATGTTTATAAGGTGTCGATATGGCGAATGTCCATCGAGGAACAGGTGGACTGTCAACTTACAATGCAACTACATATCAGCGACTGAAACCAGGATAATCAATGATGAGCAATTTATCAAGGATCAACACAGTTCTATAAACACTACTATTTTATGATTGTTTCACTCGCCTGTATGGGTAGGTGCGTGACGAAGTACGTTGACATAATCTATAACAATCAATATGTCGGTATGATAGTACATCAGTTTTTGTTTAGCCCGATTAAGGTTATGTCAGTGCGTTACAAGAGATAAATGTCGTCTGCAGTAACCCAGATACAGTGCAGTGATGAAACATGATTCAAGAAGCAATTCGTAAATTACTGCCATGCCCGTTCAACAATGTCAGATGTATATTATTTCAAAACAATTACAAGGCGTAATGAGGAATGAATCTGCGGGTATAAGTTCTATTCGTAGGTCAGGAATGTTATTGCACGTTTCAACATGGCTCAGATGATTTGTAGTTCGGTTTCGATACTTTCGAATTCACTTTATACGGATTATGCAAATCACAAACTTAAAGTTTAATTAACAAAATAAGAATAGTGGAGAGTACTGTTTAAAGTAAACATTACTAACTTAATGGTCAATGATATATTGAGAAGTTCAATATCTTACCTGACCTAATCACAAACTATTATAGGTTTTGGGTACGCATCTTCTTACCCGTCAAATGGTTATTAGTAGGGATGTAAACGAATGGCAAATTTGGTATTCGAATATTGGGTCAACCTTCCGAACGAATTTTGGAATATTTCAACATTCGACCTTCTTATTTAATAATAATACATTTGAAATTCGAAGTTTAACTTTATCACTGATCACTCCAGTTGTAAAAATTCCAGCGATGACTAATAATTTCAGGGCATAACTGTCATCACCAGAGTGTTGTATCTCTCTTGCCCCCAATCCCTAGTTATAAGGGAAAGTCGTTTGGAGCAAATGTTTGCGATGACGGACATAGGGAGTCATATCATGTACTGATAAGGTATATCCATTCTGTCCTTACATAAAGATTTGTACATTTTGCTGTACAACATTTTGTACGGTGAAAACACGTGATATCATATTGCTTGAACAGTAGATGTTTTCAAATTCAAGGCACTTTTCAACATGTAGACAACGATGTTTTTTGTGAAACTAAATTCCATCTTCTTAGAATTAGATAAAAACATTCAATTTGAAGTTGCATTGTTGAAACATATTCCTACTGGCGGGTGAGCATTCCCTTGAATATTTTATTGGCTAATTAGATTAGCTGGCTTGCTGAAAGAAGCATGTTTTGACGAAGGCAGATGATAAAACAGAAACGTATTAGTGCAGATATGTGAGAGTAGGTTATTGTGTGATGTAATTTGTCGACTTTTTCCCGGCAAGGCAGAAATAGCAACAATGAAGGAATATATTGCGCGAGCAGGGAAGACATTGAAACATGAGTTCTCAGTAACAAGTCATTTCTATTTTAGTTTTTAACATGAGGGTGAACAATGAAATCTAACATATTTAGAAAAGATAGCTGCCCGCTTTGTGCTTTCGTGAATAAGATGTTTTGAATTATTGATCGGTTTGCGTTGCACGTACATGTTAAAGTGTTCCTTTGTTAATGTTTTGTTTATAACGATAAGATGAAATGCAAAACCTTTGCATTGCAATATGTGTCTAATGGTTTGTATATAAGCGTAGGAGTTGCACTTGTATCTGATTGTATTGTATTGTTCTGTTTGCTCTTAAATTGAAGTGTTCTAAAGTGGTTCCACAATATGTCGACATCTTGTGCTTAATACGATGTCATTAGTTCTGACAATGGTAGCCACTGGGCAAACGTTATGCTTCCAATGGTATGCGTAAAAAGTAAACATAACACATGCATTTAATAATATGTATTAGGTAAAAGTTATGAACAGTTTATCGACTAAGCATAAGAAACAAACTGAGATTCGGGATTATTCATTTCTTTCCCAGCGCGCATGTGTCCATTGTAATACCAAAATGTGGTTAGCATCTTCAGTTGACACTAGCTTCTAGATGCAAAATGCTCTAAGAGAGAAAATGAGATAATAACTGTATTATAGTGCCAGATTTGAGGCACCAGCATTGCAAATCCGTGTAGGGGATAGCTATATTTTTATCGTCTCTATGTATAAAGTTTCGGTTCCAAGCCACTATTCGGCACGATAGTAATTGCCTTTGCGGTACCATGACCAGGAGGTATATATCTTGCATTTCAACAATTTATTTTATTGCGCCACAGTGCGCGCTTGCCTCCCAACGTTTTCAACTTGAGCAAAACAAAATTATGCTTAATGCCTTTCTTGACTGGTTCTTGTTGATTTGTGTTCGCATGTTAGAAATCGCAAAGAACACCTGGCGACATGTTGTGTGATATTTCTTGTAACAAGATGCTTGCATTGAATGAACTAGTCGACGCCACAGTAACAATCCTCCATTTTCTTTCTCCAAACTGACTTTATCCGATTCTCACGTTGAATCTCATTGGGCAATCATCGGTATTCTGAATGTCCCAATGTTATACAAAGGATTAAGAAGTTACAGGAATGCTACTTTCTCAAGACAATATTTCCCCCACTATATGTTAGGGAAACAGCACAAAAAACATCTAGGAGTTGATGATGAGTAAAAGCGAACATTTAAAGGGATGAGGCAATAGGGAGTTGTATTGATGATTATCAAAAACAATTAATATGAATAGGAGACAAAAAGATGGGGAAGATAATACATTGCAGGAAAAGCTAAGAAAACTAGATCTAATTAACTAGTTCATAATAATGTTGATGTGCTCGTGATTATTTAAGGCCTGAACTGAAAACTTCATCAAATTAAATATCAAACGTGTTAGTTTTAGTAACGCTTGGTTCAAATGTGTTATTTTCTTCGGTAACATCTAAAAGTTCGTTAGGAGAAATGTTTAAGTATAAAATGAATCATAGGCGGTGAATACAGTATGTTCATACAACAATGAGGATTTAATTAGGAATTGGTATAATAATTGTTTTCCACATCTATGTTAGGCGTCTAATTGAATCACGTGTCAGACTAGAAGATAAATGTAAAACGGATTGTAACCTGAGCTGTATTAACATTAAGTCACGTGAAACATATATTGCTTGTTTTAGAGTTTAGTTATCAAATATTTACAAGTTAATGGTATTGTCAGACAGACCAACTTGTTTTGTGTTGTTTTATTGTTTACCCTGTATGAATGTTTAATAATGCTTAAAGCCGTGGTGGTTGTATGTAGTATATTAGCTAGAAGTGCATGTACGTTTTTGTTGAAGCACAATGTACTCAACGCACTTCAATATTTATTTACACTTTTATATGGTGTTGGCGATTTGAATATAAAAAATAGTTCATTACATGGAGACAATAATATCATATTTGAACACTCTGGTTAATATAGAATCGAGGAAGGCCACCTCCACAAATCAGAATTCCATAGACAGATCTAGACATATCTAGACAAACGGAAAAGAGGTGCTAGTTGGCAGGGACACAAAATGCTGTTACACGGACTAGGAGGTTCGCACTGTGAGTGGACATAAAAAGAAACCGAAGTAATGATGAGGACACGGAAAGAATCGCACAGCCAACCCACATTGCATAAGGAGATACAACGGAAAATAAATGCTCAATACAGATTGTATAATGATAATGATGTAAATAATTATACATATGTTTTGTGTGTTATGTAATCTTCTCTAAGATACGGGAGTAATAAACCTGTTGGCATTTATATTATAAATACATGAAAATACGAAACTTACATGGAATTCAGAAATCATAATCACTATGCTAAATAAATCACCATGCCTAAGTTCTGCTTAATATGTATTTGCTCGGAAAACAACACGAGTTATACATTATGTAAATGCGAGCTGGCAGGTCTACTACATTAATACACCATCTAATGGTTTTTATATTAAAATACTGGTATCCAAATTCTTTATTTTAAGAAGTCCGAGAATAATTTACTATTTTATTCGAGATGAGTTCCAACTCGTCTAAGGTTGACAGATAACCGATTGAATGCTATGTTTAAAACTTATCCAATGTATGTTTAAATGTATACATACGAATGGATCGCTTGTCTGTATTGTAGCTAGTGTACGCAACGCCCAGTTTTATCATTGTTGTCAGCTTTTAAAAGCGTTAGAGCACAGCAACAAGTTCTCTAGAATTAGCTTTCAAACACACATTATATCATGAAAATGTGTAAGGGAATGCAATACACGTGATGCAACCATCTTATGTTATTATGGCAAGTATCGCTGAGGTGAAATGCAACAATTCTCTTTTGATAGCAAGCAAACCGATACTTCTATCCTTTTTGCACAGGATGCTTTCATTGCACGATCAATTTCAGCCCTTACTTAAATTATTGTAAAAAAGAGATTAAATTGTTACCGGGAATGCCACATACACAAGACAATGCCTCCCCAAACAGACCCTGGGAAAACAACAGTCCACAAAACATTAGGCACTGAGGATGTACAAGGTATGGGGATAAGGAATGGTCTAGCAGACCAGATAGAACATTTTTAACACGAATTTAGGGTTACAAATTGGTTTCAGGCCTAGAACTTTGTCTGGTATAAATGCATTATTTACTTACACAAGGGTCGGCTAGGTCCTAATTGGAATGTTAATGTCTCTAACATGTTTTACGTGGTTTCCGTTACATTATAGTTGAATTTGCACGAATTGGTGAAATAATTTAAACGGCACAGGAGTCACGAGGCATTCATGTTCTCGTCCGAAATGTGTGTTCGCGTGCGAGGGAGATGCCTTTTCACGACCATTTTTTTCCAATTAACAAATTTATTTTTATTGAAATGAAATACCAATTGTGTACTCCGGTGTTTGTTCAAACGTGTTTACTAATTGTAAAATGCGAGTGTTAAATGGATATAGCTGTGCTCAATCTAATTGTGTACAAAGGTCACTCAGAACAAAGTCACGCTGGTATCCTGGTATCTCGTTGTACACCATTCCACAATTTTCCCTAACATCAATCACTTTAGTTGGCCATAGAGTGTATAAAGAAGTTGATCGCATAAATTAATACTTGACCAGTCGATGTTACAATTGCTTAATAGAATTAAACAAAATACGGCAGCGATTAAGGTATGAGTTTAGTAATGAAGTATACTTTTATTAAGTTATTTCAATGTAGGACACATTTGTAAACGAAACTGCAATTATAATAATTATAAAGGTACATGTCTTGAGGGACGATAGTTTGGTATGCGGGTGGTATGACAAGCTGGCTTTCAAAAGTCTGAAGTCGACAATATTCAATGCAGTAATGTTGGAAAATTACATCCATGCGATGTCAATTTGAAAATGATCGCTTTTAATCACAAAAGTGTTTCTATTTACCTCAATGATTATTACTCTCTATTTAACTACAACTATACAATAGTAAAAGGGTTCAAAGAAGACGAGAATAAAATACGACATTAAAAGTGCACCGCCTCCACAGAAGCGCAAGTAGACCTAAAAACTTCACATACACGTAAACAGTTGGCTACAAAGGCAAAAGGGACTCATGGCATAAACAATGGATGAACACAGGAGCATCGCCTTTGAATGGTCAGTGGCAAAAACGCAACTGTGTGGTTTAAACTTGAATCCAACCTTACACTTATCCTTACATTAAATACCAATTTAATTCAGCAGGCCAGTTGCATGGCGACGTTTTGAGAGCGAATCATTGTATACGAGTCCAACGTCGTTCTTATCAGTTTGCTGTTCCGTTGTATACATGTTTGATGACATTTAATAACGATAAATAGACTTGCATTATGAATGAGTCGGAATGGTAACATAATCCTGTCGTTATGTTGTTTGTGCTACATTGACCTTCATGAGCGTACGCAGTGACTTTGGGATTTCTATGATGTTTACAACTTTTGAAATAAAAAATCTTCCAAAATAGATGATAATATGATGGTGACGATGATTCATTTTGATGAAATTTGTCACAAAATTTTGTGTTAAAAATACCAGACCAGTTTGAGTACGTTTTAATTATTGAATGAAATTCCGAAAGAACCTGGCTGCTTAAATTACGAGATGTTGTAGTAAAAAAGATTCAACAAAAACAATATCATTACAACTACGAAGGACAAACTATACCATTCTCATATTGTTTCTTTGTAAATGCCTATACCCAGAGAAGAGTAAACATTAGTATTCAATACATTATACCATCTCGGTGATGAATTGGATACGTTAGGGAACGCTTGAGAATTAGTAAGAGTAAAACACTCCACGCGGATCTAATTCATACACACAAATCTCGGACCTGAATTAGAGATTAAACCCAAGAGAACTGAGAAAGACGACATTGATTTTCTCTTCTACTTTGCCGACAGTACGATAATTGATTCGGCCGGACTTAACGTATTAGTTCGATAATGTTTGCTTTTTTATAATACATTTCCCTCGAATGAACTTAACATATCGTCTAGAGTAATTGTTATGACAATCACTGGATGTCGTATATTGTGAAGAGAATATGCATATTTTTTTCAAAAGACCTCCAAGTTTGATCTTGACGGAAGTTAACTATTATAACATAATGCTTCACATCAGAGTGGCCCTCTCTTGGACAAAAACTTCTTTTCAACTACAGTATAGTTTTCCCTGATGTAAACAGTACTATCAATTTAACCACTCTAGAGCAACAGTCTCGCATCAACAACAACATTTTGCGTATGCGAAAGGGCGTTGCATTGTGTCTTACAATTTGAACTGAAGTCGCCCAAACTAGTCAGTTAAATGTAAATAACGCAAAATTTAATGGTCTAGATATCGCATTATATGTTTAAAGACCGATGTATGCCTTGTATTTGCCTTAGAGCCAGCATCAAACTATATTCATACGAAGCAGTGATTGTCATGAACAGGGCGTTAAAAGGTTCGTTCACATAGTTGGCTTTATTGGAAGCTGGCTATTTAGAATGATATATTGCTTATATTGAAATCCCGCAGATGGGTTTCAAAGTGGAAGGCAAGATCGAGATTTAACTGTTCTTTCAATTGTGCGAAGAGATCTTGACGTCCTAGAGTCGTTTGCAAGAGGGGTAAATCTATGATCAAACAAATAAAATATAAATGTAGTGAATCTACAAGAAAAGTAAATGACTTTAAGAGGATATGAAACAATGTTAGTCACGTCACAGTGTGGAATTATTTTCGTAAAGAAATAAATTATCTGCTTTTAAATGCCAAATCCACCCTTCCCTACATATACGTATAAGACAAAGACACTTCCTTTTTCTCGAAAAAGTAAATCTATCAGTTGACGATGGTGAGAATTCTATCTTTTCGGTTGCGTGTCCGAAATAGATTACATCCCCAAAAACAAAATGATGTGGATTTGGGGATTGCAACAAGAATCCGTCCCGTCCTTCAGCACGGTAGAAAACAGTGCAAAATGACTTGTATGGGAAGCCATGGGCGCAAATACCTTACTTAACTTCATATACTACCATCTGCAAAAACACCAATGTTACCTAGAAGAACTATATAATAGTAATATACATGTACTTGAAAAGGAACGAAAACCAGTCTTGAAACGCAATAATAACACCCGAAAAGTGACTCAAATCCGTCTCGTTCTCCAGCATAGAAATGCACACGGTTTCGTTCCACACGGTGCGTTTCCGCACACAGCCAAATGTACACAACTTTGGTTTCAAGCCATTGTTCCGAATTCCATAGCAAAAAGAAAAATGGCCAGGGAACTCGCCTGACCACATTCCAATTGAAAAGGTTGTGGATGCAGATGTTTACAAAGATTCGGTTCCTAAAATCCTGAGGTCAGTGCGACGTCAGCGGCACTACTCTTGGTCTGATACCTCACTAACACATATACAGGGATTCATTCATTAAATGTCAGACATATTTAAAAGGGTTATAAAAACAATGGTGGGCACTCTGGATATTAACCTGTACATTTTGCGTTATGCTCATGTTAGAATTAGAATATGTTAAAGCTTACACTTTGTGAACGAACCCTTTTAACACTCTATATACTCTTACTGTAAATAATGACCATTTCTCATCCAACTATAATCGATCATCGAAATGAATTGCTTCTCATCGTTTATCTAACCAAGAAAGTCTTCACTTTGATTTTAACGAAGTCGGATTATGCGTGATGTATGGAGACTGTCCTAATGAGCTTCTTGCACGCAATGCAACTTTCGTCAAAGCGATATTAACATTATAATGGAAGGCACAGAAGCCATATATTCACTACGCTGTGACAATTATCTCATATCGTTAATTGTACAACATTCAATGAATGTCAATATTAATAATAATTTTAAAAATTAACAAGAAATATCTTGAAAAAGATGGTCGGCGCAATTTGAAGTATAGATTTGTTGTGCAACATAAAACAATGCCGAGATTGCTGGTCACTCCACATCCAAAATGGATTTCGGTAAAATCACCAATATGTCAGTAGATTTCGGTAAGGTAACGTACCCTTTATCAAAAACTTAACCAATCCACGTCAAGGTTATAAACGTTGTTCGTTAAAAGAGAAATTGCCTCGGTGGTTAACGTGATATTTGATTGTTTTACACAACAACGATATGCAAAATAGCAAAGCCATGTGAGTACAGCTGCGCCGAAAAACATGTTGTATCACACAGTAAATCACTTACTCAAAACTTATAATTTTGACTCGGTCGAGTTTAGAGTGGTAATCCCAGGAGTCGTTCAAACCTTTATCCTATATTTTGATGCTGTTAGTTTTTGCAAATTTTAACAATTCTTACGTGTACAATGATACTTCGTACACGTTGTAGTGCCCCATAAAATTGCATTGGTGGCCCACTGTGAACGTTGTATCATAATTCACGTCTTTAAGTTTATTATAATCAGACTTATCATGTTCTGTATCACGTGATCAGGAGTCATTTGACATTATTTCAATCTGTTTCTATATTTCCATAATGATGATATATTTCTGTGTCGCGGAATGTAATGTAACACAATCATTGTAGTGTTTTAATAACATCACTGCTATAAAATAATTATTCAATACAATCAGTAGGCGTAGGTGTTAATTTAACATATGTAAACATGGTACTATAACAATGGAAAATCGAAGTCGACACAGAAACTATAAATATGCCGTGTGTTTCACGGAGCTCAATGCACATTGAATGGATTCATTATATGTTAAGCAGTCCCTATCAGGTACCTATGTTTGTTCTATTCTTAAGCATCGGCTGTTTCCGGTGAATCTATGGGTAGTGAGTGACTTTGGTTTGTTCAGGGCATGTTTGTCACCAGTCACTCAATCATATTTATGTGGTTTTAATGACACAGCGAGAAAAAAGTAATTAAAACACTGTTTGTATTCCCGGTTTTTTATTTGCTAAAACGACAACTATACAAAAAATACTCGATCATCAGATAAGAAGAAATATGTCAATGATCTAGTACTTCCGGTCCGGATATATGCCATTGTTTATTATATGGAATTTATCTATATAGATCATAGACAGGAAATTTGACCATGTACGACTACTCGAAATATCAGCTTTACTGGTTGGTAACAGTCGGTCTAAGCAATAAATGTACATCAGTCGATTGATAACGAATTGAACAAAGAACAGGTAAATGCGTTATTTTCTCGACAAGTTTTTTGTCGCCACGGTTTTATTTATTTTCAAATATTTGCTTAACGTCAACTTGTTTTGGAAATTTCACATTAGCGTTGCCAAAAATGCTTTTTGAAAATACACATTACATATGAACAAATTAACACGAAGTCTTTTCATGGCAATTTGAACCAGTCACTTTCAAACCAGAACCACTTGCAGACTCGTAACTAACATAAATAACTTACATACAATGAAAGCGTCATAGTAAGATCGAATGAAGAGCTTTAATATTGAAAGAAGTTTATATTATATAGTTTTATATTTTATACAAATATTCTAACAACTACATTTCGAGTTTCAGTGCAAGACTATACTGACACCTAAATACATAGGAGCTGAACCCTCGATTTAAAAAAAAACATAAAATGGTAACAGTATTGGAATGTCTTCGCAAATTACGCCTACAAAGTCACACCAAACATACACAACTCTAGAAACTGTTTCAAAAGTGCCCAACTTGTATGACATATTGCTATACGCCATGTAACAAGTTATCATTTTTCGATTACACAGTCTCACATTACAAAAGATATACAAATACAATATTGCGGCGACAAAAGACTATTAATAACCTTTTATACTATACTATTGTCAGGATTAACATCACTTTGCCAGTGACAAACGGCGGAGGAATCTTTCTATAGAAGACATATGATAGCCGTCTGGCTATTGTCAAAGATGCTGAAATTTTCTCTAATACAGTAATACAACACGAGGTATTGATGGACTAAGAAATGGTAGATCCCCATCGGTAACATTGAGTGTTAATAAAAGAATCACCCGGCTTTGATTAATTCAGCATTTTGTCTGAATCCTAGTTTGCGACCTTTTTACAAACAAGCAGCATATGATCCAAAATATGCTGTCCAGAAATATGTGATACATCTCCCTTGACATGTTGTGCATTATTCTGGTGACAGGGGATGCTATGCTAATTATGTAAATACCTGAATAGGTTTTAGCATCACATTTCTATTTAAAAATCAAACAGAATTAAGCTAGCCAAAACATCTGTTTTCTTCTCAAAATAGAGAGGTTTGACCTATGAACCTTAAAGTTAACTTTTCGTGTCCGTGTTACAGCTTCAAAAAATTTAATCACTTTTTTCAATTCCAGATCTGATTATTTTTGTACTTTTAATCTTGCCGTCATTGAAACAAATACATTTAATGATAGCATATAACTACCAATGTTGTACAGAGGCCTTTATATAACATAAAAACCTTTGACACCAAGATTTTCAAGATGTAACCAAATTTCCTGGACATCATATTTTGGATCATATTTATATCGAAATAAGTGTTTGAAATGCATACCATTACGAAGACAATGGTCTTTGTTGTATTTTTGCCCAAGAATGTAAGTGTAGATGTTGATATTGTTTCAAGCTATACATATGTTGATGTTGTTGACGGTGTTTGCAGATGTATCTCTTCAGGCATGGTTCAATGTTTCAATTAAAATGTTCTGTCTATCCGAAAACACATCTCATACAATAGAGGTAGATTGGTATAAGCAAAAACTGCAAAAGTGCTTCTCTTAATGGATTATCTCGCGTATTTCTCTACAAGGAAGCGCCTTACTATTCTCTTGTGTGTCGTCGATGAAAGAAATGGAGTTATTCGCGATGGACCACATGCAGTTGTTATCTGCCGTTAAATTAAAAGTCATGGTTTTGTCATTGTTTGTATGTATGTATTTATGTTCAATGCTTCATGTGCTTTAGGATTGCTGAGCACTTTATATGTGAAATTATCTGCGCGACCTCTCCACTCTTTGTTTCATCAAAACGTTAAAGGAAGATAGTCTAATTTTCTATCAAAATATGCTGCAAAATAATTTTGAGTAAATTACCATCAATTCGCTCATATTTATCACTAAGGATATTTTGTCAAGAAAATAAGACAATGTACTTTTAATGGCTGATCTATTTTTGAATATAGATTTTAGTTACATGTAGCAATGTCCGCTAAACGAGTCCAAATCACTTGAGAAAAAATCAGCCGGTTTGGGCTAAAAAACACATACATCTTCTAATTCCGGTATTGGCAGTCCTTAGAACGTGAAATGGGGATGTTTATTGAATCGCCAAAGCAATTATTGGTTTATACTCCTTCGTAAATACTGAAAATCGGACATTATTGAATCAGAACACAAGACTGTACAGTGCATCATTATTATTACTCTTCCCTCTTAGAATTTCACGAGAGAGCATTAAGCGCTCTTCAGTAAATCCACGTCTCCGCAATGTCTGGGATTAATACAATCAGCGTTAAAAGACTTATATCGACCTGGTGGCAGAACACCGCATTAGCAAGTACAATATCGCTGTTTTCGCGCTAAAATACACTCAAAACAAACACAACACACAACAATATATTAGTTAATCTAAGCAATTATGTGCAATACTTTCAATTTGTGTAGTGTTCATGTTGTTTTCTACTCACTTTCGGTCTATTGTTGCCAGCTGTCTTGACTCGTCCTGTGATGTATTCCATTTATTAAATCCCCCCTGTTTGTCCTCTTTTATACTCCTAATTATCCCCTATGGTCGGCCAGATCATTCCTCGCGCCCCTGTTCCCTTACGTATGTACCATTGAACCTCCTCACATGTCTGATGTTTTATGGACTTTTGTTTTCCCGGAGGTCAGTGAGGCTAGGCACTGTCTTATGTATGTAGCGTTCTCTGTAGTAACTTATTCTCTCTCCGTATAATGGCTTGCGAGTTTTTTTTTCAACTTTGTACCTGCATTGTCTCATTAACTTGTTATGTTTTTGTGGTGATCTAATGCGCCTGGGATATAAGCAGGATCTCGTGAATCAATGGGAAACCACAACACAGTATATTTGTTTCGCAAATTCGTTATACATTTGTAGGAGTGTTGAACACAATTCATTAAAAGGAATGTTGGTAGTAAGCCATTAAGAAAAAGGGGAACACATTATATATATTATTAGAGTAACATTTCAAAGTGTATAACACATGTATACCATTTGAAACAGTTGGTGTAGGTGTGGTTATGTATAAGTACTTTTAGAATATAGTTCTTTAAAAAGGCGACATTCCTGAACAAATGTACTTAAGGCAAAACGAACTCGAATATATAGAAAAATACTCTGAAAATCGAAATATGTAAATAACTGGTCAATGGCAATATCTTTTCTAGTGCTTCTGAAAACAAAGTATAAGGAATGTAAACTAGTGATGATTTTATAATTACATTTTTGCACTTCAGAGCCTTAGTATAACAATATGCTGCATTATCTATGGTTTATCAGTAGAAGTTGCATCGCATATAATAAAATCTGCAGTTCTTGTTTATACACTCGGCAAAATGATATGTACTATTCTTATTCAGCCTTGATACGTTATTTTCACGATTTTTGATGTCAGTGACCAATAAACGAAGAAAGTAAGTTATTGCTAATTATATGTTTCATAAATATATGTATAAGTATGTCTGGTGTGCATTAACGACATAAAAAAATTAATTATAAAAACAAAATGGCAGGCGACACGAACAGTGATTTATACAGAATAATGATTTTGATACAAAACACACTATGACTTGAAATGCACTAGCCTGATGATATTATTTTCGCATTCATATTGGTTATAACATCATCTCATTAAGTGAATGTTGTCGATCTACTTTAACGAATGTTATTACGAAGTATGCAATGCATCGCAACATACTTTCAGTTGGAATTATTGACTTCCGAAACCGAATCTACATACGCGACGCAGACAGTCAGAATTATGAAATCAAACGCTTGGTTTGAGAAAAATATCAAAAGTCATATTTGATACCCCTGCCATTCGAAGAATGGTGATATTATGCCCCCTTTTGTACTTTAGAAATGTTTTTTTCTAATTAATATTTAACCTACACAAAGTATCTGCATTCTACTGAAAAGCCAAAAGCTGAACCTTTTTAGTTTATTGTGAACCTTTTTAAATAGTATGAGACAAGTGTCAAAGTACTGTTATATCAAGCGTTGGCCGTATTGGACCTGAAACGACAATGGATCAGAAACACATCTCCTTGCTTTCGTTTGTAGAAGTGTAACTTCCAGCATCACGAAACATGTATGGTTGAAAACATGACTACCCCTTATCCGATGACTATTTTCAAAATCATTTTCAGCATTTCTGTCTTGTTCTGTGCCCCTTCCCTATGTGCCTGGTAGTTCGTTCAGTAATGTTTATGTCCCTCCATACGTGTGTCCCTCCCTATTCGTTGGTCTAGATCTGTCTAGGGAAGTTCTGAATGTTGGCCTCATTCGCATTCCATTACCTTCAACACGAAAGTGACAACAGTAGTCGACCATCTCATAGCTAAGTCAATAGAGCACCAAATTTTATCACGGTACAGACGTATACGGCGCTAAACACGGTATCATATCATGCCTTTAAGGATTTTGTTTCGTCCTTTAACGGATATATACACATCTTCTAGAAAATTTGTCTGAAGGTCGCAAAATTAAATTACAGAAATCGACTATCATGCACATGTCTGCTGAGCTGGATTTGCTGTCTATCATATCAACGGATATTTTCAACACACAAAATACATGAGTTCAAACTCGACATGAGAACAAATTTTTATCATTTGGTATTTAGTTATACTTAAACGCATTTGCAGTTAAATGTGATTAGATCAAGACATGGTAAATTCTCGCTTTTTTATCTGAGAATACGTTAATTAATGAAAGGCTTGCTTAATTCATTCCGCAGTTTCGACAAAAGGAGCTGGATTGCTTTTATAGAATACAAATTACATTCCTGGCATGCAATCGTGTGCTCATTCAAAAGTTGAGCAATTTAGTTTCTTATATGTCAAAAATCTAATTATGGTGGATATCAATCCGCCAGATAGAGTCTGATTACACAATTCAGATGTTATTCCGCTAACAAATTAGATAAAATTAGTGAATGCTGAAAGGTTTCGTGATTGACGTGGAATTACGTTATATGCCATTATTTTCCGATTCTAGCAAATCTTTCGAGAAATACGAAGCTCTCATGTTATCTCTATGTTTGTTTATACACAACTTGAAATGTCTCTGTTTTTAATTGGCAATAGTTCAAACAATTACTATATAATGGATTTTTATTAGAATAAATATTTGTTTAATTTTGAATGTAGGTACAAAGTTCTATTTCTACAGGTCATGTACCATAACGTTTGTACAAACATATGCATTTCAATACATCTGAATCATGTTAAGAATAAAGCATCGTAACCCATTTTTGAATATGAGTGTATTGCCTGTTTGTAGATTTACTCTATCAACCATAATAGTTGCGACCGCCGAAACTGTGTCTGGCATAAATATAATTTTTATTTTATTTTAAAACAAAGGGTATTTTGTCATACCCCGGTAAGGTAACAATTAATGTTTTTACATGTGTAATAGAAAAATACACGACACATGTTCTATGCGGTTACCCAGGACAACAACAGTTATATTTATTTTAGAAATGTGTTAGAGACCCCGTCTGTGCCAAGATCCACGACCCCTACGACGACATTGTCCGGCAATGAATTAACTTGTTCTCTGCGCAATCGACAAAACCCCAAAATGGACATTCATATTAAGTTGCTTGACTTGTCGTTACTTCAGTGCATTGGCGATATGAAGTGTTACTACAACCTCCTAATACAATTAGTATTTCTTGCATGTCTCGCAGACCGATGCACCATATGGCTTAGGCTAGACGCTGTCGTCATGGGGTACTGCAGTTCAAACCCTATTTGAGTAAGTAATAAATCACTGGTAATGAGTTCTCCTAATCCATAATATTTTATCATGGTAAGCTGTAGTTTATTCATACCAATTTTCCATATTTTATGTGGCGGTACGACCTGAGAGTTATTTTCTGTATTGGTTTTTATGAAGTAGATATTTAGCATGGTTATAATTATTGCAAGTTTTGCAGTTCTATTTTACAGTTCGATACATCAGAAACGAATTCTGATACATACGTACTAAAGTAAACAATTCTGTCGTCTGGAGAACCACCGTAAACAAACTTTGATAGACATTTGCACGAAAAGCTAATAATTACCATAACCCTCAATTAAACACGCGGTTATTGGCTTGTTTATGTCATTGGTGTAATTGTACACCGCACAAAGTTTGGGATGGTGTTTTGAACGCTGTTTATAGAATGGTTACTGACCTATTGCGTGACGACACTCAGAGATAATTCAAACTGCTGCTTCTGAATGGTTATTTTTTGTTTTGTGCTTTGACCCGAATGATACGGTTCCTTTGTCAACACAACCTGTATGTTTTGATCACGTCACTGCTAGATGATTTCGGTATTTGGCTATTTTTTGTTCATGGGAATTTAACTAATATTTTTCTAACCAGAATTAAGGCCATTGTGTTTTTTTGTCTTTATTAAAGTGTAAAAGGGACGCAGAGTTCGACCAGGCGTAAACCTCGTATCAACAACTGCAGCAAAACATATTTCCCCGGCGCAAAATTGTGTGAAACGTTGGAAGTAAATACTTCTTCATTAATTTTGTTTTCTCGGATTTCTCTCAGCCCATTTGTTCAGGCATCAATATTCGTCTGGAACACAATTTGTCAACGAACACTTTAGGTAGAACAACCTATTTGTGCGAATGTAAATTCTCTTTTTTTCCTTAACATGGCTATTAGACGCATCAATCGACCGGCAATATTGAGTTGCTGACTAATAGTGCTTAAGTTCTATTCCTATGTGATGTATTGTCATCATAAGGTGGATACGTATGTATCAAACTGAACCTTAAATTTGTCTACCTCATTTATAATTCCACCACTAATTGTTAATTTAATTGTACAATAACATCATTCTATGCAATAGTATTGAGGAATTTGTTAACGAATATAGACGTCGAACTGGAAATAACTGATACTGAGTGCGAAACCATCAAAGAAGCACGAAAAGACACGAACACATGAACACTTACAATGACAAAAGGACACAAGCCATGAACAAAATGATGGCTGAAACTCCTGGGAGATTACAGATGATTTAAGGATGTCCAAAACATCACTTTACCAAATAAACCAAATGGAATAAATAGAAGCAAAACGGTAGATAAGTTTCCAATAAATAACACAAAGGACAAAGATGTAGAACGTAGACAAAACAGTCATCCCACAAAGCAAGTTAAAAAGTCCTTATTGCAACCTATACAGAATTTTAAAACATTGTTCTCACAGCTTCAACTTAGATACAATGAAAATAATGCTGTATACACTGGCTTTATTTCGCTTCATGAAAGATACTATTTATTTCATAAATATCTGCTTTATTCACACAGAAGTAAACTATTGGTCTATAGCGACGTAGATGGAAAGAGCATTTGAGAAAGATACTAAAATTCAAACTTTGTAAACAAAATTGTTAACACCCTGTGTACTAAAATAGCACACATAAGTTCCATGCAGTTTTGAAGAATATGGAACGTTCTAAAATTGGCTTATTTTAGTTTTTTTGAAACTGTCTTTCATAGAATTGTTCGGTTCGGTTCACACGTTTTATTTGGTTACCTTGTGTCTATAACCTTATACTCGTCACACCAAGAACCTGCCGTTCGTGAAATACAATATGCAGTGTATATTGATACTGAAAACAACATAATGAAGTGTCTTTCCTATGCACAGACACGAATGTGGTGTCAATTTCTTATGAGACAATTCTGACGAGCTGTCTCAAGATGTTCAATCGATTGCAATTTGCATGACAAGAAAATAAACATTGGAAATTAACATGTGTCTTAGTTGTTTCTCGTACATTATTCAATCGGTTAAGGCAAGTCAATAACAAGACATTTCGGTTACCGACTTGCCAAGGTCTTTTTACACGAATAACAAGTGCAATTTTTGGGACGTACATTTCTCAGTAATTACAGAGTTCATTGTCATGTGCAGACAAAGAAAGATGGTCAGTTTCATTCAATACTGAACGTAGACATAAGGCTAATGAGAAAGGGTAAAATTGATTACGTTCACGAGTATGTCGTATTCTCTATAAGTTCTGCAGAGCGCTTCCTTAAGACGTTTCTTATACCGGAAACGTGACGACAACCAAAACCAAAATAACATAAACCCTGTCATTCTGTCATTGTATAGACATGACATAAATAACCGGTGTAACGTCATCGAAGTGACGGTATTGTATGCAAGATAAACACGATACGTCGCCTGATCGTGAATACCTATTAAACAAACAAAATGGATGTCAGCGAAAGCAAACATCTTTTAAAAAGGAGTATCCCAGAATAAAAAAATATAATTATGTTGATCAATTGACAGGATGCGGTCATTATCCTTGGTCTCTCGTTTTTTTTCTCTCACCGGATATCCCTCAGAGTGCTCGTTTTTTTCTATTAATGTATTTACTAGGGCAATAAATTAGTGGAATGGAAACGAGACAAAGCGTTTGGATGAGTGAGCCATAGTTTCTTGTAGGAACACGAACTAATCAAGACGTGCTTCTAATAGTGAATTGTATTGATTTGGTTTTTTTGATGTTGCTATCGTTGAGGTAGTTGGCATCAGCGGGAAACTAACTCATATATGGTCAATGATCTGTTGACCAAATCGGCCAAAGAATATATTTTCCTTCAGTCAATATCAAATTTTAGCACGAATGTGAGGCCGAGGACGAGTGACCTTTGATTTTCATAGAGATCGCCTTCCATAGAACGCTATACTGTCTGTGCTGGGTGTGAACTAATTTAAAGTATCTGGTCGGGTAATTGGCTGGATATTTAATTAGTTTCAACATAAATAAGAACGTTTTTTACGAAATCCGGAAAACAAATGTTTGTGTCGATAGTTTCAAGGATGGAAGGACATAGTATTGCTATGTTTCTCTGCATGTTTATGGGAAACCCTGTTTTAAGCAATAAATTCTCTTCAACAGTTGTTTCACCTATTCCTGTAGTAAGAATTCGCATCCTGTTCAACCTCCACTGAGCAACAACCTCTCGACTACGGTCAAAAGGTGCGTCACACAAAGCGTGTTGCTCTAGAATGGTCGCAGACGGTATTTGTTACTCAGTTCTGGTTTTGTTTGTTTCATGTATAACAAAACCTCAATAATAGGACCGTCCTTTGGACCCTTGAAAACTGCTATTATTATTGAGGTGGTCTTCATAATGAAGTTGAATAAAGAGACCTAAAATGGTGGTCTTATTATTGAGGTGGTCTTAAATTCAGGTTTACCATTATTTGTTAGTACAAAGGAAATCTGCTGGGATGCCCTATTGTGTGGTTAATAGGACTTTAACTGAGTTTCACTGTCTCGATTGAAGTATTAAGTCGTGGAGTGAAATCTGAAGCAGATATGATAGAAGTGACAAATGTGAAGCAGGGAGGGCCACATTTACAAATCTGAACATCCCTAAATAGAACTAGACAAAATGGGGAAACACATGCGGTGAGGAACCAAGCACAAAAAGCTTGATATTTATCTGAGCACAATGTATCTGCTATATTGTCTCTAATACGGTGCTGACACCACAGTTTAGAATTAATGATGATGCCAGCTTATTATTGAAAACCTGGTATTAAGTTAATGTCTGTCTCACAGTAACTAATCGAAGTGCATCATTTGTTTGAGGAAGTGAACAATTATGTTAAAGGTTTTCCTTTAAATAATGCATATAATGCTCCTTTTAATATAAATTATGTCTGGTGTTTTTTTGTAATATATGATGTTATGTATGAATTGTATGATTAATTATTACACATGCAATAAAATAGTCAGGAAGATTTATGGTATAATTGAAGGAAAGGTTATAATTATTCGTGTGCTTTAAATACAGTCGGACCTCGTTCATTCGAATTAATTGGGTCCGAAATGATATTTCGAATAATTCTTGGTTTAGAAAAGGCCATTTAAATTCGACGTGCTTACGAAGACACATCGGGACCTGATATTTATTTCCGATGATACCAAGTATTCGGATAAAACGAGGTCCGACTGTATGCATATTATATATGAAGTATTTGAACGGACTAAGCCCAGTGTTTTTGCTACAATGTCTACAACATCTTTAATTCGAAGAATCGCTTTGTAATAACCTTTCAAAAATCTTGTTTTATCATGTCACGTACTGACACATCTTGTAAAAACTTCAGCTTGTTGGGGTACGTTCTTTTAAATTAAAGATATTACAAACTGTGTTCTACGTAAACAGAGACACACAGTGCCAGTTTATTCTTTGATACTGTGTCATGTTATGCACGGACAAAATTTGTGACTGTCTCCGCATGTTTAAATTCAAAGAAATTACAAACTTTATTTCGACAATACATTGTAGTGGATTATTTGATAATGCATATGTGTCGATGTTCTATCCAAAGGCATATATTTATGCTGTTTGTTTAGGTATAAAAATGAACAATAAATTAGCATAATAGTACTTTTAAAGTTAACTACAGATGAATTTAGTTAGTTTGACCTTTAATAATATTCAAAGGTCCAGAGATTATTTTAGAATAGCAAAAGGCAAGACTACAGTGATAAATTGACAATGTCAACGACCACAATGAATTTAATTCCATGGATACTAATTTAAAGTATTAATCACTGTCTGGCGGCGTAAAAGGTCATCTATCCATCTGTTGCACAATGTAAGTTCGTGGGCACTGAAGAATTACAGACGATACACCAGATTCTGATGATGTTACAGCTGTAATTCAGTGTTTGGTCTCTAATTCATTTGTTCTTAGCTTGATTATCTTGGCTGTTTGTTGCTTTGTTCAGCTATTGGTATATATGAATGACATTATTACCTTTATCTGCAGGATTTTATTAAATAATCCGTAATTACGAACCTATTACGAAGAATATTTCACAAATATGACGGTATATATACAGAAACATTGAATTTCATTTCTCAATTGAAAGTCATTTTAACATTATGACAAAAACTAAAAAATATCTTAATCTATACTCGCACACCATTTACTGTTCGAAATATAGAATTGTTCAATTGAAGAATATTTAACGTTTCCTGACGGATAATAACGGCTTCTAATAAATATATAGCAATCTTACTAATGTATTTCTTTTGTTGTTGGTCAACATAATGGATACAAATAAGTGTTCTGATAGCCAACTCGAAAATAATTTACCTAAGTATGTCTTTTTAATATAATTGATATCTTTACAAGACATTATAAAATGGTATTCTGATTCAATTTGATTTTAATTACACATTTTACCTATCCTGTATCCTGCATAACCCAGTGTATGGTACAATGCAACACAACCTCTTCATTTTGTTGCGTATATTTTTTGAGATCTGCATTTGGAGGCCCCGTTCTGAGAATGTGACCTTATTATTGTTCAGTTTTGTTTATTAGTGGTACATACCGTTAACCATTTGTAATACATTGTATTGTAAAGCACTCTGATTGTTTTTGGTTATTTACGCTGTTTTATCGTTTTAGAAAATGACCATTTAATTGACAATTTAATTGATCAATTTAAAATGGGCAGATATCAGGGATAAAAACATACATATTTGAGTTCATCAGCAGATAATGGCAACATACTCCTACATTCACCAAACTATAACAGCATAGAACTTACCACACTCCATCTGTTTTTAGGATAACAAGTCCATTGGACTTTTCTCATGATGTTTTTGTACAATTTCAACTGTTAAAACCTCTTGGGAATTTTCTTATCTCAGAATAACTTTTGGTATTTTAGAAAACTTCACACATGTGATGATGTAAGTTAATTACTCTGTACATATATCATTTCTATCATTCAAATTACGTTAAATGTTTAATATTTAACCATAGAGGAGAGTTATTGAGGACAAATAATTGAAAACGTCACGAGTTTATTTCACATGGTTTCATATGGTACTTTTATGAAACGCAATTAAGTAGCTGTTGGTTACATCAAAATGTAAGCCACGAATATATTAGAAATTATTTAATCGGTTTATCGGTCCAATAAGATATTTTTCTTGTGTGAAGTCGGCCTTGGTCTCTGATGAATGAGATATCAAATATTTCACCTTATCTCTGAATGGTTAAAGACGTTTTAAATTGTGTTGCTACCGTTATAATTGAAAGTTCGCAGAGGCTTGGCATCTGTCACATAATTTACTCATTTAAGAAGAAATTTTATTGGAAACCAGGGATAATCTATCTGCTTTTGTCAAAGTAAATTATCAAATGAAACACAATTTACATGGACATTTTGATATATTGCCGAATGCCTTAACCGTCAGAACAGTCACAGTTGGAAATAATGAGTATACCCACTAACGACAGAACTATGAAACTACATTCAAAATCGTTTCAAACACAATATCGTCTCAACCTGATTTGTCATATCTCGCTTTGACATGCCCACAATTCCTGCCCACAGTTTAAATGAAATGATCCATTGATCAATATTCTTATCAAATAGCAACTATCCTATAGATGCTATAATCCATTTTACAGTAGTGTTTTGGGGACATTGACATAAAATGATTCTTGCACTGTGTTTTAACTGGAAAGTACCTATTCATATTTTAATATTTTTGCGTCACTCTGACCGACTAAAGATTTATTATCGTGGTTATCGGATTTTTATTATCTTCTAATCAATACGTATTATGTAAATTGTAGGAGCAAGTTCTTAATCTTGCTGATCTAAGTTGGGATTGAACAAAAGACAGGAACACAGCCGACATGCAAACAGAACTCTGTTATCCTCATACTTTGACATCGCCGTCTTCATTTAGTTTGGCAGAATCAGTAGAAGATTTGTTGTACATCGTGAAAACCATTTTCTGATCTCACATTTACAGCTAATTGCTAATCCGCTGTGAAAAAAACGTATTTACGATTTTACACTCGCTTAATTAAAGTTTCCAACTGTTGTCATGTTGTGGCTTGTATCATATTAACTGTAATCGTCAAAACATGTCTATCAGGCCTTATCATTGTCGTAGTCCACGTTGATATATTGATCAAAGATAAGCCGATTATATGACAGTAATTGGATGGATATTTTCTGCCAAGGATACATCCATCAGTTTGGCTCTGATTGTTGGACGAGAGGCCTGATTGTTTGCTTTCTGTTTTATTCGCAAATTACGGAAGCAACAAATCAATTGGCCTTTTGACTCGAAGGGGTCCGTACGTTGATCCTAGTACGAATTGTATGATTAACGGAGCGAAAAGTATGACAATAGTGCGATTAATGTGCCCCGTTGATATCTTAGGAGATTTCCGCCAATAATAACCAGATTTTCTAGATTCGTTATAAGCAGTAAAATGTATATTGTGTGTTCTCCGGGGGAAAATTGTTATTAATGACCACTGTGTTTGTTAACACGACAGAAAGTGTTGTTATGCATCTAAGACTTACGCGGATTTCTCATGATTTCGTAAACTCAGTGTTTGATACACGTTTTGTGCTGTGAATAGTTTTTGTATTTGACTATGAAATGGTTTCCCCTAAATTCTCCGGCCAGACCATTATTTGTAACCCTATTACCTGTATATTACCCTTGCACCTCCACAGTGCCTGATGTTTTGTAGACTTGGTTTCCGAGGGTTGTGTGTTTGAAAGCATAGCCTTGTGTAAGTGGCGTTCCCAGTAACAACTTTATCTTTCTTTCTGAGATTTCTCCTCTTGCTCTTTTTGGGTGCTGCATATTTTTATGCGGTGTTTCCAGCGTAACGTCTTTTATTGACACTGTGCGTTTTATTTGGGTGACTGTAGGATAAGTGGGACATTGGATGCACGCTTGACCTAAATGCCCAGTGGTGTATTTTGTAACTCATTTTTGTTGGTATTTATGTATGTGCCATATTCGTTTGATCTTTGACATTGTTTATCAACGTTTATATTTTAATGACTCTCTGTGCTTTTGGATGTCACTTGGTTTGTTGCATGTTCAGCTCGACTTCTATATTCACGTCGGTCCGCCGGTCAAATTGTCGTTCGGTTAGACAGGTTGGTCGGTCAAAAGTGATAAAAATGTACATTATACATATATGACATAACTTGTTTTCGATCATTAAAGATGGTCGACCGGTGGCCAATACAATGACCATGAACTGACTTATAGTTGAGCTGTTTAGTTATATCGGGAATGGATTATTCATTCACTGTGCTATGTTATTCGTATATATTGTATATCATATTGTACAAAACAGAATGTGAAGATGATAAAGTCGGTCTTAGACACATATATAATCAAATTGAACTCAGTAAGAGTCGGTTGCAATGCAACAATACTTAACAGGAGACGTGTACATGATGTACTGCTAAAAAATATAAGTATATAATTACATACAATATAATTAACCCTAGAATCCCGACTTATTTTACATTTCGACAAGAATTTGGAGGCTTATATTTGAGACCGACTTAATTTCGAGACACAGTCTTCGGTAAGGAAATAATATCGGCTTTTAGGTTTTGCAGGAAATTTCAAATGTAAAACTGGCCACAAATCGAATAAATGAGAGGAAAATGTGCGTAAACTATGTAAATTTATTTTAACTGAATAATGTGGCCAGACAACATGACCTGTGTGTGTAAACAGGACGCTTTACCCTTGCACCTCCTCAAATGTCTGATGTTTTATTGACAGTTGTTTCCCTAGAGGTCTGTGTTGGGAGGTATTGTCTTATGTATGTGGCGTTCCCGGTAACAACTTATTCTCTCTTTTATAAATTGTTTATGTTAGTCTTGACCGATGACTTGCGACCTATGTATATTTATTATTTGAGAAATTACATTGTCTTACCGACGCCCAGACATATATCTTCATGCAACTTTTATCTTTTTTTATTAAATATGGGACAATACGTCATTTGGCCAGGGATGCCTTCTGTGTTAGTGTAAATAGTTTCCCTTGATGCTTTTATGTTTTACATTATATCAGCGCATTCAATTATTTGCACTTTGGGGTATACTGGCTTTCTGAAAATATGAACATTTTCCATCTATAGAAACAGTAAGACGTCGTTTCAGCCTTCTAATCAAGTAGAAACTGCAATTGTATCATCAAGGGACATTTTGAAGCCAATTCCAAAGCTAGATTATAATTCTATCTCTGTGATTTGAAATTTAATTTTTTATAATATTCATTCAGGCAACCTACTCAACATGAATAATAAAACCCTAGATATCACTATGTTATTTTCTTCTTTGATAAACTAACACTCATCGCTGACAAAATTTCATCTTACACATTTCTGAATGACGTTTCACTTCCAAAATAAAGACAAATTAACTCCATGAAGATACGTAATTAGCCACTAGTCAAGACGACAAGTAAAATATATACACTTTAATTAACTCAGACAAGGTTTGAGAAATCCGTATAGCCGTCGCAGGTGCTACAAAATGGGATTACGTATAACTACACATTTGTCATTGGTGTGTCTTCGTAAAAGCTCATAGACGAGACAATGAAATTGGAAATATCAGAGAGTAAATTGCGAGAAAGGTGACACAGAGCTAATTGAACTTGCAGGGTTTTGTGCATGAGATGTTCGCTGGTACTAAACTCCATGAGTTGCGTTTTTGTCGGTATTATTTTTCCCTCATGTTTTGGAAGCATTATGTGTTGATAACATTAATAATGAAGTCGAGCAGGAAATGCCACACACAAAAGGCTGAGACACTCCGAAAGGAGACATGAACATTCACATGCATGTAAACGATAAACAAGAAATTAGAAATATATAGTGCAGAATTGTATTAGAAGTGGATTTCGGTAATGGAAAATTGTAAATTTACCGAAATTCAGCGGATTTCGGTAAGATAACGTATCCCTTATCGAAAGATAAACCAATCCGCGTAAAGGTTACAAACGTTGTTCGGTTGAAGAGAAGTTTGTTTATTAGTTAACGTAAGATTTAATTGGTTTACACAACCCTGATATGCAAATATCAAAGCCGAGTTAGTGCGCCGAAAAAAGCAAAAGGGACACAAGACAAACAGATGCAGTTATTTTAATACAATTTACATACAGTAAAACTTCATTTAAAGACCACCTCAATTATAAGACAACCTCAATATTTGGAACACAATTTTCAAGTTCCGTTTCCATAATTTTCTAGTTATTCAACCTCAATAATAAGACCACCTCAATAATAAAACCAGTTTTATTGCGGTTTTAATGTGCATGTGTATGTTTGACTTGTGTGTATATATTGGTTGTCTCCTTGTGTGTGTGGGGTGGCAGTGCACTTTGTGTTTGACTTGGGTGTATATATTGGTTGTCTCCTTGTGTGTGTGGGGTGGCAGTGCACTTTGTGTTTGACTTGGGTGTATATATTGGTTGTCTCCTTGTGTGTGTGGGGTGGCAGTGCACTTTGTGTTTGACTTGGGTGTATATATTGGTTGTCTCCTTGTGTGTGTGGGGTGGAAGTGCACTTTGTGTTTGACTTGGGTGTATATATTGGTTGTCTCCTTGTGTGTGTGGGGTGGCAGTGCACTTTGTGTTTGACTTGGGTGTATATATTGGTTGTCTCCTTGTGTGTGTGGGGTGGCAGTGCACTTTGTGTTTGACTTGAGTGTATATATTGGTTGTCTTCTTGTGTGTGTGGGGTGGCTGTGCACTTTGTGTTTGACTTGAGTGTATATATTGGTTGTCTCCTTGTGTGTGGGGGGTGGCTGTGCACTTTGTGTTTGACTTGGGTGTATATATTGGTTGTCTCCTTGTGTGTGTGGGGTGGCAGTGCACTTTGTGTTTGACTTGGGTGTATATATTGGTTGTCTCCTTGTGTGTGTGGGGTGGCAGTGCACTTTGTGTTTGACTTGGGTGTATATATTGGTTGTCTCCTTGTGTGTGTGGGGTGGCAGTGCACTTTGTGTTTGACTTGGGTGTATATATTGGTTGTCTCCTTGTGTGTGTGGGGTGGCAGTGCACTTTGTGTTTGACTTGGGTGTATATATTGGTTGTCTCCTTGTGTGTGTGGGGTGGCAGTGCACTTTGTGTTTGACTTGGGTGTATATATTGGTTGTCTCCTTGTGTGTGTGGGGTGGCAGTGCACTTTGTGTTTGACTTGGGTGTATATATTGGTTGTCTCCTTGTGTGTGTGGGGTGGCAGTGCACTTTGTGTTTGACTTGGGTGTATATATTGGTTGTCTCCTTGTGTGTGTGGGGTGGCTGTGCACTTTGTGTTTGACTTGGGTGTATATATTGGGTGTATCCTTGTGTGTGTGGGGTGGCTGTGCACTTTGTGTTTGACTTGAGTGTATATTTTGGTTGTCTCCTTGTGTGTGTGGGGTGGCAGTGCACTTTGTGTTTGACTTGGGTGTATATATTGGTTGTCTCCTTGTGTGTGTGGGGTGGCAGTGCACTTTGTGTTGGACATTTCCTGCTCAACTTCTCTAGTCATGTTTAGAACACTAATTCTCTCCTGTTATTAGCATGAATGCATACCGGCTAGATCATTAACGATGCAGAGGAAAATGATTTATATTATGTATGAACGATATTATCGCACATTCTCATATGTTTAGAATGATATACTAAACGTTGCAAGTATAGTCTATTTATTTTTCACTTTAGGTTTTAATGCTATTGCTAAAGGCACGACCCATCACAAGATATTGTTTTAATCTGTCCGTAGAAAAGGGGTATACATATTTGACAATGTTTTTTTGCAAATTTATATACTAGAGAGTCACATTCAAGACCGAAAGAAATAGATCTTGACAAGAGAGAAAACATTTCATTTAAAACAAAATAAATACATTAATAGTTTGTTCAAGTTTATCTTGATTTCCTTAAGCAATTTTGCTTGTGAATATTTGGCATGGAAGCGATTGCTAGCATATATGACAACCATGAACCAAACCATGTTCTACCGTTTTACTTAAAATGAAATGTATAGTTTCGCTAAAAAAATTATTCACCAATTTGGTTATCGTTAGACCGTAGCCATGAGCTGATATGTGTGTGTGACTTGTGCAAAAATATAGATCATGCATTATCTTTTGGCGAACCGACGGACGACCAGACTAAAACATTATGCATTCTTACGAAACATTTTTCGCATACGACAATCCACTGATTGTAAAAATCACATCAAAGGATGTATCAAACCATACTGATAATGTCTGATAACAAGTATTTAAACCACGAACCCATCTTATTTTATCTGATAACTGAAGCGACACGATCTACAGTGCTATATAAATAACATCATATTGGAAGGCGGGCGATAAATACCGATATTCCCCGTAGTTTAGTTTCAATAACATACGTTTTAGATCAAAGAGAACCAGGCTGTTCTAGTTTGACAAAAACAGTACGTGAATTAAACGACAAGTATTTCGTTAAGCTGATAACGGGGAACGTGATTCACATGGGCAGTGCATCGTTCATCACAATTTATCAATTTCAGCTGATTTAATCTTTTTAGATCTGATGAATTGCAGACTATTATCTTGTCAATGAGAAAATTAATGTTCGTTGGCCTTGAACGACTTTAGTAGAAAACATGCAATGCGCATAAACATATAACATCTTAGCATGTAACATCTTTGATATACAGAAACCGTTACAACATTCTCGCACCATTTAAAGTTAATTAGGTTTCGTTTGCAGGAAATACTTATTTAACATTATTATATCGCTAAATGATCCTTAAATTAATAATAATATGTAGTCCAGTATTTTCTCTATCCGTTTATTTCTGTTCACATATTATGATGAGTAGTTTTGTTCATTTTTCGGCGCAACAGTACTAACATGATTTTACTTTTTACATATCAGTGTTGTGTTAACCAATCAAATCTAACGTAAACCACTAAACCAACTTCTCTCCAACCGAACAACGTTTGCAACCACGACGCGGATTGGTTAACCTTTCGATACGGGACACGTTACCTTACCGAAATCCACTGAATTTCGGTAAATTTACCGAAATCGATTTTCCAATGTTTCTTAACCGTTAGGTTGCAACTAATTTGTTTTCTTCAAATTTCGCCGACCATCTTTTTTCAATCTATTTCTTGTTTATTTTCAGACGTCTTTCTACTCCATATTTTTGAAGACACTAATCAGCATATCAACTGTGATATTATTGGGTCTTATATTAGCATATCATGCATTGGAAGTTAAGGTAAGAATACTATATATATATTATTGTCTTATTGCAGGGCCACCGTGTGCGAGTGGCAATTATGGTCAGTGATTTCATATCGCTTTGAGTAACACGGGTTTATGTAGAATTTGTATGCAAGGAAGCCACCCAGCTGGCGTCACCGATATTCAAATTGACCAATTAATTCGCTCACAGTTATCTGTTGTTTGACAATATATTTAATTACTTACGCTTGAAACTTGTTTATTTCGATTATTTATAATCTCATTAGTAATTCTGAAATCAAATTATTGTCCTGTTATTTCTAGTCATCTTATTTAATGTGTGCGGGTTTCATATAACGTGTCCAATTGCGTTCGATTTGTCCATAAAAGCCTGGAATACAATTACCTCAAAGACAAAAAAATGTATCATAAAATAGCTCATCAGTAAAGGAACGAATTGTATTACTTAGTTTTGCGACAAGGTCGTTGATCAAATACCTCTTTTGGTGTATTAATTGTCTTGTTTACTTGATGCTCCTTTTGGTCTACTTTGACTGTTTTGTTCTGTTTGTGTCAAGGATTGTTATTTTATGAAGTTGCTTCCAGTGATATGTCGGAGAAATCGATATCTTTGTGTCATTGTATTTTCTTCCATTAAGTAAGTGCATACACTGCTCGTATGCTTTAAGTTGGCCGTGACATTTTGTTAACACTAGTCGTTCATATTTCTTCCTTTATCAAAGAAAGTAATCTAGATAAATCATATTGAAGTAATTGGGGTCGGTAATCATATTTAAGATGTTTTGACGTACTTTTTAATACATATATTATGAAGTTATGATTGAAGAACATGTACGCCGGAGATCGTGGCAGATATTCAAAATTTTAATAAGAACTTTATCCCGTTAATAACGAGTAAAGGAGTAATTGACAATTTCACATACTTATATGTGAAATAAAACGAGCAAAACACGGGCGCACGGCTCGTGGCTCGCACTGGGTCCAAATTATTTATTCGACATACCCCAAACGCTTCATATAATATCCCAATACCATATCGCATATGCCAAGGCATACACATAACATACGTTTATTTTACGGTACCTTCGTGACCTGAAAAATGAGAAAGAATAAGTTACTACAGGGTACGCCACATACATAAGACAGTGCCTCTCCTAGCAGCCCTCCGGGATAACAACAATCCATAAAAAGTAAGGCATTTGAGGAGGCTCAAGGGTACAAACGTAAGGGAACAGGGGCCCAAGAAATGGCCTGGCCGAACATAAAGGGTATCTAGGAGAATCATAGAACCCCATCTATTGTTGATCCTACACTTTGTCATTGTCAAACATCTAACCTGTGGACTTTAGCGACACATTTAAACAATGTGACATATTGTTCAAAAGCCGCATTAAGAAACAAAACAACACGACTAAACCGGTTTTGTTAATGTTCACTGCCCTTTGCGATTCTGGATAATGAAAATTTTAATAAATCACATGTGTCTCCACATCTTTGGATTGGATTTAAATAAATCACTTGATCATAAGAACTCATTCCATGATCGATCACATGATTGTAGGATTATAATGTAAGAACTTTATGATTACCACACATGTTATAGATCAACTAAAACTTTCACAATTAAATGATATATAGCGCTAAACATTGTCACATAATATCCTCTAAATGGCTTCCTGTCTCTTAAATTAATTTACGATGAAATGTTTATGGCATTATAAAGTATTAAGAAGAATTAAAATGGATTAAATTACAGTAATGCGGATAATATTCCTTTCAAACAAAGGGGGGATGTGGTGTCTTTTGCTTTATTTTGGACCGCCATTTTCAGTATAGTGAAGAACATTATTTACGAAAGCCGTGCAATATCCTTTATATGCACTTTTTTAACTGGACGCGAGGGTAATATTTTTTGTGTCATTGATATTAAATTGTCTTTGAAAGGACATGTGATTGCATATATAATACGTACTGATCTATTTTCCAAAACCTGATGTTAGAATACATTAAGAAGTCGAGCAGGAGATGTCGCATACAAGGCGCACAACTATGCAAAAAGCACAAGGAAACAAATACGTACTGCATAACTACAAAGGTGAAAGGGGCACAAGACGGTTCAAATGTTGGCTGCCATGACTACCATACTTGCTGATGGGAGCTTGTATTTGTAGGATAAAGATAAAAATCCATTCAGCTCCCTTTCACTGGTTGTTTTAATCTTTTACAAAAACGCACTGTGGAAATAATGCGATATTTAACCAATAAGGTTTTCCATAAAACGCCATTTACGTTCAGTATAAAAAGTTGCTGAAAAAACTCGAATAGAGGATTTGTTTACATTATTCGACCATGCATTGTGCCTTTAGTCAAGAGGATTTATGTTAAAATGTAAGAATCTTTCGTGAGTTTGTTAATGTTTATTTATAGAGACTTTGTTTAGACGTTATAAAGACTTATATTTTCACCCTAATAAACATATGTTACAATTTGAATTCAATGATAGGCTCAGTGAATCACTTGACATATTTTAACAATATAGATAAATGGACATCAAATCAGCATAAACATTTAATATGCAAGAGATCCGAACTAACGAGATCGTTATACATTGTTCAATTTGTAAGAACCTCCTAAAAAATAACTTGCCTTTTCTTATCATTGTTTATTAACACAAAGACATCTATTTGACAGAACGTACGTTTTCAGACAACGTCCCTTGACTTTTTTTCTAGATACAGACACTGTTAATATTTCAAAGTCTAGACATGAATGTTTGTATCCATCCAGCTGGGACACACTACTGTCGTCATAGAAACAAAGATCTATATCCACCATCACTGCATTACTGTTCAGACTATAGGACATAATACTATGCGTTCGTACACCGTATATTCAAATCCCTGATTTATGGAGTTCTGTTATGAAATTAATCTTTGATAAGAACTGGCTGCATTTGATATGAAATGCGTCTTAAGACACTTATAGTAAATAATAAATTATGTAATCGGGCAGGACGCGCCCAGTCATCCCAAAACACAAGGAGACATGAACAATATACAATTACAAAAAAAGGAACGCAGGAAAAACGTAGATGATGGATGACTCCATGCATGTGTATCTAAATAATAAAAAGAATGGAAATTCCATTCAGAGTAAAAAATCATTTGTATCTCGGAAATAGGACAAAAAAGGACGGACGTGCCCCATATTCTAGAGTGTCTGATACTCAGAGCACATATAGGCAGTTCTGTGATTGTTTTTTTAAACGAGAGACGAAAGTCGTTCATTAAGGAAACCCGCATTTAATCACACTAGGTTCAAGAAAATTACAAAACTAAGTACATATGAGTATTCTGTTATTTATGGTTAATCCAGACTGTTGACGAGTTATGGGTTGAACAAATTGAATGATCAGTTCCCTCTTCAAACTTCCATGCATATTGTCTGAACTTAAACGGAAGATAATTACCTCCATATTTCAGAAAACACTAAAAGTGAATTCGTTCACTTCGCTTCAACAAGCGATAATTACTGACAAACTGTACTCAAAATATGGAAGTTAATTGGCGAAAAGCTTTTGTTTTATTATAATACGCAAGCAATGTAACATTTTCACGACTCCTGTCTGAAATACATACAGAGGCCACTTATTACCATTACTGAGACCTAATTGGATTAATATACAACAGTTTTGTAAAGTGAATCGGTACATACATTAGTCACATGCAGAGATGACCAACTATCTTTACTATTCTGTTCTAGAATCTTGCTTTGCAAGTATCCCAGCTTCTTCTTCATTTTTACCGTTCTTTGATTATTATTCATCTTGTTTCCCTGGCGTAAGCATCATGCTTCCATTTTATAGGAAGCATTAAGTTGTAACAAGGAACGTCACATTCACTAGACAATGCCTCCCAACACAGATCCCAGGGAAACATCAGCATACAAAACATTGGGAGTTCAGGAGACGTAAAGTTAAAACTTCTGTTGGGACGGGGAAGTAAGGAAATGCCTGCTTGAATATCAAAAACATCGAAGGCTTATTGAATATACCGTACATGTACGCGTTTCTCTCTGATTTCATCGATAGCTCTAACTATTTTCTGTCCATTGTTGTATTAATCAAGTTATTGACGTATCCACAATGCAATTGACCGCACACATCATATCTGCTCACTGTTTATCAATGAGAATGATATCCGAATGAATGAAGTTATTTTAGTACAGGACTGGTTTAATTTATTTTCACTATTAGTTTATAATATGCCCGTTCCATTAAGCACTATCAGTGCTTTGATTTTTAACTATTTTCATACAACCAGAACATTCTAATGCCACTATTTTCTTGATACATCGCAAGCAAATTTAGTAGTGAAAGAAAATAATAATAAATCATTAAAGACGTAAAACGTAGGACGCATACAATTGACGCCACTTAAAACACAAGCACGCGGAACGAATGCATAAATGCCTTAATCGTCCTTTTAGACGCGGAAAGTGTGACTAGCCCCATGTGTACTGAAACCCCTTCATATTACAACTTTGGCATCACTGTCCGTTACAATGCATTGCTTCTTTTCTTACACTTCATTTATGCTTGTACCTTGATGACTTTGTATTTGTTTGTTAAATGTACTTATTTCAATGTTCCCGTGATATCCATTTTGTCTTTATGATTGTGTACTTGTAAGTGTATAGTTCATGACTTCATGTATGCCCACTTGGTATGTGGCATTTCCGCTTCGGTTTCTTAATTCATTTTTCTCTACTTACTTGCACAACTGCATTATATCTATTTAGAACCACACACGTATGTTACTATGAACAGTTTTTTTTGCCGTATTGCATTGCACCTCATGTGAACAGAAGACGAACCCAAATTTGACCTGTCTCTTTAAATAGCCCTGTTCGTCGGCGAAACTTGTGGATAAACAGGGCTTACCGGTTCTGTATTCTGATCGGTCAATTTTGCTTGTCAATCAAATGCTGGGAAATGGACAATGAATCACCGCTTGGTAATTAAATATTTTCATGAATAATAAGACAATCCATTATACAAATCAGTCCCATATTGTGAAATCCATTGTATTTTCTGCTATAATATATCCCATAGTTACACAGATATTATCCTTATTTTCTTACACGTCAGTGTACCTTCTACTTCTGCCACGTAATGGTCACCTACAATTTCATTATACAGCTATGGGACATCGTCTATGTCACTCTTATGTTATTCGTATGTTTTCGATACATTTTAACATTCCGAGTTAAATGAAGCTCCTGTATGTGCAATTTAGATATTGGTGAGTTTTTAGTAATACAATTTATACCGAATATAACACACGTGACTTATACTAATTTAAATGCTATTGCTCTAAATGTCTTTTTTTCTTAAATTGTCAAATGGTTGTGTCATGTGTCTAAAATCCTCACTGCATGGACACAATATGATACATATTCTGGCCGTTGTTACTGTCAGTATTATGAAGCAAACATTAAAAACTGGGTGGAAGCACAATTGCTGACGACTGGAAAGTAGTTGAAATATGCTGGTCCCTAAAAATTACAAAGACGAAACAATGCACTTTAGTTTAGTTTCGAAATAAAATTAATTTCAGACATTATGTATCTGTCTAGCTTACTTTCATACGCTAGCAATCATTCCCGCAGACATTAGCACATTTTTCGCTGTTCCTAAGCACACCAACTTTACACAAATCTCAATTAAAAAGCTTTAGTAAAATGAGAAGCGAAGACATAACATGTTCGAGAATCCATCAAGATAATACTCATGCTACTCAACCTATGCGTATAGAATTCTCGAAAGCCTCTAGAAACAGGAGTTATATCACCCTTAATACGTCAGGCGTTTCGACATCTGTTCGAACGAAATTTAATGACCATTGTGTAGTTAAGCTCGTCTGAGAATAGAATGGTCGTATTTTTACTTTAATCAATTCTCGAGACATCTTCAAAACCTTAACGCTTTTTGGCTGTTGACATTCACGAGGTAACACATTCAAGGTGATGGTATACACCAAGTCATGTCTGATGTGAAAGAGGGAGAACATTTTATACTCTGGTAAAGTAGCATATACTGCTTCTACACAATGGTTGTGCAAGACATTTTTTCAGGTTGATATCAGAACGTCCATGAATCAATCGAATTGAAATTGCTTGATAGCGTGTCCGTATCGAGTATTCAACAAAACGGCATATACATCAGTAGTTTTATATGTTATCGTATCTTTGATGCTCTAAATTGTCTTACTGTCTCGATTTCCTTGATTAATAATACGAATGTAGTTGTATCTAATAACGGTGCCTATATACGCTATCTTCGAAATATATCTGAGAGGCATTTTATTGTATAATGAAATAACTTTTCCATGCCCAACTTCTTCTACAGCCAAGACACGTTACCGCTGGCAGCGATCCGTTACTTTTATATTTGCACTTGTTTATCAGTTTACCATGATTACCTTTCGTCAACTTCTATTAACCCGTCAGTCATTCATTTGCATAACATTGCAGATGATAGCAGGGATAATGGTGACGATAGTGTAACCGTAATACGAGTTAAAAGGTGGTTTAGTGTGGAACATATGCCATCACATTGCTTTCGTCCCCCTCTCATTATGTGAATAACTTATTTATACTACTGCACATATTTCAAAATGAATAAAGAATTCGAGCAGGAAATACGCCCCGTAGCGTGCACATCCTTGTCAAACGCACAAGGAGACATGACAGTATATACATTCAAGTTATCAAGTACACACGTAAAAGGGTCAAGACACAAACGGGTATCGCCTTGGAACAATAAATGGCTTGCAACAAAGTACTAAATAAGTGATTCTTTTTTTTATCTTAAACCTATTCAAGAACATTAAAATACAAGTTACTTCGTGGTATTTTCTACTTTTCTTACTCAAAACACACTGTCAAAATGTTTATCATGTGTGTACAATTTTCGCCCTATCTGTTTGTTGTCTGATTTGAGTATACTAATCTTTCGTTGTATATGTCATCCCTTGAAGAATATAGCTGCGAGTGCTTTCCCGAGATACATTCGTTCAGCCGAACAATATTTTCTGAAAAGGAAAGCACAATCTGTATTGATATGTTGTATCACTGTATTTCTTTTCAGAAAAATATCTTTGTTGGCTATTGATTAGGACATGATTCGTTACTGGATATTTTCTTAATCAAAGACCTTTACACGGAATGTTGACACATAAACTTATGTAGTACATTACGGCCATAGTTGTGCTTCGAGAAATGATAAATAAACAATAGTACAAATCGCCATATGCTTCGTGTTTGTTAATTAATGATTTATGACAGTACATATGTGATTTAAGCCTGTAATTTGTTCAATAATAAACATTGCTTTGATCATTATTGTATTGTTGTGAAATAAATCACTTCGTAAGTATTAAAACATATGGGGGGATAACGGAACCAGAAAAAACTGATATAGTAGCGAAGTCATTTGTACATGTATCAAAACATAACTTAGCGGCGTATAGTGTGCACAATATGGTTGCAAATATAAAATTTGTTTTAGAAGTTCGGCATTCCACCAGAACGGTTGACTGTGGTAGTTATATTGAAGCTACGTGAACGTAATTTGTCATGAATTATGAAGTGCTCCTCCTTGTAGATCCAATCAGTGATATTCAACCAGTTTTGTGAAACACCAGTGGAATCAGGAATTAGATGTCAATTAGTGTTAGTAATTCAAGCGACAGAGATACAACACCTGCTATTATTACATGTGGCCCCTGTGCTTTACATGGAAATCGTCATTCTGCCTTTCGCCGTGTTTTTCATGTCTAATGACAACAGTTGTTACAAATTCTAGTGAATGTCTTAACTGTCCGTATGAACTAATAACTGTGGATGGTTCATCATGTTAAGTACTGGCTCTGTTTTGCGCTCATTATTCACATTTTGTTCAGACATATAAAACTCTAGTTATCTATCTTACAGTTATTTATTATTCATAGAATTCATGTGCTTCACTAGATTTCCATTTAAAGTTATTAGGACAGTTTATGCGTTTGTTGTTCTTTTCGATTGAAGCCACTGAACAGGAGAGGATTGTCCTCAGCTCGTCTGTCTATCTATCCGTCTGTCCACAAAACCTGGATTCTGCCAGACCTTAAAACATTGTGATATTAAATAAAAAATACTGTCTTTCTTGCGATTGTAATGTATAAAAACCTGATACATTGATACCTCTCTACTGCAGCATCCAATGTTTACTGTTATTCAGATTATTTTGGTTGGATAGGTACAATTAATAACAACTTACTATTCAAGTAATGTTGATACTGTTGTTTAACATATGTTGTTTCTCGAACATGAGCCGCGCTGCTGAGGTTGGTCTGTACGAGTATATGCACTATTATGTATTTCTAGTGGCCCATTAGATTGCAGAACCTATCAGTAGGGACAGCGCTCTATTATTTTACAGTGCTCGAGTGTCATATCATTATATAAAAAGTGCGCACTTTAAGCACACATCGCCTTTAGCGCAGACCTGACCTTGTATGCGCTAGTCGAATATTTTCTTTGTGTTGAAAATGAAATAGAGGAGATGGTGATTCAAAGCGCAATCAGTTGGTTGTCAACAGTATGTTATTTGGCGATCATTTTACATCCCTTAGCGAAACTTTTATATTGTCAGTATTAAGCTTACTATTACCGGAATGTATTTTACAATATGGCACGTCTGTGTGAAAGTAATTATTGCTGGAAACTGCCGAGAGCAGCTACGGCTTGCATGTGATTATACAAATATAGTTTAAAGACATACAGATTTATCATCAGCTACGAAATTAAGTGCAGAGAGACATAGGAATATTTACGTTCCCGTCTTATGAGAACTTTTGTATAAACTATTTCGCGTTTTTTCTGATAACGTTCCTCACAGTAATCAGTGTCATCATCCCAGGTTTAGTTACACTTAAGTTTCTGCATTAGAGATGAGGCTGTTTCTAACATTTGGCACTGCATACTCCTACAGTGTCATTGACATGTATTATCTCCATGATTCATATGCTATCTTTGTTTTTGTTCTGATAGAAGAACAGTATGTTTACACATTTTTTTTTCAGTTTTCATCTTTTTTTTATCGTGCATGTTTTATTAGCAGATAATTGTTTATGTTACAATTAAGAACATACTTTTGGGATTTACGTTTTATAAAACGCCCCCCAAATATACGTATGTCGTTCATTTTGAATATATGTTATTGTCTACTACTTGAATGTTATTAGCAACAATCTTCTTAAATCAATGCTAAACATATCTAACCAGGTTATGTAACTGTGAAAGAATTTACTAAGTGTACAAATATTGTACAATTGTCCTAGATAATATACAATTAAAAAGGAACATAAGCACAGAACTTCTGCATCGCTTAACCACTGTAACATAAACATTTAGAGTTTCTTGTTAGTTACAAAACCTATATACATGACAATATGTTATATTGGTACGCATGAAAAGATAACGAAGAGGATGAGCAGTGAATGCCACGTACAAAGTACATAGCCACCCCCAATAGGACAATGAACCTGGAAGTACATACGTAGTACGTTAGACCACGCTGACGACAATCAGTGACCACTATTTCAACCGTATATATCGCATGTACAGCGGTCCATGACGTTCACGTGGTCTAAATTGGATAACACAAATTACGGGTGAAAACATCAGTACCGCCTTTGAATATAATGTGATAAAACACAACTGGGGATGTAAATTTAGTAAATGTTGCACATAACCTCAAACCTATCATACCGCCACGCAGATCAAACGAACAGGGTTAATTTGAAAATCCCCGCTGGAGAACTCCCCAACATAGGAAACAACGAGTACAAGATAATTCATATAGAACAAAAATACATTTCCGTTTTGTTTTAATTTCCTCTTAAATGTTTTATTGTTGTCTGATTTCAGTTGTTTGCGGTGGACAACTGCGTGGAAGATTGGCGTGTCGCCATATCGCCAAGAAGAATTGCTCAACTGAGTGTGGAGTTTGTTGTTTGTGCGATCCATCCTATCCCCGGGGATTTCAGGTTTATATGGAACACTATGCATCATGATGGATTTCTTTTACTTTCTAGTGAAGTCAGCATTGATGTTCTTCTTTCTCTGCCCATGTATCTCAGGCTTTACCTGATTGCTAGAGTAATGTTGTTACATAGTAAACTGTTCACTGATGCGAGTAGCCGTAGCATTGGTGCTTTAAATAGAATCAACTTTGACACAAAATTTGTGATGAAGACTTTGATGACAATATGTCCAGGAACGGTGCTTTTAGTAAACATTCTAACATTATGGATCATTGCAAGCTGGATTTTACGAGCATGTGAAAGGTGGGTATGATAAATGTCCTTTGTGAGAGCCTTTTATCCGCTTATTTTATTGACCTTTTGACAAAACAATTCACTTTGTATCAAAAGTAACAGTATAGTGAACTCTTACCTTACTTATTGTGCTCTATGATTACAATGACTAACGCTGTTTGTCCCTTAGGTAAAACATGCACACCTTTGCATTGTAGCGATGAAATTGTCTAAACCTTCTTTAATTCTAAAGGGACATTAATACCCATTGAAGTGTCAACTCTAATATGATTGCTGGTTAGGTTTAGGGTTTGAGGTTTTACTCAAATATTGGATTATATTACATTTTAAATAGCGTAATATTAACTTTAGACAATACCGTGTTTGAAAACTTCAATCTAGATAGTGGCGTATTGCAACAATTCAAATCGTATGCTTTAAATAATTTTAGGTAATTCAGTATGTACCTCTCATGCTTGTTTACGGAAATCATTTCCGCGAAGTATTAGGGAGGTTTACATTTTTCCGGACACACCGACGCATCATTTACATTCAATTATGCATCGTCTCAAAATTTCAGACGAACATTTAATAATCATCGGCATTCCTCTGTTGAATAATTAAGTTGAGTATAAAATCGTTTCCGTCTCAAACATGACATATGTCTTATGTCGGAAACAATACATTTCGGGCCATTAAGACGCAAATGTTTTCTTTGTCTGCAGTAGAATACATAATGAATGACTCACGGCGGCAATTAAGAAGACTGCAGAAAGCAAGTTGACAGATATATTCATTACTCTATGCACTGGTGTATTGGCAAATATGTAACAAAAACAGTATCGGACGTTTTGACAGTTTTATCTTAAATTTCTTACTTGTGCATTTAATGTGGTGATATTTCCTACGTATAGGTTGGCTATATAATTTCCCCTTCAAGCGATGATTCATCGATTAACTTTGTACTTTAGTAAATATTTCATTTTTGCCGAATTTAAACATAATTTATTTTGTTATTATGATCCGTTCCTTCCATGTACATCGTACTTGTAAATATGGCGCCAGATTTGTCCACAGCTTTTTTTGTCAAGGATATTGACAACGTACAAGTAGACATCAGTATGCTGATGTCAATATTCGATTTTAATGACTAACTGCAGACCGGAGTCACAATACTTTAACGTTCTGTATTCATTTTAGTCAGAAATGCCAGTTCCAAATCACAGACTGCAAATTTTTGACAATTGTATTCCGATTTGAAGACTGGAACGCAGAGTATTATTGATCTAGTGGACTAGACTGCGCTTTGCTCTTGCAATAATAGAACTGCGTCTCGAATACTGGAACTCGATCCGTGAGTCGAAAGACCAACTCCTCCGTAAATTCAACATTCTACTATGAGCCTTTATGCACCGATTCCATTCGCGATATGCACTGACTTGTGATTCCAAATTAGAAACGCAAACCACACTCTGACCAAATTTTCCCGAGCATATTGTGACGTATGATTGTTTTTCTAGCAATAAGACATTATTGCGTCACGTTTGATGACCGAATTCAAAGCGAGAATTGTCTTTAAGAATTTTAAAATATCTAAATAACGTCATTGTGGAATCTGTATGTGTATCTTACTTAAACGCACATTTATCAGTATTTAACTTGGTATTGAAATTAAGTCGTTGTATAACATTTCCAGAATTAATTATCGTGTTAATTGGGTTGATTAAATTTAAATTTTAAACATCAACCTGATTGGTCGTTCCAAGAGTATTAATGAATGTGATAAACGATTTAGTGCTTAATAAATCTCAACATTAAGCAAAGAGTAAAAATGTTGGGGACATGTGCTATATTTTCTAATTTGTATTAAATATAATGCAATTTAAAAACAAAACTACAATCACGTGTGGGGACATGTGCTATACTTTCTTATTTGTAATAAATATAATACAATTTTAAAGCAAATTACATTCACGTTTGGAGACATGTGCTATATTTTCATTTTTGTATTAAATATAATACAATTGTAAGGCAAAACTACATTCACGTGTGACATAATAGAAGGACAAAACTTAAAAGAAACGGCTTCTACTTTAGTGCTAGTTATCAAGCAACAACAAGAGTGTCTTTAGTGCCGCGATTTTCAATTATCCACCTTGCGATCCTAACATCAAATACAAGACTATGGAAATTATGAATGAAATTGTCTGAGATGAAGCAATATTCAATGTGCAATGTTTTGCCTTAATATCTACTTCAGAAATATTGTCTTAAGAATCTATTTCAAGCTCTATACTTTCCCCTCAGTTTTTGGTTTATGGGGAACGCCTGTCAAGTTTATTGTTGCTGCATTTTCGCAAATAGAGTTTTGCTTTCAAACACTGCATGGAGGATTAATGTTCACCGTTGGAAAAGCTGTGCTTACCAAAATAATGTCTCTTTCATACACGGCAGAAATTCTGATTTACAATTGCGCATATTATATCGTTGCATACCATAGCATGTGTTGGATTAATTAAATGCTACACTTACTGTCATAAGACATTGTCTGTTTGAAGCGATTCTGCATTATTCAGAATAAGTATACACCATAATCTTTGTCATGATCGCATAACTTCATACATTTTTTAGGGCGCATCAAATACCAGACTTTCCATATCGATTGAAAAGTACATAATGCATTTAGTGGGGTGTATTTTGCCTGAAAAGAGGCTGTTCTCAAGAGTATGTGAAAACAGCAGGAATACAAGCAATGTTATATACAAATGAAAGTCGGGATGTGAAGTTTATCTGACCATCGGCATAAATTTTCTGAACTTGTTTCAAGCCCCAAAATTGAAGATGGCGTCCAAGATGGTCGCCATTTACAGAATATTATGGTATACAACATTGCTTGTTTAACTGGTCATCTCACCTTGATTAAGCATATAAAGTCACCCACTTTACAGACTTGTATTACCTCCAATATCGATATGCACGTATAAAAAGCAATGTTTACCAATATATCCGGAAGCCTTTAGCAATTGATCGGTGGTGCGCACATTTATCCGTGACCCCATATTACGTGAATGCAATTGTACACACGTATGGTGACAAATGGGGAGTGTGCGTTTTAAGTAAAAGAAATGGCGTATGACAATTAAATGAATCGTAGTTTAACACATATTTAACAGATTCGACACGTGTCTACAATAATAGGGCTGAAAGTACGTAAATACGTACACAAGTAAGTATATGACAGAATCATTGTGGGTTCAATAGAGACAATTGTAAGCTTTTGAGATTTATTATTTATATTTAGTACTCGTTGTCTGTTTGCGTTAGACAAATGAGACCTTATGTTAAGTTGTAATCTGAATCCAACGCACCTTAGCAGAGCATAAAACTTCATCAGAAAAAAATTAATTGAATTGTCTGGATAATGTCCCATAGGATTAATTCATTCGATTAAAAGTAATACCCCGTGCAACTTATGCGTACACAAGTTGAATAATTCACACTCCATGCACGATATATAGGACTTCGGGGACTATTTGGCCAGAGACTATTATATTGAATTGCTTATTGCAACATTGTGTATCAGCGCACCATTCCGGCAATGATCAATGTTGAATTTGAGTTAAATTCTTTAAGTCCCTCTCTTGAGCGAAACCCTCTTCAACAATATTATTTTCCCAGTCATAAAAAACCTACCGATTTAACCTCCCTAGAGGAGGAACCTCTCCGCATCAGCCGAATTTTTTTCTCTCACGATTTTACAGCCCTGGTGACCTTACATCTGGATCATCCCTCGTATATGACAATGACAATGACAATGAGTTTATGTGAATGTTGTGGCTTATCTTTAGCACTGCCTTCGTTGTCAGTCTTTTCATAGTTAAGCTAAACAAACAAACATCATACTACCAAGTCAACCACAAACTTGCTAAGGCTGAAATCCTTCTCGAGAACGGTCGATTGCTTAACAATATTGAATACTTCTGTGCTTTTACCCTCTTGTTTTGTCACGTAGAGACATTTTTTTATGAACTGAAAACAAAAACACTCTGAACTTAGTTTTTCAACAAATGATAACATTTTTCTATCTATATGTAAATATAGTTCATCAAGATATTTTGTTTATTGCGAATTATGTACCAAGTGTAATTCGTTTTACTTCCAGTACCAAATCCATTACCTGTTCCCAAATTCATATCAAATAATAAACACCAGTTTCGCCATCATGGCGATTTATTATCGATTATTGTTTCCGCCCTAGATTCTAAAAGTACTCTCATAAAAGGTGATTGAACTTAATTAATGTCGGAGACTTCAGTATCGCTACCAAATGTATGTATATTCACGTTCATTTATAACATCTAGTTGTTGTTGAGGAAATGGAAAACACGCCACGCCTATAACAGATACTTACACTTTGCACTCTATTATCAAATCACATAAAACCCATGAATCTTATTGCGACTCATGTTTAGTGTGAGAAAAGGTAAGGAAGAGTTATATGAGTGCTGAATAGTATGTGTTGCCCATGTTCTTTGAGTGTTATACGAGGCATGGGAGTAATTATTAGGTATGAGTGTGGCGCGTGACACTAAAACCAGGGAAATACTCCCATATCTCATAATCCAACTCTGTTTTGCCATCTTATAACTCAATATCATACTATCCACCCGTTGATGTAACTGATGCGATTGTTTAAGGTTATCTATCGAACAACTACAAAAATAACTCGTACAATAAATACGACAACATAAAAGTAGAGTAAAGTAAAGTAAAGTAGTTTCTTTATTATAGTGTCACCCCTATTTAAAGAACACATTTACTTCCCGATTTATATCCTTTAATGCCAGGCACCAGGCAGGTAGGCGCACAGTAACCATTATTTAACGAGCTGGCGGCTTACCAACCGGCCATATCTGCATACCTTCCACTCCCAATGCGGATGCCTTAACCACTCGTCCACGGGAGACGGTAAATAACACAATAAGTAAACATTACTAAATGATGCCAATTGTAATGAGGGACGTATACTGCGGCAACAGTAGCATACCGATGTTAGTAATGTTGCTCGTTGCTAGGGGTAAAAATGCTGAACAGAACACGCCCTTTACAGAGATGATAATACGAAAAATATCAGAAACAGGGAAAAAAGTACACATCTGTCACGTTTATCTTAACCATATTAGGTTCGTGTTAACGTTTTCAATTAACTATCTATACAAGTATGTCCTTATAACTCTTACTATTTCAAATTTACAGTCAACTTGTTGACCCTCCAATGTCCCCGTGTCTATTTTAAAGATTTATTTTGTGTATTCCGTTCGTGATACTAAAGGCCAGAATAGGATGAATAACACGTGTATTTAACCTTTCCTAGTTTAGAGAAGTGATTAAGTCATTCGAATGATAAATGGTCTCAAATCCCGTAAATACATCAGCCTCTTGAGCTGCTTCCATTAGAACGCTGTGTTTCATAGAAAGACTGGTGAAACAAGCTTAAATACCTTAGTAACACGTGAGACAATGCCGAGAGAATTATTTAAATTATCCTTTTGATTTTGAACTACACTTACAAGAGGTTGGTTTATTTACGGAGAGGTGGAATATGACCAATTATGGTAATACAAGATGTAAATGGATTTCTTCTGAAGCATTTGTTCTGTTTGTATGTGTGTTTACAGCCGGTTTTGTCAGTATTTATGATAAAGCGAACTGTAAAACATATTACAAAATGAATAGATTTCTAATAAAAGTCGTGCTGTCGATATTTTTTGTAATCTCTTAAGTATCAGTCAGCATTTGCGTCATGTGGATTCTGATAATATGGTACTTGATGAAAGCTGTCGCAATGGAGGACACCGTGCATAATACTTTCAAAATCATCTGGTTTTGACAGCAAAGGAAATGGATTGTTTAATATTACTCCTTAAACTACGCCGTTTCTGGAATCCGATTGAAAAGTGTCTGTAATTGTTTTCCAATGAATGAATTCTCAATCGAAGTTCATGTTGTGTCGATATCAAATTCTGAGTGTGGTTGAAAAATATTGTAGGAATTAATACAGAAGTCGAACAAGAAATGTATCATACAGGGTGCAGTCATCCCAAATAGGTTCAAGGAAACGTGTATTAAACAATAAATTATCTATAAATTAAAATCTGAGATGATATCCAGCAAATAATACATCGGTAAATACTTGGAGATCGCCGAGGTACACTCAAAGATCGAACTATACTATCCCTTTTCATACACGATAGAGGTAAAGTTATTAAGTATAAGCGCTGACCAATGCCCGGACACGTATTCAATTATAGTTGTCAAATATACCTCGATGCTCCACTTAACAAAGAATGAACAAACTATGCATATAGCTCCGTGCTTTTTAAAGCGTTGGTTACAGTTTCCGTCATAACAAGTGTCCTATCCTCGTACTCTACGTAGAGCCCTTGTTAACTATGGTCAGTTTGAATCAGCGGAATCAGATGCGTACATATTACAACATTTTTTTAGTTAGTAACTATACTGTACAGACTGATTAATATGCAAATTCTTCAGCTGCTACTAATACATCTTGGATTATATTTTGCACTTCAGCAAAGACACGAAGTACGTACAATGTTTTATTGCACAGTGTGGTTCCTGTTTTTTCATACTGCTTGTTTAATCTTAAATAAACTGTTTTCAAACTTCAAGTGATTTCATGTTTAACTTTGCTTTACCCTCTTGTCTGAGGTTTCCTCATTCATTGCTTTCATTCTCAAAATGTTAAGTGTAAACAGCTGTTATTTTAAGGTAAGGACAGTACACTGCTTTCTATGCGGCCTGTATGTTGTTGTGTTTAAGTTTAACGGCGATCAGCTGACCTAGTGTTCCTAAGTTACCAACACGTACCAACCTGTTATCCCGTAGCAACTGAAAACTTCTCCGCATTAATCAGAGATGGAGGACAAATGGCTATGGATGTATTTTCAGTCAAGCTGTCGCGGAAAAAAATAGGCTTCTCCCAGGGTTCGAACATTCGATTTTCAGATTTACAGTCGAATGCTCTGCAAATTGATTTTAAGCTATCCTTGTCTTTATACTGGACTAACTTACAAAAATGTATCTTGGTTCATTTCAGAAAAAATTGGGTACATATGATATCAATTAGCTAACAATTGTGGACCAAACCCAGTCCATCACTTAAAATGCATCACTTGCGTAAATTGCGTTTTTTTCAACGATTTTAATAGATTTGCAATGGATTAATTATGAACTTCAAACGATATAGAAACTACCATGCATCTGCTTTAGTCATGAGGGGAAATTAAATTAACATTCCGTCATATAATTTCACAGCAGCATGCATGACCACATATGTAGCTTTTTTATTCGTTCTCATTACCTGTATGATTATATCATTATGACAATTATCATTGACCGGTTCTCGCTTATTTTGTTTTGTAATATTAATTAGACGTTTGTGTCACTGTTTATAAGGTATGCTGCCTGCACTCAACTTTTCTCTTCAAGCATATGTTGTATTTTCTTTTCTTTTTTTACTTTGATCAGCTTCGTTCTGAAGTAACAAGTGCATTGGCTTACTTACATTCTTGTAGTTCTTCAATGGTAACTGAGATATCTTTGAAGTCTTACAATAACAGCTGAACGTACTGTTTCATTATAGTCACATTTCTTATTTACATTGACAAAATGCATCAAAACTTTGGCAGTATACTGTTATTAAATAAATATGATAGTAATATTTGCTATTTAGTCTAGTTTAGGAAGTTCTAGTTTGTGACTCTGACCTTTCCAGCTACACGTGTTTTCGCAAATACCGAACATGTTTGAGAGCCAATGATTATTTCACTATACATGTTTATATATACTCGCATTGTCAGAGTGTAGACTATTTACCAATGTCCCTGTTTCATCTACAAAAGTTCTCAGCCTTTCACTCTAATTATACTCTTTTAGAACATTATGTTTGCTTTTATAATGTCATGTTTGATTTTTTTTTCATTTTCCTTCGCTAAAACACTAAAGCGACACTAGTTAGTTTATGACCTTATAATTTAGATGACACATTGATTGATTCTCAATTTGTACCATGTGTACATGATAAAAATAGATTTAATGGGCGCTTTAACTGATTATAGTGTTTACTTTGGGTTTGATTATAACGAATATAGTCTAGTCCTTAAATAGTTTTTGAACTTAACAAACATCCTCCAATTCAGGCTAAATTAATCATATAATACAAATGACTTAAGCAAACAAAGGACTAAATGTATATTGATTCTGTATTGAATAAAGCCTTTGTCCTTAATGCAGTCCTCAATTTTATATTCAGAAACGAACTATCAGAAGACAGTTTTATGAATTCAGAAATATTTTATTAAACACATAATATGAAGTGTTTTTTAAGTAAAATCAATCTCCGTTGATTTAGGTTAAATAATCTGTGTAGAGTATTGTATTAAATCAATACGAATATTTTCAAAATATATCAGAATTTCATATTTTCTCCATTTAGAACTAGAAATGTTCTGCGTCTATATTTGTTATTAAAGCCAAGATTTCTCGACGTTTTCTACTTTGTATTCACTGTTGGACGCACGGAAAATGTGAAAATATACAGTTTATTCCACGAGTGTGTAACCAGCTTTCAATTGTGTTCACTTCTATAATAATTGACATCGGATCGAAGTTTATCTAGATAGATATGTGTATTTCAGAATAACATTACACAAGCATGCTATACTGGTCCAAGTCAACTACAATATACACAAAGGATAGTCAAAACAAAACGATTGAAAATCTTTAATTTCCATTGTGGTCCTTGTACAAAACATTTTGACTTAGGAAGACACGTTATTATATTTATAAATAGTTTATCTCAGAGAATTGAAAATTAGTACCTGATTTAAAAATATCAGATTGCTTGACATTACTAAAACATTACAGAACTCGATCATGCGTCTGAGTTATTTCAGAACTGTATTCAGCTTAGCTACACTGAAACATAATAATATCGGCGTGTACCTATTATGATATTAACTTTTAATTATATTTGCTTCTTTTTTGCTTGAGATTTTCACAATCGAATTATCTAGTGATTGATTAAAGAGATGATGCAGTAAAAGTCGTCCCAAAGTTCGCGGCTGAAATAGTTGCAATCATTAGACCTAAGATAGAATAAACAATGATTATACGGTTTTCAATTATTAAGCCGTGGTCAATAACGGTACATGATCATTATTACACAGAATGTTCAACATTTTACCATGCATGCTTGCAAAGCACAATTTCAGTATTCTCATTAGCTTAAATATTAAAAATACGCTAGGAGCACGTGTCATATACCATTTGGTGCTTTGATCTAGCTGATCCAATCTGTATAATGAGACACGATACTCATTTTGAACGATTACAATAAGTGTTTCTACTTTGAAGAGATCGCACTGATGTATCAGATAGCCCTAGACCATTACGTAATAGTCTGGCCCACAAAATATGAGGAATTTTCGTAATTGCCTGAAAGGTCGTTATTAAATGCCAACCGTCTAAATGTCCCGCTTTCTATAAATAGTGTACACACAAAACGAATGGGTGTTTAGAAACGTAAGTGTACCATAAAACAGCAGCACTTAGGCTCAATACGTAACTATCAAAATATATACCTTTTGTATTACTAATCTATCTAATTGCTACAATGGATTTGCGATGTCATGTTTACGATATGACAATGTAAAGGAATAGCCTACGTACATACCACTACTTTTGAGTCATATTTTCATGAAACGCTATTTGGCGGATGGGGCGACATATAATTTTACGAACATATGTATTTGGCCTGTCTCGTACGAACTGAATGATTCTGCTGAAGAAAGCCATCCAATATTAATTACCAATCCACAATTTATCCTGTCCTTCTCCTAGATTGTCACAGCTTTCGGAACGGGGTTTTAGACAACGAGACAATTAAAATAATATTATTATCTAAAACCAACAAATTTAATGTTAGTGTGGTTGTTTTCATCTGATTGTTTAGTAATTCTTGTATTTTTATAATGTTATAAACACATGGTGATTTGTGGTATGTGGTGATACGTTTTGTTTCAACTTGGAACGTACGTGCCACATGTGGTGTCAAAAAGTCCGAGGACATTTATAATAAGAAACTAATACTTAATAGAAGAAAATTGTTCGATGCAACTTATTCGAGACATTTTATCAAGATCATAGCAATTTTCATTGCTTCAACATATTCGATTACGCTTTCGAATGCTTCCTGGGGCACAATCATTGACGTAGTCAGGAACAATAGAACTCACCTTTCAAGAGTCATGAATCACTTATATTTACAAATAATGTTTTTTTTTTATATATTTTATTGTATTGTCAATATGTTTTGAGTACCATTCCTTTGAACACTTCATATTAATATCTTCACTTTGTTTATGGTCCTTCCCCGGATTACGCAAATAAATTAGGTCGGTCATACAACTCCTAATCTTCCACTTCAAACATCTTAAGCCACTTCTACGAGTACTCAAACTACTGATGCGTTGCCATTTTCTGTTGCTAGTTGTGTATAAGTAATGATCTGCATTGAACCCAAAATCAAACTTAAATGGAGATTTGCCTATGCCTGGTAGGTTTAAGGTGCAACGACATGGCGTCATATTTGTACTGTCAGTGATTGATTACAAGAATCATGTCAAGTTCACAGGATTGAATAAAACCATGTCATTATTGCGTTACATATATCTCTAGTGTTATACATAGCAGCGATTATGGCAGATGTTCAGTTCTGAAAAATCGACAAAAGTTTGATTTGTTTACAGGTTTGTTGCAAGGGGGAATATTTAAAACATTTAAACTGCCCCAAACGCCGTTTTAATGCGTATAATGCTATCCCTGAACATTGTATAGATGATACAAGTGCTTGTAAACTTCTTTTTGTTTGTATGTACATAATGTTTAAGCATCTGACAATTCAAACTTTCGTACAAGTATTTAAAAGATATTGAAGATCTATAGACTGTTTGATATCCATTTGCATACGTTAAAGCTTAAGTTTTCAACGTAATTGAGAATAGATATGCCTACATATTTCATATTAAGGCAATGCATTAACAAGTATTACGTTAACTACTTATGAAATACATATCAAGTTGATATTCTACAAATGTTAACAATGATTGCAATATTTATTGATTTAGATAAATGATTTCAGACTGTTTTGTAATATTTAAGTAACATACGTGTGATTTTATTTTCAGTCCACTGGATCCAAACCAACATGCGAACATACTTAATTCAATGTGGATGATAGCTATAACATTTCTCTCAATCGGTTATGGTGACATAGTACCCAATACTTACTGTGGTAGAATGGTCGCTATTGCCACTGGGGTGATGGTAAGAAATATTTTCGTATTTTTAATTTATACACCGTGAGTATCAGGTAAGTTATTTGCCAACGCCATTTTGATTTACATGATAGCAGAATAGGTATTGACGGTTGGGTAAAGCTGTTGTATGCAAGTCATTCTTGATTCGATTCCCAATATGGATGTGCGTATTTTGACTCTTGACAATGTGTAATGGGAATATATTCGACTGTTTATATACTGCAATCGAAAAACAGTGCAGCGTCTCTGGGGTGTATCTCTCTTGAGCAACGACCTCTCTTCAGCAAATTGTCCTGATGTAAGAATTAAATCTCTCTGAAGCAACAACCTCTCAAAAGCATCCAAACATTTGCGACTCCAAACGGTTATTGATCCGTGGTGGTATATTTGAATAAGGATGCATCTTATGATTTTTTTATCCAATTCGCCAGTTATATTCCACACATTATGTGTCTGTTCGACAATGCGAATAGGGCACTCGGATGCTGCTTTAACAGAAACAACTTTGATGCATTATTGCTTTCAATGGTATGGTGCACTGTAGGAGTTCATTCAATATGTGTCTATATCTAATATAACTACACTACATTCTTGACTAGTTTTGTAGACACATTAAATCAGACTACAAACGTAGCATGACTGAAATTATTTCGCTTTTCCATATACCAAGGACTGTAGAACTTGTTCACGAGTGCATTTTGGCGAGTTTTATTGAAAATGAAAATAATGAGAAATCAGTACAATAGTTGACGAATATAAGACAACCAATTCAGTACGAATATGACACTAAACGGATGGAATGTGGTTTGTAAACTGACTGCCTTTACATTGAATCAGTTTAATCAGTTGAACGCCCTCTGTTGATGTTTTGTAATCCTTGATGTATAGCAAAACATATTTTAAACGAGACATTTTATATTGCTTTCTTCAATAGATATACGTCTCAATCGGCAGTAAATATTACGTTTTTTAAGTCTTTCCGTCATAATGCCGCCATTATTCTTGAAGCGAATATTTTATTGTCAGACTGAATACGTATAAGGAAACATGATGATATTTAAAACGGTTAAACATCTTGTTGTTGGCTTGTCATATAAACTGCTTCATAAATGTATATTTACATCCATGACATTGTAGGGTCAGACCATTAGTGTTACATTATTTTGCAAAGAAACATTTTGTAAACTTCAGCTCTTTGCTTGAATTGATATTCTCCACAATGAAATATGAATAATTCTACTACACATTGAATATAATACGTGGTGTTTTATTTAATATTACGAATACAAATGATCGTCTAGACATCTCTACCGGCAATTCAATGGCCGTTTAATGTATCAGTGATTCATTTCCATAATGGCTACCATCTTAACAATATATATTGAGAAAAAATAACAATTTATCTCTGATTGTACAATATCACTGCTTTCACTAATTCATAGAGTGCTTGAAGTATCTTTACCTGATGATCGATATCGATGTCTGCCCATTGATTACATGTCCATGTTTTCCTAACTTCCAAAAGCAAGAATCACCTGTTCATTTGCTTACGGCGTATTGTTCCTTGATGTTTGCTCAAATATTGATAGCTGTTTGATAACCATGCAAAAATATTCGCTAATTGCAATACATTGTTCCCTATTAGAACATGTAAACTATATATAATGTTTTTATTCAGATAGTGCTATAGCCTTAGATATCCCCCCAAGGGGTGACAATGGTTATTACATCATTTGAACAGATAATCTTAATAATAAGTAGGAGATTTCCGTTTATTAACTGAAACGCAAACAAAAACTCAGTATCCAAATACAGCCAACATATTAAATGAATCTATCCATAAATGTTTTATTGTTAAATACACGAAGTTATTAACGAATAAATATTTGATTTCAATATAGCAGAAAATGGAAATGACAAGCATTTTAATAATAAAGCCAAACAGAAATTAATTTTGTTTACAACATTTTCCAGAAAGTGAGTAATGAGAAATAAATATCCGTTTACGAGATTAGCATTCAAATTTGTCTTATTCTGTTATCAATCAATTGTTATTTACATAACGTTCGCAATCACGATGCATCTTTCCCGACTGATTCTAGCGCGATCCAAACATAAGATGTTTCAATAACGAACGGTAGATGCTTTTTACTACAAAGTGCAGCAGTTACTGGCATCAGAAAAAAATACGTGACTGTTTGCATGAAATCATTAATTTTGTTCTTTCTGCTTATCAATGTGATTAATACTAATTATTTAGTTGTTGTTGCAACATAATTGCTAAAAAGCAACACTTAAATCTTTCCAGGTCATAGCAACAGTAAAACTAAGTTTCAGACATTTTGATGAACAAAACGATACATGATGTCATGAAAGACATATTGATATAATCAGCATGGATTAAGGTGTTTTTGCTTCTTTGGCAGCTTGGAAGGAGTGTTCGCTGCCACGAAACCCGCCAATACGATAATAAAACAAAACTAGGTCAAGAGAAAGTTTATAAAGCTGAACAGTGCAGACTTGCATTGCATGAAAGTTGGATAGATGTGGGTTGCCCAGGAAACATTATATACGAGACAGTATATTATAATTACTATGGTTTTATGTTTATGCGCATTGTGTTGGAGGTTTTACTGCTGTTGTGTGAAACAATAAACAATTTATTACAGACGCTACAAGTTCTTTTTGATCCCCTACAGGATATAAATAAAACCTGTCATTTACCAGTCTGAGTACAGCCTCCACACACTTGCTTAGCCTAAATTGCAACATCAGTGTTTTAAAAAAAACACAAGAAACCCATTGATGCAAGGCATCAAAGACGCCTCTGGACGTACTAAAGTCGGTCGGATGAAATATTCTGTTTATGCCTTATGTATTGACAATAAAATATGTGCCTATGAATTAATCATCTTTAAGTATTCTAACTTTGCGTGATGATCGTAACTGCGGTTTTTGTAATATTTACATTAATCATCATTAGTAAAAGTATAACAATGCTTTTAACTTTTCGATACTTGATACTCTAACTGAAATTAGATAATGCCAAACAGTTTTTATACGCACGGTAAATTGATATATCCTAGCTTTAATATGTAGGATTGTACTTATGAGGGGTTCTAACCTGGTTTTAGGGTGCACCCACGGTCATACTTACACCCAAATGAAACGAATGGGATAAACAAGACACTCATCGTTTGACAACTTTCTAACTTGAGACACGTTTTCAAAATGGAGGCATGCACCTTTCTCTAATTGTAATAAACTGTTAATAAACTGGGTAGAAAGTTGTCATTTATTTCAAAATCACCTTTTGATAGATTTAGATATGACAAGTAATATAAAACAAAACGTTTCATAAAAAAGTTTATATCATAAAAAAATTAAACGCTATCATAGATAAAATTATTTCCTTAGATGTGGTAACCTATAATGCGGCGGAATTTGAAGATATTACATGTCAAATCTCTGTAACAGTTTTGAGTTCTTTGTAAGATTAGTTATATCAAAACGGCAGTAGTTATATATTTGTTATGTTGTAAATGTGTTTAGGAACTTCTATCTTCTAATTGTATAATAGTATTGCATAAGATATGTTTTTATATGAAATATATTTTTTTCAGGGCGCGGGTTGTACAGCATTAGTTGTAGCGGTTATAGCTAGAAAACTTGAACTGAGCAAAGCCGAAAAACATGTACATAATTTCATGCAAGATACGCAACTTACCAAAAAGGTATTCCACATTAGTTGACATATTTCTTTAAATTGCTTTTAATAGTTTAAGCAACATTTAATGCATTAGCAATGCTGCTTACGAAGCTTTTATATACGTAAACATAGGATAGATAGTTCCTGTCTCTACAAATGTCTGAAGAATTCGTTATTAGCAATGTGTTCATTAAAAAAACTCTAGATGTTTTGTTGTTTTGTATAGATTAAATATTTTTAATCCCTTACCCCGATCTAAGCTGACATGTTTTATTGTTTCAGCTAAAAAACGCGGCGGCAAATGTCCTCAGAGAGACTTGGCTGATTTATAAGTACACCAAACTTGTAAAGAAAGTAAACGCTGGTAAAGTAAGATCCCATCAAAGGAAATTCTTGCAGTCAATACACAAGTAAGTATTGCTTTCCAATTTTTATTGATAAAAATTCTTCGTTTATTTTCCTAGCAGCTGCAGTGGTTCGATGCATTAACGGAAGCTTTCTGGATTGCGTCTTGCATTTCTGCCTCGTGTGCCAATGTGCGTCATATTTGCGATTTTATGGCCTTCTGTAAGCCTGTCATGTTTATCGGCGTTAATATTACCCTGAATAACACACATCTTGCGTAACACAGTTATTCTAACAGCTATTCACTATTTGTTACAACAGTCTGACAAATTGCAACGCCTTGCTGGAATTCATTATAGTATTATATAAGCCTGTTTATGTTTGCAAGTACAAAATGGTCTGTTATTGCGATATATTGAGCATATCCCAGGTCTGAAGGTAATAACAAACCTGCTAGACGTAGTTGATACTATCAAAAAGGTATAATGAATATGTCGTCTAAATCATTACAGAATACATCAAATTTGTGAATTATGATAAGACTGACTGGTGTTTTTTTGCTATACGCAGACAGTATCACCATATATCACCTCACCATATCAGATAGGCCAACATCTCTTAAAGTGCTCCTTCCTTGTGTTTATATATAAGTGAAATCTTGCATGAAATCGGGCAAACAAGGACTTTAACGGACAATGTCGTCTACAAACCATTAGTATATAGTTAATAATCCAAACAGTCTTGAAAAACTTAATTATTTGTATAAGTCGTGTCTTAATAAAACGCGATATTAATTTTGCTTTGTGTGGTCCTGTTGTAGATGTTTGATGTTATGATACAAACTTGTCTCAGTTACGTATATGATTGAGAGCTGTTTTGAATGCAGTTTTCTACTGATACAAATCTCTAAGATCACTTGTTATAAAATGAGACGTCTGCTGAATTATCTGAGGGAATGAGAATGCGCACTATTAGAATATATACCAGTATTTCCCGTTAAACATTTTAAGCATTAACAAGAACATTTACACCAACCTCGGTCCGCTGGTTGCAAGTGAGATATTGCGATTCTACGTCCGTCAACACTATTCTGTAGTCGTCTCCTCCAAAGCTCCTATATGAAATCAAACTGATTTCGGTTGGAATAATCCTCTGATGGTAGGGACTTCAAATAATGAATACCAAGACCCTCCCTGTGCCCCGAGGGGACCGTCTAAGGTCTAAGCAGTCATTTTCTGAAAAAGGTTTTTTCTACGGGTCCAATTGGTTCATTTCTACTCTATTATGATTAGAATTTCTTGCCACCTTCCATTAGCTTGAGAAATATTTCATATATTTTCAAACGAAATAAAAACGGTGAGCGATACGAGTGCTTTGTGATCCTGTTCATGGCAAACTGGATTCGATTTCAGTATTTGATTACATAGTTGAATAAGATCATTTTCCACATAATAGTCACTAAAACTATGTTAAACTTATTTCATTGAAGGGGTGGACTAAATGGCATAGTTTGATGAAATTGAAATAATCACATGCGAAATATAAGACCAAACATTAGCATACATATTGAAATATCTTGATTTCAGACCTGGCCCTCTGTTTACCAATAATTCGTGTTCATGATCAGGATCAAAATCAAATACAGTTTCTTTCAATTTTTGAAAGAGTGACTATGTAAAGCTAAATACTGCGGAATATATGACATTTTTAACATGTTTAAGACTTTATATTCAGATCGCATATATCAATGAGTTAAAGCCGATTCTTGAACATGTATCCTGATTTGATATAGCCAATTACGTTCTTAACTGTGTATAATTGATTTAGCATCACAAATCTTAAGTTCTTAATAATTTCACCATGTCAATTTGATGCATTATCTTTTGTTTATGATGATTCCCGTATGAAGTATGTCATTGCTTTAAGACGAAGACAAGCATATTTCTGGATCAACTTGATCCAGATTGGTTGATCCTTTTTTATCACAGGGCCTGCAGATCATAGACTTTGTTGTGTGCAATTAAAGAGAAGCAATGTGTACAGACGCCATGTTTATTGGTTTTCTTGGTAACTTTCAGATAAAACATATATTCAATTTGACAGACAGTGTGTTTTTCTGTAAGGGAAATTACAAGGAAACGCGCGTCCTTCAATTTTAATTGCGGCATTGCTCACTTGTTTTCAGATTGATATAATATAGCTGCCTCGTTTGATACACAAGAGCTTTCATTGTTGTTTTCTTTTCAAGTTTGCGACGTATTAAAATGGACCAGCGTAAGCTGACTGAAAATCAAAGCTCCCTTGTAGACATGGCAAAGGTGAGAATTATAATAGTTATAGTTGTTTGACATAGTAATTTCAGATCTAAATCCATATAGTTTGCAGATAACTGACTTGAGATCAAACGATGCACTCAAAACTCATCTTATTATATTATTACTTTTTGTTTCGCATTAGTAAGGTTGAGTTTTGTGTTAAAACATGTTGACTCAAGTTTATAGTATCTGGATATCAATTTTACACGGTCTTTTCATTACCTATAGACAAACATCTTTGTATTGATTCTGTGTTCACTTTGCTCACGTCAGTTTTGATGACTTTTTGCTTTATTGTGCAAACTGTGGTAGATGTTTCCGACCTTTCCTTGTCACGCAAATGATAACTAAAATATATTTCTGAAGTAACAGCACAAGTTGACTTACGTCCATAAATCCACAGTAATATTAAAATATATTAAGAATATATACTACTGTTTCAAGTTTAAAAATGTGGTCCAATTTATCGTAGGTCACGTTTATAATTTCAGTTTATTAAAGTCAAGTTATATAGTCTAAACGCATTGTATGGTTTCTGCTAAATCAGTATCATACGCCTCAGCCATATCGTTATTGCTTGATTGTGATTTTATTGGTGGTATATTCTTCTTCTTACTTTTCGTGTAAATAAAGTAGATTCTATATTCTATTCTATGTATTTCATATTATACAGGGTCATTTATCATCACAGTATCCTTTTCCTTTCCTTTTATGCTTTGGTTTAATCTAATTTCCTTTGGGTTCATCCTTTGCTTTGGGTTCATTTACTGTTGAGGTTAAATGTATCTAAAACAAACTTTCTTCGTACATTGAACTCTTTTTGACTATTTTTCTATCTGCGCATGCAACAAATTGCATTAACATCACGAAAATAAAACAAACTATAATTCTTTATATATAAATGGAAAGTGAAAAGGAAATAAAAGTCATCTCAGTTCGGCTAAAACTTCCGCTGAACATCACGCACTTATAAGGTAAGGGAAAGGATAGTGGTGAACATTTTTATTTCCTGTCTTTGACTAACATTAGAAGGTTCTTCGAATACATACATAAAATAGGCTTTAATTTTGTTGAGCACTTTTTTCCAAATCTTTGACACATTTCGTTATTTAGCAAAGATTGACTAGAATTTTCCTTACCTCGATCTATATTCAACGCTCATTGCAGTCATGTTGAAAACTTCTAACTATATTTCATACTTCACCAATTATCCTTTTCCTTTTAGAGTGTAGGTGTTACGGGTCTTCACAGCCAAAATAGCGTGTATATTTCAAAACCCTTACCTGAGTACAAACAGGTTTGACCTACGTCATATTGCATTATAGATAGTGAATTAGATTATGTGATATTGATCTCAGATTACTTTGCGCTAAGACTGTCTATCGTGCTAATTATTTTGTTTTCAGAACTCAGGAATGCGAGCAAGTTATAGATATATTCAGAATTCAGCACTTTGTACGTTCTTAAGTGAATGTTTATTGATAAAGAAAGTCACCGTCATTAGCTTAAATATTATGATTAATTAAGACAACTCGTTTATATATATGCATTGAGATTTGCCGTTGGGATACATAACTTATGTTTGATTTTGTATGGTAGTTAAAATACATTATAGTTAATCGGTCGTATATCATATAAGTAGCAATGGTGTATGTTAGAAAGACTATAAAAAAACGATAAGATTTAACTGAAAGAAAATGGAAGGATATACTTGTGTGACAAACATTACTGCGCTATAAGCTCACCCAGGAAAGTTTAAAGTACTCCGATACTTACCATTTATATCTATTTCATTATTCATTCATGTTTCTTTCAATGTCATTGTTTTAAGTAGACACACAGTGACATACGATCATCTGATGGTATCAAAAATGGCTGGTATGATTTTAAATAAAAACGTATATCGAATGTATTTCCAAATGATTTCCAAGACCAACGAGTGTTCTCCCTAAAACACAACATAATTATCGGCATACTTAAAACTTTTATTGGGTGTATACTTTAGACTCTTAAAATATACAAAATTACTATTATTAATATTATAGATAAGGTATGTCTAAGCGCAAAGATATATCTGACAGTAGTTCCCTGGTACTAACAGAATTAAATAAATCTAGTTCTGGCTTACTGTACCTACCGTAATCTCTGTTACATTGTTGCAATGCCTCCCATGTATCTGTTCCTTTATGCCAAATGTGGATTTGTTTGCAAATTTAAACCCCTGTTTTATGTATTCGCATTCAGTTAAAATATGTTAGACATTGCGTTTCTCCAATGTTCGTGTCTGGACCAATCTTATGTAAGTCAGATCAACTTCAGCTTCGATACTTGTATGCAAATATTCGCTAATATTCGTATGTACAGCTTGCCATATTATCCCAGTAACTAGAGTTCTCGATTTTCATTCTGGAGTGAAGTGCGTAGTTTAAAAACCGAATGTTGAATTTATGAATTTGAATATTTATTTTTCAGATTTGATCAGAAAAAAATAACGTCATACCCATCGAGTGATATTGATAACGCCTTATGACTTATACATGTATACCCATAGTAAATTAATATCACTGTTATCATAAGCTCAGTACTTTTAAAACACACCTTACAATTTAACGAGAAATTAATACAAGAAAAGAACCTTCAATATATAATTATATGTTTACCTAACATGCATGCTGAATTGTATATCTGCAAGGTCTTTTCATTATAAAGAACATTAGTTAAAATGCAACAACATGGCACTGAACAAAACATCACAAGACAAACAAATGAACAAAGCGCAAATGGAGTGTATACAACAATAGATTGGATTCAGAAGTAACGATAAAATCTACATGTAATGTCTGAAACAGTGTTCCGTTCAATTGCAAGACATTAAGGCGGCATAACATGTTTGATTATGTAATTAATGTTTGTATTTCATTTTTAATATTTGATAAGTATTGGCATGGTTGTCGCGAAATAATCTTTTATTTCGCTGAATTTGAAATAGTTCGCAATAAATAAGACTTCCTCGAAGAAACTTCGTTGTTACTGAAGAAATCAAGGCACAAACTGTTGAACGTTATGAAGTCTAACATGGAATACGTATGAAAAACGTTTTCGAATTGGTGAAATCAAATGTCATTCACTGTTAGTTATCAAAACGATAAAATAAATCATTCACAACTATTTGTCAATTTTTCGGTTTGATATCTAAAATAATTTAGAAACACACCATAACAAGGCTTAAAGCATAATTTTCTTGTAAAATGAAATGTAATTTTGGTGATTGGAAATTACCATACAGTCATCTTAGAAGACAGAAAAAAATGTAATGTCACTTTAAAGTGAACGTTAATCGTTCAAGACAACCTGATGAAGTGATAGTGTACTAAGTGTACTGTCTAGCTAATTACTCTGTTAATTGATTTCCATATAAATGCTGGAATAAATCTTCTATAAACGCCTACATTATAATTATACCATACTAAATCTCAATGACTTTCGTGAACTATTTTACTATAATTTAAGTGTTAATAAAACAGTGTTTGTACTCAATGTCTCCAGACGTTGAAAATGTCATGTTTGAACAGTTGATTAGTTTTTTCCTTAATTAAGTAATTACGTCATCGCAGAACAGTTATGTTTGTCTTAAATTGAAATCCTAGAATGTAAATAACACAGGTCACGTAATGTTGCATTTTAACATGAATTGTCATTAACTATGTGTAATATATAGAAGTAAATGTGACACCGTTCTGTATTTCAAATTTTATGAATATATCAAAGTACTGTCGGGCCGAGATATCATCATAATTCCCTTTTATTAATTGTCATCTTTTTCTCGATTGTTTAACGCTGCATGCTTTAGAAATGTAGTTCTTACTTATTATACTTTCTATTTCATTTCTGTGGTGAGTTACGTGTGCTGATGAACGTTTCCAGTCAGTGTCGAGTGAAAACTATAATGTACTACCAATGTTAACATACATGCATTTGTTTTTAAAATTGTAAAATACAGATCAGGCGTAAAGTTCTAATGAAGAACGATAACGTTTACATTGAAAACGAGCGAAGGGGGATATTTTACGCATTTTACGTAAAAAATCGCCATGAAACGTGCAGCGGTACTGCTTTTGTGATGGCGATGATCGAATTTACGTAATTGGCACTAATAACACACTATACATTGTCTGTAAACATTACGCTGACTTGTTTTGTGTGTACGTGTATTTTAGTAGTTCAAAGAGTTGTTTCCCCTTGTAGTTAACCATGATGGAGGTAGATTTTTCTTACATTTATTGTTAATGGTACACATACAAATAGTTTGTACATACTACTCGTACATATGCATATTTGAAATGGAACATTGCAATATAATTTTCTTACTTTAAATGTGTGTTATTCTATAAAGAAATACCCACCGCACCTATGTACTAGTAACACATCGATTGTTGTGGATTTACTGCATGGAATTTGTATTGAAATAAACACAAATTGATCACCATGGAAACTTACTAACGTTGTTGTTGCTATGGAGTTTGAACACTAACCCTTCCTTAGAATTTTATCAATTTTTTAGCCAGAACTTCAATGGAAACAAGCAAGAAATGAACCCAATTATGTTTATTCAAAATCTTCAGGGAACAGAATAATTATGTAGCTGCGAAATTCAATTACAAAAGTAACGGAAATGAAATGTTTGAACATTTTCGGCATTACCATAACAACAATAACGTCGGTTGACACCTTGATTTAATATTTGTAGAAAAACAGCATTTTTTGGCATATTAAGCAGTATAAATATATATTTTAGTTGATGTTGTTTTGTTCTATGACAGGATTAAAACACAATCTATTTGAAATGACTATATTGTTAACACTGATTGGAACTACTGATATTTCTTATAATCTTCAGTTTTGATGTTGACCTGTTATTGAAACCGTAGGTTCACAAATGTAGCTCAGTTCCCATGCGTATCATAGAGTGAACATGTAATCTTTTCATCAAAAGGGTAAAATTGGATTGTCAGCTAGTATCAATGCAAATATCGTTTCATTTCAAACGAATACTCTGTAAATCAAATTACATAATGTCAAGTTTACGTCTAAAAACTAGGTTGCATTTATTTTTACTTTTTGATGTTGCGATGTGATTCGAAACCCTATTTATAGTTTGAACGAAATAATTAAATTATTTTGTAGAAGCTTGATGTGGTCTTCATACGTTTGTTTGATAATGTTACTAAGCGACATCCGAAAAAAAAACCGTATTTATGACAAATAAACCGACATTTGTTTAGATCATCTTTAACATCGTGGTTTTTTTTACTTCTAAGGAATGGACCTTGCCAAAAAATAAGTTCTCGGAGCGGTGAAATATTTTGGGGCTTCCTATTAATATTTGGGCGCTGCTGTACGATTTTTAACCTCTTCTGTAAGTGACATCATTTCCAGAAAACTCAACTTATGACGTCACTATGTACTGAAAGGAAGCATTATTTACCCCATATGGCAATATGAAAACGAAGTGATAATATATGCTAAATATTGTTTCCTGCTTGCAAATATTGACATCACTTGTACAGAAGAGGTTGTAAATCCCATAGCAGCACTCATTTCAAATTTAAATGATCGAAGAAATATTAATAAAATTGTTTAAATACCTACCAACTTAATTTTCCTGAGTAGGATTATGCCCATGTATTCAAAGGAGGATCTCATTGTCTGTCCAAGCGTCTTGTTTACGTTACATTATACAACAATAGTGAGAACATTGCCTGTTTATAGGACACACGCTTCAAGGCTTCAAAACATAGTTTGATCACAGAAACGAAAATTCAGTTAGGAATACTCTAGGGGCTTGCAAGTAGAAAAAAATTAAATGAGTTTATACTGATCAATATCGTTTTAGAACTACACCAGATAACATTACTGTAAGGTATGATACGGGAATGGAATTCGAGATAAGGCAAATTGTTATATTCAAGTTATTACGATTCCCTTATGGACTTATATTTCTCTCACTTGTAAATTGATTATGATATTATAGATATCGCTGTTTTCACCACACTTTGATTTCGTAATTAAATCACGCTAGTTGTTGTTCTGAAAGATTCTAGCTGAGGAAATTTAAATATTGATCTCCGCTCTATCGTAGATGTGAATAGTTTTATCAGAAGCACGCTGCTTGATTTCAATAGTATGCGAAATAACTACACATTTACTATATAGTTTTAATAATAAAATCACCGGTTTTATATAATGTTTTGTACACCTCACGATGTAATGAGATATATATTCAAACATTCTATGATAAGAATTCTATAGAAATAAATTGAACATTTCGACAATGAACGTATGTGTAAAGTTCTATAAAATCAGTGAAAAAAATGCTTTTTAGACAAATCGTATTTTGTTGTTCATTAGTAATTATGATTATTTAGAGCGTAGGAAACTCTACCAAGTAAGTGTCTCGTATGTTTACACGCAGACCGCATAGGCGTATGATTGTAATATTGTCCACACTTTGTCACATTTCAGACACAAACTCACATTGAGACGATGGTGATAGAAATGTCCGGTAATTCAACCAACTTGGAAAAGCGTGTCAACAAAATAGAAGATAAACTTCACGCACTACAGGTAAAGCATGATTGAAGTTTTCTAAAATGTCTCAGTGAGGCAAAGTGGTCGACCTCCCTCGGGCAAGGCTTAACCGCGAACTCCTTAATCACTGACATAGCCGGCACACACTGGTTATTGACCAGGAGTCATTGATAGTGATAAATATAAGCTGTAAGAACTCGTATCATAGTCGATGTTGTACTGGTGAGTTTAAACTGTGTTTGTTCAAAAGACCGCCTTTGATGACTGTGACAACTGTTTGAAACAACTTTGTAATACGCCAATCCACCATAATTATATTATCTTAAAATGGACATCTTATTTACGAGTAAATATGATATTTTATGGAAATTATCAAAGTGACCCACCTAGGCAATACCTTGTTTTTATGACAACGATTTTAGAGTACTAGTAATGACAACCAAAACTTGTCGCTGTCGATCTGTATAGTACAATAATTTATGAATATAAGATACAGTTCATATATATTATAGATGATTAGGAAGAAGTTATGCAGAAAGTACTGTTACTTCTTGATCATCCCTCCTATATATTGCGATATATTAGAGTCTAACCTGTGTCCAGATATGTTTTACATTCTTTTGTTACAGACCCAAATGGATATGATGCCGAACATTATTGTCGAACGTTTAATTGCAAGACGTGCAGATCCCCTGGAAAACCGCCAAACTGAAGCCAGACCGATGCCAGAGTTCCGACACTACGCTCGGCTATCTCCGCCTAGACGTCGGAAAAATCTGGTCACTCAAAGTTCTGTTCCCACACCTTCGACTCTCTCACCATTTAACACCACCGGAGCCACTCTGCCCGAGTCGAGTGTGTCACTTCCGGCCACACCGTCAGATTCCGCGGTGAAAGACCGACACGCATCTTGAGTTACTATAGTTACCCTTTTCAACCAGGGATCTTATTAATAAATATATAATTTTTTGCGGATTGGTAACTGATACTTAATACTTGACATTCTGAAACAATCTTTTGAACGTTTCTTTTATATGACTTGCGTGTTCAAGCTAAGATTCTGTCAAAATGTTCATTCCACTAAGTAGCTTTATATCATATAATGCCAAAATTATTGTCATAGAAACACCAGTATGATGAGAAATGGTGTGACCATAGACTGTATATGCCCCGTAAGTAATTACTTACTCTTACAAATGTGTAACCGTTAGCAAAACACATACACAGGGTATACCCTACCTAAACATGAAGTGTGTTAGAAGATGCATGGCTACTAACCTTAAGATCAGGTTTCATTATCAACATTAGTTCTGACACTATGTTGGTCTCCTGTATATGTGAGCATATAATGCAACGCCAAACTATCACAATAAGCGAAGCGAGTGAGTCCCTCACGGTAAAGAAGGAGTCGCAAACTAACAGTACAAATATCGGAAGAAACTACATCGATGCCAAAACACCAGGCCTTAAACGATTGCTGAATGGTGTGATACGTTGTCAAGTTATCTCCAGTTACAGACAGATTGGAACTGAAACACAAATTGAATTTCTGAAACAAGCGAGAACAATTGTTTTATTTGTTTTGTTATCAATTAACCTCGTACCTGAAGATAAATCGATGAGGGCATCTGCAGGAACACGGCGATGTTTATTTGTCACGATACGTCATGATATGGTTAATCTTAGGTGATAGTGACAAATGGTTGACATGACAACGTGAATAACATCCAGAGGAAAGAGATGCCAAACAATTTATGTAACGAAGTGTTTACAACAACATAATGTACGTCACTGTTCGATGAGTATTTCGTTCTATGACGGAAATAACCGAGTACATACGAGATGACCCATCGTGGTTCAGATTACAAAAGTGGCCTTGGATAAACAAAAACTACTTTATAATGTATGAGTAAACATAATATATATGCAGTGTTACCTCTTTAAACAATAACCACCTTTGCTGTACGGAGTTGTCGTTCCTGAACAATTCTATATAGGAAGCTACTGCGATGCGGAAATCATTGTTCGATCAAGACGGTGGCTACAACAGAGATATATCTGCATTGTCAAATTATAGTTTCGCAATGTGTTGTTATGAACTTAAGAGAGTGGCGCGGTGTGACTGCGCGTATCTGGTATGCTCATAAAAATATTCATTTCAAATTTTATTTGTATATATGATAACTGTTATTTATTATATTATATGAAATGTGATATTTCCCTTATTCCCCCCTCCCACTTAAGAAAGTTGTATTGTAAAAATGTTAGCATTGTTGAAATGTATTTCTCTCGTGCAAATATTACATTGTTCATAATGTGTACAGTCATTGTAGATAACATGTGCGATCTTTGTAAATATCATCAATTAAAAAACAGGGTTTCTGTGAATGTTCCAATTTCTGCTTTAATTGAATAAATCTTACACGCCTTTTAAAGATTTTATGAGATGATACTTGAGTTAATTAATTCTATACAGATGCCAGCTAATTAAATGTCCACAATTGTTTAGTGTTTATGCTTACATAAGCTTATTTCATACTCCCCCGAAGTCCGTCGGTAATATGCGTTCAATTCCGTAACTTATGAGCGCCACAATGTTTAAGACCGATCGTGAGTTTATGCCTAGTTACCGCGTTCCCACTCCATGGCAACGGCGGTAGTACTCGGAGAGTTAAACTTTGGCGAAGATTAATGAGTGCAAAGTCGGTTCTGTTTAATAATTATATATGAGTGCTCTCGTCATTTTAGTAATAAAAACAGGCGGAGTGTTTATTGTGACGAAGGATGGTCGGTGTCGCCTGCTATCAAATCTGAATTTCCGAAACATTATTGATAATCCAAAATTTTAACTGTAATACAAGGGAGTATTTATCTGCATTTCAATTTAAGCTTTCAAAACTTTGATAGTCTAAACCGATGCCTGTAAATGTGTAGTGATTTAAGGTCATTTAAACAGCTGTCGATGCGGAATCTGCGTATATTTTAAAATGCGTCATATCGTTACTTGGCATCTTGTTACTCGAATTCGCCACGCTAATAAATTTTGTATTACGTATTTGTACAATCCTCGATGTAAGAACGAAATACTGCCTTCTGTAATTGCTAAAATTTTAATGACATGAAATAATACCAATTAGCTGGATAGTCAAATTTTCCTTCTACACGAAATGCTGTACATTGTGTACACATTTGATTGGTTTTAACGCTGGAAAATACCCATCTACATTTGAATTATAAACTCAGTTGTCCGACCAATGAATTTCAGTATAAGGAACGAACGGTGATTTCGTTCACTGCGACTAAATCATTGGTTATTGCAGAAAGGTTAAAAATGTCAAATATCAAAATATACTGGGTAATACCAAAGGGGGTCGGCACATTAAAAACACACTACTATCATATACTATATAGACAAGGGGTGCAACTCCCAAACTACCGTTTTCCATACAGACTCGACATGACCCGCTGTAACTTCCGATCAAATCAACATTTTTAAACCAATCAAACGGCTATCGACTCTATATACATTTATCTATCTAGAGCAAGAACTGGACTGCTATAGTTTTAAGGGTCATTGGGTCAAACGTCGAGGTCACAGAGACATTAGAACTGAAAAGGATTTTCTAACAAAAACTGAGTATCACTTAGGCATGCGACCTCTTAGTTTATAGGATAATTGTCTGTAATGTTAATAGTATTTTATTGTCAAAGGTCATACACAGAGACTGGAAAGACATTTGATTAATAATTGGGTTATGCTTAAGCTTGCTAAAGGCAAACTGTGTAGGGTTTTTGTCTGTTGTTATTAGATGACCTCAGCCACTAGGTAATAATGTGGTTTGATCTGTACTTTGCTAGCAATTACCCCCCCCCCCCGACAGGATATCATGTGCGGCATATGTAATTTACAAACAAACCTTTGTAATTGACTTCAGTATATATATATATCTACCTATTTTGTATATACTCAGTACATTTAAATACGCACAGTTTGACACCCGCGAAATGTTTATAAAGCGTCATTTTAATGCATTTTGAAACTAATTTTTTATTAAAATACCCAATAAATGCAAAGAAATATATCGTATATGTTGCGAATAAACATGAAAAAATACAATGTACAGTTATTTTCTAGTATCCATAAATAAGTCCAAAAAACTTCTGAAAATCTGTTTTGTGCGTTTTTAAATGTTCTGAGCATATATACATGTATGTACTACACACATACACGCAGTCCGGCTGGTTTAGCCGTGGTATTTTTTGTTCCAAATTATGTTTATGATATTCCTGTGTACACATTCCCGTTCCTGAAATATAACAAAAATGTATGAGTATACATCGATGGTTCAGTGCAAAACTTTCGTAACTCCTATATAAATACATAGGGGTTATGATAGTCTTGCACTGAACCCTTGCCATGTTCTTCTTGTTTTCTTCCCGCTCAACTTATTGACTTTATTTGTTAAATAAGGACATTCTGCCAGGGCAAACATTTCGTTTAATTTATTTCGTATTTATCTTTCTTTATTATTTTTTCTGTTGTGTTTATATTCGTGAGAAATAAAATATACATGTATGTCGTTAATATATTGCTACTCAGAAGGGCAAGTGGGTTAAAACATTCTCAACCGAGGTCCGTCTAAAACTCAGTTATCAAGAACTTAAATATTTCAAGAAGAATGCTTAAGCAAACCAAACGACTTAGACTTTAAATTTGCCAAAAAATAAATTCATCAGCCTTTCATTTTTTTTAAATCTAAACGAATAAAATTGTATCTGATGTAAACCATTCTAAACGTTTACCATTTGTTTTATTAAAATCTATATTGTAATAGCAACATAGGAGCAAAAAGTACTTTTAACATTTTAAAGTCTAAGTCTGAGTTCCTGTCGTGTAATGTTTGTGACTAAGGTCCCTGGTGCCACTTGTTACCGAATTTGAAAAACGCCGAATACCAATATGATAATAAGCCTGTTTTTAATTCTGTGCGATTTCTGTTGTATACTTTTATCTACTTTCAATTTTATTGATTTTTAAAATTCTTTAGTTTTGTAAGTCTACATTATTGAGCTTTATTTGTTCACAAGTAAGTGAACTTTGTCCCGATGCGTATTTGCATATTAATTATCTGATAGGATGTATACTTAATAAGACTTCTAACGTAACATGTTCATTATTTGAGTTTCAGTTTAAACGAAATTGTTTCATAATATTTTATTTCAACGGCACATGAATATTTCATTTTGTAGCACAGGGACAATTTAAATTCACCAATTGAAAATTTACAAAAAGTCACAAAATTCATTGCAAAAGATATGATGCACACATATTGTTATTACACTACCCTCGTCATAATTAAAAATTAAAATGTCATTTTGAAATTGAATATTTGTTTCAGTTGAATATTATTTGAACCTTTTTTGTATCAAAGGTTAAAAATCCCCACATATTGCATTTGAAGTTTTGCGAAGTATATGTTTTACGACACTTATAGACTTTTTAGAAAGAGGAAACAATGCTAGTAAACAATTAAACAGTAATAATAATGAAATAGATGTTAAGTTTCTAGATGGTTGTAATATTGCGTTACCGAAAATATGTCACGTACAGAAGTCGACGAGGAGTTATATTGAACACTTTGTATGTTGCTGTTTCAATATATTCAAATAAAAACTATTCTCTGCGACAACATAAGTTGGTGTTATTGTTGTTTTATCGGACACCAGAGAATTAACACCGTTCTTTAGAGAACTGAGGCTGTGTTGTCTTGAAAAGATCTTGAGATAAAGTAGGTTATACAAGTACACGTACACTGAACCACTTTTTTAGTTTCTGCTTTTCAGCTGGGTATTAATTATCAAAATATTTGTACGTGGATGTTGTCCCACACTCGTGATTCTGTTTTTAGTTTAACATGGTGGTATTGGTAAGCAATTTAAACACGATATATGAGTTAATTTCAAAATATTTCAAAATATAGAAAGGGACCAATTAGAAAGGTATTTGAGTATTATATATTAATGATGACCAGTCATAATCAATCACGGAACATATATGAGCGCTGCTGTTGGATTTACGTAACATATGATGACACTATTTGCAAGATGGAAACAATATTTATTCCATATGGTAACTTCCTTTTCATATTGCCATATTTGGCAAATGTTGCTAACTGTCAGAACATTGTGACGTCACATGTGACGTTTTCTGGAAATATGATGTTGGAACTCGTTCAGCGGTACGATTTCCAACATCTTCTTTGAGTGACGTCATTTCCAGAAAAGGTATTATGTGACGTCACCTTGTACTGACAGGAAGCAATATTTGCACCGTATGGCAATATGAAAACCAAGTGACCATATGGAGTAAATGTTGATAGTGACATCACATGTTGCGTTTTGTTGAAATAACGTCACTTACAGAAGATGTTGTAAATCCCATAGCAGCTCTCAGTTGAACAACACATTTAACATAACGTCTTATAAAATGCGATCCTTGTTTTATTGTACCTGACCTACATTATTTATTCGATTTTCTACAAAAAATAGGAGAGTTACGAGCGAGTCAGCAGACAAGGACATTTTGCATAGTTTATGACATTATAATTCTCAATGGAATCATCTGATCGTCATGTATCTTTTTGTAACCAAGGTCGCTGCTGGATATTGATGATAATTATATTAGACGAAACTAAGTTCTCCACCATTTTGTTCAAAGACGAATGAGGGAGGGCGAAATTATTATGACACTTTCCGTATCCTACCAAGCACACAGAAAAACATCTGGACACATACTTCAGTGTATAACTGGTAAAACAGCGAGTGCTTTAAATGTACAGAGGCTACAAATTAAATATGTTTCAAACTATTCTTAATCAAAGCACAATAGTGCTGTGGGACGATACCACTCGTCTCTGTAGCCAAGCTGGCAACTCGTTGCATACAAGTTTCCGTTTTGTAACTAAAGTTTTATAATATTAAAGTATGTGTAAATAGGTAAGATAGAAGTTATGAAATCACTAGCTTGCCATAGGTTATGAGTTATCTTGTTGTAGTGGGGTATTTTCCAATTAATTTTCCAAGCACAGAGTGAGATGTACGTAGAAGGATGACACCGATAATTTTCGTAGTCGTGCACAACGAGACCATATCTACGATAAATCCATAACTGTTAACAAACTCGTGTGCATTAATACATTGCTTTAAACCCCATCTGAACTCCACAGAAATAGCTCATTAGTTCACAAACCACTTTAGCAGGTCACCTTTTCAACATTTGATTTTATTGAAACGTTTATGATATCATTTCGTTCGGTGAACTTTGGAACTATTTTGTTTGCGTAGTAATTAGGCCGTTGTGGACGTTTTTGACATGTTACCAGCTTTCAGTATTTTTTGGGTTTTGAAAACGGGAACCAATTGTTGTATGCCTCTCAAATTGCTACACTACTATAGACGGTACCTGAGCGGTACCGTCCAAAAATCGTTTATACTACCTCCATAATAAGACCGGTTTTCAAGAAGTTCCAAGGGTGGTCGTATTATTGAGGTTTTACTGCATGTCATTGGCATAATACAAACAAATATTGTCAAGACAACAAAAACTGCTTTACAATATTGTATCTGAGCACTTTAAATTCTTTTTAAATACAAATATATGCAAGTAAATTTATAAAAAATACGTTATATAAATATAAACAAGTGTTCAATACAAGAGTCATCTCCTGCATCAATTTGGTAAAGGTTATTGTTAAAATCACGGGTCAATAGGAGACTGGCAATTCTTTATCTTAACTAATGTCTGTTGCGGCGCCTGGGTAACGAAGTAGAACTAGTTTGGCCTTAATACCAATATTTGTTCGGTAAAGCAAACTCTGTAATGGTCAGCTATGTAAATAAAGCAGCATATGGCCAACAGAGGTCTTAATATGATCAGAGATAAAAGAACGAAAGAGTCAAATAGAAGTCAGATATAATTGTAGAATGTGGTTAGTGACATTGACGCAGTTTTCAAGTTTACTTCATGAACATATTGACATGGTCACATAGTTGGCTTACGTTCAGTGGGTCAGTTAGTTTATTGTTAGTGGTTTTGATTTTCATTAAAAATTGCAATGTATTTAAGCGTGTTATAATCATTGAAATTGCTGTTTCGAGTTATTGATATGAACAATCAACAAGTTAGTCGTTCGCTCTATTGCTCCGAACAATGGGAATAATGCATTTTAGTCACTACCTCATTATGTTCAGACATCACATAAAATGGTAGTGTAATACCAAAATGCGTTGTTACCCTTCTGCGATATAACATAACACGCATACAGTCTCAATACAGTAAAACATCAATAATAAGACCACCATTGGGACCCTTGAAAACTGGCCTTCATATAGAGGTGGTCTTTATATTGAGGTTGAATAAAGAGCAAAACAGTGACTATGGACGTGAAAGTTGTGTTCTTTATTTTCAAGTGGTCTTATTATTGAAATGGTCTTTAACAGAGGTTTTTTTGTACATACCTTATGTCAAAACACACAACATCTTTCCGGTACATGATAGTATACACACTTGGTTATTTGGCCCATTCGGTTATCTCAGTCATTGGATCATTCCACTATCAATCTGAATGTTCCTTTGAAACCCATGTAAAGTTTGTTGATAATACACCCAAAGACATTTGTCCTACGCATCTGAGCTATGTGGGAAGTTTTCCGTTGCTTGCGGAAAAGCAGGCTGATGCTGGTTGGTAACCCAGGAACACTGGTTAGGTCAATTGACTGCCGCAAATATCAGAAATACTGTTGAAAACTGACGTACAGCTCCAATACAATAAGTATATTTTTTCATACAGTTCCCCATTGCATGGAACTGCCATTTCCGTAACATTCGGTTGTTCTAACGGACATGTTGTTAAGAACAAACGTCAAACAATGAAATGAAACAAGTCTAAGAGTTGGAACCAAATGTCGAAGGAAATGAAGCCAAGGACAATCTGACAACACTTTAAAAACGATGTAGACTTCGACGATGTAGAACCCTGTGGTGACCAAGAGGTATGTAAGAGAGATAACCCATAATGGAAACATTCATACTGTGCGTAAATCAGTTGTCGTATCTAAGTCTTAAATTAGTTTCTACTAGCATGGTCAATATATGAGCGCCGCTGTATGGTTTCCAACCTCTTCATTAAGTGACGTCATTTCCAGAAAGCGTCACATGTGACGTCACCATGTACTGACAGTTAGCAATATTTGCCCCATATGGCAATATGAAAACAAAGTGACCATATTGAGTAAATATTGTTTCCTGCTTGCATATAATAACATCACAGGTTACGTTTTATTGAGTTGACGTCACTTACAGAAGAGGTTGTGAATCCCATAGCCGCGTTAATATGTTCTTCTGTGAACGTAACACATCTTTAAAGTGCGATGTTGGTTTATTTGTGCAAGTCCTCAGTATTATGCTGTCAGTATTGTATTACTTCTCTTGTTGCCTTGTCACCCTGTGTAGTTCCATATTCATCAGTTTTAGTTCGTCGAAGATATGATTTGTTTGAAACGGATCATCTCTGTCGATATTGTGTTTGTGTCCTCTTCCTGCTTGTACCCCCACTCCAATTTTATTCGGCCTGGATCTGTTTATAGAAGTTCTGATTGATGAATGTTGTATTTCCTGCTCTGCATCTTTATACCTTTGTTAATGCCAATAATTCAGGTAATAAATAACTAAAATGATTACATACAATTCTCATTTTCGCTTTTGTATATAGAATACATCAATAAAAACTAAGGACGTTTGATATAAAATTTATAGGAAACTGACAATAGACAAACCTGTTTATGCAATAGTTACAGTTATTACAAACACATGCGTAGTGTAAAACTTTTAGGGTCGAGCGCTGAAAGCAAATATACTTATGACCAGTTTCATATTTTTTTATTAACAAGATTTGTTAAACTTGTATAAACAGATAATATCGGTATGTTGTAAAATTCAAGCGTCGCAAAAACTATGTGTTGATGACAGTCCAGGTGACGTCGATAGCGGATAAAGCGAATTTGATTAATTACCAACAACACTAAGAGACATTACTGCGTCTGTACTTATTTAAATTAACTTGCAAGAGTAATGTACCCTTGGGAATGAGACAGCGAGCTGACATATAAACAAAAGTTGATTTTTTCATTAAGCCATTTATGTTTGAGATATAAACCGTCCAAAACCACCGTTAATTTTAGTAAGGAATTACCCTTACATGGTATTGAACAAAATATATATAATGAATCATTAACAAGGACTTATATATGAATAACAAACCACACCCACAATTAGACACGTGTTAAGAAGTATTTGACATTGATGCCAACGTGTCTGTACTGAACTATTACCAGAAAAAGTAAACGGATATAAAACGTTGTTCATTTTTTCCTATTAGTAATAAAACGATCGACTTACGATAAATACAAAATAGAGGGTTGGCCACGTAGTCCGGGTAGGTGTATCCTGTTGATGGCTGAAATTAGCTGGGTAACTTAACTTGTGTTTATCTGTTATGTGTATCCATGTTATTGTCCGCATTGCTACTCTGTATGTGTTATAACTTCATAATAAGTCTTACCTTTATTGTGCGCACCATGTAGAATTGTCAAGTATGGCAGAACAACGTAATGTGGGTAAGAGTAGAAGCAAGAAGTTATTGCCATTGTCCAATGACAATCTTCACATTTAACCTTGTGATCATGCTTTACGTATACCATGTCACCCTGAGATGTATAGTGCAGATAAGGAATTTTAAAGTCTGGTGTTCTGTTCTGTCAGTTACTGAATATTTCGAATGATTGTTTACAACACTTTTTTATTGGATTAAATGTATTCTGGACAAAAGGGCTAAATATTTAACCTTCACTACGTTCTGACCGTCATCTGAAATGATGAACGTGTTTTATAGTTTCAGATCTACTCGTTCCATAGTTCAATACATTTGAATGTTTTAGCTTACTGAAATCACCAACAACTAAACGTATCTAGTGACAGGTTAGCACATTCGACTAGTGTATAATCATATAACGGGTGTTTGATCAAATCCAATTACAAGTCTGTAAGGAATCTGTTATCTTTATTAACTTCTGAGTTCTGATATAACACAGACAAGACAAATTATACCCGAGGTAATATTCCTGTTTATTGCAATTATACAAATCCTGATCATCTAGTATCTTGTTTCAATTACAGATATAAATTACATGCTGGTACGGCGGTATGTCTTAATGGATGATGTATTATTCCTAAATAGGAAGTAATTTTATAAAGCTGTGTTATGAATAATTTATTATTACAATTTCATCTAAAGCATTTAATCGCTGATATAATTTAGCTTCGGTCAGTCGCTACAGTCTTTTACTGAAGTCCCAAGGCTACAAGTCGCATTGTGGTTATTATTTCCATTTATGTGTTTAGATATATGTTAAGTTCCCCTTCCCCACCTACAGTTCCTTCATATTCATGTTCTTGTCTGCCCCTTTCGACTTATGATTACTGAGCTTCATGGCTTGTTCCGTGATGTATTCTATCCTTTAAACATTTACCCATTGTTGCCCCTTAATTCTCTACAGTTGTTTTTAAAGTAGGCCAGACTATTTATTGCATCTGTAGTCCCATACAAGTATTTACCCTCAGTCCCTAATGTTTTGTTGGCTGGGGTTTCACAGGCGTCAGTGTGGGAGGCATTGCCGCCTTTTGTATATGGTTTGACTTGCTGAATAATTTACACATAAAAACGTTTAGAGTTAGCTGCACGGACACAATTACCGAGGTAACAGTATGTTCGTTACTACTATAAACTTCTAATGATCATATATAGTTTCTACGTTTGAGTGTAGCGAATAATAAGAAAATTATTTTCCCTTGTTTGTAATGTAATAACCGTCAGGTGGCGTTAAACGAACGAATACACGTGCGATTAAAGTTTGAAAGGCATTCAGCTTTGGGGAACCGATGTGTTCACTTCGTCAGTATTGATTTTTAGCTTTAAATACAAGAAAAGTGTTTGTGGTGAAAATTTGCTGCTTATTTCAGTATATGATATGCATCATGAACATGTTTTTCCACCTGCTTAGGGAGTAATTAGCATTATTATACGGGTTTGGAATGTAATGAGTGAAATGTTATTGTATTGAAATGTTGTGTATATCAGTTGATCCAAGTGCTTTCTCTAGCATGAGCTTTCCAAATAACACATTTGAAATGTTATTATTGTTCTGTTGTTTTCTATAAAAGGTTATAGAGTGGTATTCAGGGAATGATGAATGTATCAATGTTTTTGCCTTTAAGTTTATTTAGATTTCATAATATACTATCAGAACTTACCGAGAAAGGTTAATCGCAATTATTCATTGAACTGCATTACCTTAACTGTATTAGCGGTGACATGAATAACACGTTCATAATTGCAACCACGCACGCTGTCAGAATATAAGACTTGTCCATAGTCATGTCAAGAGTGATATTAAAATGATTGATGCACGAAATGCCACACACGAGACGCACAGCCAACCCGAAAATCACGAGGAGACTTGAAAAAGAATTCGTTCATATAACCAGTATCAAATACAAAAGGGACACAAATCACAAACATTAATGATGGGTAAAAATAGGAGTACCGACTTGGTACGGTCAGTGGCAAAAACAGCACTGGTGTTTAATCCGTTCATTGCACATATATTTGAAAGATTAATCATTATAGTACTCTCTCAACTCGGCGATGTTACATACATATTAGATACAATCCATCAACTATCTACACTACGTAGGACTAGTTCTTCATTAATACTGACAGTTTGAAGACAGTGAAGACGTTGTAATGCAATGTTTCTCTTTTTGTCCAACGGCTGTATAGTCATGTGTGGCTTCCAATTTATTTTGTTTTTCAGAAATGCCTTATTTGTTTGTGGATGTGACATTCCCTGAGTTATTCTTTCTCACTTTCAGTAATATGCATGTACTAAAACAGTAAAGCGAAGTTATTGTCTAATTCATTACAATTGTGACAGTGTCTGTGTATGTAGTCTCACAGATCGTTGATTTGTTACTGTCTGGAGACCATCGAGACTTGGCAAGCTGATATATCAGACACTTGTGTTTGATTTATGATGATATTTTCCTTATCAATATTCCATAGAATCAAAAAAGTATCCGTTTTAATCATTAATGAGCGCCGCTGTAAGATTACCAACCTCTTCTATACGTGTCGTCATTTCCAAAACACGTCACTTGTGACGTCACTATATACTGACTGTAAGCAATGTTTGCCCCAATAGGGCAATACGAAAACAATGTGACAAAGAGTAAATTACTGTTCCTGCTTGCAAATAGTGACATCACATGTGACGTTTTCTTGAAATTACGTCACTTACAGAAGAGTTTGAAAATCCCACAGCAGCGTTCGTTTAGTGTCAAGCATCTTACTCTATAGTCAATGTGCAATTTCAAAGTGTTTAAAGTATGTTAATGCATTTATTTTACAACGACATTGTATGTACGCCCAATACCACGAACAGCGCAAAAATGTTTCTCCTATCTCATGAATCTCGTGTCTTGGTTTGCCTTTTATTTATTTGTATGTTCATATTGTCGTGTCTTTTTGTATTTTTGCTGCGGCTTTGTACTTTGTTTGTGGTATTTCCAGCTCAACGTGTTCAAGTATTTTCAATATGCACGCATAATTGTCAATAATTACAACGACAAAAGGGGCACAAGATATAAACATAAATTATGGGTGAAATAGGACTGCATCATCGAAGCGGTCAGTGGCAAACAATTCATCCCAGGAAATGATCGATTTTACATATATGAGCGAACTGAACAGTTCAGATAAGAATTGTATTGACGGCCACGTCTTTCCCATGCATCTATAATAATATCTGTTCAGTAACAATTACTAAATACCATAACAGTGCGATCTGACAATGCCCGCACGCTTTTAATGAATAGTAAATCACAATGAAATTGATTTATTGGCAGGGTCAGTCCATTCAGCGCAACTATCTGCATATTTCTTCTGGCAAGTACAACCAACGTATATGTTATACATTATGTTGAAGTCAATCATGAGTGATTTATTCAAATTATATTAACCCGATTCGATAGAACGCAGCGTCTTCGTCGCTTCGAAAGGTAGATTGACTAAATGCGCAGTATATAGCTTAAATGTAGAATTTGTAACACAAAAAGTCACATTGATTGGACGTCGATTGAAAACTTACATTGTCTGACAAGTAAAATATAATAGTCTGAATTGCAGCATACTGAGCAATGAAATGAGTTTTAATTAAATTACTAATACTAGAAATTGACAACAACTAAGCTCGCTCAGTGTATGAATATGGACGAAAAAGACATATCTGATGAAACCGTTGGTTTACGGTGATGTCATCTAATTTCTTTAGGCTTTAATAAATAGCAAATACATTACTGTTATCAATTTTTGAATAATTGTCAAGGGACCAACAACCATCGTGGTTGCACGTGAACACCACATAATCAGGAATTTACTCTTGAACACCAGGCACTAATAAACGTAGATTTCCTCTTTGTGTGGCATTCATCTTTCTTCGCAACATTTATCCATCCATGAACATCTTATTTTGAAAGTGGACATGGCCCTCCTTTATAAAATCATAACATTATGGATATTAAATAGAATAATACAGTCGGTTGTATAAATAAAACATAACTTTTATTTTGAATTCCATGTACATGTACATATATATTTCACACATAAGAGAACAATTGCGTTGACTGACCATATACAACATATCCATGTTTCATATAGAAATGATAAACAGTGAAGCACTTGGTTGTGAATCGTATCATTCGCTTCAACTTAAAACAAACACAAAATAAAGAACATTTTGATTTTGTCTTCTTTTCTAGTTTTGACATTTCCAATAGTCGAACAAAAGCGGCTTAACACACCATGCCAAGTCCATGGAAACGTCACAACACTAACGCATCATTTAGTATCACGCAGTTGACAAACATGTGTAGAAAAAAATGAAACAGAGATAAGACAAGTCATGCATACTTGGAGCTGTTGTACTGTTACGGCAATCATATCCCTCTAAAACAAAAATCGTATATTTGGTTTCCATTTATCAATGGCAAAATAGAACAATTACAAGATTCTTACACAAACAACTGATACAACCACATGAACATACACATCTGAATGGTTTCACCGAAAAGGCAGTTTGTTTGGCTGTATTTTTCTAAATGAACAAAATCTCCTTATATGAGACTCTCAATTCTGAATCTCTCCGAGTGGAATCAAAATGTAACATTGTAGAATTTGGAACCGATCTTAGTTCAGATGACCGGTAACGTGGTGACAAACAAACAAATATTTTCCGTTTGAAATTACAAATTTCTCTGTATGACCATTGGAACTATGAAGTATTGATAATTCTCAAGCATCTGCTATATACATTTCCTGCTATCAACATTGAATGGATTAATGCCATCGTCACGCAAACACGCACGTGCAGCACATAAATGATGTACTTTTACAGTTCATTAATTTAGAAAAGTGAAGCTTTCGCATTTATAGGTCTCATTAAACATTTGGATAAAACCTCATTAATCATGCAGTGTTGTCAACGAAAGCATTATATTTTTTTATACGAATAGACCCACACATCGAATAGTTGAACCATGCAACCTGCAAATGGCATTTTAATAATCACATATTCAAGCGCTTGCGTCAAAAGTAAACCAATGTAAACAAGTGTATATGCAAATATTCCACAAGAAAATTTCTCCAACATAAATTTCAAGATGATTGGATAAGTGTTACATCTATCAATTTTAAACATAGCGTCAATCACATCTAGTTTTCAATGGAAATTGTTCAGCATACTGTTTGTACGTATCGCTGTTTCTCTTCATGATATCTAAGCAAGGACCAAGCAAACGCTCAAATGATTGCCTCTCAAGAAAAGCGACTTTAACATCTGCAATTGCGAACACATTAGCAGATCGTGGTTGATTTTCTATTAGAGCCAATTCTCCGAAATATTTTCCTTTTGAATGTTGCCCTAATTCTTCTTCTACACCATCTGGATTTATAATGGTTACCCTAATGAGGCCTTTCTCAAGGAAAAACATACCTTCGGCTTCGTCTCCTTGTCTTATGATACATTCACCATTCTTGAATGTGTTTGACATTAGAGCATCTGCAAGATTTGATCGTTCGTAATGTTCAAGTGATGCAAGTATGGGTACATTTTCAAGAAGTTCCTCATACAGTTTACGCTTCTTAAATGCGCTTTTTAAGACTATTCGTCTGAACGAATTTCTGTCCATTGCCCAAAGTGACCCCCTAGTAACCGCAGCAACAGATGCTGATCGTGGCATGTTGTATAACAATGCCAGTTCTCCAAAACTTCCCTTCTCTTCAAATGTATGAACTTTCTTCTGTTCGCCATTTATATTGACAAATACGTCATATTTCCCAGAATCGATGACGTAAAAGTTATCACCGTCATCACCTTGTCGAATGACGTAATCACCTATGTTCACAACCGTTTCAAACATGGCGTCTAGGACATCTTGCATTTGTTCCAATTCCAAAGATCTAAACAGGAGAATTCCACTTACTGCCTGAAATATAAATAAATCACCTTTTAAAATGGTTAGATCTAACTCGTGTCACAAATCACATGGTTTTTTTCAATGCTTTCCCAGCGGACATACAACATTTGTTCACTGAGGAAGCGTAGCAACACATACACTGTTAACAGATGCACCCCAACTGTAACGTTATCAACAAAACCGTAATTCATACCAGCATGATTAGATTTTATGTAAAGCAAAGAAAATACGAAATACAGGACTACTTTAATGAGGTTAGTAGCAGAAAATTATCTGGTATGTTTTTCAGGAGGTTCTAATCAAGTTTGGTGGACGCACTGCTGCGTGGCCTGAGTCATTTCGGCTTTCTCGCACTGAATATCTCAAATGCATCGTTTAAATAGAGCTGTCATTGATTCGGCAAAATGCATATCGAATATATATCAATATATCGGATGAGACGTATCGACGATACATTGATATATTAAGTTTATTTTTACTAAAATGCCATTTACAGGCTTGCAGTTCATGATTTCATATATTTTCACTTCTAGTTATGTCTTTCAGATGCTTATACATTACTGTGACCATCTTCTTGCCTCACTATTATGAAGTTCGTGTGTTTATGCAAAATAAATTAAGAAAAATATAAATAATATTTAATGATTTATTTTTCCTTGAACACATTTGATGGTATGGTGAAATTGTAGACAAAGTCTTTTGACAGCGAACATGTTCCATTGTTGTTTTGGGTGATTTTTTGTCGTTTTAAGGCATGTATTTGAAATTCATAGGTATCGATTTTTTCAAATACATATCGATAAACGATCGACGGATAAATATCAATGATACATCGATATCATTTCTATCGGTGACAGCTCTACATTTAAATCGTATTAAATGAAGTCAATATTGAAGTTTATTCACTTCTTACTACGTTGGCCATCTTCTTCACTCTGTTGTTAACCAGTGAATATTGTAGTCAAGTACGTCAGTTAGCAATTTATTGCTGATTCATTTCGGTGTCTGTTTTGCGTAATGCATGAATAGTTTCAGGGCAGACGATGTAACGACACACCACGGTATTTTGTGTCGGGCATTACAATGATGATGGATACCATAGGATTAAATGCATTTTAAATTCTATACTGCATTGTGGGACGAAATAAAAGCAAGCATAAATCGTTGTCATCTCTAATGACAATCGAAGATTGTCCATTAACATTTTCATTGTTTCCACAGCAGATGTCTGCATAATTCATGATGTGTAAGTTAATACCAGAAAATAGGGAAACCACCGGTTATATCGAAAACGTTGTTGACGCAAATATATCAGACACATTTCTAAATATGCATGGCTTGCAAGAACTATTCCATGCGCTAAAAGTGGGAAAGAGCCGCTAATGGATTGCCACATGCATTAACGGGGCCTTCTCTTAACGACCCAATGTTACGTAATAAAATAACATAGAAGTGTCCACTAGACATGCCCCCTCTATACGCTACCAAAGTATTACTGACCATAACCAAGTTATTTAAGTTGAGAAAGGAACATCAAAATCAATGTATTGTAACCAAACTCGAACTTGGCCTATCTTTTATTATCCTATTCATATGTGCACATGTGCCCAATAACAATTGTATCAATCCACCTTTTCAAGAGTTATTTTGTCGGAAATAAAGTTTCGCAGGGACGGGCACACGGACGGACATGGATGACAGGTTTTAAGCCCCTTCTATTTTGGTAGGGGGAATGAAGCCCTTTTTCGACAACATAATTTTATCACGGCTTTCAAGTCGATCTGAATATTTAATGACTTTTAGTGTGACTAGTCACCGTGTACTTGGACTAACCGCCTTTATCCATAAATAGCACGCGGACCTAATAGAGAACATAGCCAAGTGTGCTAGTGACGGAAACGTATGAAACGCCTGTACTGTCTTTTATAGTCATGAACATCTGTTATCATGTTTGTTTTTATTACATTATGTACCAAGTTCTCATGTTGCGCAAACATATTTATGTGACGTCTGTATATCGTTATACGTTGTGCCTTTGAACTTATATTTGACATATTTTATATTATTATGTAGATACATCTTTATATCATGTAGACAACTTATGACGCAAAACGACAGTGCCCGCGTTCGATACTAACGGCACTAATTTTCCCTCAATTCATATCATACAACATCATTTTGGCTGAAGTTTTTGGCACATATATTGAAGCAATTTGTCTTTGTATGTGGCGTTCATCTCTTTTCGTAACATAAAATAGAACGAAGCTTTGATTAATAATTGAAGTAAGTAAGACTTTGGTTAAGGGGAACTATTTCCTGTTGCAAGGTTTGAAATGAACACGAGACCCAGTATCGGAACTGAGGTCACTATGTTTCGCTGCTAATGCATTGAATACAAAAACAGGAAGTTCTTTTGTCAATTTAAAGACATTACAAGCTTCTTTTTTCGACAAATCTAGAGAAAACATTATTAAACATATTCTTTGATAATGCATATTTATTGATGTTTTTCGACGCAGTCGTACTAACATGGCTTTGACATTTGCATATCAGTGTTGTGTAAACGGATCAAATCTTGGTTTAACCACTAAACCGACTTCTCATCATATGGACAAAGTTTGTAACATTGACGCGGATTAGTAAATTTTTCGATAAGGGGTACGTTACCTTACTGAAATCATCCACTGAATTTCGGTGAATTTACCGAATTCAATTTCTTGTGTTGCACAACAAGTCTTAACCTTCAAATTGCGCCGAATATTTTTTTCAAGATATTTCTTGTTACTGTATGAAATATATATTCAACCTCGTTAAGGTATAAATGAACACATACTGATCATACTCTTACTACAAACAATCGTAACACTAAGAGCAGTTGCCTTATAACAACGTTAATGAGAACATCGAGCGCTGTACTATTCTTGTCCAGAAAGCCACTCAGCTGATAATCATTACAAAGGTATTATCTGAGCTGTATTGATTTGGTTATTTTCATTTTACTGGAATATAATGAACGCTGTATTGTCTGCAAAGTATCGTGTTTTGACTGTCAGTGACTAAACTATAGCAAAATCTTTTCCCTGCCTTTAACGTCTTTCTTAAAAATAATATTTGTACACCACATTGTAGCATTGTATGTCGTATTGTGGTGATTATAAATGATATATTGTTGCTAAATCAAACTTTATCGTCGCAACTATTTATAAAACCGTCTAAATTCTGAGTTTCAGTGGTACAAACTGCGTCATACTGGGGGAGATGTTGCTACCAGCAAGAAATAAATAGATATCAAGACTGGAGCAACGCAGACATTCTAGTTTGGAAGGAAACAATGGCAATGAGTTAAATGACGTAGTGTAAGCTTATCCGACAGTCGCATATATGTCTAGACTCAATGATAGAAAACAAGTATAATTTGCTTTATATTCTTAAATTGGTCGCGTTATCGACGGTGGAAATGATGAATATGGTGGCGGTAGAGGTAATTGTGTGACCGACGATGACGAAGGATGAATAATTATGTTCTTGTTAGAGCTATAATCGAAAGAAACGATATCGATGTATCATTGACATTTTTCAGTCGATATATTATCAATACGTATTTATATCGATACTCATGAGTAATAAATGCATGAAAACGACAAAACAAACTACCCAAAACTTGGAAGAATAAATTACTGATGATTATTTATATGTTTTATAAATTATTTTGCAAAAAAACCCTCATACTTCAAAATAGTGAGGAAAGAACATAGCCACATTAATTCATAAGCATCCAAAAGACATAACTAGATGTGAAATATATGAAATCATGAACTGCAAGCCTGTAAATGGCATTTTAATAAACGATACTTGATATATCGATGTCTTCGATGTGCATGTTACAACGGTTGCTACAGAAACTAAATAGTCTTCGACACATAATGATTAGCTGAGGTTATCAGTAAGCTCTTGCCACGGATCAATATATTATGCTTATACTGTCAGAGTTCATTATTACTGTATATTTGAGTATATATGAAATAATAAATATTGCCATTCGTGAGATTTTGATTTTTAATCCAATCAAGAGTTAGTATCTGCGCGTGTTTACTTACAGTAGATATCTGCTGCCAGTTTGTTTACACTTATATTCTCGCTAAGTGGAGTTTATTTACGAAGTAAATAAAATGCCAAAAGTGAACTAAAGCCAAGTACATTTACATCCTTTGTAGAAAACTCGCGCCTGTATTTGTTCAGCAATATCGATTATTTCATCCAATTATTCCAGGTTTTTAGTTATAGCCTTTGTTTCGAAACTCTCAGACCAGATACACTGTGGTAATTATATAACTCGATTTTGTGAGATGTTACAATTACTGTACAGGACAGGGCCATGCGTTGCTGGCATTCTATTTCCGTGTTAGTGGTTCAACGATAAAGTCAATTTCTCTAATTCGTTATGGTAAGTATTTTATGTACGACGTACATATGACTCTTTGTTTGTATTTTGGTCATTGTATATCGCAATATTTGTATTTGAAAATTGATGGGAACGGTATACTACAATGAAATATCATTTTACTTTATGTTCAATTTGTTTTAAATCGAATCAGACAAACGCGTGTATGTGTGTGTGTGGTCTTTTTGTGTCTCCATTTGAAGGAAAAAGACAAGGGAAACGTTATCAACATTTGTTTGGATAAAACGAAAAAAATAGTGTAATTCGCTCCTATTTAATGATATCTGTTATTGTGTTTTTGTTATAAAAGCTCCCAAGATAAAATATTTCATCTTGTTTCAGTTTTCAACACGAGTGAAAAGACAAACACGCAAGCGACTGAGCTGCAAACATTGCAGATACTCAGAAACAGGAAACCATTAACAAACAAAATCATAAACTATCGTTCAAAGGTTTCCTGTAAGACCCACCTTGACATTTATGCCAGATGAAACACAAACTCCTGAACGTATTGATTCGAGCTAGAATATTTGCAGACTACTATTACTCTAATGTGGACGTATGTCACAAAACTCCAATTGCCGTTACTCTTCATAGGAGAATACTTTTGAATTATTGATAACTGAGTCATACTCTCCGGTACTGATACTACGTCAATGCGGTCGTGTACAATTTCAAAATCGAATTTAACTGATAGCCGGCAGCACGGGTAATGTCGTGATTATCAGCAAAACGCTGTCTCGTATCGGGATAGCGGATGTAATACTTGACTTACAAGCGCAGCAATCAGGCTGGTTAAATAATGCAAACAAAAACGCGCAAGTGTTTTAAGATAATGAGCTGGTCTGCTCTAAAAATGTCATGTTCACCATAAACTATATGCTTCACGAATTGATTTGTAAAGACGTTCACCATTAACGAACAAGACCGAACAAAACGGGGACATTAAAGCGGCATAGACTTTTTTTAAATTATTGTATGTAAAACATTTACATATTTAATATAGAATAAAATTCTTAAAGAGTAAAGTAGAAGTATTTCACTGAATTTGACAAATCTGACAAGAAATTAGACACATAAATCCTGACAGACTTCAGGAATTCACTTTGCTATCAAAGAAGACTTCTAGGCATATAAGCGATTGAATACGACAAATGTCCGATTTGTAAGAATATTTGAGCGCCGCTGTACGATTTCCAACCTCTCCTTTAAGTGACATAATTTCCAAAATGTCACATGTGACGTCACCATGTACCGACAGTAAGCAATATGTGCCCCAAATGGCAATATGAAAACGTAGTGACCTTATGAATAAATACTATTTCCTGCTTGCAAACAGTGACATCACATGTTGCGTTTTCTTGAAGTGACGTCACTTACAGAAGATGTTGTAAACACCATAGCAGCGCTCATTTTAAAATAGGTCAACGAAAATCGCTCGTTTTGCTGTCTATAAGCGGCTACATCTAGTTGAGACACAAGTCAATATCAAACAACAAGTGAGTCGGTTTGCTAACTGAAAGCAATTCGGGTGGTTCGAAACCAGCATGTAGCCATCGGAGTAGAGAAGGAAGTAAGAATAATGCAAATAAAACGCCCATGAGACTCGTTCCATATTCCAGGAATCAAGCAATAATAGAGTGTGAAGGCGTAGGAGTTTTGTATGCAGTATGTTAAAGAGTCATCAGTCTTGTTTACAATCAATTGACAAAACAAGTTTGATTCTATAGCGACCAGACATTTATGATGGAGGAGAACACTACAGATGGTAACAGAAATCAGACAATTACATAATGTTGCTATTGTGACCAACTACTATAATTGCTAGATATATGTCTGTGTCACAAGGGCCTAGGGTTAAATAAACAGTTAACAGCGCGGGGAATTCTTACGAGTATTTGTTTAGACAGACAGTTCTCAATTCTTAATTTCGGTAATTACGTAAAGTTAAACGTTTTATTTCGTTAAGCGCTTTACGAGTATTCCAGCTATAGAGTATTTTATTCACCTTGATTAAACATTACCCATCTTAAAAGGGAAAAGGGATTTGTCTTTTAACATGTATTCAATTAAATATATGTTTAATTTTCTTCGTTTGGAACTAAATAAAATAATCTAAAACAAATTCCGACAACCCTATCCTACTTTTTTGGGGCATGAAACCTGAAACAAATGTTAAGCCCTAGATAACGACGATATGACAAAAACGTCATTCAAACCTTCATGTACGTCCAGAATTTTAGAATATTAATCATGATTGTTACAGGAAATAAACTATCTCAACAAATTATCTTCGTTACCATGTCAACGGACATTATTAATGATATAAATAATTAATGATTTATCACGACCGGTATCAGATGTGACTGTCACAAATCACAAATTAAATGGTAGAATCTGGTGACAAATGTTGATAATGAATAATTATTTGATACACTCGAGCAATATTAATGCTCTTGGGTAATACGGTGAATTATAAAATTAAATTGTTCATAATTGCTATATAAACAGAAGTGCTTGGTGCGCATTGAGCACATTGTTACAAAATGACCATCTTTAATGTATGCCAGCATTGACTAATACTTTGACAATTATGTCTGTATAGAAGTACAAGTAACCAATCAGTTTGCATTTGACTAGCATTGTATCATGTTGTAGTCATAGAAACAGTTATAAATTGAGTACAAAGGAGATAAAACACGGGTTGTCGACTTCTTGTCCCTTGGTGATATACACAACCCCACAGGTATTGTCTCCTACTCTGTTGACAACATCAGTAACTTCACAAGGTAGGCATTCTTGTCCTGTGGCAACATACTTTGCAAGGATGGTTTCCTTCGCTCTTTGTAACTAACGTAACTTTTTGTTTTGGTAACATACATGACTCCAACATGATAGTGTATTTCCACACTACAAGAATGGTCTGCTTCTCTCTTGATAACCTACGTTACCTCGCGTTTTCGTTCCTCGGTTACATACATTACACAACAAGAATGGTCTGCTTCTCTCTTGATAACCTACGTTACCTCGTGTTTTCGTTCCTCGGTTACATACATTACACTACAAGAATGGTCTGCTTCTCTCTTGATAACCTACGTTACCTCGTGTTTTCGTTCCTCGGTTACATACATTACACTACAAGAATGGTCTGCTTCTCTCTTGATAACCTACGTTACCTCGTGTTTTCGTTCCTCGGTTACATACATTACACTACAAGAATGGTCTGCTTCTCTCTTGATAACCTACGTTACCTCGTGTTTTCGTTCCTCGGTTACATACATTACACTACAAGAATGGTCTGCTTCTCTCTTGATAACCTACGTTACCTCGTGTTTTCGTTCCTCGGTTACAAACATCACACCACAAGGCCGGTACTGTCGCAGTGACATTAGACAATGAAATGCAAGATGGCATTGGTGTGTTCACTGACGGATGGAAAGTGTTAATAAAGCATCTGATTAGATAGCAACAATATCAAAACTACATCGTGAGTCTATATACCATAACATTGTGAGTGTATATACCATAACATCGTGAGTCTATATACCATAACATTGTGAGTCTATATACCATAACATTGTGAGTCTATATACCATAACATTGTGAGTGTATATACCATAACATCGTGAGTCTATATACCATAACATTGTGAGTCTATATACCATAACATCGTGAGTCTATATACCATAACATCGTGAGTCTATATACCATAACATTGTGAGTGTATATACCATAACATCGTGAGTCTATATACCATAACATTGTGAGTGTATATACCATAACATCGTGAGTCTATATACCATAACATTGTGAGTGTATATACCATAACATCGTGAGTCTATATACCATAACATTGTGAGTCTATATACCATAACATCGTGAGTCTATATACCATAACATCGTGAGTCTATATACCATAACATTGTGAGTGTATATACCATAACATCGTGAGTCTATATACCATAACATTGTGAGTGTATATACCATAACATCGTGAGTCTATATACCATAACATTGTGAGTGTATATACCATAACATCGTGAGTCTATATACCATAACATTGTGAGTCTATATACCATAACATCGTGAGTCTATATACCATAACATTGTGAGTCTATATACCATAACATCGTGAGTCTATATACCATAACATTGTGAGTCTATATACCATAACATCGTGAGTCTATATACCATAACATTGTGAGTCTATATACCATAACATTGTGAGTCTATATACCATAACATTTGATATCTTTGTTATGATTCGAACCTTCCTCATCCCGCTCTCAATGTACATGTCTTAACCACTCCGTCACGGGAGACGGTATAACGACATTTCGAGTGTCGCTGTTGTTAAAAGTGAGCCATTAACGCCTATAAATGATCTCGAAAACATATCACACGAATCCAATCCCATCAGTAATTAAGTTTGATTTTACGAAGTCGAATAAATGAAAGTAAACTTAGACTCTATGGAATAACAATGGCAAGTATGGTACAGAGATAAGTATTTATGTGTAATAAAAATCGGTACGTGTTGCTTTGTTCTATTTACACAGAAACTGTGCACTTAAAACAGTCGTTTGATAGAAAAAGCAATCAACCAAAACAGTTATATAGAAATATAAGAGAAATATAAGATCTTACATTATTTCCTCAGATTTCGTAGTTAACTAAATTACTGAGGAAATTATAACGCACAGAAGCCATCTTTAATATATCGCAAACTGTCCTGGAGAAATATAGAAACCACCAGGGGATTATTTGTCTCGTTATGTTTAATAACATTCTTCTAGTCAATGATACCGAAAATGTTTAAATGTGCGTCTATAATAATGATATCCACAATTGTAGAATGATAACGACGACATTTTGCAGCTTTTTCAAATCAAGAAAATCAAAGCATATGGCTTTTACCGTAATATCGGCGTAATTTTATCATAGTGAAATCTCAAAATGCTTTTACACTTTATGTCATGAATTAATATGAAATATAAATATCAACAACACAGTTCATGGTTAAATGGGAGGACACTTCACTGTTCCAGTGGTAGGACGATCAGTTACAAACATCTATGTTTACCATCTAGATGCGTTGTATCGTAGACAACACTGTTTGCATGAATTCAATCGTTCAGTCGTTGAAGCACTACCGGGCGTTTCCATTTATCAAATGCGCATGTGCGAAATACAAATAATTCTCGCGCCAGTGTTGATAGTATGAACTATTACCCGGTTGATAGCACTTCTCTGTTAGAAATTTCCTATTTTAGGAATGCGAATTGAGTTCGAATTAACAACGAAACTGTAATTTAAGACCATAAAATGTTCACGGTGTTGCATGAACCTATTGTGTTGCAGAATATTAGCGCTGGTTGATGTGGGAGTAATTTCCCACAATAAGTGTTATTGTTCTCCTACTGGACAAAGTATTCATGAATAAAATATCACGGTTTCAGCGCACAATACAAATATGTGTTGAACAGAAATATTGGTTGATATGACACAAGTAATTTCAGTTCCAGCAACTATTGTAGTCAAATAATTGTATACAGGGAACACCACATGTATACATAAGACAATGCCTCTCCACACAGACCTCGGGAAAAACAACAGTCCATAAAACATTAGACATTTGAGGAGGCGCAAGGGGAAATACGTACGTGAACAGGGGCGCAAGAAATGACACAGCCGTGTACAAATACTACGAGACCAAAATCAGGCGTCCCTATCTTTGGTGGTATTTAGAATGAGTCTACGATATTTGGGGAATAACCTTTTAAAAGTCTAAACAATGCTTTTTAAATAACTAAAACATTCAGGCCTTGGCACTGAAATATTTATATTGTGATGGTAAGTATTTCAATACAGAAACGATCATGTCATAACCAAGCAAGTAATCTACACTGTTCGGCATATCGTAATAAAATACTTCATGAATAAATAATGTTACAATCAACATGATTGTGAAAACGATTTCAGATAATGAACACTGGCCGTGGAAAATTAACACCTCAGAATAATTAAACCAATCACGTTCACAGCTAAGAATATATAGGAACGCTTCCATGACAGTGCTTATGACGTCGAGTATTTTCCAATGGTGACGTCACAAACTAAGCGCTTTCACGGATATGTCTTTGGTTGCTTAATTTTGATTGGTAGATTTAAATGAACATGAAAAGGTTGATACGTGTTACGTTATTCGTTTCTTTCCATTTGAAAATCAGCAGATTTTACAGGAATAATGTACATTTGAGGAAAGCGGTTCTGACACGACGTCATTTAGTAGTTTTCTTTTAATTTGCATTTTGGTCTTGATATTCAAATTGCTATATTAAGAAAAGTAAACGCTGATTTTTATAGTTTGGGTGTTTAAATGAAACTAGAAAAATATTATTGTTAGAAAATGTAAAAACCTGAAAATAGATTTTTGTTCACTAATTCTGGTGTAACAGCTCATATATTGCTTTATAACATTTAGCAACTTTTTTGGATTGATTTGAAAACTGGCCAGATTATTGCAGTCAAAATATAACAAATCATTATTGGCCCTTTTTTTTAAATGTTACATGTCACACTTGCAATTTATCAAGTGTCTTGTATTTCTTGTTTTAAAATACCAAACGCTTAAAATGTTTAATTTTGTAAAGTTGGAGAAATTTGCTTCTTGACGTGTATGTAAAACATCCTTTTCATTGTTTGCAAGTACAATAGTTTCTTCTTTTCTGAATAACGTTACATCTTGAATCATCACATGCATGCAATACACGACGTACTGAGTTTTGTGATACTTAATATGAAATCACTTATGTTGCCTTTCTACTAAACTTCATCTGAAGTCGTCTCTCTCCATTTGTAGTGTACTTGATTAATTATTTGAACTACAAACAAGTCAAATCAAACAAAATCAATTATATTCTCTCGTACTATCTACGTGACTAAGCGACACACGACTATGATACAGTGATAGTAACGTTAATTCAGAGGACGTAACAGAACAGAACAATGTGTTTATTAGATTTAAGCGCGTACGAAAAATGTATCCGTTTTATTCGAAAGACTGGTGGTGTCCGTCCCATCGTTCTTTTTCTAGGAAAGTCACAAATTCACGATTTCAACTTCACGAATTCAATATTTCCTCGGAAATGACGAAGTTTGAACGTCACCACCGGTCTTCCGTAGTTTTACCATTAAATACAATTCAATTCTATCACGGATATAGCAACCATATAACCGTGACTCTATTAAATAATAATGTTATTTTACAGCAATTATAAGTGTGTGCTTCTCGGAATGATATTATTTCTGACTGATTAGTTTTCGTTGTCGGTTAGTGATATCAAATCAATAGTTACTTTAAACATTTCAAATAATGATACCATTGGGTATCTGTGTCGTTAATTGAGAAATTCAAGTCCATATGCATTGCATTTTAATTAGAAAATTCAATTTTTGTTTAATATAGTTATGTAGTGTTTTATATAAACTTTGCGAAATAATGGAATTTTGAATGTAGTCGAGTACATGTTTCAGGGAATTGAAAACATAAGAAGACTACAGAATGTGTCGACATAAACAGGATTGTCTTCGACAGGTTAAGTTCTAAATAAATACAGTAAAGAAAAAATCAGAAATCAATGTAAAGTCGCTTGTACACGTAAAAAGCTTAAAAAACAAATGTTACTCGGAACACAAACATTTAACCATGTTCGACTGTCATTTTATGATTAATTTAAAACTAGCATGAATGGTATTAATCAATAGCGGGCTGAATGTCTAAGTTATACCTCCAGTGTTTAATGTCCAGAGCAAACTTCCTCCAAAATTGATTTTCTTAATTAAAATCGTATTTCACACATTGAATGCACAATTGCATGTAACACGTGACTGGAAGCTACATGTATCACATGACTAGAACTGTTCGTATCACGTGACTGGAACTACATTTATCACGTGACTGGAACTACGCTGATAACATTCGAGGCTCATTGAAAAATCATCCTTATTTCAGACCACAGATGAAAGATGTTCCACGCTTTGAAAGAAATGAAGATCTTACTGAGGATGAGATCAAAAAAGTTATAAATGAGTTACAAACTAAATCCTCTGAACAAGACATCTTCCCTACGAAAGTGTTAACATCATATTGACCGGAAGTGTAACCTCTTATCACACTAAACTAGTAAATATTTACTCAAAGTATGTATCCATTGAAATGTAAACAAGTAATCGTGAGACCAATATTGAAGAAGGTAGGACTCGTACTGGAGTTTGCAAATAATAGACCAGTCAGTAATACATCTAATTGAAAATCAAAGGACTGAAGGTCCTGGGAGGCGCTTCCAATGCTAGACTGCACGTTTTGCATATTATCGTAATATAAATTATTATGCGACTATTCGGGTAAACTCATTTGCCAAAACTGACACAAATAATTCAGAAAAGCCGTTTATATCAAGACTTCCGCCATTCCATAATTGATATATCCCTGACAAATCAGCCATTATATTCATCAAATCTATAATAAAATCAGAGGACTTTACATGTGCTATTTTCTTGAGACGATGAATATGGCGGTACGTCGAGAAGACCATTTGGTTAACGATGATAGCAATGAGACGCTAAAGCGCCTCAAAAACAGCTCGTTTTAGATTTAATGTTCACGTCAATAAAAATGATGTTATTCCCTAGAACCAATCAGCATACAGACGCTTTCATTCGTGTGCATCGGTGTTACTCAGACTTGTATATAATCTGATTGATGGTATAGAGAGTCAGGAGGTCACAGCACTTATTGCAATTGGCATCAGCGCAGCATTCAACACTGTGGACCACGACATTCTTACTGGTGTGTTGCAGAAATAATATGGCATCGGTAGTAAGGCGCTACGTTCAGTTGACTTTTACCTAAGGCCACGCAGCTGCCGAGTTAATGTCAATTCAACTTTGTCATCCCCACGTAAGTTGCAATGCAGTGTTCCCCTAAGGTAGTTGTTTGGGTCATTGGGTAAACCTTACATATGCATAAGCATTATTTATTGTTATCCCGCTATCTATATTAGTGTGTAGTGTTTAAAAATGATCACGTTGCATATTAACGCTTTCGTCCAACATCTAACAATAATGAATTATATGCGACTCGGGAACAGTGTGCTGTGACGATCAACCCTTGGATGAACGAGAACAAACTCAAAACGAATACTTCAAAAACTGAATTTGTTCTGAAGTGATATACATTGCTGATGATAAAATTAAATCTGTAAACTGCATAAGATATTAGGTGTCTCTTAGGTTGATACATGTCAAAACAAAATGTCGAACAGCTTTGGTAATTGTCAGGATTAAAAGTATCCGTAAATAGTTAACCATAGAAACCACTGAAAGACTTGTTCTGCCATTAGCCATCTCTCATTTGGATGACTGTAATATGTTATTATATGGTTAAGCACAAAATGCAACGCATCCAGAATATGTGTGCGAAACTGGTTTTAGACCGTAAGAAGTTTGACCACTCGAAACAAGCCTCGTTACATTTGAAAACGTTTTATTTTTAGAGATAGTATGCATTGTTTTAAGAACATCGGTTATCTCGAAGTTTTATGTTAAATTAAGTATTTGTAAGACTGCGTTGGGTTCGTCCTTCACGAGCATTGCTATGTTTTACAGCAGATACAATGTAATTGAATTGTGTACGCATATGTATATTTTAAATGTATGTTAGCAATTCTATTGTCTATTCGTTTATTTGGTTTAAAGTTAAATGTATTTAAATAGATGAAATGTCCATGTTGAAGTCAAGTTCATCTTAGTATACGTATCTATTATAGTGACCACTTGTGATTGTTTAGTTGTTATAACGTATATTGTAGTAGTATCGGACGCAATTTTCATTCGCATACTATATAATCAATTGTATAACGACATTGAATATAATATATGTATATGTAAAATAGGCGTTTAATCAATTAAATCAGTTTCAGTTTATTTAGTATTTTTATAAACCAACTGGCCAAGCTTGTAACGTCACGACATACTGATAAGATTGTTAATGAAACTACATGGGCTACTTTATCGAGCAATAATAATCATTTTAATTAATACCAGCCATTGTAGACATAAGCGGTTTAACCACATCTATGATACTTTCATTAAGCGAACTAAAGCGTTTTTCGCACTAAGTTCTGTTTATTACAGACTTAATTCATAGAAGATTAATCCAAGGTACGCAATTTGTTTTTATCCGTAGACAAACAGGTCAGCTTTCTATGTGAACATACCAAAACATTGTGGTTTTCAAAATTGGAGATATATATAACCAGGGGAGACGATCGTCCCTAGTCACAGAATATAATTCAGTATTTACGAGAAAATACTCTAATTGTTATATTATAAAATAAAGAATGACAGGCAGCAACAATTAAATGATTCTATTATAAACACGTGGTGCATTTAATTGTCTGGGGAAATATCTTGGAAATGTTATTACAAATGGGCAGCATCAAGAGAGGTCTAAACAATATGAATTGGATAAAGTATTGTCTGCACTACAGAACTGTTTGCCCAGATACAATAGCTTCTGAAAGGTTTTTCCTCATACGCGTTCACAGTCTCTAAAGTATTATACTCTGAGATACACAAAGTATTAACTAGAACTAACACAATCACGTTCACAACTAAGAATATATAGGGACGCTTCCATGACAGTGCTGATGACGTCGAGTATTTTCCAATGGTGACGTCACAAACTAAGCGCTTTCACGGATATGTCTTTGGTTGCTTAATTTTGATATGTAGATTTAAATGAACATGAAACTGTTGATACGTGTTAGGTAATTTGTTTCTTTCCATTTGAAAAATAGAAGTTATTTACGGAATAATGTACATTTGGAGTAAAGCGGTTCTGACACAACGCGCGCCCACACACACACACGCACACACACGCATCTGTAATTGAATTAATATCTAACATTGACATTTTTTGATAAAAAGTGAATTCATGGCGTAAATTTGTTCATAGCTTGGGAGTACACGAGTGCTATGAACATGCTGAAGTTAGCTAGCTAGGACCCCTATAATAATATGCGGGTAGGCAGCAGAATTAAATGAATTGATAAAGTAATTGAATCAACAGCTTATTTTTTATTAATTAACATAATCAAATTATCGTCAGCCTCAATTTTGTAGAAGTTGTCGCAAAAGTTTTTTTCTGTTTACAAACAGCACTTTGTGACACTCCCCTATTATCAATACTCATATATTTTATATTCGTTCGCTTACCGTGAAGTGCTTTGTGTTTCGTGTGATCATGTTGTATTTCAATCTGTATTGACTTGTTCAGTTACCATATACGAAGGTTATAAAAATGTGCAAAAATCGTAAAGCCAAAAAAAGTCGACTAGAAAATGTCTAACACGAAATGCAAAGTAACGTAGACAATTACCTCAGTGAGTCTTTCGCGCTGCTCATCCGTTTTTGAATGTATGGTTTTCTGTTCATCGTCACTTTCATCTTCTTCAGGATCATACCTCTCCGCCGACACAGACTGTCGTCGGCCGTATCTGTTCAATCTCTGACATTTTGGTTTGAAGCTGTCTTTGTCCGGTTCCGCGGCGTCGTCGTCATCATCAACGATTACATACATCGGTACAGCCTTCGGCCGACGATTTTCTCGTACCTTAGTGAAGTATCCGACGGCAAAATCGTAAATATCTGGAGGCCGATCCCTTAACACCGCCACCGTAAAATCCCTAAGAAGGTCCCCTAAACCTTCAGGAATTTCCAAATTCATGTTATAGTACTTATACTTGCAAGTCAAAGTAATGCAAGAAATTATCTTGCTCTAACGGCGCCTATACACTTAGTAGAACAGTTGATAAATAAGTCAGATACTCGCGACAATCACTAAGCTCCACTTCAAATTATATGTCATGTAAAAATGTTGTTAATCCAAAAATGTGGAAAATCTCGAATTTCACAAAAATATTAAATTCCAACGTTATTAAAGTACGCAGAATTACTATTGTATATTTTCCACAAAGCCCAGTATCCAAAACAGCAATTTCTAGTATAAATTATTAATAAAATATTTCCACAACCAGCGCAATAAATAAGTAATACAATCCATCAACTACTTCCCCATTATAACATATTCCCACATTCCACCTAGAACACTTTACTCATTACCACGTTGAGAGTAACTTTTCCACTGCCAACAGACTCGCGTGCCTGTCAGGTCTCACAATTAAAATCCCCGTACGCGGCTTTTCAATGGATGTTGTTCCATACAGATTGCGACCGTCAGTGTACCAGGCTTGTTTCTCTGCTGAATCTCACTGTCTGAACAATAGATTCCAATATAAAGGAGATATCTTATGAGACCGACGGTACTGATAGATTCTCAATAGCGATTGTTAAAAGACATTACATCAGTGTATATCGATTTCAAACACCATTAACTACGTGTGAATACAGCTCTAAGCTCACAAATAAATGTGTTCTTTACTCATTCAAATACAAACCCAGAGTATCAATAGACTTTTTATACTCTTCAGCAATTAGCAGTTCAGCTTGACCACATACTTTGTACCATTAATGCCCAAAAAGATCGTAAAGTGTACATTTCCAGTCATATTTCTATTTCGGGCCAGTTAATTGACCCACGTGATCTGTACAATGGACACAATTAGTCCATTTAATAAAGTCATTGGGCATCTCGATCATTTCTGAGATGAATATTAAAGGAACATAACCTAATTATTGCGAACTATACCGAATGCATTGTTCTGTTCCGCCTGTAAATAATTTATTATCACCAGTGTTGTGTTCATGAATTGCTTGTGACAATATTTTAACGGAACCATACAATAAATCATGTTAAAAAACTGATAGATCCTAGAGTTAACTCGGTCCGTATGTCAGGATAGATAATACCTGTATCGGACACTTGTCATTTGAGGTTTTAGGAAACATTGCAGCATAGAGAAAGTGCAGTATTAAAGAACGTATCTGTATGGAGGTATTAACTAACTTTCTTATATTTACGAGTAACCATATCAAGAGTATGCACACTTTAACAACAACAACAAATCAGAATAAACTGCGTGTTTTATTCATGTTGGTTTGTCATGATTAATAGTTTGTAGTTGCTATATGTTGACTGTACTGTGTTATCTTGTATATATGTTATACTCTCCGTGTATGTGGAGGAAATAAAGGTATACACTACGCAGTGTTGAATAAAGGCGAGTTTCATGATTCAATGGGACAATTCTATAATTCAAAAGTTTTTTTTCGTATGAAATATAACACATAGCATTCCATGATAATAACCACGATTAGAAGAATGTGTTAATTAGACAAATTAAATAAGCACTTGAAATAAAACAAAATATTAGTTCTAAAAATGAGTTTTTGTTAGCGTGAACCAATGTTCATGCTAAATTCAGGAATTGTGAAGTTCGTGGTTCAACCTCGACCTAGACTGGCTTAGAACTTTCGACCATCGGACCGGATTCCGTGTGTTTTACCCCTGCCTCACTAAGCCTCCCTTATCATCTGAAGTTAATGTGAATACAAACACAGCATACGAAGTATGTGCAACCCGTCCCCATGCTACTGTATCGACCAACATTTATCAAACAGCATCATGTGTTACATAAAGTAGTGAATAGCACGCATTTGTCTGGCCTCGTCGATTTTCATCGGCACAGCAAAGTTGCTAAAGGCAATCAATGACGCACCATCATTCATTAATTAAACACGTTTTCATAATGTACTCAAATCACGCGGGTACAATGTTTTTCAAATGAGATTGTGGTTGAATCATGTTAACACTGTGATAAACCGACAAATGAGAATTCGTTAGCAAATAAAATGGGAGAAACTCTAACTCTAGCACAAACAGTGCGATAATCATGCAGTTAGTCTGCGAACTAGCCTGAAAAAGACAGAACTTTTCATGTATCGTTATTGAGACCAATAACCCGACTTTGTTATTTATTTGCGTAATTGATGTCCTACACTCTCAACCATACAGCTAGGATATGAATGTTATCACATTTATTTAGTATATACGATATTAAATGATATATTATACGATTCAATTATGAATATCATAGTGATATCAGACGCATTTTATCAATAAAAAAAATATTATCATATAGAGCCTTCCATTTGTTGTCCTACGATTGCACGATTGCATGTTTCGTTCTGGTGACGATAGATTAAGCAATCAATATATGTATACAGACATGGTTTCATTTGAATGGTCACATTTTCGCAGTATAAACAATTGAAAGGCCGCATTATTTAGTTACATCATAATTCTATCGTATAAAATCGCTTTCAGCAAAGCCAGCAAGTCATCTGATAGTGCGAGGATTGAAACACTATCTGCTTGGCTTGCGTTACTAAATTTTATGACGACAGTTAACATATCCCATTTATTATTTATAACATCTCTTAGGATACCTTTACAAAATCTATACGTCCATTTTCTGTGTCACTGTAGTGCTGTGGGGATGACGAATCTAATACAAACCGCATTGTATAAAAGATACATGTTACTGAACCTTACTGTATATCTGCACCGTGATCAATTCTTTATGGCACATTTAGAGTGCTGTGACCTTATACAAAACTAATTTAAATGCCAATACTACATTGCTATTCTATATTATATATAAGCTAGCATGGGACATTTGAATATAAATGGGATAATAAAACATCTGTACAATCGGCGTTCCAATATTGATGTGTTCATGTCAAATACAGTTAAATCTCACTTACAGATCACCTCAATAATAAGACCACCTCAAAATTAAAAACACAATTTCAAATCCTTTTCAGTATTTTGCTCTTTAGTCAACCTCAATATTAAGACAACGTAAATAAGAAGACCAGTTTTCAAGTGTCCTAGAGGTGGACTTATTATTGAGGTTTTACTGTATAATGTGATGCAAGAGTTCGTATGCGTAAGCATTTTAGCCGTCGCAAAGTTCAATGATGTAGGTTTGATGGTACTATCAGAACAATCAGCTTTCCATAATTTGATTTGTTCATGTCAAATATTGCTTTGTTGGAAATTGTTTGCGATTACATTAAAGTAATCCAGAAGATCAACTCTGCTGGGATTACATTCAATTAGTGTAATGACAGATCCTCGTTCAAAGTATTACAATTGTATCATAGAGAGAATCGAAAGTGCTTTTACATTTCCGGTGCATAAATAATATAATATTGGCGTTAAATGTACTTTTCAGATGGACACGTCAATTTCCTCTCGATCCGTTGAATAAATTCATTGCAAACATTATATCGATGCTTTAAACCATGCGCCATATTGTAGTTGCTCACTGTTAGTATTTGTTATTCTGTCTTCGTGCAATTCAAACAAAGCGTGTTGAAGTTCGCATATACAGAAAAGCACGGTAAGTGAAACATCACATCGATCCCTGAAACACCAGAATCGGTAAATGAGGAGGAGGCGTGGTCGTGGCGTCTGCATGGTTCAAACCTCCATCTGCGGGATTAAGACCAAATACTTTATCCTGTATACCATACACAGTACGTTTATTTAGTCATTAAACATTTTTTTTACAAAGCGTTTTGCCACATATGTAACCGGTAAGAAAAAATATTTACAAGAGGTTCTGAGAAGTTAACACTGAACTGTCATTGTACAGTTACAAAATGTCAGAACAATATTTAACACAGATCATAGTAATACTTCCGCTACTCTTATTGCCAAAAGTTATGAAACTAAGTGTGTCTGCAACCTATAAGCTACCATTATTATAACGTATCCTTAAAGTCTGAATATCATACCTCCATTCCAAGTCCCGCAATAACGATTAACGTGGGAAAATGTTAGACTAAGTTCGCTCAGTCCATCAAATTCTACATGGTAACATTTCGTGCACTTGCTTATATTTGATGATACCCAGCGGCAAATAACAATAAATATATATATATATATTCTTGAACGTTAAAAATGGATTTAATTTGTACCGAATGGTATAAAACGCCATCCATGTTTTAGATGGGTACAATTTCAACTTGATTAATACTTGGTATCACAGTAAGGCTCTTCTAAAAAAATATTCCTGACGACTCTTATTAACAAGTCCAGTACCACCTGCGAAGATAACATGTGGGCGCCCAGCAATTAAACACATGTTTTGCATTTAGATGGTCTGCGATAGTATATGATAGCTGTATAAACTCAAACGGAATCGTAAACACAGAGAGTACTTTCTGGTTGGCTCGAGTTTCTAAAAGTAAGGTGAAACACAGTTCATCTGAGCTATTCAATGCAGCTTTGGAATTATTTTAAACACTAAATAAGCAATAAAGCGTCTTATATGGATACAATGCCGGCGTATAGACGTTGGATATATTCCCCCATCAGACTCATTGTCGTTTCTTACACACGCGGCTATAGAACTCTCTGAATGGATTCAGTGAGGTGGAAGATGTCGATAAAGAATGACCACGAAACAGAGGATGCGTTGGGGAACAAGCTAATTAATTTCTTTCCCATTTAATCTTATTTCCCAAGTGGTCTGAGGAACATATGTTTGTATTAGAGCAAAGAAGCAGCTTTTACGCGATTCAATACAGACATTCCTTTGAGATTTGTAATACACACAAACATACAAGGTCTTAATGTTTGTTCTTGGAGCCTGGAAGTTATCAAGCGCGTCGTTATTGTAAACAAAATCTCGAGCCAGCTCTCGCAGTTCTCATAACTAATATCAATCAAATGTTTAATTACTCACTCGACAACTTAGCAAATTTGTAATTCTGACGGCTGGAATGTGTGTCTAGTAACATAATCTCCGATAAAAACCTGCAATATCTGCACAAAGCCAACAAATTAAATGTTAAAAAGGTTGCATGAATTTTAACAGCTTTCTGTCGCTTGTTTACAGGTTGTCATTATCATTAATTAATAAAGATTAGTTTCTGTTAGTTTGTTGTTGTTTGATGTTTTTTTTATATTGGACGTTTTTCGGCGTAGCCGTACTAACATGGTTTTGCTATTTGCATATCAGTATTGTGTAAACCAATTAAATCTTACGTTAACCACCAAGGCAATTTCTCTTCATCCGAACAACTTATGTAACATTGACGCGGATTGGTTAACCTTTAAATAGTACGTTACCTTACCGAAATCCACTGAACGTCGGTGAATTTACCGAAAATCATTTTGGATATGGACTGACCAGCAATCGTTACAACTAGGCATTTTGTTTTATGTTGCACAACACATTTTAACCTTCAAATTGCGCCGACCATCCCTTTTCAAGATATTTCTTGTTTATCTTCGCTTTGTTTCACAACAGGAAAGTAACTATGAACAATCCCCACAGGGGTGGCATTTTCACAAATCAAAACTTCCCCAGACAGATTTACATAAACGAAAATGTAGGAGGCACACACAGCGAGGGAAAACAAATACCAAGGAGAGGACACAAGAACAATACCGCTATCATTGTAATTCGTACTATTATTGAACCAAAACTACCTTTATAGTACATTATAACTACCGGAGTTGCCAAGGGCGACGTACGCCGTTACATTAAGCCTATGACTTTTAAAATAATATAAATAACTCCACATACATATTAGCCAGCAGTAACCTTACACTGTCTGTACCTATATAATATATTTATCATAGTGTGATTTTATTAACCGTGAACGTGTGCATATATCACCTGGACCATCACATTTCTAAATAGGTGTATTGAAATGGTCCCGTTTGTCCGTAAGCTTGGTGGAGAAAAAACCGCGGTTGTGTTTTCATAGAAAAGTTAACCAATCAGCAGTTACATAGTTTTACACACGAGATCATTTCCTTACCTATAATGGCATGGATCGGTCCTGGAGTAAACCTGTTCGTGGTCAATCTTACAGTGCTATAATATTAAGTTAATCAGATTGTACGGATAAGCCAGGCACACATATTCCCCGAGCGTTGTTGCTAAGCAACGTATTATTAAAACCGAATATGCGAGTATCAGGTTTCTAGTTATGTAAGTTGAAAAATAACTATAACGACACGGTAATGTAAAGACGATGCGTAATTACATTCATTGAGCGCGCGATGACATTTGACACTCGCTCGATACAAGCATGGTTTCGTTTCATACTTATGTAGTGATTTGATTTTATTCCATGAATATAACACTGAGGATAAGGCGACTGCCATATTATGTTCCCAGCTAAATATGAGTTGGATACCGAATACAGAGCGTACTGAGCAATTTGCCCTGAAAGTGTAGAGCGAAGAGCTTAAGAACAAAAAAAGAGGGCAATAGCATAGTACATAATTATGAGCGCCGCTGTACGAATTCCAACATCTTCTTTAAGTGACGTCATTTCTAGAACACGTTACATGTGACGTCATCGTGTACTGATAGTAAGCAATATTTGCCCCCTGTGGCAATATGAAAACGAAGTGACCATATGGAGTAAATATTGTTTCCTGCTTGGAAATAGTGACATCACATGTACTGAAATGACGTCACTTATAATGAGCAAAGAGGTCAATATTTTGAGTGTACCAGCCAAAAATGAGCTGACTCCGCGTTATGAGCATACTTTTAATATGCGATATATTTTACCACAGAACACACTTAGCATTCACTTTTCTATCTTTTTGTTTTCCATTCATTTTACATATTAACATATTCTAAGAAATAAAATCTCTGCTAAAGTGCTAACATCATTAAGTCTGAACCTATGACGTTAATATAACAAACCTTTGAAATGGAAACACAGATAAGAACTGCTTTGATAATCTTTCTAACGCAACCGCATGCAAAGTTTATAATCTTGTACGTCAGAAAGTATATATGAACACTGGTTACTTCATAGAAAACGCTGATTAGACTTGTTCTGGTTCGCGATTTGAACTTGATGTTACCTAATTAACTCCTAGTGTTTTGTGTGATAATATTTCCCTGGTATTTGTGAAGGCAGATATTGTCGTGAAAATATGGCGTTTCATGTAACAACCTTTTACAGATACATTAGGGTTCACATCACTATGAATAGTATAACAAGAAATATCTGGTTTAATTGTGTGGTGCAATATAAAAAAGATGGCGAGATGTTACGATTTAGTCTAGTCCCTGGACTCATTTGTGTGAATTTTTTGTCCATAGCATTTCTTTGTATATTTGTGTAGAGGGATACCTGAAATTCAATTTTAGGTAGGGTGTACAGGTGACATCATGTCAGTTTCCATGGAAACCAAGATGTCGGCCAAGATGGCGGCCATTTCATGAACCCCTGACTAGTCTTACTGAAACGAGTATTACTATTAAGTGCAAACATATACTGCTTTTAATGTGTATGATAAGTTATGTACAGACACAGAGCTCTCTATTGAACTCCCTGTCAAGGTCATTAAAGGTCAAAATGTTTCAAATGCATTTTTACCCAATGTCGTTTTAATTCATATGCACAGTTTTGACCGGAGACATGTTAAAGATTATTAACAACGAAAGTTTTTCCTGTTCATAAGTTGAATAATCATATAATAAGAAGGAATTATGTGACACCACACACCACGTCAAATTGTAATTTTCCGTAGAATACGCGCGTATAGGCTCTGACACGAAATAAAAACATTGCGTTCGTGTGTTGTCAATGATCTGCGATACGTTAGCCCTATATTATACCATTGTATTTTCATAGACGTATTATTAAATTTTAACAGACTATAGTCACTCCTTTTATCACCGAACAAAGCCATCATTATTACCATAATTAAAGGAGGATTTATCTCAATAGACGCTACAATTGATCTATAGAAAAACAGATATGATTTATGTTTTAATAACTAGTAACAACAAATATAGCATAGTATTACTAATTCTGCATATATAGTTATATTAATAATATTGTATAGTGATTCAATAAAACATATTCTAACATCAGCCGTATAATCATCTTTCCACGATGGATATAAGTGACATGTCGGATTTGTTTATTTCGCGTGAGAACACAAAAGTAATGGTTTCGCGTGGACATTTAATCGCGTGCTCACGCGAACGCGTTTGCATGCTCACGAAAATGTGTTTGTGTGCTTACGTAAATGGTTTTCGCGTTCTCGCGCGAAATAAGAAATCCCACATATCATCTCTATGCCACTGTAATTCTATACCGCCTTGTATTTCCCTGCTGAAAACTAAATTCTTCTAATACCGTTTGCTTTGAAAGTCTTGTTTCAAAAGTGTCCCTAACATATAATGTCAATGGAATAACTGTCATGTGACTTTGTCTGTACAAAATACCAATAGTCACTTTTAAAAATATCACTTCTTTGACAATCGATAACACTTTGAGAAACGCTACAGGGATTTTACGTATATTCCATTTAAGAACAAGGATGGAAGATACCTTCGATTTATCTCATGTGTTTCCCTAGGGGCAGTGAATAACTATTTTTTCTGGCGGCCCAATTGGAGTAAATAACAGCATTCTTTATTGTACCTAGGGGAAAAGGGAATAAAAAAACGTATTTGTTCATGTATATGTTAAAGCCACTAGTTTCATCTCTATTCCATGTATGGTAATGTTGTCCCAAGTATTACAGTGAATACATTGTGAACTCATCTTTATTCCCCATTGCATCTCATTTACTTCAAGACAAATGTATAAACGTGGCAAAACAATTAGTGACTAGTCTGTCTTTTTGATGTACATGACGCTTTCCACTTAAAAATGTCTACTTGTTGGTATTGCAAACATTGGTTTTCTTTTTCTCTCTTGTGTGGACAAAATTTGGTGTTCGTGTTAAATTACCCGACTTACTGTCCATAGCCAACTGGTTTTCTTAGTTTGTCATGAAATGTATTCCCTATCCCTTATTGTCCCCTCTTTTCACTCTCCTCAATTGTTTTTGATATCGGCATACAACTCCTTATTGCCCATCTCCAGAGATGTTTGCCCATTATTGTGGCTGATTTGTTACATTTGCTTATGTAGCTTCTATCGTTATTCTGAACGATACTATAAACTGTAAGATAATTCAGCTATTGTAAATGCTAATGATGCAGCTTTACAATTACGTCACTGTGCACGTGTTTTGAAAGTATCGTGCAATAATTTCTATATATCCAGCATAAATTTGCAATAAAGGTCCAATATTGGGTTACTACCAGATGCTTGGAGTCGTCTGATGTCTGTGCAAGTTCGTGAACTATTTCTGGATTAGTTTATTGTCGGCCTCAGCAATAAACTTGCTGGAAATACAAGTTTTATGCTCATTGATGTAAATCATGATGACTTAATGAATATACAGAGAGGACAATATACAATGAGACTGTGATGGATCAATATCAGTGTGAATATTAGTGGTACATGACTTTTGTTCAGAACATAAATACATTAAAGCATTCAGGCATTGTCACACAACCTCACTTAACTTTAAATGGACAAGCGATCATCAAAACGTGCTAAATAAGTTGTTTACTTTAAGAATATTGAAATGCGCCATGATTCCAACAATTAGGAAGAGAACAGTATACAAGTGGCTCATATGGATGAATAACAAAATGAAGGATAAAGTTGCTGCAGGGAACGCCACATTTACATGACAATGTCTCTCCACACAGATCCCAGGGAAGCTTCAACATACAAAACATAAGTTGAATAGGTGTAAGGGCAAATAATTCATACGAACGAGGAAGTAATAAAGTCATGTTTTGAGGAACACGAAAAATCGGTCAATGGCGCTACCGGGAATCGAACCCGGGTCTACGGATTGCCGGTACCTAACGTCATTTTCGTGTAATTTGACTAAAAAAAAAGTTGATTAAGGTTAACTACACTTAAGTATTGTTTGACAGATAATCATGAACAAGAATCAAGTAATAGTTTGGTAGAATACATACTTAAAACATCATGTAATAGTTGCAAATCTAGGACAATCTGCATTGTTGTCGTAAATACTCGTACCTTCAACAATATGTCGACAATTTGAAAGAAATATGTTCCCAGCATTCCCAAATAAGGTAGTAATTTTAAGCCGAAATTATTTGGTATTTAAAAGCAGACTAATGACAGACATTTCATAGTTAATACAAAATATACGAGAGTTTTCATATAAATCATGTTCGGTAATTCCTACAATTCCTTTGAAATGAGGCAAAAACACGATATCGGCTTGTTTATAATTTATAATCAAATAATCTACACTTTTCTTCTGTATTCCAATAAACTCAATTACATAAAATGCAACATAATTATGTGTAATTTAGAGTACTTTCGTAATCAACAAAGTAAGAGTCATGTTTTAATATACATTCGAGACTGATATTTGTCCTTTCGTAAAATCGATTGATTCGCAAGAAGAGGAAACTGACGTACACATACAGGCAATCACTGTTACATGCTCTCACTATTGCAGACAATTAAATTAAGACAAGTTGTTCAAGATTGTACACAGGTTAGATTGCCATCAGATTGTGACTACATTTTGAGATGTCGCCATATTTTGCGTCTCGCTAAATTGCCACACATAAAAACAAATTTCCGGATTTTTTTGTAAAAGTGAATAAAGAGGTAGAGCAAAACATGCCACGTACAAAGGTCGAAACCACCGGATATATATATAAACAATATATATTATACATATCAAGTAAACCACTTCAAAGGCAAAATGTACAAAGGAATGATTAAGTTGTAACAAGACCAAATTCACTAGATAAAGCATGTTTTTTTCAGCTGTTTTATAGCTGTTATTCGGCTGTATTCCAAATGCAATTTTGTATACATTGTTTTCAATTTGAATGTAACAAGTCCCAATAAATCTGAAAAAAGGTTTTGTTTCAATTAAGCCAAAAATGTATTAACTTAGAGACTTTTCTCTCACATGCAGTTTATATAAATAGTAATTGTTAATTAATTAATCACTACATCCTGTACTTCTATTCCTTATATGTTGCTGTAATGTGTAGACTTTTTCCCAATTTCAAAGTTTAACGCGCACAGATTCCCAATTTAAAGGGTATGGGTCATCTTCCCAAAATAGCCAAAATAAACCCTAAAATGCCTCCCCACACAAAGTGAATAAACCTGTAAATTTGATGTCAAACTTGAATGAAAATGAGCATTGCAATCGAGAATTAACATCTTTAAAATACCATTCATGACATGAATACCAATGAATGTAATAGTTTGGCTTTGTCAGATTCATCAACATTAATTTTGTAAAATAACACGACAGTTATATAAATAGCAGACTACGGACCATAAAGATTATGAAAGGTACTAAGGCATAAACATAAACACACAACTTAAGATGTAAACAAACGGACAGTTCACAATTGAATGATCTGTATGTTATGCCGAGTTTTTTTCCATATACAGTATTAACTAAAGCATGTATTCTAAAATCATGGTGAAAAAAATTATGCTGGTTTTGTTGAGATGCCACTCTGTTGTCTTTAGCAACGACTGGCTAAAAATCCATAAAACGGGCTTGTTATGACAATAATTGTATTACTTCATATCATAACTATAATAATATACTAGTCATATGTTGCTACATAAAACCATATCAATACAAAGAAGAACGCTTGAAAATTAGATTGTACGATGATAATTGTCATAGCAACGGAAACTTGACTAATAATCAAATTTGACAAACGCAAAAAATGTTCTACAAAGTTACCAAACGCAGTAAGAAAAGTGCAGTTATGTCAGAGCTCTGTTCTGTTCGTTGGTAATTAGTTCTTGCTTGCTGATGACATATTTTCAGAGGCATGTCAAGTTACATTACGGTTCCGATTTTGTAAAAAAGTTTTAGTTTTTTACGAAACATCTGCATCATTGTGAAATAAATACCGTCACAACTTTTCTAAAGCCCCAAAGTTCATTTTTGTATTCTTCTAATGCAGACTAATCACTAAAATATTGTATTACTTTCATATCCATTAATCTCAGAGCGGATGCGACTATTTCGTGTAATGGGTCAATGATTAGTTTTATAATTTATTTAATGCAATGCTAAGAATAAAGACTACATTTACCTTGACTACTAAACTATATTGTTGTTCAGTTGGATTTTTTACGCAGTTTTTCAATATTATTTCATTTACACATGACCGTCAGTTGATCTAACCAGTGTTCCAGGATCATGTTATCAACCAAGGTCATTACTTCGCAAGCAACTGTCAACTTTCCGACCTTAACAACTTGTTATAAGCAGTCACACTTTCAAGATGAACATCCGGGGACGAACCCTAAGTTCTGCAGCTTCTACCAACTGCGATCACAAGGCAGCCATACAACAATTTAAAAAAATGCAACTGAGTTTGTATCATTATATCATCCAACGAAAATACAAAAGTCTTTATTTATTTAATGACAAAACAAAAACTGAATTTATTTCGAGCTCCATGCGTTTTTGTGGTATCCATTACTTGATGTCTTTTCAAGACAAAACTTTATGTTCAGAAATTGATTATAAAACATGTCACTATGCGAATAAACTCAGTCTGGCATCTTAGCAAAATCAATATTATTATTTTTAATCGTAATCTTATTTCATATTCTTTGATTAAATACGATCTAAAAATAAAAACTCAGAAGAACTTATTTTCAAAATGTACATATCGTTAAATATTGTAATATCGGTTCGTTGTTTTCATGGGCACGAAATATTATTGTATTTATACCACGGACAATATTGGTTGTATGTTTATTTACCCGGATTTTTGGATACACCATGGTTTCGTTTTTATTTCCATTTCAATTCTCATTTTGATACAAAATAAAGGGATGTTACCTTTAAATACAACATCTACTAAAACATATAAGGTTTTATGTTAGTAATATTCATATAAAATCATTATTTAAAATTTGACATGAAATCAATTGTGGCTTATAGACACTTGCGTCCAGAAATTATTCCATGCAGTTGAAACCCTTTCTAAACTTATATATGTTACATCGATTTGAAACACGTCATAACAGTTTATATTAATCACTCCCGATTACCCTTTCTTGGGCTACTAACCAGTGTTCGCAGTTTGTTTAGGGGTTTTATAGTTCGTAGTCCAACCTAATCTTGGACGGAATTCTAGCTCTCGGCTATCGGTTCGCGAGTCAGATGCTTTAAGCTTCGACCGCTATGCCTCATTTTACTTTTCCAATGTGTATTTCAAATTACCGAATTACTTTAGGTTTCTTGTTCTTTTTGTAAGATCAAACAAAACATCTAAGTACAATGATATGTCATCAGATAGAAAACATTGTTTTATTTTATCAATCAACAAAAACGGTAGCATTTTTAAAGTCCATTTATGATCCACTTTATCGTTTTGTCAATATAATAAAGCACGGGCGTTTACACATAATACATCATTAACTTAAGTGTTGACGTCATAATGACGCAAGTATTTAACATGTTTTTGAAACTGGAAACAGAAATAATACCAAGAAAAACAATTACAAAAAAGAGAAATATTCTTGAGTTATATGATGTGTAAACCAAAGCATTTCTGGGTTCATAGCGTCGACAGGAATTGCGTTAAGGTCAACTGGACTCCAAAAACCCTTGCCCAGACAAATACAATGCGAAATGTGTTTGAAACGTTACAAATACAACAACACAAGAATCCTAGTGAAAGATAATTCATCATAGCGCCAGATATATTCTGTGCAATAATGGTTTCAGTTTTCGTCTGAAATATTCTCTCGTTATAAATAATAGATGATCAAACTATAATTTAAGATACACAAAAAAGGAAGAGAAAAGCTTACTAGGGAATGACGGTAGGAAAGCGATAGTGTATACATTTTATCAAGACATTCCTCTCCGCTCAACTTTTTCAATAACGACAAAAAGCAATAACGAAAACCAGAAGAATGAAATCCAACGCCAGTGTATACCTTAACGAACGCAAGAAGAAGAACAAACGATCAATATAGTCACAGTAGCAGAATTCATAGCAGAGGAATGATTAATTGGCGGGGACGATATATGACAAAGGAAAAGTCTCAGAAATGTTCTCTGTTAATTGGCTCAAGTAAGACTGTTGCGGAAATATGAGTGAATGGTAGCTTAATTGCCTGAATCCGTGACGATTCCTCACCAGGAAATAAATAATAAAATACCATGTGCAGATACATGTACATGGCAAGTTCATGAAACAATATTTCTCCTAGAGAAATATAGATCAGTCGGCAATATCTTATTCCAGTTATCCCCTTGAGACTGCTATTATAAAACATTAAAGTGTTACCGACGACATTTTGACAACTGAAATATGACAAAAAGAAATAAAATGAAAAAAACGTTCAAAGAGAGGATGTAATCTGATTATGTATAAAGTAGAAACATCTGCATTGCAAATATCACATTATTGAATTACAAAAACAGAGGTTGGATTTGTTCTGCAGTCAACACTTTTTAAGTCGTCGAGATGTCTCGTATTTATAATGTTTTTGTGTTGATGTGTGTGTGTACAGAGCTTTCAGATAAATGCGATCAGTTGATCAAACTAGTTACCCTGGAAACCAAACGGTACCAACATGCTCTGCTGCAAGCAACTAACAATATCCACGCATTAATCCGAGGTGAAGGACAGGTGACACTTATCTTCAGTCAACTTGTCACAGATAACCTATCCCCCTCCCAGGATTCAATCCTACGAGGATGGATGTCGATTGCTTTACAAACGGCTAATCGGGCGGGCGTATTTTGCCTATGATCACAAGGGTTGTTTTTTAGGACAAAACAACATTAAGTAATTAAATTGATTTTAGGTGTGTCGACTTTCAACTATTGACTTATACTTTCAACCAAACGCCTGATATGTATTATTTCGTGTCAATATTTTCAAGAATCATGTAAATTGTATTAAACAATTCATCAAATGTAACCAATCCAATGTCAGATTCGATTCATATTTATTTTGCTTACTTGGCAAATATTACATGTATACATATATTTTGTCTACATACATGTACATGTATGTATACTGGCGGATAATTATTTCTTTGGCAACCAACAATTTCTTACTGTTCGAACAATAATACCACAGGGAATTATACCTATATACATTTAATCATTTTTTACTCCAAATTAATTATGGGACTTGAAAAAAAACTTCAACAATTTCAAAAAGCAACATATATCCTTCACGCACGTTCTTCATGGAAATGGTACACACTTACCGACTAGAGGCACGTTCTCCGTTTATCTGTACTTTGTTATCTCTCTTCACACTTAATATATACAGTGCAATCTCTCTTGAGTAGCTCTCTCTCTCTTGAGAAACAACTTTACTCCATTTATCCTCTCAATAGCAACCCGTTCTCAACAGCAGCTAACATCAGCGTCTCCCATACGAAGTTGCTCGGGCGAGGATGCACCATACAATGAAATGCTTTTGTTAGGTGGCCATATTGATGTTTGTCTTCTTCAAAAGGACAGGTTAAGCCGATTTATCGAATTCGAGTGAAAACTTAAAAGCTAAATGAAATTCTATAGTTTCGTAGAGCGTGATATTTCCTGATTATACTTAATGCCACTATATGAAACTATTCTAAGTCAAACATACGTGCTAAATCTGTTGGAATCCTATTGCTGCATTCATCATTGAACAAAACAAGGATTGTGTCTGTAGTTAAAGGAGAGATTGTCTTTTTCTAGATAATTCTATTGATTCACAAGCCTATTGCTTCTGAAAAGAAACGCCTCCTGACTGGCCAATACCAAGATATTCGTATTTCTATGTCCTTGATTTAATCAAAAAACAAGATACTGGGGATTAAAAGCTCATGAATGATGAGAGAAGAGTAATTTAATCAGATCCAGATTAGGACTTATTTCTTGCTTGTAAAGCAAATCCTGTCATAGGGTAATATTATGTTCAAATAATTGTACTATCTTTGACAGAATGAAGTTAATTTGGTACATTTTTGCTGCTACACTGTTCACTTCAATCCTTGCGGCTAAGATCAATCTAAATGTAAATAATATAACGTACATAGGTCTTTGAAAATGGTTTTATTTTATGAATGCAAGTATACGAACGTCGTTAGTAAACATTGAGGTAAGACCGATGTTTCTAACATAGAACATTTAATACAATCTCAGAGTCATTATGTTAATTTCAATGTGTTTCCTTGATGTATGTCTAAAACGTATTTATATTAATACATAATTACTTTTGAAAGTACCAGTATTTTAACTTAGAGGTCATTCAGCGAACACCTGCTTCCATATTAAAAGAATTATATACAAAATCTTTCATTTCCGGGTATTTCCAGTTTCTATCACATTCTTTCAAATAAAGCAGTCTATAGAAAACCTACTCGACTAGTTGGAAGATTTTCACCAACCTTTGAAAAGTAGAAAGAAAAGATTCTTGCTTTGAGCGAGACTAAAATTATAACAAACGAGGCATGTTTTGTTAAAATGTTAGCAACTGGAAAGCTGGCAGTTCATATCAATAAACGGGAAGCGCGAAGAAATAAATAATAACTTTCTCGTTGATTTCTGAGAGTAACAATGCGCGAGTTTGTAAGATATTACATATAAGTTATGGAACCTTTCATAGTATGGTCTTTTAAAGACGCATCAGACTTACTAGGAGTTTACATTCTTTCTGCTCAGTAGTTACTTTGAAATCAGCTTGAACTTAGATCTTTTATCAAATTTATGGAGAGTCAAATGTGAACAGTGCGAATAAAATGAAAATCAGAATTAAGGACCTGGATTCAACTAAAACATGGAGCTTGAAAGTGAATTAAAGAGAAGTTCCAGATAAGATTGAATCTTGATGTTGATAAGGAAAATTCATGTTACATACAAAATACATGGTCCATACAAGCACAATGAGACATGAACACACATGATACAAGGCATAAGGCAAAGACATAAGGACACAAGAACAAGCATAGCATAAATGATGGTTAGAAAGAAGATTAGACCCTTGGAACGGGAATTTAAATATACTCGTAATGTCGGGGTGCACCAAATCCCACAGGTATTATACAATTGCCCAAATATAAAGCACTGAATAAATAAGAAAATCCCCTCTGTTAAAACTACTTACAAGCAAAACATTTGCATTTTTTTTTATATGTGGTTTTATGGCGCATCGACAGCTTCGGTCATTTAGCGCGCAAGGAATATAAAAAACATGTGAAACTAAAAAGGGTTACGACATATACTTGTATATGTTAAATTGGTGTAAATATAGTGGGTAAAAATTAGGTTCTACAGTTTGGATACATTCAAAACAGTCTAGCTAAAACAGCGAATAAACTGACGAACAATGATAATACAACTCAAATAAACTATATTCAGTATGACACGGTTGTCAAAAATAAAAGTCATTCTGGGCTGTTAATTATTACGTAACTTTAATGAAGATATTCAGCAGTTATCTTCTTCCGTACCAATTACGAATTGTATATTAACTAAAATGTTGCGACAATATTTTAAACAATAAGTTTAACATACGGTGTTTGTATTCACATTGTGATTGCAAAATGTTGCATAAAACGCGCATGCGTCAAATGTTTTATTGAGTTGGATAATGTTCTTCTACAAATATACATTGGGGATATAACGTGATATTAGTATGAAGAATGTTTGTCATTATAGAAATGTGACAACGTTTACATTGCTCTTGGGTATTCTTTAATTGCAACGGTTTGATGGCGAAATGTGCGCAAGTAAATGTATGTTGCCCTTTTAGTCATCATTGTCTGATCCGTATGTTATATATAAGGTATAGTTCAGAAAATAACAAAGACGCTATAGTGCCATGACAATACGTTTAAAACATGTTGACAAGCGAAAGGGAACATAGCTTTCCTAATTTCCGTAGACTGTTCATCAATGTTTGGCCATTTTCATATATTCACACACATACACACATAAACGCATTTAATATATATATACATAATTATACATATACTTGTAATTTGCAACTTGAAAAAGGTCAGCAATGATGTTTCTGTTCTTCCTCATACTATTAGATCAATGATAACAATATTATTTTTCCGCAGTGATTATATTTTACAAAAAAAATGCCATATTCACGCTGAAATAGAGCATGAAAATGTACCATTTGCCTCCTAATTTCCAAATGTTCTTGGGGAAAACCCAAAAGACCCACCGGCGTACTGCTCGTTTCGCACAGGTATGGAAGAACTACGATGCTAACACTTAGCGTACACTTTAAAATCGTCCAGGTACACCCCTGGCATTTCCTGCCCTTCGTCATCATTCGTGTTAACACTTATACATCATGAACGTCTCTGTAGTTTGTCAGAACTGTCTTTGAAATATGTACCTTTATCACAAACTAGGATACATACCACTTAGTCGAATGGATATTACTTCAGTCGCACGTTATTCATTCGAATTTATCGGGTCCGAAATTTAATTTCGAATAATACATGATTTAGAAAAGCCCATTTCAATTTGACGTGTCTAAGAAAATACACCTTGATCTGTTATTTATTTCGGATGATACCAAGTATTCGGATAGAAAGTCGTGGTATAAACGAGACCCGACTCTATTTGACCAGAACATTGGTTTAAACATGCTTACAATTTACAGACTATTTTACAAAAAAACAGACAACCATACCACATGTATCGAAATGACTTATCTGACACTATCCACCTTCAACTGAATGTTTATTCGTGGACTACAGTGCCCACAAATAGAAAATTGCCATCATTTCATTTTCATTGTTTTAACCTAAATATTTAGGGAATCAATCACGGCTGTTGTGAAAATGGGACGGTTTAAATAACGGCTAAGTATAGTTATTACTCTTCGTGTTCTCTAGATAAATTATATTTTACTACACTTCCAATATGGGGGTCCCCAATAATAAGGAAGTATTCAATATTGGCTGTCATGTTAACGACCTGTCTGAGAAAATGTGCAAAAAAGTCCATGAGTAATTTTCTCCAACTTTCCAGCGTAACTTTAAGCAAATAAGTGAAGCAGGAAATGGCACTCGTACATGGTGCACAGTCCCCTATAATCCTAGGAAGACATGAACGTAAATACATACAACAACCATACAAGTAGTTTTGTTATCTTAATTAAGGCCCATTTAAGGTATGGAGATAAAAAAAATACGTTTTACGTCAATTTACTAATAGAGAGAAAGGGTTGCACAAGTAGTCACATTTTCACATACAAGTTCCTACATGAAATTACCTTAAATCACTCAGGAAATACTTCCACATCGGCTGCAAGCTTATTGAATACTTTAACAGAACGACAGCTTGAAGTAATACATACTAAGAGAAAATCAATTGTATCTGATGCATTCATGCTGTAACGTACCAGACATACTGTCAGTGTAAGATGCTAGTGGTATGTTTCTTATTTGTTCCATAGACTCGATCTTACCTGAAGCTTTGTATCACAGCCAATTATCAAACAACGAAAGATACACATTGTTAAAAATAAGTGTGAGGTAAGATAACTTAGGTGCACCCTTAAACAAAGTTTCATCACCCAGTGGCGTTTCTGCCATTGTCTATTCCACGGTGGTACTGCCATCGTTATCCATCACGTATGTTTGTGTTTTGTGTCCCTTTTGCCTTTGAAATTGTTTTTACATGTATATCTTTTCCTATCTTCTTGAGCTTTTTGGACAACTTTTGCATTTTGTTGGCGTTATTACTTCCTCGTTTTTACATTCAGTTGTAAACAGAAGACGTTTAACAATCCGTCTCCTTGTTTCCAGAATGCCCTTACACTATAGTCAATTTTAGGTTTGGTATCAAATTCTTAATATTGTCTATTCTTATATTTCTAAATAGGACGAGGTATAAATTATGAAGGTTAATGTTGAACAGTTCTGTTTCGATTACAATATTGTTTGTTTTTCATTTGCAATTGTAATACTATTGATAGATAAACATATGTAAAAGTATGACATTTATTTTTGGTTAAACTATTTCCTGTGTTAATAATATTAGTTTTAGATTAATATAATATCACTTTATAGAACAATAACCGTGATGTAGTTTTTTGATTAACTTAAAATCGCAAGAGAATCATCCGGGCAATCAAAGACTTAATAGTTACAAATTATATAATTCCATAGAATTAGCTTAAGTTAGGGATTGTTGCATGTTGAAATTAATTTTAAATCGAATTAAAAGTGATTATATTCTTGTTCACGTCATTATTCAAAGTAATTGTTCTAGTTTGTTTAAAATCCTCATTAAGCTGTTCAACGACAAATAACCAATTTCTCAAATATTTGTTTTTGTCCCCATGGATGTAAGACATTATTGATGAAATCCACAAAGAAAGGAACCACGCACCGCTTAATTTCCCATTAGAAATGTTATATCTAGATTAGACATTACGTAATTGCAAATGCAAGAAGAAATTAAACCACCAACAAATTGTCTGATAGAAGCACTTTGAATAACGAATTTCTTTGAATTGATGCGTTTTCGTAATTTGCCCTAAGAGACAAACGCGTTCATCCAATTGTACCTCCTCTTCGCTTCTTTTGGAAATATTCAACATTTTGAGTTCGATTGCGCAAACGTTCTAGAAATACATTTGGAGAATGGTGGAAATCAGGCAACGATGTAAATGTTACAGGAACATGCTCTTTGGACTAAAAGAAAGACATGATTAAATCAACATAGACAATAATATAATGAAAAGAAAAACAAGCCCTCAATATCGGCATAATTAGAAAAGGACGACCAAATTAATACATCTGCATGATGCACATACAAACATAAGTGTTTAAAGTGTTCTTACTAAACGTTCAGTTATTAAAATCGCTAAAGAAACTGATACTTTGGGAAAGGGATGTAAAGGTTTTCTGAAAGCGAATGCATTTATTTCAGGTTTTTGTTTACGTTTTACATACCACTGTGGCAAGTTTCAAAGATTGTCACTCACTGCAAAATCGTGGTGAACACGGACACACTTCCATATCATCTGATACAAATATTTATAAACACGCGTGTCAGCACGCACGCACATATTGGAATTAAATATAAAAGGTATTTTAACAATGAGCGTCTTGTATTTTAAATTCTACAATGTCGAAAAGATCAAGTTCACTAACATGTCGAACGTTATTTGAATATTCACTTTCCTGATTGATTTGTGAAAATGTAATTTTGATATAAATGATGTTTGAAAGTATAACAATACAAATTTATAAATTGGTATGGGATAATACAAGAGAGTACTTCAGTATATCATTTTCTATTAATTTGCTTAAAATTCTCTGATCTAAGATCGAAATGTATTCAAACTACTATATTACAACATGAAACAGAAATTCTCGAATCTTATGACTGTAACATCAACACGTTTTGTCACTAATTTGGTCACATACATATTCTATGGTAATCTTATCAGAAATTAAATATTTACTTCTGTTCATATTTTGATATATATATATATGTATATATGCAATGTGACATAATATGTTTCAGAAAAGCTACGCCCTCTGTCACATACAGTTTGAGTATTTGCAATAAAACATGTTCATATGTTTAAATGCATCAATCTACTAATAACAATAATCAATAGTGTGTTATGTGACAGAAACCATACAAAACCATTGCTGTTACAGTTATCAACAATTAATTGACCAAACAATGATACCATCAATTGTTCGAGTTTTATACTCCTTTCTAGTGTGCTGTTATGGTTCTTTGATGACACAAAATCAATTTGCTATTTTATTCGCGACTAAGCATGAAATGGAGAATGAGAGTAGAAATGTGTAATTCATTATTGCACCGTTTTGTGCTTCCGATTAATAAAAAACTACTCGCTAATTAATCCAGGAAATCGTAAAAGCGTGTCTCGACTTTGCAACTAGTGAAAAAGCACTCGACTTGAATTAAGTATGTTGCCTCAACTGAACGACTAAAGTAAAACCGTCAATAACCAAACATGCTATGAAATGTTTAAGAATATCTGCATTCTATTACCGTACTGAGACGCTACTTCGGAAAGCTTGACACCCAGGACATCAGACATTGCTATATATGTTCAGGGTAGATAAATCGGAATCAAACTTTGGGGCAGAAAGGTTTCTCTTGAACTATTTTTGATTGCGTTATTAATGGCGTGACGAATTCATTTATATTATCACTTATAAAGGCAAACGACGTTTATAATGAAACACAGTACAATAAAACCTCAATAACAAGACCACCATTGGGACTGCTGTAAACTGGTATTCTTATTGAAGAGGCCTTTATGTGAGATTGTAGTATATTGCTGTTTGAACTCCACTGCATTGTTCCTATCATATATGCTATCCCAGTTGCTGCATAAAGCAGTTTTACATTAAAGCAAACCACGAGGGATTTAGACGCGGAAATGTCATTTATTATTCATTGGCATCCCTATTTTGCTTAATCTACATAATAATAAACAAATATGTGCAAGACATCCCATAAATATTTCAAACAAACTTCCGCCTCCGCATAAAACTGTACAAACATATTGTCAAAAGGACTCGTATTATTCTGATGATTGTTGATAGAGAAACCATTGTTTATGACCTTTTCATCTTCTTTTAACCCAAGGGAATTGTATGTGCAGACCATGTTTTGTGAATGTAATTTTCTTGTGTTACATTTTCTCACTATCAGCCGACGCTGCTATGATAATGAATAAAGAAATCGAACATAATTGCAACGTACAAAGTGCACAAGAACTCCAAATCACAATGAGACATGAAAATATAATGCATACACGTAAACAATTAAAAAGTAAAGAGGGACAAGATGTGAAAATATGATGTGTTACGTATGTCAATTTGGAAAGCATTTAGGTAAGGCTATACATAACATTGCACCTCTAAAAACAAATGGTGTAAACTATTACAAAGGTGGTAATGCAAGTCATCAACATGTGCGCGCGACGTGTCCCTATGTATGAAAAACACCTCGTTTCGGCGAGCATCTATGCTGTTTTTCATTGTTACGTATCAATGTGCAATTGGTATGTGATCCATCGTACCCGCATATATCACTTGTTTGTCTTAAACATGTGCATTATTCAAACCAGCCTCCAGTTTTCAGACACAATCCACTTCGTGGAAGCGCACTATAAGCCTCCTTCCTCACAGTGTTGATTGTTCGCGAATGATTTCGAAAACGTGAGTCAGCTTTGGAATTCATTTAACACATGCCATTCTACATCGATCTTTTAAAAATTAAATTTTGAAAAATCACTCCCCAAATCGAGGCGTTTATAGTGACGCGCCGCAAGCACTTGTTGATGACGTACCTTAGCATCCTTGATTAATATCGCCGTACAGTGACACAAATTAACCGTACATTTCGAGGATGTTGAACCATTCTTCTTACTAAATTATGTACGAAACACTCTGGTACTGACTGAGTTATATAATTACCACCAACAAACACATAGATTACATTTCACACATGTATATCAATATGAACGAGTACTTCATTCCGCACGACATTAGTGGTAAGAAGTGTTTAATTTAGCTTATTAAGTGTATTCCTGCTAAGTAACTCGGACCAAATGATTTTGTACTATTTTATGATTATTAGTGATCGCTCTTGGTGGAGGGAGAGAGCATCAAACTATCATCAGAAAACACATAGAAATGTATTGCAAGTGGGGGCTCTCCGCTGAGTGGCTATGGACTTCAAATAATGTGCTACCACCGATACGATTTTGAATTGCTCTCAGAATGTAGAATTTTAAGTAACGTAGCCAAAGTTCATACAGAACCTCTGAGACAAAATTCAGTCCTTTGCAATGACAATTTCAGCTTTTCAATGACTATTTTATTGCAAATTCGCTGTAATGTTATTAATTGTGACAATATGTCATCTTTTTCCTGCGTTATAGTTTGAGTGGTATAAATCACAATTAAATACCCTACCCCACCAATTAAAGATTATTAAATAATTAGATATCATTTATCATCTTTTTTCTTGATTTGTTTTATAACTTTGTTCTTTGAAGTTAGTGATAAAACATTTTTCAATGAGTTTCAGATGAAATTCAAGCATTAGTTTTCAACGTTCAACTACTTGTCAATGATTTTTAGGGTTTTAGCCATTTTCAATGAGTTTTCAAGGACTAGCATCAATGCGAGGACTTTCCAAGGCCTGTACGAATTACCGTACCTATGCAAGTGACTATACGACTCTGGTTGTTTATGTTACTTAATGCTCCATTGCCAAAATATTGGGATTGTATAGCGAAAATAGTGATAATCAAATCATAGCACTGAATTCAGAATTAAACTCACCAATAGGGAACAGTCATACCATTTGAAAGCAGTGATAGCATGCATGTAATATTGAAAATTCATAACGAGTAGCAAAGAGAAGACAACATTTGCCCGACAGTCAATACAATACATCGTCACATAGCTGAGGAAATCCGCTGTTTTTGCCTGTTTAATGCATGAATGCGAATGGTTTTATTACGATAGTATAAATCCGACTGTGTGCCATAAAGTTCTGTCTAACTAAGCATCACTTGTGACAGTAATGGATATTGAACGGTTATGAAATGACATGAGTTTATTTGCATTTCGTCAAGTAAAAAATGGATCAATACATCCTGATTGAATAATCAATGCCTATTACTTTATCTCAAGGGTTGTCAATTCTATTTCGAATAATTGAAAAACTATCGAATACATGAACAAGATTTATGTTATGCTTACTGAAGTTACTCTTCAAAACAAGCCTTGCACAGAGGTAAATTGTAATGTTTCACATTAACAGTCACTTATGTATAGACTACTGATTTAAAGCGGTCAATTTATTCATTTTATAAAGCTGGTTGTATTTTTTAAAGATAAATAATTGGAACATTTTATCTAAATCGCCGCAAAAGATTCAAAGCTAAATTCAATGATTCTTATGTTCTCTTTTCCTCGAGTATGATAATGACATTAAAAATATGCGTGTTAAGAAATTAATTTCTTTATCAGCAGATGAATTAGTACTAGTACTAGTACAACAGGGACTATCAATAAAAGCGTGTTTAAGAGATTTCATGTGGAAGTTTTTACCGATTTGTGCATCCTATTCAGTTCAGTCATGACTTATTATCAGTGAATGGAGGTTATGATTTGTTAAGTATTGGTATGAACCGTTTGTTAGTTGTCGCTTGTTAGTGGCTTTATTAGGCTTAGAGGCCGCTGTGTTGCTATTAGCAATTTGCTGAGTATCTCTTCCCCGTTATTGTTTTGCAGTCTTGTCTTGTTCGTCACGCTTTTCAGTTTTGGCTTCTTGCCCCCTCCTCGGATTAGCTTACTTCGCATCCTAGAGATTTGTGCAGGGAAGTTATCTGTCTTAGTGCGAGCACTTCACCTTGCAACTCTTTTATACTTAATTTACGATTGTATAACCGGAAAGACTATTGAACTTGAAACATACAGCAAACGGATAGTTTGAACGTAAATTCCACAAACTCAGTAGCAAGTTTTAATTAGCATTGTATATATCACACAGCAGCAGATGCAACATACATAACGGAATTCACAAATTGCTGTTTTCGCTATCACGCTTCAATATCTGAATGAATTATTTCCAAATATTTTTATAATTGATGTTTAACTAATCAACGTCATACAGAACATTTTACATACGACGCTTGTATTAGTTGGGTGTTCTTGAAGGGAAGAACCGTGATGGCCACATTCACAAAAATGAATCTCCCCCATCAAATCCAATGCAACGAAATGAATAATACATGGGGTGGGGGCAAACAGAAAAGTAAAAGGGTGGTTAGTGGATAAAACAGGACTCACAACAATTTAAAACTATGTTGTCAGGAACCATTAATTGTTTTCTAGATATTTATCTTCAAAGCGTTCATTCATTACATACATACTTGATCAAACTGAGAATTAATCAAATAACCAGTGAATATAGAGAGCAATATAAACTAAAAATGAAAAATTGCTTAGACCACAACACGAGCCAGACGAGGAAATGGGCAAAATAAAGCGTCACATATGTTTCCATTGTGTTATGAAAGAGGCAAAATATATTTCTGTCTGGGGAAGGGGGGGTCAAGTAGATAGCATGTTTTACAATGTCACTATTTACTTCAGCATGCATATAATGCATTTGTTATAGAGTTCCAAGTGTCAATACTTGAGCTTGTGTGGTCTTGTTTTATGTCTTGTCGCAGTAGAATGAGATTTATCTTGTCTCAATGACATGTTTAGATGAATGACAAGGCGTTACGAGTGTAGCACTACATAAACATGTTGCTCACGTGTTAAGTATGAAGGTAAGTCTATTTATGAACAATGCGCTAATGAAAAGTTATATTTGACATTACACTTTGTGATAATGGGTGATTTTGTGAAATCATATTGACTACACCCTTGCATTTACCGAGGAAACCAATTCTAAATAGCGTTTTTAGACACAATCAATATAGTCTATGACGTGAGGTCGCTGAATTAATAATGCTTCTATTATGAATTCGGATTTTCTCTCCTGAAATTTGATTAAGATTAATACAAAATCACTTTCAATGACGCAATCGAACATAATAAATATTTTAGTAACTTACAAATTTGGTCATAAAGTGTCAGTATAGAATCGTAATTAACTGCAACATACAAAGATGATTTCCGACTAAACGTTAGAAAGAGTAGCCCTAAGAAGCCTACAGTTTTAATGCATGGCTTCTCTGAGAATGTCCATACAAAATAAAAAGGAATAAGTAGTTAATATAAAATAAAACTATCAACAAAAATATCATTGGGTCGCAAAACGTACCTTACTACTTATATGTATAGAGTGCTAGTAATATTTCTAAAAGTACGTTGGAAAAAGATTGACTCTGACAACAAGTAGTATGCTGCTGAATGCATTTAATGGCTTACAAGCGAAAAATAATCCATTTCCCGCAGTGCATTATATTAATCTTACCGGCGAGAAACCCACTTTCAAGTAAGTCCGTTGCTCTAATTTAGAAAATAATTGCAACATTTAGGCGTGGATATATATATTCTAACCTATACGGATATTGTCAGAGACAGGCAACTGAAACCATACGGCAATTAGACTAGACGCTGAATCGGAAACATCGGTAAAAGCTAGTCAATATATTCGAAAGACAAAATCCCAATGTAATGAAAGGATTTAATTGTTAAGTTATTACACCAAAAACATATAATGTATCAAATCAAAAATAGATCCTTTGTCTGAATACAAAACGCACAAAAAAACACTTTCAAAAGACAAGTACAAACTGATGAAATATAACCGTATACATACTGCAAAAGGACTCGATACAGCGAGTGATTTCACATTATAGGAGACAACTCAAGGTATAGCGTTTATTCCATAGTTCAATACTAAACCTATTTCACCATTCTGTTTTAATAGTATGCAAGAGTGCATTGCTGATAAGGTCATGCTGGTCAGGGATTTGCATTTCACAGTAGGACGCTTTCGAAATGAGAATGTTTAATAATTTCGAACGTTCGAAAACATTACACGCTAGTGCACCAAAAAAGGGATGCGTGTTTTTAATGAAGCTACTCCGCGTGAAACAATGGTGTGCAATATCGTTTGAAGAAAAAAATATTGAAGCCGTTAATGGAGTGATCCCTCTTATGGAAGCATTCGTTATTATGACATTTCTAGCGGTGTAATTAAAACGAATATCAAAGTCAAGTATGACATGTCACATAAAAGTGCATATCCAACGTAACAAGAGGCATAACAATCGTACATACATGTCACCAATTACAAAGAAAAAAATGGCACAAGACATAAGTATACCTGACGGGTGAAAGTATGAGGATAGTCTAGGAACGGTCAGTGATATAAAGACCATGTGGGGTTTAAACCTGGTTTAAGGGTACACTTAACCTCAGACAGACTTCAGTTGATACTGTAGAATATTTGGTGACTTGATTGTAGATGATCGTGTTACTAAATCTGTCCACAACGATAATCTTAAGTGTTTTGGAACAAACATTACCATTGTTATATTTATAGTCGATAATACACGACAATGAAGTTGTCTATTATAATGCAATTTGTGCTATACCTAACTTTGAGAGTTCAACATACAAGGAGAACGATAGTTCAATTAACTGTATTTCGTGGTCAGTATGTGATTGTAATCTGAGAATGGTTGCGCTTACATCAACAATGAGTTGAATTGTTTGCTTTTGTTTTTTTCTGTAGAAATAAAATGCTAATTAATGTGAAAGACATTTGACTAGACTGTTATTGCGTTGTTGCAATTATCAAGCATATTATGAGATTGTTCATCCTATAGATGAATGAATAAGAAGTGTCACATACAAAGTGCACAGACACATCAAAATAACAAGAAAGAGATTTTTACAGGGATCGCCACATACATAAGACAATACCTCGCCACAATGACCCCAGGGAACCAACAGACTACAAACATTAGGCACTGAATAGGTGTAAGGGTAGACATGTATTGCATGTATGGGATTAGGGGATTAGCAATAGTCATCAAAGCACCTATGGAGATTTAAGGGGTACAGTAAGAGGGGAAAGTTTATTGGATGGAATACATCATGAAACAAGCCCAGGAAATCAGTAATTACAGACCGAAATGACATTAAAAATAGCAGCATGTAAATAATAAATTAAACAAAAAGGGACACAATACACAATCCAGCTTGAAATTTACGCAAATTTGTAAAAGTCTCATTTGCTAGTACATGAAGAAGAAAACACATAAACATCAGAACAGAACAAGAGAAATGATCCTCTTGGTGTAATTTCAAAAAACGCAAGTTGTTACGGAGAGAAAAGTAGAGCAATTCAGCGCGAAATACTAGAATATTGAAGTCAATTTTGTATACTTAATCTAAGTTATGGATGTTATAACAATGATTTCTTTGAGATATTCCAAATAACGACAAGGTAACGTAATTACTTTACAGATAAATTGTATTTTATTTCACTGAACTTCAATGCTCAGTGAATCTTTTTTGTTTTTCTGTTGTAATTTATCATAGCATTTTAAACCTTGAGTTTCTGCAAAATAATTTATTTTGTTTCAATGGGATTCGTAATGCTTTTGATACAAAAACCAATGACAGCTTTGTAAAGACGTATGAATGTACACAACACGAAGTTTGGTTATTGTAATATAACACGACATTCCGGAAAGCATAGAGACAAAATACAAACATGATTTAAAACATTACATATTTTGTCATTGAAGTCTTCTAAATGTCTTGAAATTATTAAAATAACTAGCAAAAGTTGTTTGAAGCAATATATTGGAAGCTATCAGAAACACGACGACAGCATATAGACATAAATTTCCAGAGAAAATCAATTGCATCTCGTGAACAAATCTCATGAGATACCATAAGCTGTTACAATATGCGAAATGTTTAAGAAAAGTCAAAATGCTAAAAACACAGAATGACAGCACCATGTACAACAGACTCCAGTTGAGGCCATATACAGAACACGATTACCGAAACCGAAAGACTGAACGAACAATCTTGAAGACCCTTCTGGATATTGCGAATGATAGCATCACACAAATACCCGACATATATCAGTTAAAGTCATCGACAGATCATGATTTCGATTAACAGAAATAGTGTCGAAACTATATCGAAGATCCTAATGGATAATTAATATGACAGCAGATATATGTTTTTTTTAAGATTATGATTTACTTTTTACATCCTCAAATAATCAAATAATATGAATTAATAGAATTTCATTATATGATTATATATTAATTACAATCTTTCTGATCCAAGCTACGAAGTCAATATTCAGAAAACGAAGACCATTTAAGGAAGTTTGACATAATATATCGAAATCAACCTGTTTATTACCCAATGTGACAGGATTTGATCAGATAAATGACCGATCAATATTCATTCACTCCTACAATTAGTTCGAAATAATGTCTGTATAGTAAAACATCAATAATGAAACAATCAATAGAATTATTGAAAGTGATAACACCAAACCAAACATTGCTATTAAAGTTGTCAATAAAACTAATTGACCAAACAATGAAACGATACTTTCCATTGTGTGATATATTAAAAAATCTATTAACTAGTATACCGCGTAATTAAACCTGGAAAAAGAGACTGACCGCGATAGAAATAGATACTTTATCTTTTATGACACAAACATTTTATCCAGCAAGAAAATTGTCCAAAACGCCCTCCAATTTGTAAAAATCAGAGAAAGATCTTAAATATATTTGTAATTGGGCTAGGTTGATAAAAAATGCATTAACTGTATGGCGTTCCCTGTAGCAACGTATTCTTTCTCTTTCAATAAAACTGTTCATAGCTCCATGTCAGGTTTAATGTTCACACTATTTTTTCTATTACCTAATCATGTACCAAATACAATGTAACTATTTCGGCCAGGGTGGAAATTAGAATTGCAGAACACACGATACTTGTTCTTTGAATTGAAATCAGTGTTAAATTTGGTTGCAAAACATTCATTCTAGAATTAACAAACTAGCTGCAGGAAAATGTAAATGGATCTAACCAACACGAATATTTTCCATTGTCAAGGAAATATAAACTTCTATTGTACTCTGAAAATCAATGTTACAATTGTCATCACCACTATCTGATCTGTGAACGCCATGTTGTTTTTCATGATTGTAAATGAATTTGATTAGGGAATAGTTAGTTATAGGCTGTCGTAGTGTTACAGACTGTTCTAGAAAATCTTAAGCCATTATGTAACAAAAGGTGATGTTATTGCTACATTGCGCAACACCGTCTTGCTGTTTAAAGACTAAAACCTTTCTGCAAGTTTGATGCTGTAATACAAAATATAAAGATATTTAGTAGCAGCAAGTTTGTTTGTTTTTATTAAAAAAACATGATAATATATTATATTATATAGATTCTATTTTAGTATCATTTATACATACAAATCGTTCTAAACAAATATAAGCAATATCGTCTTATAAAGTTTCAACTCATTGTTTAGCGTCCGCATGAACTTGAAGTAAACCTGAAAACACGCAATATTCTGTCGAATGTTGATATTGATCAGTCAGATACAGTAACACATGGAATGCAACATTCGCAAAACATGTCATCCTACACAGGTCTCTAGAGCAATAAAGAAAATGAAACAAGAAACATTTTTAAAAAAAGATGGTCGGTGCAACTTGAACTTTGCAAATTTGTGGCAATCAGAAGGGTAAAATTTGTTGTACGTACACCATAAAAAAGGCTTAATGATACGACTGTCGGTCATTCAATTACGCTATACTACAGAAACCCCGAGATCACTGAGTAGGAGACTGGATACAAACAACTCCGTAGTGTGATTAGTCATAGAAACAGTTTAGTCTGTTTCAATATAGTTCATCATTACTTATTGCATAAGTTGTGAACTCACACATCCATGTTAATAAACTTGTTACATAGCAATTTATCTGATTAAAACAATATAATTGTCCGCGACTGGTACATAAAACCAAGAAAGTCTTCTTAATTCCAACACCGGACAATTCCCCGTGGTGATGAATAACAACACAACTTACTGGATAAATCTTGAAATACACCATACACAATGTTAACCAATCTGCTGCAAGGTTACAAATATGTTTCGGTTGAAGAGAAATTGCGCGAAATTGCCTTGGTTGTTAACGTAAGATTTGATTGGTTTACAAAACACTGATATGCAAATAGCAAAACCATGTTAGTACGGCTGCGCCGAAAAAAATGTAAACACAAAAATGTTGGATAAGGTGACCAAACATCCATGTCTTCGTCGTCTTTGCTATTAAATACATACATACATGGATAAAAGAGAGAAAATAAGTTGCTACATGGTACGCGACATACATGCCTCCCCACACAGACCTCTGGGAAAACAACAATCAATAAAACATAAGGCATTTGAGGAGGCTCAAGGGTGCATACGTAAGGGAACAGAGGCACAAGGGATGGTCTGGCCGACCATAAGGGATCACTAGGAGAATTAAAGAGGACAAACAGGGGAGATTAACGGATAGAAAATATTACAGGACAAGTCAAGACAGCTGGCAACAATAGGCCGAAACTGGGGAGAAAATAACATGAACACTATATAAAGTGAAAGAATTGCACAGGAGGGACTAATTAGCAAAACAATACAGACCCAATAACAATTATTGCTGACCATCAGTATCTTCTCCAGAATGTCAACCAATTGTCTCACGTATCAAAGATGATTGAAGACGTCGAGCAGGAATTACAACATACAAAGTACAAAGTCACGAAATTATACAAGGACACATGTACACTACCGTAATTATACCAAATTATTTTTCATTCAAAATCAATTCACGCCTGCATATCAATACAAAATGCGAAGTTTCCCCATTCATAATGTGCGTGCTTATAATATTCATATGTTTAGAAAACAAACAATTACCAAATATAAGAACAAAATGAACTGACAAGTCGAACCGGTCATGTCGTAAACAAAGTTCACAAACTCCTGCAATTCACAAGAAGGCATGGACATACATACACACATGTAAACAATTACAAAGGAAAAGAGGACACAGAACATAAACATACATTTTTGGTGTACTGCCTTGGAACGGTCGGTGGCACAAAGGTTTGGAGAGGCTGTGGGGAGGGGAATCCCGACATGCAGAACAGTTTAACATGAAGAGAAACATAAAGGGAAACTTAACACGAATATTTCGCCGTCTTATGTTAAATGTTAATATAAATACTGGGACTCAACTTGCCTAACGGTATGCTTCTGTCGCATAACTGAGCACAGAACAAATTCGTTACAAAGCATAAAGCTTCCAGTTTGATATCGTTGAATCCTAACGGAGGAATAAAATTTACAGCTAACATTAATTTTAGTTAATTCCATGTAATTGGATAAAACGTACTGGAAGTCCTAACAAAATAAACTACATTAAAAAGATTCATTAAAAATCAATACATAATATTGCGTAAACGCCCGTAAAGATAACAACAACAGCCAAAGACGGCTTGATATCTGTTATAAATCACACATCGTTTCGCTGTTGTGTGTAATTGAAGAAAACAAAGATATAATTAAGAGAAGGAACAGAAACGCATGGATAATTGATTACACATCTCACAGCTATCAAAAGGTTCTGTAATAATACAGTGTTAAATTGATTTGTTGTCTTTTTAAACCGGACTGTGTATGAGGCGTATTACCTTTGCAAGGAGTAAATAATTTAATAACTTGTAGCCATATACAGTATAACACGGTACCATGTATTAGGATAGTGTAAAGAACTAGATGAAGGAAACATTGATCATATCAAGAGAACATTCCAATATTGATTACCACAATAAAAAGTTGAAGTTAGAATTATTATGGGAATTGTAATTTATACAAATTTAAGAAAATGCAACATCAATGACAAGTAAAGCTTTTACATACATGTCTACATGTCAACAAGAAGTTATATTTTCCAAGAGATTTTTAGCGGAAAACGTCGGTTATTTTAAAAAGACAGACTAATAACCAAATAATTTACCATTTTCATATACATCTATCTTGTTGGCCAGTGTTTCATGCGATTTGTTTATGTAATTTTATTCTTGATTGATAAATGTGTTTGGACAATGATAATTAAATGTCCCTCTAAGTCTAAGTCTGACCTTCAACTGAGCAGCCAGAACCGTACGTTTTGCACATCGTTTCAATACGGTGAACATGTATTGCATGTTATTTTAAAATCCTAAAATCGGTTCAAACGTTATGGAGCGGACATGCGTTGTCACAGACAGACTGACGAACAGACAACCCAGGCACAAACAATATGTTTCCCATGTGTATATGGGGGAGACTTCAAAAAATGCATAAGATATCGAGATAACAAGAACTATAGTCATATGACCTTTAACCTGTTAGTTTGACCTTGACATTGAAGCAAGCGGTTGAAACATACGCTCTCCCACATCGTATCGATATCATGAACATTTTTGCCAAGTTATTAAGGTGTTCAAGAGATATAAAGCAAACACGAAATATAGTCCTTTGACCTCGAAATGTGACCAATGTCCTCAACTGAGCAGCTAGAACCGTGTTTTGCACATCGTCTCAGTATGGTGAACATTTGTGGCAAGTTATCTCAAAATCCTTCAAGCAGTACAAAAGTTATAGAGCGAATACGATTTGAGACAGACGGGCAGACATTCCGAGCAAAACAACATGTCTCCCCCGCATTACATTGGGGAGACATGTTGTTTTGCCTTTAAACTGTGACATTAAAACTGCTTTATTATATACTTTCTAGATTTCAAGACATTTAGATTGACTTCAGATTTTTAACTTTATAATATATAAATACATGTACACATTTCTATTCAAATGTTCAGGAAATGTGTTTCCATTCACTCAAATTGACTGTGCGTTTTTAAATAACTCCACTTGAAAAGGCTTCTGCACTATAAGCCATCGACTTAGAGGATTGAGCAAACAAATGATAGTTTCATTCAGTTATTTTATCTTTATATTCATCGAAGGCAGATGATTTTCATTACGACAAAAAAACCTAATTGCCTGTCGTAAAGTATCAACAAACAAAAGCATACCAGTGAGAGCAATGGATATTGCATATTGATTATTGTATATACCTTCAATTTGTATTTCGTTAACAAACGAGGGAAACAATACATTTTGCTTGAATAATCAATGTCTATCAATTTGATCAGGAAGTGGTTTATTCTGTTCTTATCATTGAACTGTCATTCCTTTGTTTGACATGTACAAAAGATGGCCCTTACATGCCTGGCTACAAGGCTTTCATCTTTCCATTAAAAATTGTTGTTAATTATTAGCCTAAATTGCAATATGGGACTCACATCATTACACATATAAATAATTTGTGTGAACAAATGTTAATAAAAACTGCGCAACATGTCTGTAATGACAATGAGACATTTTTAATATACGACATAGGATTAAACCGTTTGGAAAATTCGGCTATATAATAGAACGGATTTTTTCTTTCAAAGGACTTGATGTTCATTTTTTAATTTGGAAAGTTGATCATCTGATAATGTGTATATGTCCATGTTTCCTTGTGATTTAGGTTTCGCTGTGCACATTATATGTAGCCTTTCATGCTCGCCTTCATTTATCCGGATTGTATTCTGAGTTTGACCTGTTCTGGATTATCTCCCCCTTTTTGTCCACTGCTACCACTCTCCCAATTTTTTTATATAATCAGCTAGACTGTTCCGTATTACTCATCGGAGGCAATGTCTTGCGAATATGTCGGTTCGTTCACCAATTTGATTTCTCTTCATTCATTTTCTTTTTTTTCTTTTGCCTGTATAGCCATTTTCTCTTTTCTGGCACTTATAGAGACGCAAGTCATTAAATGTCTCCTTGCGTTTGGATTAAACCTTTAATCACGAGAAAAGTTTATACGTTTGTATCATTAAAAGCATGTTTAATATAATTCATTGTGGTTTCCTACCATTTGTGATTACTGTTTAGTGGAATTATAATTCATCACTATCATTAAACGGAAGGACAATTTCGTTAACTGTTAATTAGACAAAAGGATATGTCTAAATAACTCCGTAATTTAAAACATGTTTCAGATGTTTTAAAGAGGCAATAGTCGCAAATCTACGTTGACAATGCAATACTTGAAAAGGTGAAAAATAATGCGAGGCAAGGGAAATCTAAATTCAGAAATCGTAACTTCCCCCAAAGAAGACTAGACAATGATAACTATTAATATGTATACGTGTAAAAATGTAAATCACTTAAGCCATTTTAAAAAGAAAGCGGTTTGTTGAAAATATCGAATGAGCCGAGAGTAAATTATTTGTCTGTTATAGCGTATGTTATCATTGTTAGCTATCTGTCTAACAATATTGTTATAACACTATTTTGTATTTGATGTCCGTCCTGTGTGTGCAGTTCTCGTCATACTGCAAATCAATAGAAAATGTATTCTTTTGGATATAAATATATATTATGCTAACAGCAACGCATTATTCATTAATATGCAAATCCTAATTGCTTTTACGTAGACGTCATACGGAACAATTTGATTATATACAATGAGTATCGGTACAAATTAAGCCGCCATTTCTCTCATCAATTCCAGATTGCACCGTATCCCCGTCAGAAATAAACACAAATAACCGAATATGCGCAATGATTTATTAGTGTTTTTGCATTATTAGTATGGCCATAGATCTTGCTGTCTGAGAGTAGTGGTAGATGTTGTTTTCGGTCTACACTATCATCATTTATTCAGACAATGCACGTCATAAATCTGTCTGCTATTCACTGAGTACATTAGTGATATTATAAGATGAATGTCCTCGCTTTGGGTTATTTCACCTCGCTTTGGGTTATTTCACTATGTATGAATACAGTGAAAACTTGGGTAAAAGATGCACAACATGCTATACTTAATGTTCTCGATGTTATTTAAATATTTCTTTACAATAAAACATCAAGGAAGCAAGTGCACAATACTGATATTACAGACAGATCAATCAAACACTTGGCGGAATATGAGTATTGCATTGTTAAATGGTAAAAGCTTCATTTTTGACGCACAACAAGATACAAAGTGTATGCCCATCAAGATAAATGCGTCATATTTTGTTACGACTCTACTTTTTTAAATGCTCGAGGTTTTCCTCTTACAATTCTACTTTATTTGGTAATATAAAGCATATTTGGTGCCTGACTTGTGGGCAATATAATGGTATTAAAATTACGTCAACTATTTTAAAATGATAACTAGCTATGACGCAGAATTGCAGCCTTTAAGCCGTTTCCTGATTTCTGAACTCTCATTCAACATAAATCACTTAATAATAGGGCGCCCGTTTGTGTACCATATACCAGTATTTGACGGAGCAAAGTGTAATAAATGTGGAGTAGGGAACTTCCCGAGACAGATAAAGGCAAAGGGAGGAGGGCGAGGCGTCACATACAGGTAGGGGACAAAAACAAGACCTAAATGATAAGCCTAAGAAAACCAAACATCATAGCATCATCACCGAACTCAAAACGAGTGGACTTGAGAGACACAGCATTACACAACACAACAACAAGAGAGTTAGAAGTGGTTCTGTTTTTTTGTTTATTAAGCGCTTGTGGGTATACAATGTTTCGAACAACATTAAATGTGTAATTGCTATTAATTTATAATTTTTCCAATAAAGAACCGGTTCGACCATCGGATCACAAAATATGTAATTATAGGCATAACTAAATCAATAATGAAACCTAATAGCATGTTGTTGTATACAATTAAAAGAATGCATATTTGTTTTGATGAAATTACTCCACGCCATATGATCACTCTTTAATATACCCAAAAGGAAATGTATCAAGTTTTTTTGGTGAAATGAGCCTCTTATTGAAACATTCATGACAAATATTACACCCGTCGTGGCATAAGTAATTGATTCTCTTGATTATACGAAAGGCGTTGTCTGGAATGTAATTGTCAAATATTAGAAATAGGTTCAAAAAAGCATTAAGTAGGTTTATGTTATACAAAGCATTCGTTCAGCATGCTGAAAATTAGACTAAACATATTGTCTGAACTATTCTACAGGAGCCTGGTTCCCAAACTTTGAGTTTGTTAATAATACTGATACTGGTTCTATTTTTTGCAATTGTCTAATTTTCTCCATTACTGATTTGTTTCTCGATTTGTATACAAAGCTTTGACACGTTACTGAAACATCTAATATAGTTGGACTTTTCAGACCTGCAGTTAACAAGTACATGCATAGTATCTCAAATTTTGAGTGTACGTTATTATAAGTATCATTCAAACAGTGGTACTTTAACGATACCAATCACATACATTATAAGTGCATATGTAAAACAATCCCGAATCCTTATCACTGAGTTCACTAAAAGTGTGCAGGTATCCTAAAAGATATAAAGCGTTCAATTTCAATGTTATTTTTTAAAATTGACTAAAATGATAATTAAACAGAGTATTGCATTGTAATAATACACTTCTATCAACACATCTTTTAAGATTTGTTTTTTACTTAAAGACCTATTTTACTGGCATGTACTTACTCAAATGCAGCTGTTTCATAGAATTGAAACTCTAGCACCTTTCGCCATTCTGAACCATGCCATAACTTTCACAAACGAACATTTAAGAGACTCAGACATTATCAACCACCCAAATCTGTAACTCTTACGCTATCTTTGAAATGCAACATAACATAAGGAATACACGCACACACGCACACATAATATACTTATGTACTGGTGTCGATATAAGTACAAAGGAACTCCGATGAGAAAATATACAGTTTGTACATGAACCTCTGAACACCTCAATTACTGAATATAACACTGCAAGAGCCTCATACTTTCAGATACTCGGAGTAATTCGATAACATATCCTCATTCATCCATTATTAAAATCAATTACTTTGGCGTGTCGAATGGCGTTGTTGAACGTAGTCCAGACGCACCCAATAAACTGATTTTTAAGAAAAAATAACACGTTAATATGTAACTGGCGGAATGCTCGCAGCAGATAGTTTCTTTTATAATTGAATTTCCAAGTCATTTCCATAATCATTACTTAGATACTAAAACTATCATTTTATGTCAAAATGACTGTGATACAAATATGTGTAAACCTTTTTTCCATATCATATTGACATTTTTCTCACAAATTCAATACAAGTTTTGCAGTAAATCAAGTTATTTGGTGTCATATGAGTTACTTTTAGCGCTAGTGTTTGAATTTTAGAGTATAATTTGCTACAATAAGTCATTATGTAACTGGCGAACATTAATAATTGTATCGTGTTGTTGCTCTGGAACACAGATAGACAATTTCCCAGTTTCTCATCAGTATCTAATAGTTTTGTAACAGAAAACCCCATGATAATCGTACGCCATTATGATATATCGACCTTCAGTCCAAAATACATTTTGGAAAATATGTATTTTAAAGACGTCATTTAAATTGTCCACTAATGTGGCACTTGTAAAATGAGCCATAATGCTTCCCTCACACAAGCCTCTCGGAAAACAACAGTCCATAAAACATCAGGCAATTTAGAAAGTACAAGGGTAAATACGCAAGGGAATTGATGTTCAAGAAATGGCCTGGCCGATCATTAAGGTCAACAAAGGAGAATTAAAGAGGACAAACGGGAGAGGGGAACTTATTAAATGGGAACTTATTAAATGGAATACATCACAGAACGTGGTTGAATAAACGTCTTAACTCGAAACTAAAATAAATCATTAGTTGGAGCAGGAAATGCCACATACAACGGTCACAACGAAACCAAGAGCACAAGGAGACTAGACAGTACTCAGAACATGGAAACAGTAACAAAAACACGAGAGAAACAACACGAATAGAAATTAAGTAAAGATACGAGTACCACCTTCGAACGGTTTGTGTCAAAACCCCACTGAGGGTGCTGTTCAGTACACTATGTTCAAGAAGTATAAGATGTGAATGACAATGATTGCATACCCTATGTACTGTAATACCCATGCTATCAAGTTGTCATAATGGAATAATATGAGAGAAATATGTTTCAACAATACAAATAAATCATCGTGTATAGTATTATTGTTATGTCAATAATGTTAGGTACATCATTCTGTTGAAGAGATATAATTTAGGTGCGGACGCTTGTACTTCATTGTATCATTGTTTAACATATCGCCGAGTTGATATAGGGACTATTTCCAGATTGTTTTTAAAAACTTTAACCAACATGAACGGTTCCGAATACAAGAGATAAACAATACAATACGGAAAGGGTTACAGGGTATCGAGTTAATAAAATCGCTACAAACACAAGAGAAGTACCACAAACAATCGTGCAGTCGCAACATTATAAACAGTTTTGTCAGTATAGGGAATAACTGCAATATGGCAATGAAGACAGATAACTCGAACTATGTAACAAATCGCTGTGGTATGTAGAAGGAAGATAACTCGAACTATGTAACAAATCGCTGTGGTATGTAGAAGGAAGATAACTCGAACTATGTAACAAATCGCTGTGGTATATAGAAGGAAGATAACTCGAACTATGTAAAAAATCGCTGTGGTATATAGAAGGAAGATAACTCGAACTATGTAAAAAATCGCTGTGGTATATAGAAGGAAGATAACTCGAACTATGTAAAAAATCGCTGTGGTATATAGAAGGAAGATAACTCGAACTATGTAACAAATCCCTGTGGTATATAGAAGGTAGATAACTCGAACTATGTAACAAATCTCTGTGGTATATAGAAGGTAGATAACTCGAACTATGTAACAAATCGCTGTGGTATATAGAAGGTAGATAACTCGAACTATGTTACAAATCGCTGTGGTATATAGAAGGAAGATAACTCGAACTATGTAACAAATCGCTGTGGTATATAGAAGGTAGATAACTCGAACTATGTAACAAATCGCTGTGGTATATAGAACGAAGATAACTCGAACTATGTTACAAATCGCTTTGGTATATAGAAGGAAGATAACTCGAACTATGTTACAAATCGCTGTGGTATATAGAACGAAGATAACTCGAACTATGTAACAAATCACTGTGGTATATATAAGGTAGATAACTCGAAATATGTTACAAATCGCTTTGGTATATAGAAGGAAGATAACTCGAACTATGTTACAAATCGCTTTGGTATATAGAAGGTAGATAACTCGAACTATGTTACAAATCGCTGTGGTATATAGAACGAAGCTAACTCGAACTATGTAACAACTCGCTGTGGCATATAGAACGAAGATAACTCGAACTATGTAACAAATCGCTGTGGTATATAGAAGGTAGATAACTCGAACTATGTAACAAATCGCTGTGGTATATAGAAGGAAGATAACTCGAACTATGTTACAAATCGCTGTGGTATATAGAACGAAGATAACTCGAACTATGTAACAAATCGCTGTGGTATATAGAAGGAAGATAACTCGAACTATGTAACAAATCGATGTGGTATTTAGAACGAAGATAACTCGAACTATGTAACAAATCGCTGTGGTATATATAAAGATATATAGAAGGAAGATAACTCTAACTGTGTTACAAATCGCTGTGGTATATAGAAGGTAGATAACTCGAACTATGTTACAAATCTCTGTGGTATATAGAAGGTAGATAACTCGAACTATGTAACAAATCGCTGTGGTATATAGAAGGTAGATAACTCGAACTATGTAACAAATCGCTGTGGTATATATAAAGAAGATAACTCGAACTATGTAACAAATCGCTGTGGTATATAGAAGGTAGATAACTCGAACTATGTAACAAATCTCTGTGGTATATAGAAGGAAGACAAACAAGACATTATGTAGATTGTCAAGAGTCTTACAAATATATGTGAAAAGTCTACACAATCTGTAATATAAATGGTGTAGTCTAGAAGGAAATACTTTGTTTTCCTGGTAAATGGACTGTTGACAAAAATTGGAAGAAAAACGTCAAATAACGATTTATAGTGATAAATGAGGTTATGTGGCATTTTCTAATACCCATTTGTCTTTCTTAAAACAATATAAAGTTCAATAGTATTACCATGCTAAAGATAACATGGTTGCCATTTCCAGGTCAGTAGATGAAATAAAAAGGGGGACTTCTGAAAATACATCTGATTTAATAATTGGTACTCAGATCACAGTTCCCATTGGAATACGTATTTCGATCCAAGCTGTGAAATTTAAAATGTCTGAACAGCTACTCATGGATAAATAGGAAAATCTATTAATTAGATATTTTTTATTTATTCATAACGTCGTTCAGGCTGGATGCATATCGTTATGCCTGTTTATTTGGTTGTACCCCTGGTTTATTTGTGGTTAAATGTATCCCATACACTAATTGTTTTTTCCTAATTGGTCGATAATTTATACGAGTTTTAAGCGCCTTACTTAAAATAATTAATCAAGGGATTAAGCTTGTAATAAAATATTGAACATATGAAACAGACTTATTGCAATAATAGCCCCAGGTGGCCTTGATTAATTCCGTGACAATATTGAGTTGTGTGTATAGATTACATCGAGACCGACAATGGACGTAGAAATGTTTGTCAGCGGGGAATCTATGTATCGTTTGTCGAGTGTTGGTCGGTACAAGAGATGTATGTTAGCATAAGTACTGAATGAAATAAAAATGAATACGAAAGCTTGCTTTTGTTTGGCTTCAATATAATTTAATGTTACATGATCCACAGAAAAATAACATATCGAGAGATATAAGTGTAATTCAGTTGCAAATATTTCCCATTCTGTTTCTAAACAAACGCAACAATACACAGCCATTCCAAATGTGATGTGTAAATTAAGTTGAACAACATTTTAGGTAAGAATATATACGGAACCAGGGGCGGATCCATGTTTTGAGCTTAGGAGGGTGGTAGCTTTCTGGCCTTTTTTGGTTTTGATCACCGAATGACTGTTGTTTTTATTCTTTATTTTTAAGTTATTAAACGTAAATATAATGCTACAATAAATCACTATCACTTATATGAAAATCTTACTATTAAAGATCAGACATACATCTTAGGTTGGGGAAATTTCGGGGACGCACACATGATGCGACCCTCCCCCCCCCCCCCCCCTCCACCCTGGAACTGCTAGTGGGGACCAAAAATAATTTGACCGGACCGGCACGTAGATTATGTTTAAGTTTATATTTTTAGATTTTTTATAAGAAACACAGGTACTTTAAGTCAACTGATTGATCATGATTCCAGTATAGACAACTTTATTTCATAGTAGGGTTGAGAAAAAGTTGCACTGGGAAATCGCATTCATAAATCAGTGCGTGTTTTCCCACAAAAAATCCTCGGCACGAAACACAACACTGATGGGGTGGCAGTATAGGAAACAAAGTACAGAGTTCACAGGGAACAATTATTTGGTTTTGTAAATGTTATACACATGGTGTTGTATTATAGAACACAGCCTCTTGTTTATCTAAATTTGAATGTAACTGGTGTTTTATCGCTATTGCATAGTTGTATGTCAATTCAAGAATGAATATAACAATAGAATAATATATTTATAAAATATGTAATCGCTTCTATGTTTTCATTTCAACCCACGAGCACGGAGTAAAGTAATTTACTAACAAAAAGAAAAGGAGAGAATAAGTTGCTACAGGGTTAACGCCATGTACAAAAGACAGTGCCTCCTCACACAGACCTCCGGGAAAACACCAATCCATAAAACATAAGGCAATTGCGGAGGCTACAGAGTGGATACATAATGGGACAGAGGCACAAGGCATGGCATAGAAGACCATAAGAAAAACAACTAGGAGAATCAAAGAGGACAAACAGTGAAGGGGGGAATAATGGATGGAAAAGATCACAGGACAAGTCAAGACAACTGGCAACAATAGGCCAAACTGGGAAGACTAGAACCTGAACACTATATAAAGTGAAAGAATTACACAGGAGAAAGGGAAATATAACACATATTCAAAACAACTCAAAAAGAAATAATAACCATAAAGCGAATTACAGCCTTGGAACTGTCAGTGAAAAAACTAATATAAATGAAGCACTCACCTATAACCTTTAACATGACAAAAATACATCAATTATTCTTCCTTCTTTAACTTCCTAAAACAATCAATACAGTTGACGAGCTACGACCACAAGGAGATACAATAGAACAGTGATGTCAATGGTTATTTGGATAATGATACTATGCATTATTTTCTTCTGTATTTATAAAACAATTGACGGATTGCAGTTATGCATGAGATATAAAATGAATGAACTGATGCACTGCAATCACAGATTCATTGAATATATCGAAACTATGTGAAGTGAAACAGGAAGACATACAGAGCATGGAAATAGTAAAAGAGAGAATAAGTTGCTACATGGAACGCCACATACACAAGACAATACCACCCCACACAGACCTCAGGGAAAATATCAGTTAACAAAACATCAGGCATTGAGGAGGTGCAATTGTAAATACGCAAGGGAACAGGGGTGCAAGGAATGGCCTGGACGACAACTTAGGAGAATAAAGACTAAGCAATAAACGAGACTTTTATAATATACCTCGAATATATATTTACTGAAGAAATATAGATAATATACTGCAACAATAAAACATAAACGGTACAAAGTGAGATGATGATTATTAAAAGCTTATGTAGACGAGCTATAATTGCATATAAACAACACTAGACACACTGTATTATTATAGAATATAAACTCCGGTTTCAAACTCGTGCACATATTGTGCGTATAGCCCGACAAATTTCACTATACAAGAAAATATTTAGCCGATATGAAAGAATAATTAGTACTATTGTCAAGTACATCTAACGCCAAATTTGCAAGATTCGTTTCAAAGGATCAAACAGACAGAACGAATATAAACTTATCAACAATCAAAATTCTAATATAGTTTCACACACTTTCAATGTTTGCCTAAGATATGTTGTAGATCGGCTTCAGGTCTTGCCGAACAGTTAAACCATCTAGCAAGGTACCATAAATGTTCCAGTGCAATAGAACGGACAGTGATACTTCCAAGAAAAACAAACACAGTGAAAGAATACTGATTATGCTTAATTTGTTGTCGGAGTAATATATCTGGTTAGATGCATATTTCATCCGTTCATAAAGTCATTTTAGTGGGATTATAATATCACCAGAAAGATTTGGTACTTTGTTATCAAATGTCTTGTAGTCCTATTCACTCCAATAAAATATGTTAAGAAATATTGAATTACAGCAGCTTTATACGCATGAACGGAATAAATTTATCATGGGATTCATTCATTTGTGCAATGTCTTCTAGTACGGGAACGAGAATTGCCAGAATACCCTAAGGTCCTCTTTGTACATTCTTTGTCATTATTACATTACGAGTATGTCCAGAATTACTCTACCATGTATTATATTCGGTTCGTATTTACCAAAAAGAATTTCAGTGGTATGCCTGTGTTACAATTTTCTTCATTTTACGACTAGTTTGTATCATGTTTACATCTATCTTCCTCGGACGATTTGTTTCCCCTAATGGATGTACCTCATGGTCTGTTTGGTATTGTTTTATATCCCCTCTGTGTGTGTGCTTTCTCCGTTTTCTTGTGTTCGGATCTGTCAGTGGAAGTTAAATGGCGAATGTGGCATTCCCTGCTATGCTTTGTTTCACTTTTAAGTATAATTTCAATTAAATAACAATGTTTATATGTCCAGACATTTTAAGAAATGATTCTACAGATGAACTTGGTAAAACATTGTAATTAAGCTTTCCTGCGAGCAAGCAATTTGACAAAACGAGGTGTAATTATGTAAATTGTGAGGCAAAATATAATTTACATTATATGTGACCTATCAGATGGGTGATTTAATAAGTAATTAAATCGAACAATCAAAGGATTATACCGCTTTAGGTGACACAAAAATAATCGCTTTATTGCACATTTTGTTGCAACTACTGCATTGATTTCCTGTCGTTTGTTTCTGTCGTTATCTTAAAAATACGGCATTTCTTTATTGTTCATTTGGTGCCGTCGCTTATTGAACTGAGGGCAGAGAAAAATCAATGCGTATTTAAAAACATTGTTCAGTCGACGTATCTTAAGTGGAGTAAAGCCGACAGCTAATCGCAAGTCTTTGTTTCCTATCATACATACTGTTAATATTTCGATGCAATGCGTAAATTTCTCGTGAAATAATGTTGTTGATTTTTGTTTAAAATATCATCCCAACAGTTTCTCTTGTTATTAATTTTCAAAGGAGAACATAGGAGACATGAGCAATATTCCAATACGGTTTGTTTTATAGTTTATGATCTTGTTGTTTTGATACAGCGTTTCAAAATGTACTATCACACCATAAGCGTATTTGAGAGAAGAACAAAGATATTGCCCTGGTACTTTAAGCCAGACAAACAACAATGTTATCTTGACAATGTAGATAATAGATACTTGACACGCTTTAATGATTGAATGGAGAAGTGTATACAATGTGTATAATATGAGGCTGCTATTTCTAACACATTGTTTGCGTTCAATTTGCCCCCCCCCCCCTTTCTCGGTGCGTGGACAATGCCTCCCCACACAGACCTCCCGGAAAACAACAGTCAACAAAACATCAGACATTTGAGGAAGTGCAAATTAGAACACGCAAGGGAACAGAGGCGCAAGAAATGGTTTGTCCGACCATAAAGGACAACGAGACAAACAGGGGGGGGGGGGGGTGTTAATGGATCGAATACATCACAGGACAAGTTAAGACAGCTGGCAACAATAGGCCGAAGGGGGGGGGGGTAACATGAACACTATATCAAATGAAAGAATTGCAAATGGGTAATGGGAAATTTAACTAACATCTAAAACACAAATAGAAATAATAACCACACAGCGATTTATAGCCTTGGAACTGTCAGTAAAAATATATGACAAAATAGAAAAAAAACAATGCATTTGCTGTCCGTCCGACATGTGAATATTTTGTATTAACATTTATTGTGCTGACCAAACACATTATTCATAGATATGCAAATCATGATTGCTTCTACGTAGAATTCGTACTAAACAATCTGATTATATACAATAAATGTAATCACACAAGACAACGCGTAAAATAAGTTGCCATTTCTCTAATCAATTTCTGATTGCACCATGTCCCCGACATAAATAAACACATATAACCGCATATGCACAATGATCTATGTGTTTTATTGCATTATTAGTAATGTCATAGATCTTGCTGTCTAAGCGTAGTGGTAGATGATGTGCCGATCTACAGTTTCATCATTTATTCAGACGATAAATGTAACAAACTTGTCTGCTAGTCAAAGGATACATTAGTGATATCATCATGTGAATGACGACGCGCTAAGTTGCCTATAAAATATCCAATACAGTTTGGTCCATTATAACTTCTTTGTTAACAAAATGTTAAAGATAGACGTCTTAAACAAAGTGCAGATCCACTCTAAAAGCATAGGGAGGATTGGAATTATATACATGAATTTACAAGCAAAAAACACAGGAAAATGTACACAAGACACAAACATGAATGTTGGGTGAAAATAGGGCATGCATTTAATGGAGATACCTTGCAATGAAGCAGTTTTAATTGACTAGCGACTACAACCGTTTTTTTTCCTTATTTCGTGGCTCTAATTTTACACATTAAAGCACATGCATAAACAAACAGATGCCCGTTTGTGTGTCATATACGGGTATTTGACAGAGTAAAGTGAATAATGTGGAACAGGGAGGGTCAGAATTTCCACCGACAGATTAAGGTAAAGGGGGAAGGGAATACGGGGAAGGACACAAAAACAACAATAAAAGGGTCAGGGGTCGCATACGGGTGGAAGACAAAAACAATGTCAAACTTATAAGGGCAAGAAAACCAAACAAAACAGCATCATCATTAAACTTAAAAACACGAAACTTGAAAGACACAGGACTACACGACATTTGAGTAAGATGTTTTGTCTATGTGCATTAAGCGTTTGTCGATATACACGTTTTTAATAACATTTAACTACGTAATAACAATTAATGCATCATTTATGCGTAAAAAACTGCTTTGAATAATGAATCGCAAATGGCATGATTGTAATTTAACTGAATCAATATTGAAAACTGATTGCATGCTATGTTTGTTCTGGTGAAATTACTCCACATGAAATAATTAATTTTCAATATCACTAAAAGGAAATTGATCGAGGGCTGTGATGAAATGAGCCTCTTATTGAAGCATTCATGAAGAATATTACATTGGTTGTGGTATATTATATTAATTATCTTGATTATCCAATGAGCCTTTGACTGAAGTGTAGTTACATACTATCATGAAATGTTTTCAAAACAGTATATTAATGTTGTATTACAAACGTCATTACGCCAACAAATTGCGCTTAGTTTTTATTGCTTAAATCAAAAGAATATATGTTCATGTAGTTATTAATTATTATTTCAGAGAGGACTGCGATACCGTAGCCTCATACTGTAGAAGGTTCGTGTTGGAGACGATCTAATCTTATTTAAAGTGTGTTCATAGTTACAGTTATGATACTTCTTCATATATGTATCTAATGACTTGTTAAATGTACGTGCATGTTGTTTTATATATTTTACATATTCGAAATAAATTATCTTTCAACTTAACTAATCTTTTTTACTCCTTGTAGTCCTCCTAATTTATTCATGGTTATTGTTTATGGTTGACCAGACAATTCCTTGCTCCCTCGTTCCCGTACATGTTTGTTGTTGTAACTCCCAAGTTCCTTATGTTTCGAATGCTGTTGTTTCCTTGGGGAATGTGTATGGAGGCATTGTCTAAAGTAACAACTTTCTCTCCTTTCTGTCTCTCTTACATGCGCTTGTATGTGACATAGATCTACTGTGTTCTAACTATCATTATAACATCAAATGCTGTCTATGATTTAACTGTCAAGTTTAAACCGATGAGTACATAATTTTTTATTGATTCTAGTTGTATTTTAGTGTCTATTTTGTCCGTTTCTGAATCGTTTCGCAATTACAGAAAATGCTTTGACACGTTGCTGAAACATCTTTTAGCATTTTATTTTAATTGGATGAAATAAGTATCTCAACTTTGTCTTATCTTTACATACATATATGGAAAACCATGTCTTTTGCCGAAATAATATATCGTAATTATATTTCTAAAATATTCTAAAAGATCCACATCTCTTACGACATGCTACAGTATACTGATTACTCAAATTCCTTCAATATCATTTTAACAGTTGTTTATCAACTTCAATAAAATTCGGAGAACAAACACATACGAGTAAATGGAGTTACACATTTTGAATGCACGTTTTAAACAAACACGAAGAGGAATTCATTATTACAGGGTTCTGCAAAAGTATAGGTGTTTGAAGATAAACGTTCAAAATCAAAGTTGAAGATTTAAGGAGAGATTAAGTTGCACCAAAATTGCATTAAGTACTAGATTGACTGAATAGTAATAGTACAAGTGTCGATAGATTATCTTTTTGTTTGGTTTCTATGGTTTTTACCTCACTTAGATTTGCATGGTGACATTGTTCTTAAGTCTGAATCATACTTGAACTGTTAGTTTTATATGCTCAAGTATAATAAACCAAAACCATTTGTAATCGGACAATAACTGATAACATTATTTACGGAATACGAATATATAAACCTATATTTTTATATCAATAAATTGCAGCTCCAGCGTGAAAATGTCCAGTTTGTCAGACAATAACATGCGGACCTTGAACACGACATGAATTGTAACTTAACGCTGCAAAACCATCATTAGTAATTCAAGATGCTAAGAGTAATCCGCTCATGCATCCAATTATTAAAACCAATTCATCTGGATTGAAAAATGGCGCTGTCAAATTAAGCCCGAAAGGAAAACAACGACCAACTCTTAAGAAACGTCTTAAATTATTGATATGTTACTTGCGGAATGCTCATAACGTTCAATTCGATAATATCAACTTATTTGCTAAAACACTTCCACTATATGTTAAAAATGAATATAATACAAAAAGTCGAACTTGTATTTTTATTATCTTTAGATCATATCTCAGAAATTCCAAATATGTTTTAGCAGCAACTTAGTGTCTTACAAGGTAATGTCTGCGCGTATGTTTCAATCAGCAAATAAAGGGTTACAATTAGTCATTATTTGACTGACAAGATCATCAGTTATTGCATCGACTAGTTGTTCTCGAACAGACAAATTTCCCAGTTTCTATTAGTATTATCTAATAAATGGTTTTCTTATAGAAATATCCCATGATAATTGGACACCATTATGATATGTTGACCTATCATCTAATTTACGTCTGTATCGTAAGAATTAATTTAAATTGTACAATAAAACGCTAGAAAACAATATAACACCACGAAATAAGTTTAACGATTTGGTTATCACACATTATTTCATAACATCCGTAGTAATGTTCAAGTTACTGACTATGTTCTTCGTTTTTCTCCGATTCAGTCTTATAAACGTGTATGAATAAACAAACCATATGCAATTTAATATAAAGGGTTAGCTCGATGAGGAAATGCAATGTATATATACAACCCCCACAGCCATTCCAAAAATACAAGGACTAGTAAATGACGAGGAAGACAGAGAGAGCTCAGACAACGAAAACGGACCGCTATGTTATATAGAAGAATGAGCAATATGCCCCCCCCCCCTTCTATATGTTGCCAAGTTGCATTCATTCGTAGCTTGTCCTGTTGTATATCCCCCTCCCTTCCTCACCCTTCTTGTCCCCCTCTTTGTTGTATTTGCGTTTATTTATCGTCGCCACCGGTTTCCCACATGGGCGACGCCTCCGGAAGAATGTTAGTCATTTTAGATTTTTGGATGATAGTGCCCCAGTTCCAGAAGCACACCTGGTTCTTTTACGTGCTTGATGTAAGGCATCCAACACGGGACCTTCGGTTTTTAAGTCTCGTCCGAAAGACTTTGTCCTGTCAGTGATGAAGCGGGGAATCGAACCTGCGATCCCTGGATTACTTGTCCAGCGCGTTACCACTGGACTACGGTTTCGCTACACACTCTGTCCCCCTCTACTATATTTAGTTGTTTTTATAATCAGCCAGACAATTCCTTATTGCTCTGAATTTTCATTCGGCATAGATGTTTGCCCTTACACTTCTTCAACTAATAATATTTCGTATGCTAATGTATCCCTGGGTTCGTGTGAATGTGGCGGTCCCTGTAACAACTTTATCTTTCCTTTATTAAGTAAGTGATAATATTGAGTTCTATGTATAGGTAACGGCGACAATGGACGAATGAAATGTGTTCGCGCGGAATCCATTTATCGTTGTGGTGTGCTGGTCGGTAAAAGAGATGTTTGTAGATACGTATTTGTGCTGGATGAAATAAAGATAAACACCAAACTTGCTGTTATTGTTTTTTCTGCAATATTATTTACATGTTCATGCTTCACGACCCGTAGACGATCAATGCTAGACAGATCTTTCCATTTTTTGTTGCCTTCAGAGGGGCAATACATAAAGCTATTATTGAGGGATATATGGAATAGCACGGGACATCACTATAGTTGAATGTGAAGAGACAATTAACAAAATAAGGGCCTCGTCGCTTTGGAACTGTCGATATGAATGCTTGTGCCATGTACTTTTCGATTTTGTGATAGTTTACATGTAAGGACTAATGTCCTAGTCCCCGTGTGATGTTAGAGTGACGCTGTGTTTTGTATATTGCATTTCCTCCTCGACTTCATTCCTGTAAGGCTGATATGTTTATCTTCTGGAGCGGATTATATGACCTCACGTATATAAAACACATATCCTACTAACTGAGATATTGACGATGCTGATTTGTATCATATCGAGGGTATGTATTTAGTTTCAATATGCGTGGACTTTGTATTTGCGTAAATTTGCATTACGTTAAATTCAGATGTTATTTTCAATTGTGTTTCCTAAAAGGCAGTAAACAGTACAGCGGTTTCTACCAACTTTGCTGCAGAATCATAGATATTTTCAAGTTTAACAATTTTCGGCCTACCTTTGTCCTTCTAAAACTCCGAAGTGCACGAAGTTTAAACTGACTGACATTAACTCAAAGGAAAAGTCTTCATTCGTAGTCAAGGCAATTATATTAAATGTATAGAAAGCAATTCTGAAATTTATTCAAAACCTTGCTAATTTTAATCAACTGAACAAAGTTGTTGCAATTTTAAGTATTAACAATCTCCTCGTGTGTAAATGAAATGGGATCCTGGAATGCAATACACTATGTTGTGGCAAATTAAAAGGACCTAATGTAATTTTATGTTACATCTATCTTTTCACTTATAAATTGTATTACTTAATACGGATTCATTCATATATGCAAGAAAATTACGCATCGTCTGTCGGTTGTCATACGTGTAATCAAATCGTCCGGGTTTTTTATGTTTTCAAAACATGGCTGTTTATACGAGCTGGTCTGCGTGTTAAATAAATCAGATACTTGATATTGTTATTGACCATGAATCAACCGATGTTAGATAATAATATAATGCAAAGTAATACCTCTTCGTGTGATGCGCACTGATTCGATATTAATTATTTTAATTTTTGACTCATACATATTTGATAACAAACATTGATTATCATGGAATCAAACACACAAACGAAATAAAAACAGCCACTCCAATTTGATGTGTAAAGTGTACGAAAACAACATTTAAGTCAACAAACGTAGGCGACCAACAATTTTTGAAGCGCACCGGCAAGTAGATTACGGTTTAGTTTTGAGACCTTTGGACAAGAAATAAAAGCATGCACGGAAATTCCCCAAAACAATATGATTGGGCAAATATTTCGGTAGTTCGGGACAGGACAAAGGGTCTCTTTAAAAGGCCTCGTTAGCAACAATTATAACGAAACAATAAATATCACAACAATGTTATTTGTGCATGGCTTTCTGTTAAGTAAAGACTATAAAGCCAAATGATCGATCTTGGTTCCTGTGTAAACAACTTCCTTTTATAATGAAGATGAGAAACGAGGAACAGGGGAAAATCGCATTTATAAATCGTTGCGTGGTTTCCAACAAAGATCCCTAGACACGAAATACAGACGGGGAGGTAGTACAGAAAAAAAAACAGGGGGTTCAAAGGGAACAACTAATGGACTATATAACAATCAAACCGATGAGAAAATATAGTGGTAACACAGTGGCCATACAATCTTGGAACTGCCAGAATAAATACTGGGAACCTCATCATTTTTCATGTAGATGGCATTAATACGAGAACATGATTATTTTTTGTATGTCAAATCAAATCAAATCACATTTTCTAATATACAATAGCAATACGCAACATGAAATATGTATTGAATTTACAGACTGTCTTGACAACTATTCTTCGAATTCTGTAATGTTTGTTCCGAGATGCAAAAATTATGCGCACGAATGCAATTTGTCTTAATTACGCCTTTTTATCATTTTACTTATGTGAAAGTATGGCACATTATTATCACACATGTGCGCATATGAAGTTTGTTTGTTTCATAAATGTTTGCGCCGTTTTTGTTTCACCAAAGTTTGAGTGATATACGTATATCAATTATCAAACAATATTAACATGCTCTTTTGCAAGCAACTGACATTTTCTCCACGTATGGAAGACATGACCGTGTAGCCAATGTCCTGGAATAACATAACATGTCCACCCGTGAATCTGCCGGGTGACAGTGTAGCGATCTACCGAGGGATTTGACCGATTACTGTATAATTCTAATAGCAACGCCTTCTTAAGTGGTATTTTGATTTTAGCATTAAAAATTTTGATTTATTCCATGTTTTATTGCTGATAATTCTTTGATGTTGTAAATGGTAACTGTATGACATTGCATCATAGAATAAAGGATCTGGTAAATCTAAATATGAATAGCATTGCTAATTTATATCATAATTGTATGGTTATATATAAATATATATAAGAGTGAGATTTAAAAAAAATCGCCTATAACATTTAACATGACAAAAAGATATCAATTATTCTTCCTTCATTAACTTCCTGAAGCAATCAATACAGTTGACGAGCTACGACCACAAGGAGATACTATAGAACAATGACGTCTGCGGTTATTAGATACCTTGCATTAGTTTCTCTAATATTTATAAAAATCTTTAACGTAACTATGCATGCGATTTAAAATGGACCGATGCACAGCAATGACGTAATTGAACCAATGTTTGTAAACCTGCAAGTTGGTGAAGACGAAACAGACAACATAATTACTCTTCAAGAGACAAGTGTTTCGCTTATCTCGTATTAACCTAGAATATTTTATTGGTATATCTATGTTACGTTTTTCTTTATTTTATGAATAATGGTTTTATGTGTACATATATCGCGATGTCCCCATCCTTTGTGTTTTGGTATTTTAACTACATCCTGTGTGTTCATCTTTCCATCTTTCCTTTTCTGTTAAGATCTGTCCAAGAAAGTTCCGTTTAGTGACTTTGGCCTTTCTTGCTATGCATTTTTTTTACTTTTAAGTATTCGTTAGATAACAGTGGTTATATGTCTAGACATTTTGAGGAATATTTTTACTTATTAACTTGGTAAAACGTTTTAATTAATTATTCCACCGAACGAGCAATTTGACCAAAAGAGATGTAATTATGTAGCTTGTTAGACGAGAGGCTTTACATGTGACCAATCAGACTGGTGATTTACAAATGGTTCAATTATTCATTCCAAAGAATTGTACAACTTTACATGGCAAAAGTGGCAACTTTATTGCACTTTGTAGTGCATCTGTTACCTCAAAAACTATTGATTTCCAATCTTGTTTTGCTCTTCCAATATTTGTTTCTGCCGTTTTTGTCAAAAGTTGTGTTTTTCGTTCTTATAGTAGCTTATTGCTCCGTCGAATGTGAAAATCAATACCTATTTAAAAACTGTGTCAAGTCACATATCGTTGTTAACTACCACTTGAATTTGAAGGGAAGGCAATGTAGTATTTCATTTACAACATGGCATTCTAATTAATGAGGTGCATATATGTTACATAGCATTGACCTATTACAACGCGTTTTACAAACAATCTCGAAAAATTGTATTTTCATTACAAGTGCTACATGTAACAGTGCATGAAGGTAAACGTGAAAATCAATGAGAAGTTGATTTCGGGATATGGTCTTCGTTTGCTCTGCATTATTCCACTTTCATGATATCTGAGAGACTGGTACATAACAAATGCAAAAAAGGGTTAACACATGTTTGAATCAATTAAGTAGGTAAGATAAATTATACACACATAAAGTGTTCCTGATCGAGTGAAAGCTACTCTGATGTTTTATGCCAAATAAACTACGTTGTGATCGTGTCAATATGGATAATAGCGACTTGACACGCGAACGTAACATGTTTAATGATTGAATACAGAAGTGTAGAATCTTACGAAGTTATCACTGTCAGTGTAACTAATGACTCGTTCTTAAATTGATACACATTTTGAAAGAGAGTCATTAAAACTTTCATGATATTAGTGTTCATTTTCGTTAATTGGTTATCAGCCAATCTATTCCTTGTTTGTCCTTACACCTTTTCTACTCCTAGATTTTTGTGCGCTGCGTTTTCCCATGGGTGTGTGAGGAGAGGCATTATGTCTTGTGAACGCGGAGTTTCCTGTAAACTCAGATCTTGCTTGAAGTGTGATAAAGATCCTCTACTGCCCTAGTCATTGCGAAACTCATTCAATGAACTTATTTCAGTGGTGACTTTTAAGTTATTCTGTAGCTGAGAATAAGGAGGGAGTACAATTGTCAGTTGTACTACAAAACAGAATTAAGAACTTCGTAAAGGCATACAGGAATGACATGTGTTTAGTTACCAAACCTTTCTGTTTAGAGCTTAGGCGCTGTTGACGGCGAAGAAATGTTGGAAGGAATTCACTGAAGTAAACATATGCTCGAGAAATACGCACGGTCGATTTCAGACACATACTTCAGAATAGGTGATTGACAATGAGAAGAAAACAAGTTGTGGTTAGAATACTAATAAAGGGGTTTATTTAATAGGCAAGCTTTGAAATTAGTCATTTTCTTGATAAAGTCTACAACATCGTAATAATTGAAAGTACTGTAATTGGATTATAACTTCGAATCTTCTGTTTTTGACTCAATTAAGGAATGATTTTGAAACGAATTTAGACGCCACTCAATAGAGATGTTCGTATTTGTATTAGGAGTTGATAGAACTTTTCACATAAAATATACTTGAGAGTTGTTACCAAGGTAATTTCCACACAATTATGTAAAAATGTTAAATAAATTGTCCATCAGTTAATAAACATATAGCGACTGAGTGTGCGGTTAGCTAGCTGTTAAATCGATTAAAAAGTATTTTTACTGACAGTTCTATGGCTGTAATTCGCTGTATGGTTATTATTTCTTTTTGTGTTTTGAATGTATGTTATATTTCCCTTTCCCTGTGCAATTATTTCACTTTATATAGTGTTCAGGTCATTTTCTGTCCAGTTTCGGCCTTCGTTTATAGTTTATAGAAATTTAAGAAGAAAACTACTATGTAGTTCATATTTCTCCTGTTTGGCGCTATACTTGTGACTAGCCTCTTTGTTTATGACATACACGCAAGTCCATTCTCTGTAAATCATATTACCGCAAAATGTCTCATTTTCTGTTGAATTATTTCTATAAGCGGCAGATGGTTAATGTGTTTACTTAGTATCATCGCGCCCACATATGTTGCTATGAATACGAGTGAAATGTGATATGATATCTTATGAAATTAGGCACCTCTGACAGAAGTGGCACGAAGTTGGTGGTATTACTGTTAATCATAAAACCATGACACGGCACCTGATGATGAATTGCACTTCTGTCTTAAGATCGCATCTTATTAACTGTTTATGACTCTTATAAGGCTTCAGTTGCAACTGAAATTCTTACTAGATTGACCAATGCGATGTGTAAACAACTGAAATTCTTACTAGATTGACCAATGCGATGTGTAAACAACTGAAATTCTTACTAGATTGACCAATGCGATGTGTAAACAACTTAACATATTGGATAGTTTAAAAATCTCTCATACAATGTGACATCGGTCAGACATTTTTCGGCTAAGTTATATAGGAGTTAAATATGAAATTAATTTCTATAATTCACATTTAAAGCATAATTCTGTAATACAGTTATAGAGGCAATTCTGGTTTAAAGATCCCGATAAGTCAGTTGATAGACCACTCAACTGCCTACCAGACCACTCAACTTCCTATCAGACCACTCAACTGCCTATCAGACCACTCAATTGCCTATCAGACCACTCAACTTCCTATCAGACCACTCAACTTCCTATCAGACCACTCAACTGCCTATCAGACCACTCAACTGCCTATCAGACCACTCAATTGCCTATCAGACCACTCAACTTCCTATCAGACCACTCAATTGCCTATCAGACCACTCAATTGCCTATCAGACCACTCAATTGGCTATCAGACCACTCAACTTCCTATCAGACCACTCAACTGCCTATCAGACCACTCAATTGCCTATCAGACCACTCAACTTCCTATCAGACCACTCAACTTCCTATCAGACCACTCAACTGCCTATCAGACCACTCAACTTCCTATCAGACCACTCAACTTCCTATCAGACCACTCAACTTCCTATCAGACCACTCAACTGCCTATCAAGAGGTCGCAAGTTCAAACACTGAACGACAATGTGATTAAAGATAATTCATTCAGATTCCTTTGCTTAGATTCAATCTAAGGCGTGAAGGGAAGTTAACACTTGCTAGCGGTAGAACAGCTTAGTGCTTCCCATGAACAATGGTTAGGTAAAACCTTTGAAAGTATCTGAAATGTTGAAATACGGTGTAATTTCTCTACACAACACAACAAATCTGATCTTACGGTTGTAATGAAACACAGTGCCACCACTTAAGAACAACCCCCTTAGGGAGCAGCACATTGTGGCTGTTTCTAGAGAGTGTTGCCCGAAAGTGGTTAAATTGGTGGGAATTGTTTATTTCGGAAAAAAATATGATTTTGTTTAATAGCGGATGTTACTCAAGAAAGGGCCACTGTAGGTAATTTGCAATATGCATAGACAAATAATATTGTATGTACACTGATACAACATTGTTGAAATATTGAAAAGATGTGGATATTATTAAGTTTAAAGATATCGTAAACTTACTTCTTTTGGTAATCGGATATATCATGCGTAGGATGCCAACTTCCTTGTTAATTAATAGAATATCACTTGGTCTACGCTTGTTCGACAACCTGTGAAACACAAACATACTCAATAAATCTCAAATTATCTTTCATTTTAACAATACTTGTATTGAAACGAGAAATATATAATTGATATATGGTCGAGTGTTGACGTCAGTAATGAAATACTTCGCTAATGAGCAAGGCTTTTATTACTGTTAGAAGTATCATAAATAATGTTTAATAATTTTCAGTGAAATGGGAAACATATATAAGTCAGGTTAAAACACTGGTTGTTATTATTCGGCGGGTATTCTCGTTATCTAAGATCAAATGAGTTTGTAAAATAATTCAATGAGCATGAAACTTTTTTCAAGGACATGATGCCCAGTAAATAAGACTTCAAAACATACTAAGGGATCGGAAACATTGTTTATCTGACGTATAAGATGTACGACTGCAATATGGAAACAAAAGTGAACAAATGCGAAGGAGCGTATGCCATATTCACAAATTAAAACTTCCCTAAACGGGTATAAACAAACAGAAAGGGATGAAGTATAAGCATGGAGGGGACCAAAAAAAACAAATTATCAGGACAATTTTGAAAAAATGAGCAATATAAATATTAAAATATATATACTTACAATTGATGACTTTATTTCAGATTATTTTATTTACAGCACACACAATAAATAATAAGTACATATGGTATATATGCTCATATTCCATACTAACAACCAGTTCATACTAATTTTTTCATTGTACGGTATAGAGTGGGGTAACCCTCAACCCACTCATACATATTGACGAGGAAAATAAATTCTCTCTCAAAAACAATTATCAGGATAAATAAAGCAAACAACAGAACATCATCAACGAACTTAAAAAAACATGAATATTCAATTACACAGGACAGCACGACAAAGCAATCACAGACTGACGAAATAGATTACAAAGCAGTAAATGAAAAGGAGTGATTAGTAGCCTGGACGTTGTTTTATAGCGTGTGCACGCTCCAGCAGAGACAAATACCAATACCATGGCAAGATTTAAAAACTCAAAAACAATAACAAAAGAATTGATAAGGATAACTATAAATATTTATGAATACTATAATATACTGACAAGCACTCATTTCCGATAACCTAGGGATATGTGTGCGGAGTTCTTCTCTTTCTCACATTTCAAACATTCTTAGAACAACTAAACCAATTTCATAGTAACCTTCTATAATAGATTACCGAATAAGAGATAAAGTACGTTCCTAAATGACGTGGTAACACATTGGCTGGTGCATTATCAGTGCTTATAAGATTAGATACGGTTAGAGAGGTATCTGATTTACAATTATTTGTACATTTGTAAAAAGCAAGTAGGTTAATAACCTGTCTCTCTTCATTATTTTCTAGCCAGAACTCTCTCTTGTGAATTGTTATAGATGCATCCATAGAAAGTATGGCTTGAATATGCGGTTTCTTGAATCACGTTTTGAGGAATGGGTTCAAATAAAGTGTGGCTGCGAAGACATCATTTTTATATTATTATTCTGAGTGTACATATGACACAATATTGTTTTATAAATTCGAAAGAGAAAAGTGGCTCATATTACATATATTATGATACTCGGCTATATGCGTTGTTAAATTACAAAAGCATTCTTTTTTAACGTGATATGTGTTTTGTATTCGTCGCATTCTCTTCAAAATCCTTGTTCTTTTCTCGAAAGTCTGCCTTTAAAACCGTGACAATAGATACGCTAGATATTAATCGTTGTTGGCACATTTCCGAAAACAGGAAGATCTGTGGCATCTAAACGCTTAACTATAAGCTTTGAATAATGGTGGTATAAGAAAGACGTTAACACGAAATGTCGTCTTTCCTTTTTAAAGTTTATCTTCATTTGTACAGACTTAGTTATGACTCTTGTTGCTGTAACACCAGACCCAAGCTATTAGCCTTGTCACGTTTCTAAACCGTTCATGGATCAATAAAAGGCTGTATTTTGATGATGGATTGGGGAAGAAATTATCTTTAGTTAATGAGTACATTGTCTTCCGTTATGAACTAATCAAATATTTCATCCAAGCTCTTGACGCGTTTAGCATCACCTTATTTTTGTAATCATAGAAATTTCAGAAGTCGACTTGAAATTATCAATAGATATGTCTGCGCTGAAATACGGATCGTCCGTAAGACGCATGGAAAATCATATTGAAATATGAATAATATAGATAAGGGATTGTTATTTGAAAAATCCAAGCCATAATGGCGATGGTATATTGTATTACTTTCCTGTATATCACTTGTATGAGTGCTCAGTTAAATGAGGTGTGATATGTTTCATACTGTGAACGAATGCGTAAAATCGGAATTCAATGGCTGTCTTTTGCGGTATTCAAGGCGTGAAATAAAACATATGCGAATGGAAAATACCAATAATGAAATGTTTCAGGACTTGAGACGAACTACATTTTCTGGAAGAAATTTATCTGAGATGTTCACAATAGTAGCAAATATAACGAACTCATTGTTTGGATATAGATCCAAGTTCGGACAAATGCTCTCTTATTTGGCGATTGGTTTCTGGAAATAATTGGAATATGTGAGGTAAACGTCAATAGTTATTGACTTAAAGATTTCTTAGCGCCCGCTATACAGATGGAATCATTTTTCATCGAAGAATTGAAGTCCGAAGTCAACTTGACACATATAAACTATTAAAAATGTGTCTTGCCCGTTTGTTAGTAAAATATATGAACCGGCTTCATACAATGTGGTTGCAAGGTTATACTGATTCAAACAATATTGCTCTATCATGTTTCGCAAGGACAAAACGTGTAAAAACAGCTTGTTAAAAAACTGGAAGTTCGTTTTATTTAAGGATATCATAAACTACTGTTTTGAAAAGGGCAGAGGAATACATTTAAGAGTATACTATAATAATGCATATCTATTGATGGTATAACTATATGATACATAGATTGTTTAGGTAAAAACGAACAAACATGAGCATACTATAACTTTAAAATCTACATTAATACACAAAACGTCCGTTAAACGTGAGCGTTGAATGTATTGAAACATATTTTAACACGTTATTATCAAAATCTTTACTCGGTGCATAGTTTTAAACTAGATGTAACGGATGTTCAACATGTCCATACTAACAGTACTATGTATGGCATTGTGCCTCAAAGATATGGTAACAAAATCGAATGTGTTTTGAAACCTGATAAAACAAACTCTCCCTAACTGAGAACATGTACACGAACACAATTACAAATGGAAAAATCATTGTATAACAGAACCCTCTGAACAAGAATATGTATACAATAACATTTACAATGGATGGAAAACAACACGAATGATTATAGGAGTGTTGTGACAATCTGATAGAGTGACTGATAAAAATTCGCTTTGAATTGCTGCGTTTGGTGACAGAGTGTGAAACGATAAAATTGAGAGGGCCGATTCAAGAGTGTTATCTACTAAAATTACAATTTTTTATATAGATTATTGTCATCATTGAATGTACTTAGAACAAATGTTGACAGTTGTTGGATGTCTTTGACGTCAGTTATGTCAGTGTAGTGTGTCTAACAGATGTTCACAAGTGAAGGAAAGTCAATGACACAGATAACAATGGTATGGGGGTTCAATTTTATCTAGGTTTAGCATATTCTTACAAATTCAACTTCTATTGAAAGTGTCTTATCATTCAAAGTATTAAAGACATAGACTTAAATCTCAATGTGGTACTTCTATTTTCACCCACCATTTAATTGTGTATCATAGAACTGTCCCTTTCGTATTCTTTCGCTTTACAAATATTTGTGTTTACAGTTTGCTATTGTTCTTTGAGTGGATTTATGTGGCATTTCCTTTGTATTTCATATTCATCAAATAACTGAGTTCCAATTGCTAACACTTGTATCGTTTGTTGCAATAATTCTTCTACACTGGTACAGAATAATGCTCATTCAGGGAATGCAACATTCACAAGACAATGCTACTCAACCGAGATCTTAGTGAAACGTCAGCACACGACGTATTATGAGTTGTTGAGATGTTAAGTGCAAACATCAATACGAATGTGTAAATCAGAAATTGTCTGGCTGAATATCAACAATTTTAAGGTTAAGATTTGTTGTGCAACAGGAAAGAATGCCGAGATATAACGGTTAATGGTCACTCCACATCCAAAATGTATTTCGGTAAATTCACCGAAATTCAGTGGATTTCGGTAAGGTAATGTGCCCTTTATCGAAAGATTAACCAATCCGCGTCAAGGTTACAAACGTTGTTCGGTTGAAGGGAAATATTGCCTACGCGGTAAACGTTAGATTTGATTGGTTAACACAACACTGATATGCAAATAGCAAAACCATGTTAGTACGGCAGCGCCGAAAAACAACCTTGGGAAAAAAGGAATGGAATGGGGGATACATTACAGGACAAGCTAATTGACGCAAGTTAACCACGGACAGAAAGTCGGGAGAACACGAATATGATAGCAGGCCAAGTAATTGAACAAGTGGAAATGGGAACTTAATATTTGTCAAATAACATAATAATTATATAGCGATTTCCTGTCTTGGAACTGTCAATAAAAATACTGGGGGTTAAATTGATTTAAAAGCAAGCTAACCCCACACTTAACCGCTATATGTCTTGTTTTTCAATGTTGCATTTTAGAGAAAATGAATGTGAATTCGTCTACACATTAATGGAAGTATGATTTCGTAATTGTGCGTTTTGCATAAAATGTCAAGTAAAATATTCGATGATTTGTCGCAATTAAACTTGTTGAACTCCTCGCTTTTGCATTTAGTGCCCATACTCTCGATCACACATCATTCGAGAATTGAGTGTTAATTTAAATAAAAAACTTTGCTAATTTCTATTACAACAAGGTAACGTTGATGTAATTCTTGGGTGTTATGCTTGTGCCAGCTTGATACTTCTCCGGAAGTCCTCAGGGAATTGTGGGTGAATTAACGCAAACCATTGTTGACACATTTCCCGGAAGCAGGATACAACTTGTCATCTTGAGTACTGACGTGTTATTAAGTTTACATTTCAGCAAGAAATAACGAAGTACGTGCTGTCTCCATAACTAGCGTGTTAATCTTAATTCGGGTACATGACAAATTTGTCTTGTCATTGAATCAAATTACTTTAAAAGGCAGACACATTTATTTTTAAATACTCTTATACGCAAGTGTTAAGTTATTGTAGCTATGAAAAGATTGTGTTTCCTTATCGAAACCTAATGCAAAATTTCTTAACGATCATCTGCAACAGGATTTTGATAATGAACACTGTAACATTTACCTAGAGTAAGTTTGATTGCGATTGTATGTCATATATGGGCACCAAACATCAATGCCTAAAAGTGGCATGGCATTATTTCTTCACGTTTTATGGCTACAAGGTAGATTCAAACCAACAAAATTTCATTTCGCAAAACTGCTTTCTGTTTGCTTTATAACGACGTGTATCGGAACCAACAGTAACCGATTTAGACATCAATTCGAAAGGAGGATTGTTCTGTGTCCTTAAAACATCACTTTGGTTACGAACAGAAAGTGGCATAAGACCACTCAGAGAACGTCACATGCAATATCGTATGTCTAGAGTTCTTCGTTTACAACAAAGAGTCTCATGGAAGACAACTGAAGTTAATTTTAATAAGACAATCATGTTTCATTTCTTGCAGAAAGTGTCACACCCAGATAAACAGACATATTTTCGTCGGCAAAACGTCATTCCTTATCACATATGTAAAAAATGTTGTTTACATACATCAATTACATAAAAACGTTTTGCCGCTTTAAGTGCAGGTGATATAGATATATTAGTAAATCACAGTATACACAAGCTTCCTTTTACCAACATAGTCTATGACATAGTCTGTGCCTTACAGATAAAATGATGATGCGAGTGTCTCTTATGTTCCGATGTTCATCAAACAGTATCGAAACAGTGGTAGCGTGTATAAATACAGTATGTGAACGTTATGCAAAAATAGCCGGCGTTTCTCGAAATTATTTTCCTAAGAAAAAGTCCCACATATTATATTTAGGAAGAAAGAACTCTGAATTCCAAAAGAATTTGTAATCAATACTTGGTTATGTATCGTTCAGTCTATTCTATTAAGCAAATAAGGAACATGTTAAATAGTACGACTATCCATTAGCTTTTGCTTTCAGGCGACACAATTTTAACACAATTGTCATCTTGGGAACAACGAACTATTCAAACATACCACGGATCCACAATACTGAAGGAAGGAATTGTTATATCTATCTTACAACAGTTTTTGATTGCATGTTTCACCCGCTCATACCGGTTTTGTTCGAACCTTGACCATCTATGTTAATAGGCCCTTGTTGTAATTGTGGCCTTCCTTACACTACTTTGTCTTATCATATTTGGTTATATATACATTTACTGCTCTAATGCATCTGTCAGACGTAAAATATACATCGTGGCTTGTGACCAGAAATGCTTCTTAGTTTGTTGACAACCGTAGACTCAATAAATTTTACTTTTGCGTGCAGTTACATAAGGGAAAGCGATAAAAGTTATTTCCAGGTACAAAATAAGTATATGGGAGTACATTCACGGTAGGTCTGGCGAGGTGACAATTCACGGCCGGGAAGCAGGTTGCGAACTGTGTGTTAGTTGATTCGGATGTTTTGCTTTTCATATGCAGTTTCTGATGTCGAAACAATTGGTGAGGGAGGCTGATATACGATCTGAAACAAGCGTTGTAACACGTGGACGTCCGGGCTTTGAAATATCATCGCTGCTTCCAATTACCCAGTAGCGTACAGTAAGATTCACTCACATTGTCTAACGCGACATGGACATTTTTGGTACAATATCCTGCTAATCTTCTAACATTCCAATAGCTTGAAGTCTTCGATTTTCTGTTGACCCGAACATATTGTGACATTAACGCGTAAGGACTTAGTATGTGGTTTCTAAATGTAGCTTAACCCGACAATAATCCTCTTGTTTACGTCACTTATCGTGTAAGGCAGTGCACTTAGAGCGCTCTTTCTGCACTTGTAACGTATAGAAATGGCATTGCTCTAGAATTGGTTGGTGCAACAAATTGTCGTGGAATAGGTTTAAAAGTTCGCATGCCTCAAAATATAGAAAGGATTAAAATTGCAATATGAGAAGCAGGTGCATTATGTATAGTGTTTGAGTTTGTGCATATACATAATTATGATGTACGGACACACAACATTGCCCACATGCGTATACATAGTAACGAGTAACAATTAATTTATATGGAAATAATCGTGTTTTTATGGTTTATATTATGAATTTGTATATTCACACGCCTTGTCCTCTTAAAATATTTGATTACTTTTCTCAAATTCAATCTAATTTATAATGCGCATTTCACCCTAATACTCAAAGTTCAAATGCTAGAATCGTTTGCTGTTGTTGTTTTTCATACATTGCCCCCTTCTCGCATTCCGGAGTAGATAATTAGTATGCAATATAAACAAATATGAATTTACATATATTTAACGTATAAAAAACCGATTTCGATAAGGCTTTCATTATCGATTTATCCATTATATTGGGTATAGGGAGGGAAGACTGTTTAAATCATATTTTCAATTATGAACGAATGAGTAGGTTGTATGATCGATATTTAGGTAAACACGATAATGAAAGAAATAACGAGTTTAAATTTATACATTTATTTTGTATATACCTTTCAATACATCACAAACCAATGTTTACTTATCACGGTACTCCACCCTGTTTTATATTTTTTCCTAATCCCCAAGTGATCACAAAACTAATTAATTCTCCTTCGTTCTCCTTTATGGTCGGCCATGCCATTCCTTGTGCCCCTGTTCCCTTGCGTATTTACTCTCGCATCTACTAAAATGACTGATGTTTTATGGACTGTTGTTTTCCCGGTGGTCTGTATGGAGAGGCATTGTCTTACTATGTGACGTACCTGTAGTAACTTATTCTCTCTTTCAAAGACATGATCAACAAATAAGTATAAGTCGGTACTGAAACAAAATTATAATGAGGGAATATTTTAATATTATTTGTCATGACAATAAATGTTTGTTAACGATCATATTTCAGAACTATAAAAGTCTAATGATTTCCATTCATATTCACTCCCATAAAGCATCAACATTACATGATGATTGACATTGTATGAATATTTTATGAACGTGTTAAAATTTATCACCATACGTATAATATTTAATGGAAAAACATATGGGCGGCAGGTGCGCTATTTACTCTTAATCGAATCAGACACAAATATTGTTTTCATGCTGAAATAAATGTCAATATGTTCATGTTATATCTGAACAAAACATAAGCGTACAGTCATTGTAATTAGTTAAAAATATTAAAGCTCAGGTGACATATAAACGACTATAAATGAAAACGACAATTAAGTACCAGAGAGTCATCTGTTACCCTGTGTCATAGTAATGTCAAACAAATACACATCATGGTTCAGTCAAGATAAACTGTTTCTTGACGAAAATTATGAATGTATAATTATATTTCATCCTAACATCATATGTCGATAAAAACTGCACTCATATATTTCGACTCGGATCGTTATACACATAAAACATAATACACATGCACTATGTTGGTCTCAGATTTGATGTAATTCTGCGTTTACTTGAGATAGATATCGTGCAGAATACAGAATACTTCTCCATTGTTAACGCAAATTTAAGAAGACAAGAGAATCAAGAAGCATATAAAACATTCTGACAACAAATAATAAAACAACACGACCAACTTTGGTAACCCGTAGTATATCTTTATCTTGCATTCACCCACTAAGGAATTTAGTTCTACGTTGTATGTTTACTCAATGGTGAAATGTAGAACAATAACAGATTTGTTTCCATACATTGTTGCGGTTATGATTTATCGCATAGCTCGGCTTCCGCGCAATAAACATTTCAACTAGCCATTAATACTATAATGAATGCTTACACATTGGTACAGTGATTCCCCAATAACACATGACAGGACAAGGTCAGATGCTTACACATTGGTACAGTGATTCCCCAATAAGACATGATAGGACAAGGTCAGATGCTTACACATTGGTACAGTGATTCCCCAATAAGACATGATAGGACAAGGTCAGATGCTTACACATTGGTACAGTGATTCCCCAATAACACATGACAGGACAAGGTCAGATTCTTACACATTGGTAAAGTGATTCCCCAATAACACATGATAGGACAAGGTCAGATGCTTACACATTGGTACAGTGATTCCCCAATAAAACATGACAGGACAAGGTCAGATGCAACATGAATAGCCCTGCGTTTAGTTACAGCTTACAAGTGCTCACGTTACGAAACTGTTTGTTTTGTGTCACTGGACAATCGTATCGCATTCACTGCACACATTTCAAATGTTAGCCGCGAACACTTTTGCTGAACGCAAGGCAGGTAAACAACTGTTTTAATACAATGTATTTATGAAAACACGACTTTCAGTACGTGCCTCATACCTGCCTATGTCGTACTTAAGAAAGCCAGATCTGTGAGAACATCAACATCCTGGTTTGGCTCCCTCGTTTATCTCAACACCAGTCCCACGCTGTTTCTTTGCTATAATTTCTTTGACTGGAAACAGAAATGTCTCTTCAATCCAAATGACGATCAACCGATTAAACGAGTTTTTTCCGGAGAAAAATCGGAGACAATGAATATTTATGAACCAAAGTTCACGTCGGGACAGTGGCAATAATTATGAGAAATATTAGGTCGATCAAATGATTCTGTTTTTCGAATCTTCAGCGACACAATCCCAATAATAAGTTGGTGTTTTAGAATTGGTATTTTCTACCTTCGACACATCAAACTGATTCTCCGTTAGGACAATCGTATACAATAAACTGTGAACTTATGCTTATCTAGTGTCCCATTGCCTTTCTGATTGTTGTCCCCCTAAATTCTCCATTGTTATTTTGATAGTCGGCCTGACCATTCCTTACTCCCCCGTCCCAATACATGTTTACCCTTGTACCTACCAAGTCCCTAATGTTACGTAGTCTGTTGTTTCCCTGCGGTTTGTATGGGGATACATTATCTTGTGTTTGCGGCATTCCCTCACTTAATCTCTCTTTACATGTTTACTTGACATTGTATATTTGTTCCTGGCTCCTTTGCTTTGGACTGGTTTTGTCCTTTCATTATGGCATTTCATTTATTTCCATAGAAAATACAAGTACACCGACATATAAACATACGTGTTGTGCGTAACTTTGTATTATCGGCGTATTGTAATGGTTGTTGTGATGGGCGGTCAGACTAGATAATGTAACAGGATTTCATAGCCGCAATGTCCTGATTTATTTGATATACAGATATAAAATGCAGTAGGAACCAATAGGCAGACTTCTCATCTTGAACAATTAGTCGGATTCTTTTCTTGTAAATTGCATGCATTTCGATTCATATGTACAGAAAATTATACGCAGAGGCAGTGCATAATTGGTACTGGTGTTCGTATTTCTCCCTATAAGCATTATGCTAGGGTTTTACGGACTATTCCTGTCTTGATTACAAGTGTGCGGTCTTGATAACTTGAGGTCAGACCTTTTATGAAACCAGGGAATGTGGTTGTTATCAGTATTAACGAGTACTTCTGTAAGTAAATGTTAGTTTGTTGGCATGAATTCTATAACGAAGATACGGGAATCAAATTTCTAATCACAACTTCATGGAAATTATATTTAGCAGGTCATGAAACTGATGCAGTAATACAAGAAAGGTCTCGTCAAAAACGCCTCCTATGTAGATCCCTAGTGTATGGTCAGACTTTTAGAAAAAAAGGAGGAATATTTTTTATAGGGAACAACACAGCACTGCACGGCCATTTCACAAAAACACTGCGTACACAACGGCCCCATTGCCTTGGAAATGTTAGTAAAACTGGGAGCTTTAATCAGTTCTGACGATGTGCGAAACAAACTTTAAATAGGTATTTTTACAACAATCATCATTTTCTTAAAATTCGAATATCACATATTAATGCTGACACAAACTGTACACAATAATGCAAAATCGTCGAAAACATGTCCAACTAGATCAATGTCGACTGTGACCGAATAAGCTTCAGATTACCACGAATGCACGGACGCACCAGTATAAAGCCAACAGTTGTTAATAATAATGATTTGCTAAACAATAATACCATAACAAATGTGTTTTGTGAGGCAACATGTGTTTGTAAGCATTAGTGTTTAGATTTTTCTTTGTCATTTAGCATGTTAATTCATGGTGCATATCATATTGTACAGACGATTTATAGTTGTAATTAAGACACGTTTGTGATGGGGATTTAAGTCACATAAACAGTGGCTTTTCCAGCTATTTGGGAGGAGGAAGACTCCAGCAGGTGCCCGTTCTAGCTTTATATTGTTTAAGTCAGCTGAATCGCTACCATCATTACTGATATATGAGAGTTCAAAAAGAGCACTCCTGAACTTTTTAAAATATGTCCCGAGGCATCCTTGTATGACAAGAATCGCACCTGCAATGGGACAAAAATGTAAATGAAAAATTGTAAAATGTGTGTTTTTTTTAAATATCAGACGCTAAAAATATCTGCTTTTATTTAGTAAGGAGAGCATTAATATTTTCATTTTTAAAGGCATCCAGTTGACATTGGGGCGACTTTTCACAGAATTGCAACTACAGCAATTCTAAAAAGTCTGAACCATAATATGACTAAATATCATCCAACGTAAGTTCCAGCAGAACAGGATTTGTCGATATAAATGAAATAACACAGTCCTATGAATTTATAAATCTATTTATTGGTAAGGTAAATCTCCGACGACTAACTTGGTCTCCAGGGATCAGAGCTGCGTTTTCTCGACTGGGAACCGCATACTTGTATATCTTCTCTGTCACTACTGTGTCAATGTTATGTTGGTGAAATGATTTAGTAAAAGTGATTATTTGGTTTCACCGAAACATTTTATCAAATGAACGTGATACGTCATACAAATATGTACTCCGGGGACATGGGTCGGGTTCCCCTTTATAGCACACAAACGCATTGTCATGTCTGCGCAATGTAGAGCTATCGGGATCGTATTACTCATACAATAAAATCAAAATGGTCAGCATAAATATAAGCCTTGTCTCGTCACAGTGTAGAAAAAGCTTTCAAACCTAAACAGATCAATATTATAAGACGTTTTACGACAACGTAAAGAAATGATTGATTTTCTTAGTGAAAATAGTGTTTGTCTGCGGTTATGGATTCTATCTCAAATTTCTCGCGAAGAATATTTTATTATGCTGCACATCTAGCCATTTGGTAATGGCGTAAATTTGTCATAATAATATGTGTATCACAGTCTATCTCTCGCGTAGTATTTTGCCTGCTAACTTCACGAAATGACGGTCAAGTACCCAAGACTGTCTCAGATGTGAGACGGAATAAAATTGCGAAAGTATTGGAATACAAATATTTAAAGCAGCGGTATGACGACGTTACAACACAGAATATTGACTTAAAGCCGTCGCTGAATACAAATAAGGAGCGGTATGACGACGTTACAACATAGAATATTGACTTAAAGCCGTCGCTGAATACAAATAAGGAGTGGTATGACGACGTTACATCATAGAATATTGACTTAAAGCCGTCGCTGAATACAAATAAGGAGCGGTATGACGACGTTACATCATAGACTATTGACTTAAAGCTGTCACTGAATACAAATAAGGAGTGGTATGACGACGTTACAACATAGAATATTGACTTAAAGCCGTCGCTGAATACAAATAAGGAGCGGTATGGCGACGTTACAATATAGAATATTGACTTAAAGCTGTCGCTGAATACAAATAAGGAGCGGTATGACGACGTTACATCATAGAATATTGACTTAAAGCCGTCGCTGAATACAAATAAGGAGCGGTATGACGACGTTACATCATAGAATATTGACTTAAAGCTGTCGCTGAATACAAATAAGGAGCGGTATGACGACGTTGCAACACAGAATATTGACTTAAAGCCGTCACTGAATACAAATAAGGAGCGGTATGACGACATTGCAACATAGAATATTGACTTAAAGCTGTCACTGAATACAAATAAGGAGCGGTATGACGACGTTACATCATAGAATATTGACTTAAAGCCGTCGCTGAATACAAATAAGGAGCGGTATGACGACGTTACATCATAGGATATTGACTTAAAGCCGTCACTGAATACAAATAAGGAGCGGTATGACGACGTTACAATATAGAATATTGACTTAAAGCTGTCGCTGAATACAAATAAGGAGCGGTATGACGACGTTACAACATAGAATATTGACTTAAAGCCGTCGCTGAATACAAATAAGGAGCGGTATGACGACATTGCAACATAGAATATTGACTTAAAGCTGTCGCTGAATACAAATAAGGAGCGGTATGACGACGGTGCAACATAGAATATTGACTTAAAGCTGTCACTGAATACAAATAAGGAGCGGTATGACGACGTTACAACATAGAATATTGACTTAAAGCTGTCGCTGAATACACATAAGGAGCGGTATGACGACGTTACAATATAGAATATCGACTTAAAGCTGTCGCTGAATACAAATAAGGAACGGTATGACGACGTTACAACACAGAATATTGACTTAAAGCTGTCGCTGAATACAAATAAGGAGCGGTATGACGACGTTACAACATAGAATATTGACTTAAAGCTGTCGCTGAATACAAATAAGGAGCAGTATGACGACATTGCAACATAGAATATTGACTTAAAGCTGTCGCTGAATACAAATAAGGAGCGGTATGACGACGTTGCAACATAGAATATTGACTTAAAGCTGTCACTGAATACAAATAAGGAGCGGTATGACGACGTTACAACATAGAATATTGACTTAAAGCTGTCGCTGAATACACATAAGGAGCGGTATGACGACGTTACAATATAGAATATCGACTTAAAGCTGTCGCTGAATACAAATAAGGAGCGGTATGACGACGTTACAACACAGAATATTGACTTAAAGCTGTCGCTGAATACAAATAAGGAGCGGTATGACGACGTTACAACAGAGAATATTGACTTAAAGCGGTCGCTGAATACAAATAAGGAGCGGTATGACGACGTTACAATATAGAATATTGACTTAAAGCTGTCGCTGAATACAAATAAGGAGCGGTATGACGACGTTACAATATAGAATATTGACTTAAAGCCGTCACTGAATACAAATAAGGAGCGGTATGACGACGTTACAACATAGAATATTGACTTAAAGCCGTCACTGAATACAAATAAGGAGCGGTATGACGACGTTACATCATAGAATATTGACTTAAAGCTGTCGCTGAATACAAATAAGGAGCGGTATGACGACGTTGCAACACAGAATATTGACTTAAAGCCGTCACTGAATACAAATAAGGAGCGGTATGACGACGTTACAATATAGAATATTGACTTAAAGCCGTCACTGAATACAAATAAGGAGCGGTATGACGACGTTACAACACAGAATATTGACTTAAAGCTGTGGCTGAATACAAATAAGGAGCGGTATGACGACGTTACAACATAGAATATTGACTTAAAGCTGTCGCTGAATACAAATAAGGAGCGGTATGACGACGTTACAACATAGAATATTGACTTAAAGCTGTCGCTGAATACAAATAAGGAGCGGTATGACGACGTTACAACATAGAATATTGACTTAAAGCCGTCGCTGAATACAAATAAGCAGCGGTATGAAGACGTTACATCATAGAATATTGACTTAAAGCCGTCGCTGAATACAAATAAGCAGCGGTATGACGACGTTGCAACACAGAATATTGACTTAAAGCTGTCACTGAATACAAATAAGGAGCGGTATGACGACGTTACAACATAGAATATTGACTTAAAGCTGTCGCTGAATACAAATAAGGAGCGGTATGACGACGTTACATCATAGAATATTGACTTAAAGCTGTCGCTGAATACAAATAAGGAGCGGTATGACGACGTTACATCATAGAATATTGACTTAAAGCTGTCGCTGAATACAAATAAGGAGCGGTATGACGACGTTACATCATAGAATATTGACTTAAAGCTGTCGCTGAATACAAATAAGCAGCGGTATGACAACGTTACATCATAGAATATTGACTTAAAGCTGTCGCTGAATACAAATAAGGAGCGGTATGACGACGTTACATCATAGAATATTGACTTAAAGCCGTCGCTATATACAAATAAGGAGCGGTATGACGACGTTACAACACAGAATATTGACTTAAAGCCGTCGCTGAATACAAATAAGCAGCGGTATGACGACGTTACATCATAGAATATTGACTTAAAGCTGTCACTGAATACAAATAAGCAGCGGTATGACAACGTTACATCATAGAATATTGACTTAACGCTGTCGCTGAAAACAAATAAGGAGCGGTATGACGACGTTACAACACAGAATATTGACTTAAAGCCGTCACTGAATACAAATAAGGAGCGGTATGACGACGTTACAACACAGAATATTGACTTAAAGCCGTCGCTGAATACAAATAAGGAGTGGTATGACGACGTTACAACATAGAATATTGACTTAAAGCTGTCGCTGAATACACATAAGGAGCGGTATGACGACGTTACAATATAGAATATCGACTTAAAGCTGTCGCTGAATACAAATAAGGAGCGGTATGACGACGTTACAACACAGAATATTGACTTAAAGCTGTCGCTGAATACAAATAAGGAGCGGTATGACGACGTTACAACATAGAATATTGACTTAAAGCCGTCGCTGAATACAAATAAGGAGCAGTATGACGACATTGCAACATAGAATATTGACTTAAAGCTGTCGCTGAATACAAATAAGGAGCGGTATGACGACGTTGCAACATAGAATATTGACTTAAAGCTGTCACTGAATACAAATAAGGAGCGGTATGACGACGTTACAACATAGAATATTGACTTAAAGCTGTCGCTGAATACACATAAGGAGCGGTATGACGACGTTACAATATAGAATATCGACTTAAAGCTGTCGCTGAATACAAATAAGGAGCGGTATGACGACGTTACAACACAGAATATTGACTTAAAGCTGTCGCTGAATACAAATAAGGAGCGGTATGACGACGTTACAACATAGAATATTGACTTAAAGCTGTCGCTGAATACAAATAAGGAGCGGTATGACGACGTTACAATATAGAATATTGACTTAAAGCTGTCGCTGAATACAAATAAGGAGCGGTATGACGACGTTACAATATAGAATATTGACTTAAAGCCGTCACTGAATACAAATAAGGAGCGGTATGACGACGTTACAACATAGAATATTGACTTAAAGCCGTCACTGAATACAAATAAGGAGCGGTATGACGACGTTACATCATAGAATATTGACTTAAAGCTGTCGCTGAATACAAATAAGGAGCGGTATGACGACGTTGCAACACAGAATATTGACTTAAAGCCGTCACTGAATACAAATAAGGAGCGGTATGACGATGTTACAATATAGAATATTGACTTAAAGCCGTCACTGAATACAAATAAGGAGCGGTATGACGACGTTACAACACAGAATATTGACTTAAAGCTGTGGCTGAATACAAATAAGGAGCGGTATGACGACGTTACAACATAGAATATTGACTTAAAGCTGTCGCTGAATACAAATAAGGAGCGGTATGACGACGTTACAACATAGAATATTGACTTAAAGCTGTCGCTGAATACAAATAAGGAGCGGTATGACGACGTTACAACATAGAATATTGACTTAAAGCCGTCGCTGAATACAAATAAGCAGCGGTATGAAGACGTTACATCATAGAATATTGACTTAAAGCCGTCGCTGAATACAAATAAGCAGCGGTATGACGACGTTGCAACACAGAATATTGACTTAAAGCTGTCACTGAATACAAATAAGGAGCGGTATGACGACGTTACAACATAGAATATTGACTTAAAGCTGTCGCTGAATACAAATAAGGAGCGGTATGACGACGTTACATCATAGAATATTGACTTAAAGCTGTCGCTGAATACAAATAAGGAGCGGTATGACGACGTTACATCATAGAATATTGACTTAAAGCTGTCGCTGAATACAAATAAGGAGCGGTATGACGACGTTACATCATAGAATATTGACTTAAAGCTGTCGCTGAATACAAATAAGCAGCGGTATGACAACGTTACATCATAGAATATTGACTTAAAGCTGTCGCTGAATACAAATAAGGAGCGGTATGACGACGTTACATCATAGAATATTGACTTAAAGCCGTCGCTATATACAAATAAGGAGCGGTATGACGACGTTACAACACAGAATATTGACTTAAAGCCGTCGCTGAATACAAATAAGCAGCGGTATGACGACGTTACATCATAGAATATTGACTTAAAGCTGTCACTGAATACAAATAAGCAGCGGTATGACAACGTTACATCATAGAATATTGACTTAACGCTGTCGCTGAAAACAAATAAGGAGCGGTATGACGACGTTACAACACAGAATATTGACTTAAAGCCGTCACTGAATACAAATAAGGAGCGGTATGACGACGTTACAACACAGAATATTGACTTAAAGCCGTCGCTGAATACAAATAAGGAGCGGTATGACGACGTTACAACATAGAATATTGACTTAAAGCCGTCACTGAATACAAATAAGGAGCGGTATGACGACGTTACATCATAGAATATTGACTTAAAGCTGTCGCTGAATACAAATAAGGAGCGGTATGACGACGTTACAACATAGAATATTGACTTAAAGCCGTCGCTGAATACAAATAAGGAGCGGTATGACGACGTTACAACATAGAATATTGACTTAAAGCCGTCGCTGAATACAAATAAGGAGCGGTATGACGACGTTACAACATAGAAGATTGACTTAAAGCCGTCACTGAGTACAAATAAGGAGCGATATGACGACGTTACATCATAGAATATTGACTTAAAGCCGTCGCTGAATACAAATAAGGAGCGGTATGACGACGTTGCAACACAGAATATTGACTTAAAGCTGTCACTGAATACAAATAAGGAGCGGTATGACGACGTTACATCATAGAATATTGACTTAAAGCTGTCACTGAATACAAATAAGGAGCGGTATGACGACGTCACAACATAGAATTTTGACTTAAAGCCGTCACTGAATACAAATAAGGAGTGGTATGACGACGTTACAACATAGAATATTGACTTAAAGCCGTCACTGAATACAAATAAAGAGCGGTATGACGACGTTACAACATAGAATGTTGACTTAAAGCCGTCGCTGAATACAAATAAGGAGCGGTATGACGACGTTACAACATAGAATATTGACTTAAAGCCGTCGCTGAATACAAATAAGGAGCGGTATGACGACGTTACAACATAGAATGTTGACTTAAAGCTGTCGCTGAATACAAATAAGGAGCGGTATGACGACGTGACAACATAGAATATTGACTTAAAGCCGTCGCTGAATACAATTAAGGAGCGGTATGACGACGTTACAACATAGAATATTGACTTAAAGCTGTCACTGAATACAAATAAGGAGCGGTATGACGACGTTACAACACAGAATATTGACTTAAAGCTGTCGCTGAATACAAATAAGCAGCGGTATGACGACGTTACAACATAGAATATTGACTTAAAGCCGTCACTGAATACAAATAAGGAGCGGTATGACGACGTTACAACACAGAATATTGACTTAAAGCTGTCACTGAATACAAATAAGGGGCGGTATGGCGACGTTACAACACAGAATATTGACTTAAAGCTGTCACTGAATACAAATAAGGAGCGGTATGACGACGTAACATCATAGAATATTGACTTAAAGCTGTCACTGAATACAAATAAGGAGCGGTATGACGACGTTACATCATAGAATATTGACTTAAAGCCGTCGCTGAATACAAATAAGGAGCGGTATGACGACGTTGCAACACAGAATATTGACTTAAAGCTGTCACTGAATACAAATAAGGAGCGGTATGACGACGTTACATCATAGAATATTGACTTAAAGCCGTCGCTGAATACAAATAAGGAGCGGTATGACGACGTTGCAACATAGAATATTGACTTAAAGCTGTCACTGAATACAAATAAGGAGCGGTATGACGACGTTACATCATAGAATATTGACTTAAAGCTGTCACTGAATACAAATAAGGAGCGGTATGACGACGTTACATCATAGAATATTGACTTAAAGCCGTCGCTGAATACAAATAAGGAGCGGTATGACGACGTTGCCACACAGAATATTGACTTAAAGCTGTCACTGAATACAAATAAGGAGCGATATGACGACGTTACATCATAGAATATTGACTTAAAGCCGTCGCTGAATACAAATAAGGAGCGGTATGACGACGTTGCAACACAGAATATTGACTTAAAGCTGTCACTGAATACAAATAAGGAGCGGTATGACGACGTTACATCATAGAATATTGACTTAAAGCTGTCACTGAATACAAATAAGGAGCGGTATGACGACGTTACAACATAGAATTTTGACTTAAAGCCGTCACTGAATACAAATAAGGAGTGGTATGACGACGTTACAACATAGAATATTGACTTAAAGCCGTCACTGAATACAAATAAAGAGCGGTATGACGACGTTACAACATAGAATGTTGACTTAAAGCCGTCGCTGAATACAAATAAGGAGCGGTATGACGACGTTACAACATAGAATATTGACTTAAAGCCGTCGCTGAATACAAATAAGGAGCGGTATGACGACGTTACAACATAGAATGTTGACTTAAAGCTGTCGCTGAATACAAATAAGGAGCGGTATGACGACGTTACAACATAGAATATTGACTTAAAGCCGTCGCTGAATACAATTAAGGAGCGGTATGACGACGTTACAACATAGAATATTGACTTAAAGCTGTCACTGAATACAAATAAGGAGCGGTATGACGACGTTACAACACAGAATATTGACTTAAAGCTGTCGCTGAATACAAATAAGCAGCGGTATGACGACGTTACAACATAGAATATTGACTTAAAGCCGTCACTGAATACAAATAAGGAGCGGTATGACGACGTTACAACACAGAATATTGACTTAAAGCTGTCACTGAATACAAATAAGGGGCGGTATGGCGACGTTACAACACAGAATATTGACTTAAAGCTGTCACTGAATACAAATAAGGAGCGGTATGACGACGTAACATCATAGAATATTGACTTAAAGCTGTCACTGAATACAAATAAGGAGCGGTATGACGACGTTACATCATAGAATATTGACTTAAAGCCGTCGCTGAATACAAATAAGGAGCGGTATGACGACGTTGCAACACAGAATATTGACTTAAAGCTGTCACTGAATACAAATAAGGAGCGGTATGACGACGTTACTTCATAGAATATTGACTTAAAGCCGTCGCTGAATACAAATAAGGAGCGGTATGACGACGTTGCAACACAGAATATTGACTTAAAGCTGTCACTGAATACAAATAAGGAGCGGTATGACGACGTTACATCATAGAATATTGACTTAAAGCTGTCACTGAATACAAATAAGGAGCGGTATGACGACGTTACATCATAGAATATTGACTTAAAGCCGTCGCTGAATACAAATAAGGAGCGGTATGACGACGTTGCCACACAGAATATTGACTTAAAGCTGTCACTGAATACAAATAAGGAGCGATATGACGACGTTACATCATAGAATATTGACTTAAAGCCGTCGCTGAATACAAATAAGGAGCGGTATGACGACGTTGCAACACAGAATATTGACTTAAAGCTGTCACTGAATACAAATAAGGAGCGGTATGACGACGTTACATCATAGAATATTGACTTAAAGCTGTCACTGAATACAAATAAGGAGCTGTATGACGACGTTACAACATAGAATATTGACTTAAAGCCGTCACTGAATACAAATAAGGAGTGGTATGACGACGTTACAACATAGAATATTGACTTAAAGCTGTCGCTGAATACAAATAAGGAGCGGTATGACGACGTTACAATATAGAATATTGACTTAAAGCCGTCACTGAATACAAATAAGGAGCGGTATGACGACGTTACAATATAGAATATTGACTTAAAGCCGTCACTGAATACAAATAAGGAGCGGTATGACGACGTTACAATATAGAATATTGACTTAAAGCCGTCACTGAATACAAATAAGGAGCGGTATGACGACGTTACAATATAGAATATTGACTTAAAGCCGTCACTGAATACAAATAAGGAGCGGTATGACGACGTTACAACATAGAATGTTGACTTAAAGCCGTCACTGAATACAAATAAGAAGCGGTATGACGACGTTACATCATAGAATATTGACTTAAAGCCGTCGCGCGATTTGAAGGTTTTTTCTCAAGGACATGTTTGCAAAACATAAGACTTACACATGTACAAACGCGGTTTTCACGAAGGTCTAAACATGTATGGAACAGCTCCAGAATCTATCCATAGATAGTTCCCACATTTACAATATTTACCTCCCTTGTTCTGAAATGGCAAATTTCCTCCAAGTTTATACATGAAAAATAATATAATCAGATATAAAATAACTTATTCATTAATTTGCTCATGTGGGCAGTTGGTTCAAAAAGTTGAAGAAAAAGAAAAAGTTATTGTCACGTGCAAACTCTCTTATTGGTATTTCCTCGATTATCACATATTTGGGGATTACTCCTATAAGTACTTATCAGTTTTGCCTATCAAAATGGCTGATGATCAAGAACAAGGGAGGTAAATATTGTAGATGTGGGAAATATCAATACACTATATACGTTTCCTAAAATACTGAAGATATATATTTACTGTAAGGATTGAGCTATCGCTTCAAATATTTGAAGCGGCTATTATGGATCACAGGATAAATAGAACAATAACAAGAATTAAGCCAAAGTGTTATGGATCTTGTCTTAGAACTGCGACTTGGGACAAGTTAATTACAATAATAAGTATGGAGAAATAAGAAACCCGTATTGGTGTGTAATTAAGCATAAGACAATGTGACCTCGCTGATTGTCCAAATATTTAGCAAAATCGGAATCGGTGACATTTACTGCCTGATGATAGCGGAAATCATTCATATACTAACATATCTTGTCTGTATATATATGCAGTGTCCTTGCACTATCTATTTTATCATGTTTCGTCGTACGCGTGACTATCACCTGAATGAGGTGTAATGTCCCTTGGCATGACCAGGGTATATAAGTATGGGAACATAGTAAATCGAACATCCGATGTATTACTCCATAAAACACATACTTTCTTTGATTAACTGAAAAGTAATATACATGTATGTTAATTGGTACTCTATGAACCGCCAGTGACATCAAGCAAGTTTTACAAACGTTTTATTCCATGTACATGTATTAACATTTTCTTGACTTCATTCGAAGGTGAACTATCTCAGGTATGACGGTGAGTTATTTAAATATGACATGACCCTTGGATGTTATGTATTATATAATATATCCATATTTATGTATATATACAAAAAGTGTACACAAAATAAGTTGATGTTTATATAGTTAGATTTTAACACTCCAGAGCTCGGCTTAGAGACAATGATTCATAATTTGGGTAAATCACTGTGAAACCATTACCTGTGTAGTGAATTGAAAAAAGTCGGAAGATGTCAGGCGGATAAGATTATATTTACAGAACTGCCCTAGACAGATCAAAGCAAAGGAAAAGTACGAAGGCAACCACAATTAGGGACACACGAACGATATCAAACGGACCTGAAGGTACACACAGCGAATGGACTCGAAAACAAAACAGAAATTACAAGAACGAGGAAACCAAACAGCACCACACCATCAATGTACTCAAAGCCATAACTATGGAACGATACATGAGTACACGATCAGGGGCGTAGCCACAGCTGGTAGAATGTGTACGCAAACAATCGAAGGGGTCTAAGGGCATAATACCCCGGGAAAAGAACCCGTTTTCAAGAACGTTCGTGCTGCAATTTGGTAGCATTTTCACAAGCAATACGGAAAATTTGAAGCCGCATATACAAAATTTACATCCCAAACTGCATACAAATGCTCAACTGTTGGATATTCCACATTTTTCTGTTTTTGATATAAATATGCGTACACAACGGCGTATTTTGCGTACAGGTAGCTACGACACAACAAGAAGATAATAAAGGCAATACAACTGTCTACACTTTTGAGACGAATTTAACAGCGCGACAACATCCCTGACCTAAAAACGAACCTTACATTATATTCATGATTTTAGATATTATTGTATTGGTTTACTTCACCAATTTAGCTCACGCCATTATGATTATGATTCCAACATCTTCACTTATTTTCTCATTTATATTCTGATGACAATCACTGTGGTGTTTTGTCTATATTTCGAAATGCGTCTTTTCTTGATAACCGTCGCTGTTGGAAACGAGAGCAAATACGATATTGAACTATGCGATTGTTTTATTCTGTAATATGAGATATTCCGTATAAAGAAGTTGATGTATATGACAAACGGTAGTGTTAGTTATTTGGAAGATAGTGGTACTTGGGGCGTAGATTTCTATAGGTCGTGAAGGCCGCGGCCTACACTTTTTTCGAAAAAATAAATTGCCAAAACTGCAATAAGATATTCCGTGTATGTGTTTGATGTTATTATACGCATATTTAAACTTATTTACCGGACTCCCTAAAACTATGCCTACCCATCAATTTCAGCTAAGCTACACCCCTGGGTACATCTAAATATGAATAAAGCCCAGCAATGTGGAACTTACAAAAAGAGGCTTAAATAAAATGTGAAGGATATAACATTCGCTAAGAATAAACCGAATGTATCATAGTTCCTATCAATTTCCTCACGACGTTAACTCCCCCTAGCGGTGCATTGTATTGCCTTCACGAATGTCACGTGATGGTGAATGACATTTATGCCCAGAAAACCAAACCATAGCTATGATAACGATACACAATAAGACTTCATTTTTTCTTATAACTAACAACATTAGCCTTATTTCTCTAAAACAAACCCAGGGCAATGTCAATATCAATAATGTGATTCATCAGAAGTAAAAATTCAAGTAACACATTTGGGATAAAGGCCGGTTTGTGTATTTCGCAATGTGAGATCACCGCGAAAACAGGTGATTTGATATTGTCGATTCTCTATTCTCAGTAAACTGCGCTAGTGACAGATCTGAACTAACCTTCGCTTATAAGAGAATATGAACTGCTGAAATGATGTTAGTGTTAATTATCATGAATTATCGATACAATTTAATTCCAGACTTGAGGCACTGTAATCATAATATCGACCATGGCATTTTTTCTTTTAGTAGAAATATCGCGATGTAAATAAAGAACACTGATATAAAGAATACCGATATAAAGAATACCGATATAAATAACACCAATATAAAAACACCGATATAAAGAACACCGATATAAAGAATACTGATATAAATAACACCGATATAAAGAACACTGATATAAAGAATACTGATATAAAGAATACCGATATAAAGAACACTGATATAAATAACACCGATATAAAGAATACTGATATAAAGAATACCGATATAAATAACACCGATATAAAGAATACCGATATAAAAACACCGATATAAAGAACATCGATATAAAGAATACCGATATAAATAACACCGATTTAAAGAATACTGATATAAAGAACACTGATATAAAGAATACTGCTATAAAGAATACCGATATAAAGAACACTGATATAAAGAACACCGATATAAAGAACACTGATATAAAGAACACTGATATAAAAAATACCGATATAAAGAACACTGATATAAATAACACCGATAAAAAGAATCCCGATATAAAGAACACTGATATAAAGAATACTGATATAAAGAATACCAATATAAAGAACACTGATATAAAGAACACCGATATAAAGAAAACCGATATAACGAATACCGATATAAAGAACACTGATATAAATAACACCGATATAAAGAACACTGATATAAAGAACACCGATGTAAAGAATACCGATATAAAGAACACCGATATAAAAAACACTGATATAAAAAAACGATAAAAAGAACACTGATATAAAGAAAATCGATATAAAGAATATCGATATAAAGAAAATCGATATAAAAACACCAATATAAAGAATACTGATATAAAGAATACTGATATGAAGAACACTGATATGAAGAACACTAATGTAAATAAAACATTTAAATACCTAAATGTACAGTTTGTATTCAAATCATTATGAATATAGCGAACAACTGGCGTAACGAACAGCCTTTCAAGGTCCCAGGGGCGTTCCTTTGAATACTGTTTACTGTATTAAATACTTCAAAATGCTCAAAATACTTTAAAGCCCAATTACTACACCATAGTATATGAAAAATAAATACAAGTACGTGCCTAATTTATTTTCGGCAAACTTTCTGTACCAGATGCGTTATAATAATGATCTTTTAATTTTATGAGAGCGAATTTCGTGTAAACAAAATTTAGACTTGAGTTTCAACCCATGTCTTGTGTCGGCATAGAATGCGGTCTGGTTTATATTATACAGAACTGCGATTGATGTTTGAGAAATTTGTTCTATGGAATTTATAACTGGTAGGGGAGGATTACAATGTAAACATCCTCACCGCATCGTGATAATCTGCGCTGATTGAGAAAATGCACGTGCTAAGGTGCACGTTTCATTTGAAAAAAATGTGAGAAAATCGTTTAAATGTGATATGTTCAATAACTGACTGCATTATATATAATATACATCATATTTCATGACAGTTGGCGCAATTATTGTGGCTTAAACAGATATTTCCATATACAGCGTTTAAGAAACCGTTTGATAAATCTATTTATTCTGTCCGGTAGCATATCACACATTTAATCAGTCGTTGGTAAATGCGAAAGTGGTATATCTTCCTTAAATCATAGGAGCCCCTCCCATGGCTCTATAATAATTCCTCTATGTATTCATTAAGACTATTATCTCTGAATTGAGATCATTTCAAATAGTGATCAAATTGTTGAAATGGCAAAGGTGATATCAATGATATTGCATACTGTGAAAACTCAATAACAAGACCTCTATTGCTTCTGAAGAAAGGTGAACTTAACAATGACCTTAATCAACTTATTGAATCAAGATGTGGAAGAAAAATAGAAGACTGATCCACGAAAATACGGTCTTTTTAATTACATGCACCGTAAACCCTCAACAATAAGACCATCCTTGGGACCCTTGAAAACTGGTCTTCTTATTGAGTTGGTCTTAATATTGAGGTTGAATACAGTGGCGCTCATTTGATCTCACAACATGACATTGACCTAGCAAATGGTGTCCTTAATTTTGAGGTGGTCATTTTATTGATGTGGTCGTCCAGCGAGGCTTTACTGTATGTGGCCTTGACGTTTAGGTGATCATAAAGTGAAGTTGTACTGTATTTATCATAATAAAGTGATTCATTCACACGATGATTATATGATATAGTATATCCCATTCATAACTACGTTCTAGTGTAATCACACAATTCTGTACAAATGTGCAATTGTTAATATTATTCCATGCAGTTATATGAGAGGCGGTAACGTGTGCAATACACACATATAAAACTTTTATGACGCGCGTAATATTGTGTGATTGCTTTATTGGCCTTCTTGTAATAATAATGTTCCGGTGATTATGAATAAATTTTAAACGATTGTGCAGTATTTTTATTATGGCATGATCGCACATTTAACTAACACTCATATTTCAATTTCGACAAAAATGTCGGAAAATTCATAAAGAAGAAAATTGCGAATATTTTAAATTGAAAGCGGGGTCATTGGTGGTAGTAATAATCCAGTCCCCGGGGGCGTCCCGTTGGCAAAAAGAGAAAGTCCGCGGACATATTTATATAAATCTGAAGCTGAGTGGTTGAAGATTCAAAAATTAGGTAGCCACGTGATATCATGGTACGTTTTGAGAAATTCAAGATGGCCGCCAAGATAACCGCCAAATATTTGAGAAAAAACACCGATTTTCAGTGTAGTTGGTTCAATGAGTTCGTTTATTTCATGAAATGTTTCTGTAGCATATTACTCAAACATGTAGCAGAAAGTATATGGCCGAAGGCAACAGACGGTACGACAGCTTTTGTTAATGGTTAAACATAATGTTTAACGAATAGATGTAGTTTGCTATTGTAGATTACAAGTATGTTCGTGAACTTCATCCTGTTTGCCTGTTTGTAATTTATTTACATTATTTCCCCCTAATTTTAAAAAACTCAGACTTCAAGAATAAAGATCTCAAAGGCCAAGAGGCTTAGAAATATCTCCATTTTCATCACTAATTTTAAAAACATCTCACAGTTCGGAGGGGATACCCATCCCATACCCTCCCTATCGCCGCCACAATATTCTAGACCGCGCGACGCGCCTGTCATTATGTAGCATATTTGGCTGTTTAGGAATTGAAATGAGTTGATAAGTCAGTCGTAGAACATGTGAAATTTATTCCATTTTTCTTACTCATTTATATCCTAGATTAGATTCATAAAATAAAAACGGCATTTAGGTGCAAACGAATCTTTAATTACAAGTTGTGACAAGATGATGAATAAATTAAGAGCGTTTTTCTTATGAAAATGTCGTGTCTATGCAAAATAATGGGCTGCATTTATTGTGATAATTTAAATGGCACAATAAGATATAGGATAGAAGAAATGCGTACATACATGTTTACTAGTATTCTAAAACAAACTTTGGAATGCGAAAAACTACGAAAGACCGGAGATGACTTCTTTATACACAAGATCATAACTTACTTCCTGTGTCATTCTACGCAAATTGGGGCATTTCAACTTTTGTAATACAGTAAAATCTCACTTATCGACCACCTTAATAATAAGACCATCTCAAAATTAAGACCAAAATTGTCAAGTCCATATTCATAGTTTTGCTCTATATTCAACCTCATTAGTATTGAGGTTTTACTGTAATAATAATAAAACTTTCAACAATATAAAATGTATTTCAAGATTATAAGTGTAATCATAAGTCGTGTAATGATGAATTTCACGATGTTATAGTCCACGATTGACTATTTTAAACGTAGAATGTGTGCAATCGTGGTCATCAACTTCACGATTTATTCGGTAAATGATATCAGGATTATAGATCTTGACATAACAGCTGCGTCTTCTCCCATGTCAAGATTTCAAGATTTGTTCCTGAACTGTGAAATCATACAACTCCCGAGTTCACGCATTTTGATGCGAAATATGAAACATGAAGGCATCACTGGTCTTCCGTTGATTATAATTATGTTTACTGAAATCTATTCTTCCTTTTGTAATAGTAAGGCGATTAAATATATTAAAATGACATTTCAATGGCTCAAATATCTCCGGGTGACACAGAGTTAATTTCATAATACATATACATGTACGTACATTAATATTTGTAAAACCAATCTCAGATTAACGAATCGATAATATTATAATGTCCGGCGAGGGAACAACCACACACTCTTCGTCTCGTTTATCAACGGATTAAATTGTATGAACTCATGTTGACATTATCATATTCATAACACATAATATATTGACAATTTATTTGACTTGCATTGAATTTCCACAAAGGGACGCCCATGACGTATTTTAATTGTGAACGATATCCAAACCTATACAAATATTCGACTTTGATGTAGTCATGTAATGCCAGCTATAGAAATGTTGAATAAGCATTATACAACATGAAATATTAATAATATTATAACCAGAAATCATATGCATATTGGCAGAAGTTATCCGACTGTATAACACTATAAAGAGGCTATGTACAGCAAGTAAGGTAGAAGGATTATTATAAACATTAAGCGTTGTGTTATCGAAATAAAAATCATAAAAAAAATATAAACTTTTTCCAACCTTACCTAGCACTTTTTGCTTCTATTCAATGTATTTCCTTGATAGCATTGGCAGAGTTAATCAAACACAAACACAACACTGCATTGTCTGTTTAGAATTAATGTTTACATTTAAGCACTCGTCCAATAAAACAATTTGTAGAGATGTTCGGCTTTTTTAATGTATTCGGTCTATTTCCGGAAACGGAACCGACTTTTATCCTCTCCGATCAATCAACCCGTACCTTGAGATTCAATAGAGTGTTGCGCTTATCCAGCCCTATAAAATAGATTGCTTTGTAAACATTTCACATCTAAGCCGATTATTTAAACATCAGATTACCATATTGAACTGTCAATAATTCTCATTTCACATTGAGCTAATTGAAAACCAATACTTAAGGACGTGCTGATTTGTATATAAAATAATAAGCAGTTTATTACTGTTCTGATTCCGAACACATCAAGTTGTAATAAAGGTGTGTTTTAAGTGTCATTATTTCAACATGTTCGAATACGTTCGTTGTCTGAGAGATCGATAAGATCAGTAAAGAGCTAATGGTAGTTTTAATAACAGCATGAATCCCACAAAAGTGCAATTTGTCATTTGAGCGCTGCTATCGGATTTTCAAACTCTTCTTTAAGTGACGTCATTTCAAGAAAACGCAACATGTGATGTCACTATTTGCAAGCAGGAAACAATATTTACTCAATATAGTCACTTCGTTTTCATACAAATATTGGCAAATATTGCTTACTGTCAGCTTACGGTGACGTCACATGTGACGTTTTCTGGAAATGACGTCACTTAAAGAAGAGGTTGGAAATCGTACAGCGGCGCTCATTTGATCTCACAACATGACATTGACCTAGGATCGAAATGAAAAAAGAAACGTTGCGTCTTTATGTCATGTCATTGCCAATTTATTCGGAAATTCTTACATTGATTAAACAAATATGGAGCGGATTTGCTTTATTCGCCGAAACATACAGAGGGACAACAGGACCGAAATCATAGATATGGTCAACGGATTCCAATTGGAAATTATGTTAATAACTCAATTTCGCCCAGATATGCCATTTGGGCCAAAATTCTCAGAAACTGTTACACATACGAACGGACAACAGGACCAAAAACAGTGATATGGTCAACGGATCCCATTGGAAATAAGCTTTCGAGCTTTCATGGGCAGTCAAAGGTTATTAGACACTTTTTGCAGCAACACTGTGATGTTCCTCGATATGCAATGAACGTACCGGTTTGTAAGATACATTTATATGTTCTTTAGAAAATTACTCAGTATTTGAACTAAAAACTGAAATGGAAATGATATGTTTTAGGTGACTGCTAAAGCTGGAACATAGTGAAACGCTTATATGTGCATGGCTACTGTTTCTAGCCATGATTACTTCGTATTTAACTACAAGTCAAAAACTGAAATGAGATTGAAAACTGTCTTGTTTTAGCTTATGCGTGTTTATTTTTTGCAATACATTGAAGAGTTTGACGTCCGATAAAAATGTCCAAATAATAAAAACACCTATGTACCGTCATGTCATAGATTAATAAAGCAGTATACAGTAAAACCTCACTTAAAGACCGCCTCAGTAATAATACCACCTCAAAATTAGGAACACAATTTTCAAGTCTCTTTTCCCCATTTATATCTTTATTCAACCTAAATAGTAAGACCACCTCCATAATAAGACCAGTTTTCAAGACTCCCAAGGGTGGTCGTATTATAGAGGTTTTACTGCAATACGTGCGCCTATCCTGAGATCCCTACTCTAGCATCATGTCAGTCTTTCCGACCTCCGTATTTTTGTTATACTTAAAAATGTGTAAGACCATAATATTGGTTTCCATGATGTAGTTTAACTGTCATAATTCTTAATCTAGGCTAATGAATCATGCCATGTTTACATTTGTGGTGTAATTATATTGTGATAACGTAAAATACAACATCTAGATTTTTCTGTATATTTAACATGTTTATCCATTTGTTTTTGTTTAGATTACATCTATGTTTTAAATTTATCGTTAATGTTGTACATTATAAGTGTGTACTATCCGAAGACAAGCCAGTGTTATTATCGTAATGCTAGTGTTTATACAAATACATGGCAATTATATAGCGCAAAAAATATAAAATATTCTATTGCGCTTCACAATTACATAACACACATTCAAACATATACATTCAATATATTAACAGGATTATATTAACATGATTCTAGAACTTAGAGTTAGACATGTATATATATATCAATACTGATTTATATCACTACAGGTATTATGTATTTAACCAGAGCATACTCATTGTTCATGAAACTGACTGTACAAATGTGTTTTCAGTTTTGATTTTAAACTGGCTTCAGATTGAATGTCTTTCAGATAACTAGGTAGATTATTCCACCATTTGGGACCTACAACGGCCATAGATCTGTCTGCTAATTATGTTCGCCGTCTATAGGTATGTTAAAGTTAGTGTCACTTTGTGATCGCAGTCTGTACCGTTGTCGAGTAGGTACAAACATTTCCCTCAGATATACTGGAGCTGTACCGTTGTCGAGTAGGTACAAACATTTCCCTCAGATATACTGGAGCTGTACCGTTGTCGAGTAGGTACAAACATTTCCCTCAGATATACTGGAGCTGTACCGTTGTCGAGTAGGTACAAACATTTCCCTCAGATATACTGGAGCTGTACCGTTGTCGAGTAGGTACAAACATTTCCCTCAGATATACTGCTGTAGCTGTACCGTTGTCGAGTAGGTACACACATTTCCCTCAGATATACTGCTGGAGCTGTACCGTTGTCGAGTAGGTACAAACATTTCCCTCAGATATACTGCTGGAACTGTACCGTTGTCGAGTAGGTACAAACATTTCCCTCAGATATACTGGAGCTGTACCGTTGTCGAGTAGGTACAAACATTTCCCTCAGATATACTGCTGGAGCTGTACCGTTGTCGAGTAGGTACAAACATTTCCCTCAGATATACTGCTGGAGCAGTACCGTTGTCGAGTAGGTACACACATTTCCCTCAGATATACTGCTGGAGCTGTACCGTTGTCGAGTAGGTACAAACATTTCCCTCAGATATACTGCTGGAGCTGTACCGTTGTCGAGTAGGTACAAACATTTCCCTCAGATATACTGCTGGAGCTGTACCGTTGTCGAGTAGGTACAAACATTTCCCTCAGATATACTGGAGCTGTACCGTTGTCGAGTAGGTACAAACATTTCCCTCAGATATACTGGAGCTTTACTATTGATGACACGGAAAACCATTATAAAGACTTTGAACACGACTCTAGCTTTAACTGGAAGCCAGTGTAATTCTTTTAGAAGTTCAGCACTTGGTTGTTCATAGGAAGCATTCATGACCACTCTATGATTTTGGACTCGCTGTAGTTTGTTGATTTGGTAGGCTTGAATTGCAGTAAATAAACCGTTGCAGAAGTCAATGTGGGAATGAACCAATCCATGCACTAATGGTTCAGTTGACTTTTGTGTGAGATGTTTACGTATACTAGTAGCTCGAAGATTTCGTAACTGCACATGAGCTATCTGACACTTTTTCTGTATGTGATGGTCAAAGTTGAGTGTATTGGTCATGATTACACCCAGGTCTCTGACATGATCGACATATTTTACTACACATCCACCAACGTTTACACTTGTGATGTTCAATTTCGCTAATTGTTGTCTGGATCCATATATAATTATTTCAGTTTTAGACTGATTCATTTTCAGTTTGAAGCTTGTCATCCATTGTATGATTTCACTGAGGCAACTGTCAAGTTGTTGAAGAACAGTTTTCTCATTTTGAGGATTTCCCGCTTGAATTTTTAACGCAATCTTGTGGTCATCTGCATATCCATAGAGATCGGCTGGATATTTCTGCACAACTCGGTTGAGAGCCGATATATACAGGGTGAAGATCACCGGTCCGGCACAAGAACCCTGCGGAACACCGAACCTCAATGGCTCGGTGTCAGATGCTGACTGTTCGACTTTCATTGTTCTGTTCGTGAGATAAGATTCGGTCCATTTCAAAGGAGTGCTATGAATACCAAATTCATCTTGAATGATTCGAGACAGTATTGGGATATCGATGGTATCGAACGCTGCACTCAAGTCGATCATGACCACGATTGTAACTTGATTTTTATCTATGGTTTCCAAAAGATCATTATACTTTTTGACCATTGCCGTTTCAACCCCGTGGTATTTTCTATAGGCACTTTGGTAAGCTGGGAGGAGATTGTTAGTTTCAATATGCTTATTGATTTGGTTCTATGCAGCTTTTTCAAGAATTTTGGAGAGGAATGTTAAATTTGATACCGAACGATAGTTTTGCAATTCCAGCGGGAGACCTTTCTTTTTCAACAAAGGTCTAACCACGGCACTTTTCCACTCCTCAGGGAAGACACCAGATAGCAGTGATCGATTTACAATTTCTGTCACAACAGGAGCAAGTTGACCCTTTAATTTTGAAGTTGGAATCACATGTTGTCGAGTTTGATGCATATTCAAGTTTCAGAATATCATTTTCGGAGAGTGGTTTGAACGCAGTAAATGTATTCATAATTACAGGTGGATTCGAATAGAAAGAATCACAATTGCTGGATGTTGCAATTGGTATATAGTCAAGATCATTTCTCAACTTGATTATTTTATCGGCAAAGTATCGTCGGAAGTCATTTGCCAAAGATACTGCACTTGTGTGTAATGGGAGCGAATTGTCCTTCGACCTTCCCAGTAAATCTGATGTTACAGCATATAGCTTCTTGATATTTCCTTCTGCTTCTCCAATCTTGGTCTGGTAGTACTCATCCTTGGTCCTAGAAAGTTCAGCACTATATATGTTTCTTACACCACTATAGACTTTCTTTGACAGATCGGATTTGTCATTCATAAAGATTTTCTCTATTGACCGTTTGTACTGTTTCAGCTGTTTTAGGTACCCCGAGTACCATGGAACAGTTGGTCTACAGAGAATAGTTCTTTCCTTCAGAGGGGCATGTTTCCGGACAATGTCTAAAGCGATTCTTGTAAATTCAGACACGAGATCATTGACATTGGATGAGTTCACTACAATGTTGTTTAATTCTCCGAAATCTGATTGTAAGACGTCACTGGATACAGATTTCCAATTGCGAGATTTGATTTTTTTCCTAACCAAAGGAGGACGACTTTGTTCAACATTACAACTGACAAAGCAGTGGTCAGAGATGTAATAGTCTGACAAAGGTTCTGAGACATTCACACGTTTGTCTTCTAGCTTTGTGATAATCAGATCAAGAATGTGACCACCAGAATGAGTTGGAGCATTGACATGTTGTACCAGTCCATATGATTTCAAACACTGCTGGAATTGTTTGGTGTAGCAATCTGACTTATTGTCCATGTGGATGTTAAAGTCACCTAACAGCACCTGAGACTCAGATTTGGTTGTTATTTGTTCAAGAAACTCAGTGAATTCTGTCATGAACATAGCTAAGGTCACAGGATGTCTCTCCGAGGACGGTGGTCTATATATTCCAAAGATGCAGAGGATGAACGATTGACTACAAACCTTCCATTCAGCACATTCAAAGGACTGAAAGGTTTTTGCTGGGCATTTTGACACTTTGAGATTGCTTCTGTATAATAGGGCAAGTCCTCCACCTTACGGTCGGGTCTCGGGACATCATCAAAACAGTAACCATCCTGAGATAAATCTTCCCTGACAACGTCATCACCATCCGGCCTGTGATCCGACAGAGGTCAATACCCTCCTCCAAGATGTGCTGGAGAAGGTCAGCAGATTTTCCTCGTACAGACCTTATGTTTACAGTTGAAAGTTTCAATTATTTCTTTCTGTGGGCATTCAATATGAATGTATGATCTAATTTAATTTGGATCAAATTTGACAAGTGAACGACAGCATTGGACTTTATCCTCGGGCGACCAGCTCGTTTACCTCTATATCTCAACAGATTATATGTTTTCAGTACAGCTAATGTGTCTTCATTTGGTATTGTAAACCTTCTGGGCACTAATCTATAATCCAATAATTGAACTCTACTGTACTGTCTAACTGTACATGGATTAGCCATAACTCCGTGTGAGATGTTGTTCACCAAAACTGATGAAATTAGCGAAGCGTTACTCCAATAGTTGACAATTTCAAATTATTTTACATCAAAATTATTCATTAATCCAAAGATAATTCCATAAAATAAATTATTCAGCATGTTGCTTATCAGTTCACAAATAACTATGCCAAAAATCCAATTTCTAGAATCACTAGTTTTTGTAAAATAATCCAATTTTGCAGAGCATAAAACATTGCAGCCTACACCTGGCACATAACACTTCAAACTTATATCTCAATAGCAGTACACTATGGGAAATGCAAAGTTCGACTGTTGTTGAGAGGTTTCCACTCTAGAGAGGTTCAATTTGTGTAAGAATCTTACTACGAGAAAATGTTGAAGACATGGATCTACTCGGATGAGGGCCGACCCGGGGAGCTTGCACTATGCTACTCAAACAGATGAGCCATCCAAATTTAATTCATACACTGTACTGAAAAGCAATATGGTATGATTAGAGCACAGTATAACGGAATTTTATTTAATAAAAAGTACCCAGCATATGCTCCAAATTTTCTAATATTGCAACAATGAACAGAGAAAAACTATTTTAACGGATTGTGTTCTTAGACATTGTGTGTCTTTACCTCTCCCCTGAGACTTTAAAGCATGTTAGAATCATTAACTATGAGCAATATTTCTTCTCATTTCGTGTGTGACAACGTTAAGAGTACATTGACTAAAACAATTCTACAATAAGTAACTTAGATCGTCTTGGGCCTTTAAATCTAATTTGCAACATGGTACGTAATCACGAATTTTGTCGAAACTCTATTATCCGACGCAGATAATGTGTTTGTGCTTAAAACCGAGCCGTTTTCTAATTTACAATACCAATTTCTATCAATACAACATGGAATTCGTCGGTTCCAATAACATAACGTCGGTGGCCTCAGTGCGATATATATTGTAATTAAAAATGTGTCTCGGCATGAATTTCTATGTTCCAGAATGCAACATTGATGTAAAAGTATAAATTGCCATATGTCCCAGTATAAACTGTCTTGTCGCAGAAGGAACCGCCATGTCCAATAATGAATTGACATGTTCCAGTATAGACTCCTACGTCCAAGCATGAACAGACATGGTCCAAGTATCAGCTGCCATGTCCCAATATGAATTGCCATGGTCCAAGTATGAGATGTCATGTTTCAGTATGAACTGTCATGGTCCAAGCAAGAGTTGCCATGTCCCAATATGAATTTCCATGGTCCAAGTATGAGTTGTCATATCTCAGTATGAGCTGCCATAGTCCAAGTATGAGTTGTCATATGTCAGTATGAACTGTCATGGCCAAGTATGAGTTGTCATATCTCAGTATGAACTGTCATGGTCAAGTATGAGTTGTCATATCTCAGTATGAACTGCCATAGTCCAAGTATAAGCTGTCATATCTCAGTATGAACTGTAACGGCCAAGTATGAGCTGTCATATCTCAGTATGAACTGTAATGGCCAAGTATGAGTTGTCATATCTCAGTATGAACTGTAATGGCCAAATATGAGCTGTCATATCTCAGTATGAACTGTCATGGTCCAAGTATGAGTTGTCATATCTCAGTATGAACTGTAATGGTCCAAGTATGAGTTGTCATATCTCAGTATGAACTGTAATGGCCAAATATGAGCTGTCATATCTCAGTATGAACTGTCATGGTCCAAGTATGAGTTGTCATATCTCAGTATGAACTGTAATGGTCCAAGTATGAGCTGTCATATCTCAGTATGAACTGTCATGGTCCAATTATGAGTTGTCATATCCCAATATGAACTGTCATGGTCCAATTATGAGTTGTCATATCCCAATATGAACTGTCATGGTCCAAGTATGAGTTGTCATATCCCAATATGAACTGTCATGGTCCAAGTATGAGCTGTCATATCTCAGTATGAACTGTTATAGTCCAAGTAAGAGTTGTCATATCCCAATATGAACTGTCGTGGTCCAAGTATAAGTTGCCATGTCCCAATATGAATTTCCATGGTCCAAGTATGAGTTGTCCTAGTCCAGCCACGGACGTCACATCTCTATACTGTCGCTGTTACGAACGACGCGTGTAAAAGTCGGAGTACAGAGACACGTATGCGGGGCAAGAGTTGTCCTATCTCAGTATGAGCTGCCATAGTCCAAGTATGAGTTGTCATATCTCAGTATGAACTGTAATGGTCCAAGTATGAGTTGTCATATCCTATTATGAACGGTCATGGTCCAAGTATGAGCTGTCATATCTCAGTATGAACTGCCATATTCCAAGTATGAGCTGTCATATCTCAGTATGAACTGTAATGGCCAAGTATGAGCTGTCATATCTCAGTATGAACTGTAATGGACAAGTATGAGTTGTCATATCTCAGTATGAACTGTAATGGCCAAATATGAGCTGTCATATCTCAGTATGAACTGTCATGGTCCAAGTATGAGTTGTCATATCTCAGTATGAACTGTAATGGTCCAAGTATGAGCTGTCATATCTCAGTATGAACTGTCATGGTCCAATTATGAGTTGTCATATCCCAATATGAACTGTCATGGTCCAATTAGGAGTTGTCATATCCCAATATGAACTGTCATGGTCCAAGTTTGAGTTGTCATATCCCAATATGAAATGTCATGGTCCAAGTATGAGCTGTCATATCTCAGTATGAACTGTTATAGTCCAAGTATGAGTTGTCATATCCCAATATGAACTGTCGTGGTCCAAGTATGAGTAATCATGTCCCAATATGAACTGTTATGGTCCAAGTATGAGCTGTCATATCTCAGTATGAACTGTTATGGTCCAAGTATGAGTTGTCATATCCCAATATGAACTGTCATGGTCCAAGTATGGGCTGTCATATCTCAGTATGAACTGTTATGGTTCAAGTATGAGTTGTCATATCCCAATATGAACTGCCATGGTCCAAGTATGAGTTATCATGTCCCAAAATGTTTCATCATAAGCGCTTGAAATATGTCATTTATCGCTTTATCTGCATTTCGTTTCGCATTCAATGATTAGACAAAGAAAGAATTGTATATTTTTTGTATTTTCGTCCATATTTATTAGACTATATTATCATCGTGCTTTTGCGTGAAAGTTTAATTATTTCTTACGACGCATGTGCAATATAATCATGGTATTTTAGGACAGAAAGAATGAAACATACCCATTTTTCTCAACTCAACTCGTCAATAATCCATGACCCTGTCGACATCAATGCTTGACACGCAGTCGACATAAATTAGACTTTGCATTGACTAAGCAGGAACCCCGTGCATATTGGTACGTGTGGCCTTACGTGCTAGTTTCACAGGATTAAAATAAATATGACAGAAGATGCCCGCTTTTTAGACAACATTTTCATCTAAAAAAAGAAGAAAAAACCTCATAATACTTAATCCTTATATCTGGAGCTAGGATTAAATCCCAATCATTTCTGTTACAATTTGGTATTTCCCAATACTTGAGACTGCGATAGGTTTGTTCTTGTCGCTTGTTCGCTCTATAGAGGGGAGGTAATGCGATTATTTCGGCTACTTCAGTATATTGTTTATCTCCCCTCCTAATTAAGCAAACTTATCCAGTTTTGCTTCTCTATTTATCTTTATCCACTCTGTGTTCTATATTTAATAATTTGACCATCGCATTTTTATTATATACGTAATAGAACGAAATTAAAGATCGCGTTTAAATACATATTTGTCTCAGACCAAAAGGTATTTGGTTTAATTATAATTAGATCTAATTAGCTGGATCACCAAATTTCCCAAAGATTAATACAATGTAGGCCTACTTTTTACCAGACATGTTTAGAGTGTATAACCGCTTGTTGTTACACTTTCCGTAAAGAAACCACAAATTTCACGCTGGAAATTTGCAACCAAAAATAGATATTACGTAACAAAGTCAAACCGAAAGTAGGATTTCAATGTGAAACTCAGAAACTGTTTATTTGAACGGATTATTTAAGTAAAGTATTCAAATTTTCGTTAAAATGCATGTGTAATAAAACCGTCATTACTGTTTTTATGTCTTTAAAATTGTGTCAATCAAAGGGAGCATGTTGACAAAAAATAATTGAATAGGTTATTCACTTCAAATTTTCGTTCTGATGTTATTTTTGTGTTATCTACGGAAATGGGAAATTCCAGACCTAACTGTTAATTTCCCGGATTGTAAGTCGGTAAATCCAGCGCGATATTACTGATTATTAGTGCCGATTTGTTTGTTTGATAGAGAGGTTCGGAGAGAGCTTTTTTTTTTAAATTATAATTTGTAAGTGAATTTTACTTCAATTTGATTAAGTATGACATCGAGTTAGCGAGTCAATTTGTTTAAGTATGACATCGAGTTAGCGAGATTTTCTACTTTTGTTTTCAAAATCTGTAACAAAGTCTAAAGGACGAGGACTGGTGCTTCAAACTTACCTTTTGTAAGAGTGTATTCATTTTTGATCATATTTTATTGCAAGAAGCAGCGAGATACCTTTATAAACGGACGTTTTGTCGTGATTGTTCGATATTAAATGAAAACGAAAGTAGGAACTATACTCATTAGATGAGTCATTTAAGTTTTCGAAAGCCTCTTTCATAGGTGGTAGTCTTATCTGCTGGGTTCATTTTATAAAGTTGTAATGCTTATAAAGTTTGTATGTTATTATAAATATGTATAATATTAAGTTTGTATGTTATTACAAATATGTATACTATTAAGTTTGTATGTTATTATAAATATGTATAATATTAAGTTTGTATGTTATTATAAATATGTATAATATTAAGTTTGTATGTTATTACAAATATGTATAATATTAAGTTTGTATGTTATTATAAATATGTATAATATTAAGTTTGTATGTTATTATGAATATGTATAATATATTAGGCATAAGTGGGTTCATGCTGAGTGGTGTTTTTATTATAAATGACTTTATTAATGGCTATAGACATTAGTGTATATCACAATCACTACATCCTTTAATTTTAGTCCTAAAATTTTGTTGTAAATTCTAGACTTTTTTTCCGAATTTCTAAGCAAAAATTCCCCATTTGAAGGATATGGGTCATCTTACCAAAAAAAAAAAAAAACCTGTTAAGATGTTGTTATATATGTGTAACTGAATATGTTACCAGGGATCCAACCTAAAGAATATCTATTCCATTTCTTGACAGGTTTATGTCATACTAAATGTTTATACAAACTAAAAATGGTAACATATTATTGTGCTGCACTAAAATATGTTTGTTTCAGAAAGCTTTATATTCTAGCCACTTTTATTATATAATTTTCATCCTATCCGATAATGTCATTTAAAGGTCTGGTCAGGGTCGAGTTCATAATTTATTACATTCTCAACCAATCCGAAAAATAATATATAAATTAAAAAAGACAGAAGTACATTGGTTTTTATGGTCTTCATCTGTCTTTCTGTCCGTGCCTTAATATGTGCGTGTGTGCGTACGTCTGTCCCGCATTTGAGCTACCACATACCTGATTTCAGTGCAACTAGATGGGAAGTTTCACTACCAAGAGATGTGCCTATTGTCTGCATGTTCTGGTTCATTGGTGTATCACATACTTCAGGAAGCATCAATTGTTCTACTGATATCTTCTTTACTCTGTTTTGAGCAAGTCTTAATTGACCTTTTCAGGTTTATCGAGACAATTAATTTGTTCATACTAAGTAGACTTCATGGTGCAGATGTCAGGTAAGAACATTTTAATAACAATTCTTTCATTTAACAGAACACTGGCATTATTTTCTCTATAAGATAATATTGTAGTAGTGTCTTTAATTTAATGTGTTGATGAATATAACTAGGTCACAAGAATTTTCTGGTACCTGTAATTGTATTTAATGATTTTTTATACCTTTCTTAGAAGATATGAATATATTACTACCCCTATGCAATCTGGTACCCGGATTATACCAGATATGAATATATTACTACCCCTATGCAATCGGGTACCAGGATTATACCAGATATGAATATATTACTACCCCTATGCAATCTGGGACCAGGATTATACCAGATATGACTATATTACTACCCCTATGCAATCTGGTACCAGGATTATACCAGATATGACTATATTACTACCCCTATGCAATCTGGTACCAGGATTATACCAGATATGACTATATTACTACCCCTATGCAATCTGGTACCAGGATTATACCAGATATGAATATATTACTACCCCTATGCAATCTGGTACCAGGATTATACCAGATATGAATATATTACTACCCCTATGCAATCTGGGACCAGGATTATACCAGATATGAATATATTACTACCCCTATGCAATCTGGGCCCAGGATTATACCAGATATGAATATATTACTACCCCTATGCAATCTGGGACTAGGATTATACCAGATATGACTATATTACTACCCCTATGCAATCTGGTACCAGGATTATACCAGATATGAATATATTACTACCCCTATGCAATCTGGTACCCGGATTATACCAGATACTTACACTTGGCACTCAAATGCAAAATTTTCTGTAATTGGTCTGATATTGAAAATTGGAGCTAGGAAAATGCATGACAATGTCAAATGAGTGCTGAATAGTCTTTTTTGTCCATTTTCTTGGTGATTATTATTTGATTATGAGATATGGGAGTAATTATTGGGTTTTCGTGTCACACTCCTCTCTCTGACGTAATAATTTCTCCCAGATCTCATCTTACAATCAAATTCCTAAGAAAAGTGTCCACAATGAACATTCAGCATGCATTTCATGTACATTATCATTTATTTTTCACGCTCAATACGAGTCAGAACGGTAAATTTGTGATTTGACTGCTGAGTGAAAGTATCCGTTATAATCCCAGCCCCTGGCCTTCTGTTATTCATCTTAATTAAATCGTATTGAGTATTATGTATACATATTGGTGTTTAGCCATTGATGTATGAATTGAATAATGTAAATGTGTACCCAGTCTTCTTCATTACTGTGATACCTTTCAGGATTTAGACAGCCAAATTGTCAAGGTGCTGGAGGGGGAGACGACAGGCCACCATCCCAGGGTTAGTTTATGTATAAATACTAGTGTTGTCCCATCCTCGGAACCCAGGCTTTTCATTACATATTTGATACCCTGGGCAAACTGATGAGTTGAAATCCAGCCGCTTGATTGGCTGCATGACACACACCTTAAACGATACGGACATTGCCGAGCGATAGCTCTTCACAAAGGAGATTTCTTTTTTGTTATCGTCCATTTCATTGGTCAAGAAATGCTAAAGAATATTCATTCATTACGAAGTTTCGTTTGTCAGTTTGCCCAGGGTATCATATATGTTATGAATAGCCTTGGTATCGAAGATGGTGTTGTCCTGATAGTCGCTCAAAATCCAAAACCAATCGGACCACCCAAAAGTCGGCAACAATCGAAAGTTATTTTTGAGAATCAATTTCAGTGGTCTGACACCGCCTGTGTCCAAGGGGACTGTTAATGTTAGATGTGGAGAAAAAAAGGATTTACAGTGCTTCAGCTCTTTTGGTGTTATTGTGAAAATTGCTTTTGGTAATAAAATTGTAATACATGTAGACCGTTGAATTTGTTTTCTTTCTGTTTGAAAGGTAAGAATGTTGAAAATAGGTTCTACCACGGTGAAAATCCGGTCAAAAAAGAAAACTCATAAACCGTATGATCGATACACAATCGATTGTGGTGTTCCGATTATCAATTGTGGTGTTCGGATTATCAATTGTGAATTTGGACTGGAGTCAGACACCCAACTCTAATAAATACTGTGATCCTTGAGTGATATTTATGTTAAAGTGACCAATGTTTCATCCAATTTCCTTACTGTTCCTATTTAATGCCCCGGGCATTACATTTTGCTATAGGGGTATATTTATCACATTTGTTTTTTCAGTTAGGGAGGGACATTAAATGGGTAAGGGGCATTAAATAGGAACAGTATGGTAAGGACTACTCCATTAAGAATTGACATATTTGACGAAATTTTAAATATTGACATTAATTCCTCATACATAATAATGATAATAATGATAAAGCTCTTGTAGTGTTTTTAACGATGCATTGTTACAGGGTCTCGTCCAGATCTCCAAGAGAAACTGAGAAAACGACATCAGAGACGAGCGATGTCTAGGGCTAGCTCAAGCTCTAACAGCCAGAATTCTTCCCCAGCACTGAAGTTAGGTGAAGGTGAAGTTCATCCTAGGGGTGCCCAGCGACACGTGAGAATGTTGGGCAGAGCTGAACGCAATGCAACACCAGACACGAGTTTAAATGACCCTGATGGAAATGGAAATTTCATGTTTTATGATGGTGAACAAGATAGTCCTAAACTTTCAAGGTCATTTAATGGTTTAGGTCAAGGTCATGGAGCCTCTGTAAAGGCATCAAAGCAAGACGATGAGGACAGTGCTCTGAACACTGTTCTTGGTGAAATTCAAAATAATAAACCGAGAAAGAACAAAATGCCAACAGAAGAATCAGGAGCAGTGTTTCAAAACAACTTTGATGATGTTGAGCCATCACCAGTTGCCGGGTTACCAGACAGGATAAGACCACATGTAGGTCTTCAGAGACCACAACATACACCTCACAGACTTCAAGGTTTGTTCCTGCTTATCACTAGTGCACATTTCGTACCAACTTGTGTTGTCTATTTCATTGTCATTATTATATTTTACAGGATATGTCCAAATTAAAAATGAGTATTATTTTGTGTCTGTCACATTTGCCTATTACTGTTTTAAAAATTACTTGATTGGACATTGTTCAGATTACTTGTGTGCTTGTTGGATTCATCATATGAGTTGGTCTGTGTGCAAAACTTTAAAGTCAGTCCAGTTTTCGCTGATTTGAACTTAATTATCTACCTAAATGTCTATAGAATGCTAGCTTGTCACATGGTGCATAAACTCCCTTCATTCTAATAAACTCAACCGCCATAAGTTTGTTGTTTTGTTCATTATGAAATTTTCAAAATTTTGAAATGTGTTATATATTTGTTATTGGACACAATACATGTACACTTTGTTGGTATCTGTAAAATACAATCAAAATCTGTATTAAAATGTACTGTAGTAGCTATACACCTGTAGATATTATTTTGATGCATAAAATGTCATTCAATGCGATAATGCCCATCATTGAAATTTAATACACTTGTATGCAGCTTTTATATTGAAATATATTTTTTTAGCAAATATTCTAATACTGATCTGGCATCCGAATATTCGGACATACGAACGAATATTCAAATACATGTATCTGAATATTCGTTAAAATCCCTACTATTACCCCTAGTATATTTGTATTTGATTTTTCAGGTTTAGGGCAATATCAAGGTATTAGACAGATGGAAGAGGATGGAGATGGTGATGATGAAGACACTGAACCTGAAGATCCTCCAATTAGAGGACAAGGTCATGTCCAAGCTCAAAATGATGACCCAATAAAGCAAATGATGGACTCTCTGATGGGTGTTGGACAAAATGACCAATTGGCAAATAATGATGTCTTGTTTGGTATCGGACAAAATGACCCACTTCAAGCCCTTCTAAGAGAACAGCGAGGTGAAAGGGTTGACCCTGCAAGAGATCAAGGTGGAATGAATGGTGGCTGGTTTGGTCAAAATGACCAATTGGCAAATAATGATGGCTTGTTTGGTATCGGACAAAATGACCCACTTCAAGACCTTCTAAGAGGTCCTCAAGGTGAAAGGGGTGACCCTGCAAGAGATCAAGGCGGAATGGATGAAAACAATGATCCTTTAGCAGTTTTACTTGGAGGGCCAAGAGGGGGAGTGAATGAGGAACATAATGACAATGATAATCCATTTCATTCAATGTTTGGTGGGGATGGGGATAATTCATTTGATGCATTTTTCCAAAGGATGAAAAATGATGGAAACAATGCTCAAAGAAATGCACAACAGAGACAGAACCAGTTGCTAGGACAACAAATTGACCAGGGAAATGACCCGTTCCCTGCTATGTTTGGCGGAAGGGACAATGGTGCAGATGCAATGTTTGGTAGAATGGGTGTAGATCAAGAACCTGGAGCGGAGAACAATGATGAAAACCTGGACAAAGCCATGAATCCACAAGCAGATGTAAATGAAGGGTTTAGGAAAATGACACAATTACTTAAAGGCAGTGGTGAGAAGAGAGTTCGTCGCAGACATCGTGGATGGGAATCAATGTGGGATCCAGATGATAATCCTGTTGTAAGTGATGGCGACGATGCTGCTGATGATCCACTTGCTTCATTGTTATCACCTTTAGGAAGAAATGGTGGAGGAGAAATGTTACAAGCTGGTGCAGGTGATAGAATAAAGGGGGAGGAAGGTGAAAACAAACCTGATTCAGGCCATGGCAGAAACCCCCTTCATGCCTTACTGAGTGGAAGTAATGACAATGCTAATGGAGGGAATGCATTGGTGCAGAGAACATTGCAGACAATGTTTGAAGGATTACCAGGTGGGTAAACATAATTCATTGGTTGCAACTCTTTCATTTAAAACTATTTTTTCATTCGGTATACAACTGGTTATGCAACCAGAATTTACATCCCTCGATGAAGTTCATCTCCCCAAATTATGTTGGTTTCTTTTGGTAGTTGCTTGATTTTAACTCCATTACTTTCTTTGGTCTATATTTTTTTACTTGACTTATAAATTGTGCTGCCTAGAATAATGTGATGTCTAACTGATGGTAAACTGTGTTGTTGTATAATAACAGTCAGATGCTGAGAGTTTGTTGAAATCTTTCTGCCTGCTTCTGTATGTGAACTGAGTTATAACAAGAAATATCTTGAAAAAAGACGGGTTTTTGTATTTGAATTTGAAGGTTATGATTTGTTATGCAACATAAAAATGTTACGATTGCTGGTCACTCCATATCCAAAATGGATTTCAGTAAATTCACTGAAATTCAGTGGATTTTGGTAAAATAACATGCCCCTTATCGAAAGGTTAACCAATCTGCTTTAAGGTTACGTTGTTTGGTTAAAGAGAAGTTAGTTTAGTGGTTATAAATAGTGATGGATAATTGGACAAATTTCATAATCGATTATCGGATCAGTTTGAAAACTCATAATCGATAATCGAATCGGAAATAATTGAAATATTTAGATTTTTAGTATGCTGACAGAATAATTCATCTCTTTTTTAACTACATGTACATTTAACATCATCGGGGTTTTACATAACTCTTATATCATAAGAACATTTTATCGTAATAAAATAACACTTCAGTCACAATTTTCGATTATAATTGATTATTGTAGTTCAGTATCGATTGTCGCCGACGTCAGATGTCTAGCGACGATTTTTCGATTATTTTCGATAATCACGCCATCACTAGTGGTTAACATAAGATTTGATTGGTTTACACAATACTGATATGCAACTAACAAAGCCATGTTAGTACAGCTGCGCCGAAACAATTTACACCAAACTCATGATATGCAGTAGGTACCCTATATAAGGAATAATTTTCATCTTGAATATACTGTCCAACCATAACCTTCAGCACCAGTCGCAGCCAGTTACCTGCTCATCATTATATTCACTGGTACTACAGTTGAACCTCGTTTATTCGAATTCATCTGGTCAGAAATTCTATTTCGAATAATTAATGGTATAGAATGACTCTTTACAAATTGACATGCCTAAGAAGATACATTACGACCTGATATTTATTTCGGATGACACCAAGTATTGAGATAAACGAGGTACTACTGTGTCTAGAAAAGTTACTGTAACAAATAATGACTATTTCAGGTGGAGATGGACAGATGGATCCAAGCCAAACAGATCCTAGTCAGTTGATGAAGATGCTGATGGGGTCTGGTGAGGGTTCGGGTCCTGATCAAAGGAGAGCTGGTCCAGTGGGGCCCAGGCTAAGTGGAATAGATTTCATCGGACCCAATCTGAGAAGGAGAGGACAAATGGAACCCGGTGTTATGGGGACAGATCCAGAGGCGGCAGGTCCTGTGGTGCCCAGTCAGAATGGGCCAGGTCAAATGGGGCCCAGTTTTATGGGAACTGGTCCAATGGTGTCAGATGCTATGGTGCCCAGTCAAATGGGGCCCAGTTTTATGGGGACTGGTCCAATGGGGTCAGATGCTATGGTGCCCAGTCAAATGGGGCCTAGTTTTATGGGGACTGGTCCAATGGGGTCAGATGCTATGGTGCCCAGTCAAATGGGGCCCAGTTTTATGGGGACTGGTCCAATGGGATCAGGTGCTATGGTGCCCAGTCAAAGGGGGGCAGGTGGAATGATGCCCAGTGGAATGATGCCCGGTCCAATGGGGCCGGGTCAGGGAACTCGTGGTCTAATGAGAGCTGGACAAATGGGGCCCGCTCAAATGGGGCCCGCTCAAATGGGTCCAGGCCAGAATCAATATGCAGAAGGTTTGTTGTGTATTGCTGTATTTAATAAATTGGCTATACAGTAAAAACTCACTTAAAGACCACCTCAATAATAAGACTACCTCAAAATTAAGAACACATGTTTCAAGTCCATTTTCACTGTTTTGCTCTTTATATAACCTCAATTTTGAGACCAGTTTCAAGGGTACCAAAGGTGGTCGTATTATTGAGGTTTTACTGTATATTGATAATCATATTGTTTATGGCTGCGTCATCAGAGACTGGCCTTGAGATTTCACAGCACATTTAGATAATTCTTGAATTTTCATTTTTAAGTAGAAGTTATTCTACAAACGTTCTAATCATATTTTTTGCTTTGAGGCAATGGGCAAGAATGAATTCTTGGATAGATATAGAAATTTGAAATATTTGGGGGTAGTATATAAAACATTAGGGGTGTTTGGTATATTGGTATACTGTAAAACGCAACCAAACTTCATTGGACCACGAAATGAAATGAACATACCGGTTTTATATCACACATTTTTTCTGCTGTCTGCTAGAAAGTAACTGGTTACATACGAAATAAAATTGAAATTATCTAGTCATGAAAAACTAATATAGCAAAACTTAAAGTAATACTATGCTCATTTTTTGTTCATTTGTTTACCTAACCAAACATGAAAAATATATTTCCTATAGTTAAAATATCAATAAACATGCATTTACAAAGAATGAACTCATAATGTATTAATCCATATTCAACAAATACGGATTATTACATTATGAGTTCATTCTTTGTATATAAGTTTTGCTATATACATGTATTGTGGTATGCTTCATGCATATCTAAACACCCCTATTTTGTAACATAGTGTATATGATTATGATATGATTACACTTCCTTGAAACTTTTCAAGTTCTCTGTATAGTTCATTTCGCAGGAGATTGTCACAAGTTCTCTCCCTTTATGCCTTCTAGAGTTTTCTCCCTTTATCCCTTCTAACTATAGTAGGACTAAAGGGAGAGATATATACTGCAGAATGGATAAAGGGTGAGAACTCTGGAAGGGATAAAGGGAGATAACTCATGACAATCTCCTGTGATTCGACATTTGATGACTAAATGTTTGGATCATGTACCACATTTGAATATCAAGGGAACCCTTTGTTGAATGTTTTGTTGAATGTTTCCAGATACAGTTGATCCAGACAATCATAATGATCAAGACGTGATGATGCAGCTGTTAGAGCTGGAGAGAGTGAGAGGTAGGGTCTAAAGTTCTTATATTCTTGGGTATAAGGTTGTATATTGTGTGACACCCTCCAATCCCCTTTGAGCTTTAATTCTGCTGGAAAATAAGTTCAGGTTTGAAGTGTACACAAGGTAACAAGCTGTTTTCTTCTGATTTTGGATAAGTTTGATTCTTGCATTGGAATCTTTAAAATTATTTGTGAAATCTTGAAAAACTCGTGATAGAATATACAAAAGGTTAAATACAGAAAATGCATTAACTCAGGATATGATCAGATGTGAAAAATGGAATTCTGGCTTTGGTCCCGAAAATATCTTTCTTTATTTCAATGTAACTAATGCTGACTATACCTGATTCTGAGAATTCCAAATACTGAACAGTAATTTTGTCCTGAATTGCATAATTGTGCACAAATTATACCTTAAATACCAAATGATCAAAAACAAATTGATCATGTCGATGTGTGATCACTGTGACCTGTGAAAAATTGCTGAAGGTATTAATTTCATTTAATGCCACATGCTGTAATCATCACAATGTGTAAATGTAATGGCGAATTGTTCAATTATTTCACTCAGATATCTTCTGAGTCAACAAGAAATATTGTAATAAAAAATAGCTTTGCATTTATTGCTATTTTTCAAGGTTATAAACTGGTATAGCGCTGTTTAATATAGATTGACCGCAAATAGGTGTATGACTGATCCATGTCAATTTAGGCAAAGAAATGCTCTTGTGCTCTATATATCTGGTATGAATATAAAAAAGTGTTGTCAAATTATGTAAGAAAATCCAAATATTGTCACCTGTAATTAGAAACGAAGCCTGATTTGAGTATCCATGACAATGTGAAATATGCCGTCCGAAGGCTGTTTATTTACATTATCAAACTCCTTTTCTTGAAACTCATTTATTAACTTCTGTAGTATATGATCATTAATATATTATCTTATATATGTGTTATAGTTTTTGTTTTGTATGGATTTGCAGCTCAGAGTAATACAGCACCACGAGCAGATCAAGGTTTACATACTATCATCATAGTCGATGTGTCAGCTAGTATGGATGGTGAACCATGTATACAAGCAGGAAGATTTATTTCTCAGTTTATTGGTGGTATGTGGTTGTAGATTATCATCAGTTCTCTCCCTTTATCCCTTCTAAAGATCTCTCTTCCGTTATCCCTCTATAGCACTATATATTTATATACTGTAGAAGGAACGAAGGGAGACAACTTGTGACAAACTCTTGTGGAGATTTTTTTTTCCATTTCAATTGATAAATGTGAAACTAAGTATATTAGCTTATAGATAGACTAGTTTCACTTTTGCTGGTCAATTAAAAAATGTAGTATAACATGAAAAGTAACATCAGTATTGACTCTTTATAGTATGCCACATTTACAGTAATTGTTATGCAAATACTATCAATGTTTTGGCCCAGTGGGGGGGTGTGGCTGGGAACATGTGACAGATGATTCCCGACAGGTGGGAATTTGACACGCCAAATCATTCTGGGTCCCAGGAAATAGACTCTGGCCAGATTTTATACTGATCCAAAAGAGGAATTTTGACGAAAAATGCTCTGGGTTGGAGATTCAGATCCAAAAAAATACCCCTTTGTCAGTCTTCTCTATATCAATGAATAAGCATTATCAAAAGAAATATTTGTAATAGCTTCAAATATAAAAAAAAACAATAACAAGCAGGGCTTTTACAAGTTTGTCCATGTGTTACTGGTATCTTTCTAAAGGAACAATTATTGTTCCTTTAGAAAGGCATTTTATAATAGCTAATGTTGCAACAACACAGGATGAAATGCGTTCATATATTGTACTTTGAGATAGGGTCAGATACATCTTCAATCATCTTTGATTGCTGTATCTTGGGGTTCTAACTAGTACTTGTGCATAATTTAAGAATTGTGAAGATTTCAGAAGTATTTGCTCTTTATTCAACCTTAATATTAAGACCACCTCAATAAGAAGACCATTTTTCAGGGTCCCAATGGTGGTCTTATTATCAAGGTTGTACTATATAGATAAATAGATTATAGATTTGTTCCCAAAATCTTCATAATAACATGTACAGTAAAACCTCAATAATAATAGACCACAATATGGACCCTTGAAAACTGGTCTTCTTATTGAGGTGGTCTTAATATTGAGGTTGAATAAAGAGCAAAATCGTGAAAATGGACTTGATAGTTGTGTTCTTGAATTTGAAGTTGTCTTATTATTGAGGTGGTATTTAACTAAGGTTTTACAGTATACTTAAGCCACATGCTTCCCTGCTGATAGTTTTAAGGATATTATACGAAAATTGTTTGTATATGCTTATTATTGCTAAAAGTTGATTGTATTTTAATTGATAGTTGATGAACATTGTAGGTCTGGAGGAGATTCAGTTTGAATACAACCAGCATGAAAATGTTGCCCTAGTTTGTATTGGAGCAAGTGTACAAGTTGTTCAACATTTTACAAATAATTACACGCTGATACGAAATGCTGCGGGTATGTTTTTTGTTTTTATATTGCTGTAACTTTGTATAAGTCGTAAAGTTCATGACATCAAAATGTTAGTGAATTAAAAAATAAAGGCCCCCATGATTTTTCTTGTTCACAGAAGTACATTTTTAGATTCTTTACTTTTAAACAATAACGATACTCATTTCCACAATACCTCTCAGTACCAAACTGCACCATACCCCACTGTACCATACTTCACAGTATCATAATGTACCGTACCTCACAGTACCATACTGCACCCTTTCTCACTGTACCTCACAGTACTATACTGTACCATACCTCACAGTATCATAATGTGCCGTACCTCACAGTACTACACTGCACCCTATCTCACAGTACTATACTACACCCTACCTCACTGTACCTCACAGTACTATACTGCACCCTACCTCACTGTACCTCACAGTACTATACTGCACCCTTACCTCACAGTACCTCACAGAACCATACCTCACAGTACCATACTGCACTGTACCTCACAGTACCATACTGCACCATACCTCACAGTACCATACTGTACCATACTGCACCATACCTCACAGTACCATACTGCACCATACCTCACAGTACCATACTGCACCATACCTAACAGTACCATACTGCACCATACCTCACAGTACCATACTGCACCATACCTCACAGTACCATACTGCACCATACCTCACAGTACCATACTGCACCATACCTCACAGTACCATACTGCACTGTACCTCACAGTACCATACTGTACCATACCTCACAGTACCATACTGCACCATACCTCACAGTACCATACTGTACCATATTGCACCATACCTCACAGTACCATACTGCACCATACCTCACAGTACCATACTGTACCATACCTCACAGTACTATACTGCACCACACCTCACAGTACCATACTGCACCACACCTCACAGTACCATACTGCACCACACCTCACAGTACCATACTGCACCACACCTCACAGTACCATACTGCACTGTACCTCACAGTACCATACTGTACCATACCTCACAGTACCATACTGTACCATACCTCACAGTACCATACTGCACTGTACCTCACAGTACCATACTGTACCATACCTCACAGTACCATACTGCACTGTACCTCACAGTACCATACTGCACCATACCTCACAGTACCATTCTGCACCATACCTAACAGTACCATACTGCACTGTACCTCACAGTACCATACTGCACTGTACCTCACAGTACCATACTGTACCATACCTCACAGTACCATACTGTACCATACCTCACAGTACCATACTGTACCATACCTCACAGTACCATACTGCACCATACCTCACAGTACCATACTGCACCACACCTCACAGTACCATACTGCACTGTACCTCACAGTACCATACTGTACCATACCTCACAGTACCATTCTGCACTGTACCTCACAGTACCATACTGTACCATACCTCACAGTACCATACTGCACCATACCTCACAGTACCATACTGCACCACACCTCACAGTACCATACTGCACTGTACCTCACAGTACCATACTGTACCATACCTCACAGTACCATACTGCACCGTTCCTCACTGTACCGTAGATATTTTTAGGGGTCATTTTTCTCCTATGATTTTCCATGTAAATAACTTATTTTGTATTGTTATTTTCAGACACATTGCTGACAGGGGGTCCTAGTAAATTATTTTTGGGTCTAATACTGCCAGAAGTATTACTAAACCATGGTTCCCATGATAACAGACAAGGAATGGGTAAGTAATAATTTAACATAATGCAGAATCAATATATTACATAAACAGTAGTGGACTCTATCTTTGACAGTATTAGAAGTTATAAAGCGGAACCAGTCTGTAACTTTGTGGCAACAAATCAGAAAATTTAAATTGCAGTTAAAAAACAGTAAAATGACAGAAGCTGGACCGAGTATAGAACAGATTATCATTTGAAATAAAGGGAATTTTTGAATAAAATAAGTCTTGATCTTATTCAGGAGGAGTTTATCAAGTTGGGTCTCATGCTGCTCAACCAAGAGTTATTTTTATCTCCGATGGTCAATTGACAATGTCCGAAGACCAACCAGGCCGTGTTCCTGACCCGGAGGATAAAAATATATTAATGGTATGTTATGTCTACTTTTGTAGCACCAGGATTTCACCGTATTCTTACAATCTTTACAAGACAATGATCATAGATAGTTCCCACATTTACAATATTTACCTCCCTTGTTCTGAATTGTCGGCCATATTGATAGGCAAATTTCCTTCTTCCAAATCTTCTTCATTATGCTCATGTGGGCAGTTGGCTCAGTAAGTTAAAGAAACCTGGTTGTCAAATGCAAATTCTCTTGGTATTTTCTCAATTATCACATACCTGTATTTAGGAATTATTCTTATACGGTCTTATCGGTTTTTCCTAACAAAATGGCTGACTATTCAGAACAAGGGAGGTAAATATTGTAGAAGTTGAGACTATCTATTTTGTCCTGTAGATTTGTTATGCTATTTTTAGTGTTTTATTTTAAAAATCACTGAGCTGTTGTTGCAGATTAATTGTGTCCTCAAAAATTACAAATTTTGCATTAACTCAGTTTCTCGGAAAGAATAAGACCCACATCCTCGATACCCAGGCTATTCATAACATATATGATACCCTGGGCAAATTGACTGTAAAAATCTTGTGCTCATGAATAATTAATGAGGTGAAATCCAGCCACTTGATTCGTCGCATGACACACACCTCATGCGATACGGAAATTGCCGAGGAGTTACGGATAAAATTGTGGTTCAGAGCGATCCAATGAGATTGCAGCTCTCAAATCATATTTGCCTGCCATTTTGTCAAATTTGCTGATAGCATAAAGGAGATTTCTTCTTTTTTGTCATCGTACATTTCATTGGTCGAGAAATGCTTATGAATATTCATGTATTACGAAGTTTCGCTAGCCAATTTGCCCAGAGTATCAAACTTGTTTATGAATAGCCTGGGTACCGAAGATGAAGACCCACTGATCATATTACACACACATGGGAATCACTAATGTAGCAGGGAAATCACCTAAAGTAAGGGGGTCCTTATTCAAGATCATTCAAACAAGAAAAGTAGCCATGTGATGTTGCTTAAGTTACTGAGTAATTTTACCAGCTCTCGGATTTCATTGACACCCCTGCAACAAGAGTCTACTTCTGCTCCAAGTGTTCCTTGTTTCAAGTATTCCAGCTATGTATGGTCATAGGTGGTCGGTTAACTTGACTGCCTGGTACTAACCTATTCTTCTGCAATGAAGTTATCACTTCCATGTATGAAGCAGATGACAATGACTATAAATGTACATATATAATTATCTTCATTCAAATTGTTACAGGACATTAAGCATAGTATGATCATTTTGTGTTTAATATGACAATTGTTTTTATGCCCCCACCATTCAAAGAATGCCGAAGGTGCATGAAGTGTTAGCCTTGTCAGTCAGTCTGTGTGAAAAATTGGTTTCCGATCAATAACTGTGAAAGGGTGGATGGATTCAATTCTTATTGGGCACATAAACATAGTATAATAATATACTAAATGTAGTAAACTTTTTCCATTTTTTGAGGAGTTGAAACCATAATGGGGACATCCATGTCATACGGAGTCACATCTAGTGTTGTAATAAATGTGCTAGCATACACTCAAGTACCTTTTAATAGGTCAATTTCTATATTGTCATTTTTTTTCAGTAAATACAATGTATTATAAATCGACTATATTTGTTTCAATTCATAATGACACATACCTCAAGCTTTTAATATTTATACATGATGTACAAAAATGTCCACACCAAGTAGTTACGATAAAATTGATTAACAGAAAATCATAGTGTGACCAGTTTGAAAAGTGCAGCCCGCCTGGCTTACTCACTTTGTAGAGCGGTAGACTATCACCTGGCAGATCCGGGTTCGATACCTGGGTTAGACAGGTTATCTTGTTCCGTGACATTGGCTACGTTCATGGCCGCCACACGTGGACAAGTTGTCAGTTGCTTGTGGAAGAGCAAGTTAGTATTGGTTGATAATTAATTCCAAGAACGTCAATTGGCCCCTCTATATGTTAGGCTTCACCTGTATATGCACTTTAGTCGATAGTTTTACTATCAACATGTTTTTTTTTCATTTTCAGATGCAAAATATGTGCCTCAGTCTTGTACAGTCCACAGCTGAGAAAACGCTGATGAAATTATATTGTGTTCCTGTTGGAAAAAATGTGAACTTAGTAAGTAGAAAAACGTTATTGTAATTAAAGGTGTTTGAGGCATAAGACAACAAATACACGAGGGTGTCATGATATACTTGTATGTCGGTATATTGCGACATACAGCCAAACTGTATTGTTCCATGCTATCGAATCAATTTACCACTTTTTACAATATTTAACCATTGTGTTATCTTTCAAAGATATTTGCTAAGCTTATGGTCTTTTCATTGTTTGTTTGTAAAAATGCTGTTTCAAAATTAACGGAAAAAATTACAGAAATTGATTAATGGGTGTATCTAAGGTTAATGAAGCAATATATTGTAGTACATATTGCCATTTATTGCTAATGTATTGCAATATATTGTGGTACACTTCAGGCATACAGTGACACCCCCATAATCAAATACATTCTGTGATTTTCATTTTTTATAAAAAATACTAGAGTCCGGTGTTATTTCCCTCTGAAGTAATCTTCATAAGACAGATGATAAATGAAACACTGAAATCTCCTGATGAAACCTCTGCATCAATTGAATGTGTACAGGTGAATCATATCTTCATATGTTGACTGTTATATCTTGTGTATATGCATTTGCTTCTGTTGATGTTGTACAAATATTTTCAGAATTTTCTTGAGATTTTGTCACAAAGCACTGGAGGAAGAATTGTCCAACCATCGGAGGCGAAATACATGAGTCGCTCTGTGTTACATCATGTAAGCTTGTGTTTAACCACAGGAGATTGTCACGAGTGATCCCCCTTTATCCAGTCTAGAGTTATCTCCCTTTATCCCTTCTAGAATTACCTCCATTTATTCCTTCAAGAGTTCTCTACCTTTATCCCTTCTAGAGTTCACTCCCTTTATCTCTTCTATTGTATAATTATGTATATATATAAGTGCTGTACATATACTACAGAAGGGATGAAGGGAGAGAACTTGTAACAATCTCCTGTGTGTTAAACTTGCTTTATTAGAAACCTTTACGCACAATTTGAATTCTTTACTAGACTTTACTCATTGAATGATATTGGATATTTCTGGATTTGACATTTTGTTTTATCTTTTTAAAAACAGTACAGGTGAACACGGTAATATGACCATTACCCAGACTTTTATAGTAATTGTAATGTAATGATTACAATTGAAAACACAAGTAATTATAAATAAATAATTACAGTTGAAAACAAACATAATTGTAATGAAATGATAACAATTGAAAACAAAAGTACTTGTAATATAATTATTACATTTTTACAAATAATAGCCTGAGGTCTGATCATTATTCGATTTTCTTAATTTCAGGTTTTGGTTGCTAAGTTGAAGGAAACGAGTGAAGCTGAACCTAATAGAGACACTGTTTTGAAAATTCTCCAACAAGTTACTGCTACTGCAGATGATAATGACGTGGTTAGTGTAAAATTCATTAAATATGTTACAATTTTATCATTTTCAACACAACATATTACTATGAGGCCAACTGTAAAAATAATGCGTGTTTGTGACACCTCTACCCATGATGTTTATGTGGAGTTGTTTTTTTTCATCATGGTCTGTATTCATAAAGCTAATAAGATTTTAAGTAAGGAAATTACTTATCTTGATAAAATCTCCTTAAAATAACACTTAATAAATTTCCCAATATTTAAGGAAAATTCTATAAAATCAAAGGAAAACTTGCAAAACTAAGGGAAATTTTCTCCTTGGTACCTTTATGAATACGGGCCCTGTTTATTTACTTTTAGTCAAAATGTTTGCGTAGATGATTCAAAACCATTTTTGTGCTAATTTAGGTTGATCAGTTTAGGTAATGCAAACCAAAGGTTTTAAGGACAGCGTAATAAAAATGTCTAAAATATGAAAAAAAAGATTTTATAAAATTATGATTAAAATCATTATTTGCTATTGTAGAATGGTATATTTGAAGTGTATCGTGCGGGGGAACCAGACTTGCCCGCCAGAGACCAAAAAGTGGCTGCATTGGCAATGGAACAAATGCAAGGTAGAGTATTATGTTATAATAATGTAGTAAATTATAACTACAGGAACAATTGATAGTGTTGTTGAAGAAAGGTTGATGCTCTGGAGAGGATATATGTTGAGAAGTGGCATTTTAGACACTTTGGTTGTCTTGTATATACTGTGGCTGTTTATTTGTAATTGTTATAAACAATTGTATTAGTCTTTCGTATATTTATATGTCACTCAACACACATTATGTACATATGTTGTGTTACATGTTTATGTGAATGGGCCGGTGGCCATTATCATAAATAAACTCTTATGAATCTTAGTTTCATTTTCTAGATGCTTCCTGCAATGGCTGTATTACATTATTGAGAATTCCTCGGGCCTTATTCATTAACATTTTAGGACTGAAACTCAGATTTTCAATTTGTGAAGATAAATTACCAACTCGTTTCCATTAAACCTAAACCATGAAATTTTGCCAGAACATTTCCTTTGAAATAAATACCTCACTGCAACCATAGTGTAAAATTCAAACAAGCATTTAGGATGTGCATGTCTAGGCTAATGCTAAATATTAGCCAGATAATTAAGTTATTAATTTAATAAACTTACACAATTTTAGAAAGACTATTTTGAGATAATATGGTAAATTTTAGCAGCCAGATTTGGCTTCCTACTTGTGCTAGACTCGATATATATACAGCCAGGCCTCGTTTATTCAACAACCTTCTATCCAAATATTTGGCATCATCTGAAATAAATATCTTCTTTGGCTTATCAAATTGAAATGGGCTATTTGAAACTAAGTATTATTCAAAATAAAATTTGGACGCAATGAATTCGAATAGAGAAGCTTCAACTGTAGTTGTATACATTAATTGTAGTTCCACAGGTGGTAAGATCTCGCACATGCTTGAACAATACATTTTTATTTTTCAGGTGATAAATCTGCTCAGAAGATGATGGGACAAGGAAATATACCAGGACATCAAGGTGGTGGGTTCCCAGGTGGTGCGGGAAGAGGCATGGGTGGCGGTGCTGCAATGATGTTTCCTGGCATGGAGGGACAAGGAAATATACCAGGACTTCCAGGTGGTATGTTCCCAGGTGGTGCGGGAAGAGGCATGGGTGGCGGTGCTGCAATGTTACCTGGCATGGAAGCAATGTTAGGCGGTCAAGCTGGACTTGGTAGGGGAGGAAATCCAGGTGGCCTTCAAGGGTTATTTAGCAGACAAGGGGGTGGGGGAAGAGGTGGACAGTTTAATGACAGAAACCCTGATCAGCAAAGAGCAATCATGGGTATACCAGGTGGTGCTGGTAGAGGCATGGGTGGAGGTACTTCAATGATGTCACCTGGCATGGGAGCACTGTTTGGCGGTCAAGCTGGTCTTGGTAGGGGAGGTAATCTAGGTGGACAGGAAGGGCTACTTATGGGTAGTCACGGTAGCGAGGGCAGAGATCAATTTGGAAATGGAGGAGTACCTAACGAATTCTCTGCACTAATGGGAGGCCAAGGTAGTCTTGGTAGGGGAGGAAATCCAGGTGGACTTGAAGGGCTACTTATGGGTAGTCAAGGTAGCATGGGCAGAGATCAATTGGGTGATGGAGGAGTACCTAACGAATTCTCTGCACTAATGGGTGGTCAAGGTGAAAGTGCAAATTCTGGAATACCAGGAGGAATGTCAGATTCGTCGCGAAATAGACAAAATAATGGTGATCAGCTTCAAAGTGGTCAAAGCATGCAGGGCATGCCTGGTGGACTGGCAGAATTAATGGGTTTAAGTCAAAATGGAGAACAGAACCTTAGTGGGATTGAACAGCTTAGTGGTATGAAAGGAGAAGGTGCCGCCCCAAAAAATGGATTGGATGCCTTGTTTGGAAAACTAAAACGTCCAAACGTCGAAAGACAAAGACATGACTCAGACTATGATGTAATGTTTAGTGGATTCGAACGTGATAGGGCTCTACATGGCAGTGGAGAGCAAGAAAGAGACAAACCTATATCAGAGGCAGAGTTACGGGCTAGACTACAAGGTGTAGTGAATGATGAAGGTCGATTAGTGTATGAGAGGGACAGCCATGCTGGTGCAGCAGTACAACGTGATTGGGCTCTACATGGCAGTGGACAGCAAGAAAGAGACAGACCTATATCAGAGGCAGAGTTAAGGGCTAGACTACAAGGTGTAGTGAATGATGAAGGTCGATTAGTGTTAGAGAGCAACAGCCGTGCTGGTGCATCAGGACAACAAGGACCACATAATGTTAAAATGAATGATGTTCCGAGTGGTCAAAATGGCCAACTTGGCTTAAATGAAGGTATGTTCCCAGCTTTGTCTAGAAGATTAGGACCTTCAGCTGATGGCAGTGCCAGAACTTTACAAGGACAATTGGCTGGACGTGGTCAAGGGCAAAGTGGTGTAAATGGTGGAGCCAGACAAGAAGATCCAGATGACCTTGTGAAACAAATGTCTGCTATGTTGGCTAGTGAAAACAACAGAGAAGGGGACAGCATGGTGCAGGGTGGATTTCCAGGCATGGGCTCTGTGCTCGGAAATCCCCAACAAGCGCAAAGAAGAATGCAACAATTGAGACTGATACAACAGCAACAGAGAAGACAACAAGAAATAAATCAGCCATCACAATTTGGCGTAGAGTCTGTATTACGAGGAATAAATCCAAATCATCAGGGTGAAGGTGATGTTGTTAGGGGTGGTCTGTTGAGGCAACAACCACAGAATAGCAGGGGCCAAGGGATGTCAAATGAATTATTCCAGCAAGGTGGACAAGAAGACCCTCAAGGTGGGTTATGTTAACACAACATTATGCTAAGTTTTAAACTTAAAATGTCACAGAAAAAAGCTGATATTGCTGTTGCTTATCAATTTGTCAATCACAGTAGATCAATAAGTACATTACACCTGCACTTGTCTGTACTGATTTGATATTGAATCATAATTTATAGATGTATCTGGCTCATCTGAACATAACATGTTTGAATTGGCTTCATCCCGTATTGTTGTTATATTGACTAAAACATCTGTAATAACCATTGAAATGTATAACCGCTTGAAAATATATTTTTTTCACAATATTACTAACAGACAAAACTTATAAAATAGCTTGATTGTTAAAAAACTGGGATTTTTTTTTATTTATGATGTACATACATTCTTCGTTAATGTATGATTATTGATGTTTTAACTATAGGAAATATATTTTTCATGTTTGTTTAGGTAAACAAATGAACAAAAAATGAGCATAATATTACTTTAAATCACAGATTCAGATAAGTACATTTGTTTGCCTTAGATATATTTTTAACAAGCATCATTTTAGTGACAGATTTTAGCTCATTTTCATTTGATAAGATGGTCCACAAAAATGTAAAATATCAGGTTTTTCTAAGTTTCTGTGAAACTGGAAGTTCTAATGATAATGTATCCTGCAGACAAGCATCTGCCTGCGCCTGCTTGTGATGCTCTTGTTTAAAATATTTCAATGTTTGCAAACTATGTTAATCTGAATGGTAAGAGAATGATGGTTCATTATTTATCTGCAGGAGCTGGACAGTTTTACAATAGTAGACTATCACAAAGGGACGACAGCAATCCTCGGCAATATTATGGTGGCCAGAGATAAAACCAAAATTCTACACTTTTGACATGTGATTTCCAGGTTTGATCAGCATTAATGTGTTAATTTTTAACAAGTCCTTGGAAACCTATTACATGTGTTGTCATGAATATTGGAGACCTGGAATATCTGTCATCTAAAGGAATACTAGCAGAAAAACAATACTCTGTGATTGCTTGTGATACATGAATACATATTAGCATGCATATGCACGAAATGCCTACTAAAATATTTCCAACTTCAAATTTGTAAAATTATTGTTTTTAGTACATGATAACAGCACTATCTATCGACCACTATATATTGTGTTTGTGAATGACCTTGATGTAATAGAAGCTTCAGATTATTCCGAGATTTAAACATTGAACCCGACTGCGCAATGTACAATCTAAATATAAAGACAACCAATGACAGAAGATTGTTACAAGTTCTCTCCCTTTAATCATTTAGCTCTCTTTATCCCTTCTGAAGTATATGTATATAATTAAAGTGAGATGTACAATGTAGCTACTACAGAAGGGATACAAAAAGGGGGAAAAAACTTTTGACAATCTCATGTGAATAAATCTGGAGAAAGTTTATCTTAATGATTATCCAGTTGAAATATGGAGGAAAAATAAACTAGCTCATGAAAATACTCTAGTAGTCTTACTATCGAGATGGTCTAAAGATGTGGTTTTACTGCTTTGTACATATATGTTTATCTGTTTGTTGTGTATATTCAGATTTATTTTATTTTTTCTGTGATACATTCGAAAATTCAGTCTTGATGTACTCGATTTATTATTTTATGCTTCACTATGATACAAATATGTGCAGCCATTTTTGAAAATAAGATGCATTCATTTTCTGACAGGCTTGTGTACATATTGTGCACTTGCTAGAAATTAAATTGTCCCATTTATGATTTAACAGTACATTTCAACTTATTTTGCATGATTATAGCAGGGGTGTCATTAAATCTTGAAGTAGCAGGAAAATCACCAAAAGTAGGCGGGGATCTGGGGGTTATTCCCCTTAATGATAATCATTCAGATAAGAAAAGTAGCCAGGTGATGATGCTCAAGTTACCAGCTCTTCTTGACACCCCTGTTATAGTGATGGTGAATACAGAATGTCTAACAATGGTTACACCATAGTATTCTAGGCCATTTTGCAGTTAATACTGAACTATATTATTTGTTATCTGCAGTGATTTGCAACGTGATGTGTAGTGGACCCCAGGTCTGCTAGTGTTAATTACTAACTTTATGAAAGTTGGTGTATATTGTTTAATATTGAATAAAGATTTTGTAAAAAAAGCCTTCATCAGTGATTATCTCGAGATCTACTAAAATCCTACGGGCAGCCTTGCATGTAGATCAAGTCAATCGTATACATCTTTTTATCTCTTGAAATTTGTGTATCGTTTTTCTGGTAATGCGAAGTTATCTTGTTTCAAGACAACAGGATGACATGTACAGAGAATTCACAGCGTATGAACAACTCAATGGAGACATCAATCAGGCCAATCCATAAAAAAATGGTCTGTTTTGGTACACCCCTTCCTACTCGTGAAAATGGCCTCTACTCAAGTGATCTTTTGACGAGTCAATGAGAAATTTTTTAAACATGTATTAAGTTGTATTTTGAATTACCGTAAAAAGTAATGCATAAACATTAATTACCTGCCAACCAACGCAACAAAATTTTACTGGATAGGGTTATGCCAAACAAGTCATTTTTCAAGAATGGCCTTAATACAACAAGAATCGTAATATAATTGGCATGGTGTTTAATGACCGTTCAGAGAGATATATACATGAAATAACAAATTATTTCTGCTGCTGTGCCTTCCTCATCTTCTGCAACTGATCCTGCATTTCTTCCCTCTTCCTCTTGGCACGAATATGACTTCCCAACTGAAATGGTAACAAAGTATAGTTTCAATTTTACATCAAGTTATCACTGTATGCACAGAGTTCACAAAATATTTGAAGTGAATAGGCCTGTTGCAAATAGATGGTTCCCACATTTTCAATATTTACCTCCCTTGTTCTGAATGGTCGGCCATATTGATAGGCAAATTTCCTTCAAATTTATAGGGTATATAATGTAAACGATGAAATACTAATCAGAATAAAAACAAATAACTTATTCATTATGCTCTTGTGGGCAGTTGGTTAAGAAAGTGGTTATCACATGCAAATTCTCTTGGTATTTTCTCAATTATCACATACTTGGGAATTACCCTGCAAGTGCTTATTAGTAAATTAGTAAATGGCTGATGATTAAGAAAAAGGGAGGTAAATATTGTAGATGTGGAAACTATTGTAACAAGCCTAAGGGGGTCTAGAAAATTTTCAAACCGATCATGCTATTTCCTGCATTCTGAGCACTTTTTAAGCCAGTTTTTGTAGGTATTTTGTAGTGAATAAGTAGTGAATAACAATACAGATGTTGCATTCCTAACAAAAGACTTGCTAGTTAAGCCGTAAAGACGCCATGGCAAGGTCAGGGGAAATATAATATACAAGATCTTTGGTCTCTAATTAATTATTAATTTTCAATCTAGATTCATCGAATTACACCCCCTTTATAAAATGTTTCACGTTTTTAAATAATTGCAATCATTTGTTTTTAGAATAGGATTTTATAAATTGTGTAACATGTTTAATATTATGCTCACTGAGTCATACATATTCAATGTAAATGTTGTACACCAATTATGGATGTAATACCTAACAAATTACACAAGTACACCCGATTTGTTCCAATATATTATTTACAGTCCCATTTTAAAGACACTAAAGATTAATGAAATATATTGCCGAGATAGGACCTGAAGCACCCTACATCACAGTTTGTAGAACAGCTATTGATACAAATGAATAGCATTATGACAACATACCCTTCTCTTGCAGAATTTAAGTGCTCTTTTATCTTTTGAAATTCTCAACAATTCCTGTACTCTCTTTTCGTAAGGAGCAAATCCAGTTACTTCACGCACAATATCTCTCACATAGCGTGCCTTTTTTGTGATTCTCTGAAATAAAATATGATAATAAAAAACACCATTTGTGAAATATCCGCTTCGCATTAAGTTGCAGGACCCTCTCAGTCTCTTTCTGACATGCCAGACTAATTATCCAGCAAGTTCCCATACCAAGTCCAAAATGGGATTTCTGCAAGTACATCTTGACTCCGGTTGTAGAGGTGCATACCTGTATCCCTAGTCTTAAAGGTAATTGTTGAAACAATTTCCCAATTTCGAGAACATAAAAAGTTCGACTAGGGGCCACTTGCCCCAAAAAAATAGATTTTTTACCATTGCGTCTGTAAAAGTATTTGTTCAAAAAGAACATCTTAAAAAACATGTTTGCTCATTTGAACTCGGTCTCCTCAATTAGCCCCCACAAATAAAGACACTATGTAACTTTTTTCACAATTTAACATTTTTCAGCTATGTATCGGCTTCCAATCAATATCATGTAGTCTCCAAATTCTTCAATAATTTTTAATAGTGAAAATACACACACAGCATTATTAATGCTTTCTCCGGCAAGTCAACATTTCTAAAAACATGAGCTAATTTATGCAGATGGCAAATTGTTTCAATACACTACAGATATTACATGCATAACAAATATTTGAAAATGCTACATATTGACTAGGGCTGGTTTAAATATTACATGCGAAATGATAGCAAAATAACAAAACAATAGATGCTTATGTACACGTCAACAATTGAGTACTCTTATTTAAATGTTACATACATAAAAAACAAAGGGAATAACACACAAAATTATCATTGCCACCACTCAAAATAAATCAGCATCACAATTTGACGAGAGTCAGTATTTCGAGGAATAAATCCAAATCATCAGGGTGAAGGTGATGTTGTTAGTGGTGGACAAGAAGACCCTCTATGTGGGTTATGTTAACACAACATCATGCCATGTTATAAACTTAAAATGTCACAGGAAAAAAGCTGATATTGCTGTTTCTTATCAAATTGTCAATTACAGTAGATCAATAAGTACACTAAACCTGCACTTTTCTGTACTGATTTGATATTGAATCTTAACTTAAATCGTATCATTTTAGTGACAGATTTTAGCTCGTTTATCTCAAAATATCTCGAATATCAAGCTAAATTGTACTACACTGAATGCAAAAAGAAAAGGTACACTCGACTAACCCTAATTTTTGTTTACAAAGCCAAACTTTACTGGGTTTTTTTTCAAGAAACTACAGCTGGTTTTTCCATTACTGACACAATGTTGTGTAGCAACAGAACTATTTGTTGCATAGTGGATTTAACAAATTAAAAAGACGGACATTTGGTGTATTTCAATAAATAACATCAAAATTTATTTTCATCTATGAACATTCACACCTGAATGACCTTTTTGATGACACAGAAGCCAGTTTATAACCCCTAATGACAACCATACATTGGTATTAAAAACTACAAAATTCTACAATTTGAATTTACTCACCCCCTTTCTTCTAGACTGTCTGCATTTTGAAACTTGGGAATTGGGTCTTTTGGTCGATTTATGCCCTTTGTTCAGGCCAACGGCCAAATCATACTTTGGCAGTGCCATATCTGCAATAATAACATACAGTCAGTATTTCATAACTTCAACTAATGTCAAAAGTGTAGAATAAATTACCACTCTGTGATTGTGTATCGTGTTGTCGTGTACTTAATCCAAAATCGAAAGTGGATATTCAGAAGGACTTTCTCATGCTTCACTTTTATCAAACGCCTTGCTAAAACCTAACAAAATCAAATCAACTTGTTCTTTGTTGATTTAACGAGGTCATCAACTAAGATAATACATAGAGTAACACAAAATGATACTGACAAGTTCGGTAAATTGATATTAACGTTCTTGTCTTTCAGAGGTTTCGGTAAAATGATGTTTTGTTTACATTGACATAGGCTTAACAAGGTAATTAAGTCAATTACCATGTGAAACATCTGAATATTTGCTAATTGACATTTAATTGGCACTTCGTACTCATTGAATACCACAACATTCGGTAACTTGTCAACTCGTACCTCAGTCAACTCTAGTCCAAACAATTAGACAACCATGCTAGATCCTTCATGTTTACCTTCATTTTTCAATATTTGTTATTTTATCTTTCATGTTTTACCTTCATTGTCTAGCATGGAGTCTAAAAGCATCTCATCAAAAACGCGTAGCAAAGTCAGTCTCAAATTTAAACACTTCAATTATATTTTTTACCACATGTTTTTCGGATAGATATGTCAAATGCTGCCAAAATCTGATTCAGTTGCATGCACAACACCAATGAAAACCGCACAAAATGGTAATTATCACAATGTGAACAACACACTGTACGTCACCTTCCGCAATTACATAGAGCTGTTCACTCGACTACCCATCAGATTTAAACTCAATTTGCATTATCAAGGCGAGTGTTTCATTCATAGTTTTTGTTGCAACTGTACCATAATTGATTATTTATCAATGTGTCATAACTTTTATTGATGAAATATTTGATTTTATATGCATAAAATCGTCCCGACCAAATTTCGATTGGCACCTAATAATATATAAAAAGTGCTATGGGAAAATGACAATATCCCATATGACTCCACTGCGCATTTGACAGATAACGTAAAATAACATCAAAATGAAGGTAGAACGTGAAGAATACAAATGCTAGGAGTAGGAGTTATATTTGTAGGACTAAGTCAACTCGTACCCTTTCTTTGGTCAACTCGTACCTCTCATTTATATTATTTTTTATTACTTTAAGCTGTAAACTTATGCATGTGTCATAGTTTTTTTCTATCTGTATTCAGCCAGGGCTAGTTGATAGGTAGCCCTGATTCAGCTTTAATTATATAAATATATGTTTGTTTGTTTTGTTTTATTTCTAGCATTAACTATTAATTGCTAATGTGTTAATAACACTATCATCAATCATACTACAAAATCAAGTTACCGAACTAGCCAACCTCCGTAAATCACACAACATACCCAAAACGGCAACAGTAAAATTTTGCCAAATTTGCAGTCCTACATTTCGATGATTAGTCAAATTGATTATGCTTGAGCAAATGGCTCAATTGATGAGCGTCTGCGCGAGCCCTGACTCAACCAGTCATAAAGTTATCGACTAAATAAACGTGTATACTAAATTTTAAAACAAAAGTGAAAAGGCAATCTAAAAATGATTCAATAGTTACGAGAACGTTTGTGAACACAATGCAGGCGGAAAAAGTGCTTGATCATTACATATTTAATTCATATTACAAGTGGCATGTGCATAAGTATTACAAGGAATAGTGTAGATTCCAACATGTAAAATATAAACAAACAAAATCATATTCGGCACATCAAATATTTTCCATCAATTTCAATAGTTTGAGCAAGGTCTGCCAAAAAAATATCAAAACCAAAGGATGCAGTAATGTTTCACACTAAAAGTTCAGACACGATTATGAATTACAATCCAATAGACAACGCAGATCATCATGATTTTATTGATTAGGGTAATAAGTTGGTAGACATCTTACCGATTGCTGTTTGAAAAGGAAGTTGTAAATTCGGAATTCTCGGATTATGGTAGCTGACAAATGCTAGTAAACCGTAACAGTCCGTTATGTTCGCAGTTGTACGTTAAATCGCTATAAATAAAGGGGCCGTTATTTATCTTTAACAAAAATACCGATTTCATATGTTTTGTTAGCGCAACATGAATCTACAAGTTCATGGAAACGATTTATGTGTTTTATATGATTGCGTTTCTATAAATAAGTACAAAGGCCTAAATGGTATTTAGGTCTTTGATAAATACGATAGATCTTTGAGAGATCTTAATTAGAGGTTCACAAAATCATATTTTTGAGGCAAAAATTTTACAGTGTTTTTATTTTATTTTCAGAGCATTCGTGTGCTCGGGAACCCCTTCTAGAGATCTCTCCCTTTATCCCTTCTGTAGAACATTTATATACACTCACCCAAAGTTCTAACGCATCATATTTGAATTGGATATCATTTTCTTAATTCTGTACTAAATGCTATGACAATTCAGATTTCTCATCATATAGCCTTATTTCTTAAAAACCTTTCCCAACATTTTTATTCGATGTTAAGTGCTGACATGCGGAACGAATTATCGAATTTCGGTATTTTTGACTTGCTGCTTTTACTTGGCTGTCTTTCATATGATTTATTTTTCTAATTGTGTGGTTTTGTATTACAGTCGTAAAAAAACATTATGTTTTCAGTGAAAAATTGTCCAAAAAAATAGGGGAGGACTATTTGTCCACTAAAATGAAGAAAAATAGTATGCCCTTTCATAAATGTGTCTAAATTTGCATTTCCTGTAGGACTAGAAATAAAATAGTTGGTACTCCTAATGATAATTAACTGTATCTAACCGTGAACGGCGTTATTTATGTGAGTTTGTTACACGAGATTTCTACGTAAATCCAAGTAAAAATTGTAAATTTTGGGTGAGTGTATATATATAGTACTGGATATACTGAACAAAAAAAAAATCACTAATCTTATTTAAAAATATTTCGTTACTTTTTAGAGTGATCGTTTTGAAATCTGTTTGTCATTGTGACATCATTTATAATCAATTCATTAAACACATTAAATCGGTGAAATGATCAATATTACTGTTTTATTCGATTTCAACCTAGGTAGGGGTCTGTTTTGATATTCTGACAACAGTAACGTATGTGACCACCGCGTGCATTGATGACGACTTAGCAGCAACGTCGCATTAAGTGTACAAGCTTGTTGATATCGGATTGAGGGATATTATTCCACTCTTCAAGTAATGCATCTCGGAGCTCATGGACGTTACCAGCTGGATTTGGGCATCGCCGTATGCGTCTATCAAGATTATCCCAAAGATGTTCTATCGGATTTAAGTCCGGGCTTTTTGAGGACCAGTTGCCTATGAAATCGATGGTGTTATTTTGTAAACACCGATTGTTATCACGAGTGACGTGGGCTCTAGCGTTGTCTTGCTGAAATGTTGAATTGACGCCATGAGTTTGTGGGAGAGGGACATCGTGGGGCGCTAGGATATTCTCCCTGTAGAGCCGAGCATTTAAATTACGATCAATGACCACAAGTGGGGTCCGATATCAATAAACAAGACCCGTCGGACCCAGATCACAACTGACCATACGCCTGCCTCCAGCACCCTAATGACTCATTTCCGTAATTTTTTTTGAAATCCGCGGCATTGAAATTCAGTATTCAAACCTGATTATTTTTTTCTGACTGAAGTCTAGACGACAATATAATGAAGTGAAATTCTTTTCTACACGTGGACTGGATATGTCCACCCGTGCATGCACGCAGAAATGCATTTTGGCCTATTAAGGTTGTTTTACACCAGGTGACTGTCTGACCGATTTTGCAAAGTACAAGGTCAATACATGTACATATATATGTGTGTATTTGCGTATGCGTGTGTGCGTGTGTGCGTGCGTGCGTGCGTGCATTGCGTACGTGAAAATCTCCATTGCGCAAATTTGATTATCAAACGGAACTGTACTATTGTCTTTATATCTTGCCATCATCATATCACTGGATATGGATCACTGTTGCCTCCACTACGTCACGTGCGGGTACAGAAATGGGCCGATCGAATACCTAAAGGACGCGACATATTTCGTTGTGTTTTATTTCTTTCATTTACTTCAATACTATTTATCGTATTAGCTATGTCTAAAACCAGACTTACCGTTACCGACGATAGAATATCATCAAAACCTGGACAGTTTATGGTTGGGTCATACAACACTAAATTTATACTTATCAATACGTACATGAGGTCAGGCTCCAGTTTCTTAGGACGGATCATATGACACAGAGAAGATGCATTTTATTTCTACGAACCCCTACATGAAATGTGGATATATAGCTTCACCAAAGGATCACAGCTGTGCCATTATTATGAGCCATATCAATAACTCGATCATTCGAGTCGACTTTTTTAGGAGTTGAGTTTTCACTGTAAATACAAAAACTGAAATCTCATCAAATGCCTCCTGGGAAAGACGAATTATGGACAAGGAAACCAAGGATTGTAGCAAATCTGTTTGCGGCGTTAGACCCCTAAAGGCTCGGTTGAGTTTTAAAAATGCAGGCATGTTCAATCTAGTCATCGTAAATGCAACAAAGCGATAAGTTACAATATATTGATAAATATATTTTCTGTTATGCTATTCAACAAAGAAGCCATACGACCATACAATAAAGAACAGATATTTAATTTAGACTTGTACAAACTACATCATCTACATAGAACATTTCATATACATGTATATACATATATACACCAAGTTTTCATGTGACTGCATACAAAATACACTATAGTTAACACTTAGTGATTAACCGTGAGTCGATGATGAACAACTGAATATAAAAAAATGTACATCAGTTTATATTATTCAATACATTATTTCTTATAATTAGAGCTTTCTTGTAATATATTGTCAATTTGCATAATATATTTTTATTTCTCAATTGTAATAATTCCAAGAATTTAAACATATTTGGTCTAACGTAATAATATTGTTTAATATACATTTTTCTCAAATCATTAAAACATGGACAGATTATAATAACATGGTAGTCATCTTCAATATCTCCTGTATTACAATACTGGCATACTCTTTCATTTCTATTTATTCTATTTCGGGTATATTTACAAGTATGGATCCTTAATGAATGCGCGGATATTCTTAATCTAGTTATAACATGGCGCAATGAAAATGTAAGAATGCCTTTAGGGTCTAAATAATCTTCATATTGGAAATTTAACTTAAGATTTTTATACAGGTCTAGTACACCATTTCTTTCTTTAAACCAGAAGAACATCTTCAAATCCAACATGCACCCTCGTATTTTGGAATATGTCCTCTGAGCAGGCTGCATGGAACATTAAATATCATCAATTAGAAAGATTTCAATAATATGAATATAATCTACCTATTTAAGCCGGTTACGCATCTACATTTATTTACTATTAATGTATATTTATTGAATTAAATGACGGTCGTTTTTTGGAATAATAATATGACAAATCTTCGTCTGATAGATAGTAATATGGAAGCCTGTTGATTTTATAAATGCTTATCGTACTGACGACATCTGGATAATAATTTTGGTCGTGAAACAATCTACGCAATAGTATTCCAAGTACTGATTGGTCAAATCTGTGGCATACACCACGTGATGCTGTTCCGATGACGTCATCAACAGCTGAGCAATTGAGCTTTGTGAGAGAATCATCTGGACTGATACATTGTTCATTGAGAGCGCATGCAGCCCAAGCATCTACCACTGTTCTTGTCACAGAATCATAATGATATAAAACAAAGCCTGCCGTTGGTTCGCCAAGATTGTTAAATTTACAACTATCTTCGTGAAGGAATTGGAATGTCTTTGGATGCGTATGCTTAGCTACAGACAGACTCGAACCTGATGTGAAGAATGTAAATGAATTTTCTATGCTGTATTGTAAAGCCTGGTCGAGCTCACTGCTGGTCAGTTGTATAGAAGCATCCATCCACCACACCCAGTTATATTCTGATAACAGTAGCTGAAATATCAAAACAAACAAATTATCTGTCGGCCATTTTACAAAATTTACTCGAAGACTTTTAAAAACGACTAAAAGTTATAAGGCAACCGTATAGGTGTGGTTTGGGTACTTGTTCACGTATCAATCAAGCCACGGACCTATATACCATGGTATATAGGTCCGTGATCAAGCGTATTGCTCATGATTTTAAAGGGTCACTCTCACCGACTTACATTTAAAGTTTTTTAGAGTGACCTCCCCTCATTATAAAGGGAAAGCAATCTTACTGACTTCATTGTTATAATTTTTGAAGTGATCTTCTCTGATTATAAAGGGAATTATCGGTAACTTTCTGTGAAATTCGCGAATTTGAGTTATTAAGTAACATAATAAGTGGTCAACTAGATAAGATTAGTCTTACCACTTAAATCTAGTGTAATACATCATAAAAAGGTAAGAGGTGACAGTTCTATTTTCGTAATTTCCAAAATATAATTTTCTGCTGTCCCGGGATGTTATAAATAAGCCATGCACAGCGTCAGTCGGTGAGACATTTAATAGCAGCCACAATTAACAAAGATGCACTCGTATTGATAGTGTAAAAATGATACCCTTATGATAATTGGCTTCCATGCATAATTCTTCAATGTCTCAGGGTTGATATGGGCTGGAAATTTGTCAAATGGAAACTTCCGTACTTCACAGATACGACAATTTCGAAGAATCTGCAATTATCACAATCTTATTATTGGGAAGATATACACTGACCTCCAAAAGTTTCTTCACACTTGAATATTTTGAATTTCGTTATTTCAAATAAAACATGTATGACCATGAAGTAAAAGTATTTATCCCACTTCTGCGATGGATAGTTAAGAATTAACAATTTGCACATCTTAGCAGCAGCATCAATCGGCCATCATCCAAAACCAACATTTGTATGTGTTAATGATCTGACACAAAACAATGAGATAATTTGTTTCTGTACAAATTTATACATGCTTCTACATAAAATTATTGCTGTGTCAAAAAGCATTTTCAATTTATTGCATGTGACACGAATATGAAAAAAATTAACTGCAAATGGGAAGTGTGACGAAGTGTACAGGAACTTTTGGATGGCAGTGTATATATTTTTAGTCTTTTAGTAATAACTTTTAAAGAATGAACAAATATCAAAAAGGGAAACCCACTCGAATACTGTATACAGCCGTACCTAAAAATGTTACATGGTTGCGAATACTCCATTTCAATTCGACGTGTTTCGATAGTTTTGCTATTTCTTTTGTATGCCATTCTTTTCGTGTTTTTCGGCGCAGCCGTACTAACATGGTTTTGATATTTGCATATCATTGTTGTGTAAATCAATCAAATCTTACGTTAACCACCAAGGCAATTTCTCTTCAACCGAACAACGTTTGTAACCTTGACGCGGATTGGTTAATCTTTCGATAAAGCGTACGTTACTTTACCGAAATCTACTGAATTTTGGTGAATTTACCGAAATCCATTTTGGATCTGTAGTGACCAGCAATCGTAACATCTCGGCATTTGTTTATGTTGCACAACCAATTTTTACCTTCAAATTGCGCAGACCATCTTTTTTTAAAGATATTTCTTGTTAAACTTAACCTATTGAAGAAATTTTAACGCATTGTCAGGTTGAATCTAGAATTGTTTAGTTTCAGCTAAAATAAAAGTACAGTACAACCTCTCAAGAGTTACGCCTTTTAAACCCCTCGGTACGCTCCCACACAGCGCTTTGATTCCACTACCGTTACATTCACAGGTATCGGAATAAGCGCCCGATGCTATAGGAGAGTAAACCCTTGGTTGCAGAGAAGAGGTTGCTATGACGGGCAAATTCATAATGTTGTAGAAGAGAGGATGCTTCTCAAGAAGGGGCCACTCTTGAAGGGTTGTACTGTATTTGTTTGTAAATATAACGTACCCGTTTCGGATGATGTGGATACATGCCAATGTCATAAACAACAATTTTGGTGACGTTGTATTTTGGTATAGCATATCTCTTCACCGAGTCGTACAGTTCATCTATTTGTATATTGTGATAGTAATCAGACGCTGTGACAATTACTGGAAACCCGGAGACGTTAGTTATTGGTGAAGTGTAATCTCCTCCAATATGTCGCCAATAAGCATAAGCATTGCCACGTGGATAATTAGCAATATGCTGAAGGTTTCCAGCCATTGTGTCTTCAAACCAATCAACGCAGCCATGAGAATGCTGTTCCTGAACTAGAAGAAATTGTGTACATAATATTAATATTTGAGCGCTGCCATGACAACACCTGTATTCGTGACGTTGGTTATGAAGTCGAGTATATCCAAATAAAAGTTTTGACGTCACAATTAAACTATGCGCTGTGTCCGAAGATGTTTTGGACGCTTAGTTGTGGCCTGGTAGTACGCATTTTTGTTTAGCACAAAAGTAAAATTCTTTGTCAAAATGATTCTATACATCGTACATTGATGGAATTCAGAACTGAATCATTGAAATAGTTGAAAGTGTGTTAACCAACATCAGTTTAAGGTTATACACAGTAAAACCTCAATTAAAAACCACAGCGACATTAAAACCACCTTATTGATAGCATCGTATTTTTATGGAACATTTCCCCCCCAATTTTCTTCGAAATTCTAACTCGAAAATCAGACCACCCATCAACTGAGACCAAGTTTCTTCATAATCAATGGTGGTCTTATTATTGAGGTTTCACTGTATATATATCTCACGTATATTCGACATTTACATGGATTAACAATGAAGCGTGTATTTCACCAGTCAATTTAGTATTCACTCGAACGATACCTTGTGTTGCATTGGTCACATCTTTAATATGACCATTGTCTGTTTCGTCTGTTGAATTAGCTAGATCACTATCGAGTATAGTTTGGAAATGTGTTGGGGACGGTATGTAATCTTCAGTTTGATGCGGTGAGTCTGAGTTATCCTGATCTAATGTGGTATCACGTCGTCCAGGGACTGCAAAGCTGTCTGAGTACATACTGTCATAATCGTTGTCGACTGTTCTGTCATCTTTTCCAGTCAGACCAAATGTGTACAGGAATACCAATATGACCAGGATTGTAGTCACCCATTTCAAAAACACGCCTGCAAATATATCATGAAGCTTATTTATTCGCATACAGTAAAATCGTAAAAATACGTCCACCCTTGCTGCTGGTCTTCTTATTGAGATGGTCTTAATATTGAGGTTAAATAAAGAGCAAAACATTGTAGATTCACTTGCAAATTGTGTTCCTAATTTTGAAGTGGTCTTATCATTGAGGTGGTCTTTAAGTGAGGTTTTACTGTACCTAGGTTTTATCAACAAACAAGTGCAAAACGTTTCTTATACATGTACAACAATTTGTCTTAACCGACACAAATTCATATAGACAAGGAAGGATAAAAACTAGGATTGCCGTATTGTCATAAGCAAATAGGATTGCCGGATTGTCATAAGCAAATAAGATTGCCGTATTGTCATAAGCAAATAGGATTGCCGGATTGTCATAAGCAAATAAGATTGCCGTATTGTCATAAGCAAATAGGATTGCCGTATTGTCATAAGCAAATAGGATTGCCGTATTGTCATAAGCCAATAGGATTGTCGTATTGTCATAAGCAAATAGGATTGCCGTATTGTCATAAGCAAATAAGATTGCCGTATTGTCATAAGCAAATAGGATTGCCGTATTGTCATAAGCAAATAGGATTGTCGTATTGTCATAAGCAAATAAGATTGCCGTATTGTCATAAGCAAATAGGATTGCCGTATTGTCATAAGCAAATAGGATTGTCGTATTTCCATAAGCAAATAGGATTGTCGTATTGCCATAAGCAAATATGATTACCGTATTGTCATAAGGAAACAGGATTGCCGTATTGTCATAGGCAAATAGGATTGCCGTATTGCCATAAGCCAATAGGATTGTCGTATTGTCATAAGCAAAAAGGATTGCCGGATTGTCATAAGCAAATAAGATTGCCGTATTGTTATAAGGAAAATGTGATTACCGTATTGTCATAAGCAAATAGGAAAGAGGAAAGGTTTCGAAATAAAAAATTCCGATCGTATAGTTCGTGTACCGTTACAATGCACGAACACCGACGCTTTATTATACATTTTAAGCATCAAAATCAATGACCAAACACTCTATACCCAGACTGTGTTTTGAAAGCAACATCGTCGAATATCCACGATTGTCTTTTCCGTATCAGTGAGAGAAATGGACCGGAATGGATATCCGAAGAAATACTTGCAAGCACTGGCTGACAAAACAGCGCCAACAAACACAAATCCGTATGTATGTTCGAATGAAAATAAAGCCATATAAAACAGATGACATATTTTAACAAGGGTGGCAAACTGTCACAAAATACGCCCGTCATAAGTCAGAGCTCAGAGTTAAAACAAGACAAAGCTAATTTCTAAAATCAAAGGGTGATAACTCCCGAGTGATATGAGCGATATGGCTTATCGGGTTATCGGACTTGGCCGAGATAGTATGCCCACAAACATTTTCACCACGTTTGGTAAAGATCGGATGAAAACTCTTTCAAAAAGGCTAATTTTGGATAATTCAAGGTCCATAATTCAGAAGTGCCTGGGGCGGTGAGGCTGGTTATCGAACTTGGCCGAGATATTATGCCCACAAACATTTTCACCAAGTTTGGTAAAGATCGGATGAAAACTCTTTGACTTAGAGAGCAGACATGTGGACGCCGCCCGCCACGGGTGTTCCCATAATACTTCCTTTTTTCAAACGGGCGTATAATTAACTATAAAACACCAGATACAAGTCGTCGCCTTATTTCCAGAAACCCGTAACTCAATTTTTGGCAGTTTTGACTTTTTGGTATCGTTCCCAGCTCTTTCCTTCTCTACTACCTATATTGTTCTGGAATGCACATAAAATGCAATTCCATAACCCCGTATGTAACAATTCTCTCCAGGAGGGCATAACTTAAAAAAGTTTTTTTTCTCAAAAAAACGAAAAACAAGCTATGGGACTCTGGAAATAATGCGACGAAGTGTTAGCAATGGAAGATGATTATATCTCGAAATATCTCACGTTACCTCTGTGTCTTCTAGTGACTCTGTGTAATCTTCTGATGAAACAATCCACTTGGGAGTTCATAATCCATATACAGTATTATGTTGGACAGCTGTGCACGTACATGTACATGTGCATACAGATACATGTATATCCTCATTATACTTTACGGGAGTTAATTGGAGTTCAGTACTTGTATTAATATGTGACCACGCGGTTGCCCACGGCAACACTAACTTCGTGTGTAGACTTTAATATGATATTCTCAATTTCATTTGAAATAAAATATCGCATAAATATACACCACCAATGACTCATATCCAAGATGAACCTTATAATGGAAAAAATGTACGGTTTGATTCTTAGGACATATAATATTGTCTCGATTTTAGTTGTACGTAAACCCTCGACTATCTTATATGGTCAAAAAACTGATGTCCGCTGTCTCGAAACTCTTTTCAAGAAAATATATAAACATGTGCCAAAAGTGTGGATTATTGAATGATGACATCTTGACACACTGGTTTTGTTTTTGTCGAGGCAATGAACATAAACGGCAAATATTGTGGGACACCATGATTACAAGTTTAGACATCAATCAACTCACCAGTCTAATTTCCATGTCACCTATTGAACAGTGTGATTTTATCTTAAGCCTCGCAATAGCAACTGACTGTCGAAGTCTAGAACATTACCAAATTGCTTCTTATGTATGCAGTATGTGCTAATGCATAACTATTATGTGAATGTATTAATATGTTCTGGTTGTTTGTTACCTTGTATTTTATCCACACTGATGATGGTCTAGCATTTTCGATTTCGCAGTCTAGGCTTTCTACTATATAGTGTGGAATATCACATGTTATAAGGGCTGACTCTTTCGCTAAGCATCCCATTGGGCTTATGCTTTCGAATTCCAGTTTATCATATATAAGACTAAGTGAGCTGCTGTTAGTGATGGCGTCAACCCACTTACTTACTTATTATGTTTTATGTATCTAATATTAATTGCTTAATATCTGTAATTTTTGGAATGTACATGTGTTTTGCTCTCCATATCTGGAGGAAATAAAGTTATATACCATCGTGTCGTCCACATCAATCAGAAATCTTGAGAGATTACCTAGATTAGCTCGGCTGAACCTCGGATGCGCTAAAATGTATATCCGGAGGAACAGACGCAAGCATATTGCATCATCTCGTTTCATAACTCATCAAATAATTGAGGATTGTAGCCAAAATTGATCTTGACCACGTATGTGTCCAATATAATTGTATCCATACATCCGGCTTTCAGAAACCGATTTTTCGCAGTGTTAACACATTATCCCCTGCATTTTTCTTCGAATGGCAGGGCATAGAATCTATTTTGAAACAGCATTAAAAAAAAGCAAAAGCATCTTCATTATTTTAGGAAATAAGTCGTCTACTATATTTAAAGAAAATTTGGTATTTTCAGTATCAATGAAATCATACTCGTGACCTGAAAGCTATTTACAGTTCAGCCAGTGTTGTGTAACAACTTCCAAGGTTTCATGTTAACTGCAAAATTACATTAAATTAACAAAGAAAAACAAGTAACAAAGTACAAAGTAAACAGTGTTATTGTAAGGCAACTTATCAGGTATAACTCAAATTAACTATTTCTTTCATTGTCGTGTTTACCTAAGTATCGATGATAGGGGTGTTTTATACAACCTTTTCATCCGTATATAACTGAAAATTGGATTTAAACAACCTTCCCACCCTATACCCAATATAATGGATAAACCGATAATGAAAGACTTATCAAATTGGGTTTATAACTCGCATTTGACTGGTAGGTAAACAAATGTTCCCAATAAAACCGTATCATTTGCAATGTTTACATAACAGTGCAGGACATCAGTTTATTTTGTACGAAAAAAAAACACAATTGCTTTAACCATGAACGAGTCCTACAAGCTACAACTAAATTCCCCAGAGTAAAAACTGTACTATATGAATGAATGAATACATGTATATATAAGCAAAACAAAATGTACTCCACGGAGATTGAAGTATAACAACTCAAACAGAAGTTCTCTAACATTTTAATTCACAAGAAAATCGACAGAAACAGCATCATATTTATATAATTCAACATTCAATATGTAAGCTAAACCACCACAATAAATACAGCAAACATATAAAACCAAACTTATTGTTTCCATGGCAACCATATGAAACACATCTCCACCGTCAAACACCCTTTTAAAATAATAGAAACAATCACAGGAGATTGTAATGAGTTATTTCCCCTTCTATATGCTTTCTATAGTATATGTTTATAGACGTATATTGTACTTGTATAAACCCAATTCGATAAAGCTTTCACTATCGATTTACCCATTATATTTGGTATAGGATGGGAAGGTTGTTTAAATCATATTTCAATTATGAACGGATGAGTAGGTTGTATACAACACCACTATAATCGATATTGAGGTAAACACGACAATGAAAGAAATAGCGAATTCGAGTTATACACACTATTATATACTACAGAAGGTATTTAGTAGGGGAGAGAACTTGTGACCATTTCCAATGGGTGAGATTGACACTAGAGTATATGATTCTGCATTTCTCAGTAAAGAGCTTCCATGCCAACTTTGTTGTCGTGAATTTTACCTGTTGCTTCGACATTATTTCAGTTTCTATGACTGTTAGGCGACCAAACCAGTGTTCCTGGGTTACCAACAAGAACTAAGCCATTCTTCTGCAAGCAACTGACAACGTTCCACATGAATCAAAGCAGACAAACCACTATTGATGTTTTATCTTCTGTAAAATTATACTGGAGAGCGTACGCCTTAATTATGGATCCTACCTACAATCTTCAGCTCGGCAGTCAAGTGCTCAATCCACTAAGCTGACCTGCCAGGCCCATGTTACTCAGTGGAGCAAGATGAACACAAATACAACATGAAATAGACAATTCTCAACGTCAAGCATTTTTTTACTTGTTACAGCAGTTTACTTACTTGGTTTAAGGCAAAGTTTAAAGTTTCATAAAGAAGAAAAAACATGAACAAAATCTGCGGTAGGTATAGTGTATAGGTAATATACAATCTTCTGATGATCAGTTACAACGAAATAAGAAAACACATACAACTATAACATTCAATGACACTATTTTGTGGAATTATGAAAAAAATACAAATGCATTAGATTGAAAGAGATAAAATATGGTACAGCTACAAACACGAATATTGAAATAAAAACATGATACAATAAAAACAACAAAAAATGACCGAGCTACGCATGTACTATGTCCAGGGGTTCCATTTTAACCTTGAGTTTACCCTTTGACCCCCGGAAAACTTATTTTGACCCTCAGGATTATGGCTGGAGGATCAATTTTTCTCTTCATTATAGGTACATGTAATTTGGCTTTAAATGATTAAAATGACCTTTGAGATTCAGCACCTAGTCGAACCCCTGTGTGTCCATCAAAAGAATTAATGATCACGTATTAAAAATACCAAGTTCATATGATAAAAAATCTGTAAATAATCGGTTCTTAACCAACATAAATAAGTTAAAAATATGCCATGTACAGTGGACTCTCGTTGGCTGGAACTTGGTGGTGTCAAACTCCCTGGATTACTAGAATCGATTAGAAAGTCCAAATACATTTCTTTACATAATCTATGTTGTTCTATTACTGTTGATACGAACTGCCCAGCTTCAAACCCTTGAACAAATTATTCGGTCCCGTAACAGAAAATGCTCAATAATTTGCACATTTATGTCAGACAATACATTTTCTCCCCTTATAATTGATTTGGCTCAATTGTAACATGTTTGTGTAAATTGTCCAACAAACTATCATCTGTGTAAAAGTATACTTATGTGCACTTGTTTGCCGACAGATCAGTACAAGTAATTCAATTGTCAAACTTATAAAAACATATCCGAGTACAATATGCCGAAATAAAGTTAAGTGTGTTTTTGATTTTATTGTCAATACAGTGTGTACAATGATTACATAAATTATACAAATTTTCATAATTATCTTCATGTCATTATCCTCAATGTTTATATGCAGGCTTGCAAATAAAAAAAACTCAAACAACTTCTTTTGACTAGAAAAAAACTTTACTCGAACAAATTTCTTCAGCACCGGCATGTAGGAGCCAACGAGAATACACTGGACTTTTCCAAATCAAAGTCATCATATAACAGACCATATTTCAAGACACTGACAGTATATACATAGTCTGAAGTATATCAGGAATATTGCACTTTATTAGTCCTAACTGTGCTTCACACACTTATCATTATGACTTGATCAATATTTACAAGTACACCAAGTCATTTGTTTCCTGAAACAAGTCTTCAGATTCAAGGATGCAACATAATTATCCTCAAAGGAAGATACATCCATTAGAATTACCTTCAATGTATGTCAGCTTATTTCATGGCATATATGTTTTATGGTATAACCAAACTATGGTCACCCTTACGTCATCTGCGCAATCACCATCATACTAGTAAAACTGGGATTTTACCAGTTAAGCTAATATAAACAGTTTCATGCTATTGTTTCCTTTTCAATTCATGGCATGTGTTTTTCATTATAACCGATACTTTCACAGTGACAATTTAAATCAGTCACTTTGATATTCAGACACTTAAGTCAAAATTTATATAAAATTTTATACATTCAACAGGACATATTTTGTCTCAGATTTCCACAGTGGAATTCAAGAATTTTTATCTAGAATATTTTTTCCACTCCACTATATTTCACTTAATTCAGTGTCAGTGGATTCGTTTCACTCTACACAACTCTTCTTTATGCAGTGCATCCATTTCTTTCCTTAATATAATCAATGTCCAGGAAAAATGTTCACTTTTCCGTCTTAAAGGTAGATAGTCTTATTTTCTATCCAAATATGTCAAGTAATAATATTTTAGAAAATGGCACGTTAATGCCTGCATACAGACATACTCTTAAACATTGCATAGTAACTTTTCTTATAAGATTCCTGGAACTGCAAAACACGAGTCTGATACAGGTATTTCCTATGCTAGCCCTAACCAGGAAGGCAGGCCATGATAGAAAATACCAGTATCCAACTCACATATTTGTGGTTTTGGGAAACATGTAAGAAAAGTGACAGAGCTGTGTTGCAGATATTGTAGTACATGTATGAAGGGAATTACCACCTCATATTAATGACTAACGATATTTTATCAAAATGTGACTATGTACCTTTAAAGTGGATAATGCTTACGGCCAGCACACTTCGTTTTCCACTCCATGTACATTGTATGTTCCCCTACATATCGTACATGTATCCAATCAATGTTTCCATCAGATATAAAATATTGGAAAACAAACGCAAATAGTTCAAATGATCCATTTACTGCGGTACATAACAGCAGTACATTTGTTTTAATTGAAAAAAAATGTTTCAGCAATTAACTAAAACTCCATTATATAAGTAACATGAAAAAATAAAAATATAAATACTGGTACATTGTATAACAATAGGCACAGAATATGCGTAGAAGAGTATACTGATATGACTTGCTGTACCATCACAAAATCAAAACGACCAGGAAACACATAACAGTTTATTATGTTAATTATATATGTTTCATATGATGGAATCCGTAACTATTGTGAACTGAGATATACAGCAAAAATCAATATGGATCACATATAAACACACTTTGATGGGTGAAAGCGAAACCAGTCTATCTGCTTCTATATTCATAAGCAAATTCAGTCATTGGAAAGTGGGTATGGTCGTGTTTACTATCAACTTATCTTCACTTAGTTATAGTTGTTATCATCCAAAATAAATATCATGTTCCGATGTAAATTCTAAGGTATGTCAAATTGAAATGGGTTATTCGAAACCATGAATTGATCGTATTAAAATTTCGGACCCCATGAATTAGAATAAACGAAGTGTGACTATAGACCAAATTTTCTTTCTACCCTCAACTTTATTAAAAATAACAAAAATGCTAGTACAAAGTAAGTGACAGAGTATTTTTACACAAACTGACAATATCAAGATAGCTGAACACATACACTGATACAAACATCTCAACACAGTTACGGTATAAATTAATGCAAGTACAATGTACCTTTTACTTTTCACATACAAAAGTCACATGTTTAAAACAAGAGGGCCATAGTGGCCCTGCATCGCCCACCTGAGGTACTATGTAACACAGCCTAGAATTTATACATAAAGACAAAGCGTTTTAAGTGGCTCAGGTAGACATCATGGCCTCCCGAGTGTTCCCAAAGCTGTTCTATGATTTGAGCATGTGATTTAGCTTTTAACCCCAAAGGCACAATTGCTTAGAGACAAATATACTTACTAGTCTTTAATCTTTTTAGAGCATTTAGCAATTGGGATCTTCAAAGTGCAATCAATGCTTGTCTATCATTAGACATAATTATTCAACAGAATCCACTAAGTTGCCCTCAAGTTTACAAGGACAATAATTCTGACCAAGTTCATTGATGGTCAGGTACACAATGCAGCCCCAGGCACACCAGCAAGCTTTTTTTATGACTTGATCAACAGACCTACATGTACGTCTTTTCTCTCTCTTTTTTGAGGTGGAGAGAACAGACCTACTTCTTGACCCCACATGGCCTAGTTTAAAATATGACCTAGATTAAATAAAGACAAAAACTCTAACCAAGTTTCATACAGATCACTATCAAAATGTGACCATTTCAGTGTAGGAATGTTTGTTCATGATTTTACCTAATGACCTAGTTTTTTACCCAATCTGATCCACTTTCCATCTTGACCTAGATTTTCATACACACAAGTACTCTGACCACATTTTAAGTACCTCAGAACAAAATTGGCATTTGAAGAGCTTACAAGATTGAAATGATTTCACCAAGTGACCTAATTAACTTAGCCAAGAAAATGCAGTTATTGGCCTAAATTTTTGTTGTATAACACATACGCAGCCAAGGTCGTGTGGAGACTTTTCAAGCTATTTTGGTCGAGGCATCTAGGTAGAATATATGACCTTTCCTAAGCCAGCTGGCTAACTTTCTCAAATACAAAGTCCACATCCCACAGGGATTCGAACCTGAAGTGGTAAGGGGCAAGTTTTGAAATCTGTGGCTAGAACCACTCAGGCAAGGAGGCCTCTCCTAGTCTTAATACAGGCCATGCAGAGAAGGTTCTACACTTGACCTCTCCAGTTTGAACACAGTTTTCTATACTTTGACCAGGATTTAGATCCTAGATGACCTGCTATCAATCTTGTCTGAGAGAACATTTTGACATAGTTTCATCAAGATTGGGCAAACCATGTGACAACTAAGAGAACCATCAACGGAGGACGACAGATGCACGTCAGACTCGGGTGATTACGCACTACGGATACGGAGTGATCACAACAGCTCACACTGAGCACTTCGTGGTCAGGTGAGCTAACAAAGAATGGAAAGTTAAATCGCTGTATCTTCTTGTCATGGTACTTCTGATGGGCAAGAATCCTGAAACAAAAATAAAAACATCAAATTTATTTCAGACTTACTTTGACATGATGAGAAGTAGATTTAAGATTAATCAGTTTTCGTATATGCAGTAAAACCTCAATAATAAGACCCCCCTTGGAACCCTTAAAAACTTCTTATCGAGGTGGTCTTAATATTGAGGTTGAATAAAGAGCAAAACAGTGAAAATGGAATTGACAACTGCGTTCTTAATGTTACGGTGGTCTTTAAGAGATATTTTACTTTTCCAATTAAATACTCCTACTAGTAAATTATTCTTTTATGCCAACAAATACTAAGACAGTCATATAAAGGAGACAATTATTCCAAAGAAGGTAATATGAAGCATGTTTGTGCATGCTATAAAAGGGAGTAATGTTTTAGATGGACTTTTAGCAAACTTTGTAGAGGTTCACAGAATGAATCTCCTTCACAGTGTATGTAAATTATGACAATTAAAAGTCGGCACGGACCCAGGTGACCATGTTTTCGGAAAATTGCAATTATGTTTCCAAATACATTTTATGAGTCAAAACAATTTTAAATTCAGACCATTTGGTTAAGGGAAGACTTTCAAATGTTGCTGAGGTAACTTTAAATTAATTAAAGTATAGTCATGTATAATTCAGCAATTTAGACAAAGGGCTATGTCACATCACTCTAGTGAAACTGGAAGCAATATGACGGTCATTGACCCATCAGTTCCAGAGACGTGATTTTAAAGTAAAAGTACACAATTCAGAATACTTACGAAGTATGTCCTTGAACAACCCTTCCATTTTTTGAATTCTGTTGTCCATTCATTAAATGACTGTTTCCATACATTAACAATTTCACCCTCTTCTGTAAAAATAAAACATGACAAATCTAATATAGAAATTATTCAAATTCAACAGTAATGTACATATAATACTGATTTCCACACATCTGCAATTTCTATGACGTCAGGTTTTTCAGCATACATGTACTAATTTGTGTGTGTGAATTTTGAATTACTATATCTTGGTGAATATTCAATATGAGTGCCGCTGTAAAATTTCCGACCTCTTCTTTAAGTGACATCATTTCCAGAAATGATGTCAAAGGCGACGTCACCATGTACTGACAGTAAGCAATATTCGCCCCATATAGCAATATGAAAACGAAGTGACCATATGTAGTAAATATTGTTTCCTGCTTGCAAATAGTGACATCACATGTTGCGTTTCCTTGAAATGACATTACTTACAGAAGAGGTTGTAAATCCCATAGCAGCGCTCATATATTTTTAGTGATGCTCCACAGAGTTCAAATTACAATGTAAAAATTCATTAAATGACCAGATAAATGTCATCAAGACTATTTTCTAGGTTATAAATGAAAACACACCATTTGTTTTATTCATGGAAAACTTCCAACAGGTTCAGCTATTGTGGCTTGCCATAAGAAAAGTAAAATGTAATCTTATCAAGCTAATAGGAAACAAGATAATCATATGCATACACCCAAGGTAGATAAGGGCTGGGTATTGTCAGCTTATAAGCGATTTGAAATGCACAGCAATTCTTGCAATAAATCGGTCCAGCCATAGTTTGCGAGTACATATGACAAACTACAGTCATACGGTAGACTGAACACTAAGTGAAGTAGAAAATTTCATTACCGAAATACTTTGAAATCAAAATTTATTTGTACATAAAAATCTACTAACCTTTGGCAGGAGTCACATTATAACGTGTCAATCCCATATGTCTGTGACTGGCAGGACAGGCTATGTATGTCCCTTTATCTGTTGATGTAACATTCATTATCACCAGGTCTCCGTTGGTAGTAATGGCAAACTTATCTGGCCGTTCTAGACAGTTAACTCCAGACAAGCAATTTTCTGAGCTATGTTTTGAAAACACCCATATAATATCGTCACTGTTCACTTTAGTTTGCAATGGTAAATTTGCGTAGACACCTTCTGTACATAGAAAGGTGTCTAAGTCTAAAAAATTCCAAACACAAAATCATAAGCAAGATCATACTAAATGTTGAGTGTTAATAATTATTTAATAATTAGTTAGTAACTGAAGGCCACCTGCTTAGCTCAGCGGGTAGAGCACTCGACTTCTAATCCAGAGGTCGTTGGTTCGAAACCCAAGCAAGAGGTGTGTTCTCCCATGACTATTTGACTGAATATAATGCATCCATCATTTGTCCTCCACCTCTGAACTCTGATTTATTTTGAGAAGTTGACAGTTGCTTGCAAAGGAGCAGGCTAGTACTGGTTGGTAACCCATGTGCACTGCTTAGGTCAACCGACTTTCATATAGAACTAAAATACTGTCGAGAAACAGTGTGAAACCCAAAACAAATAAACTCTATAACTGTTATGTACATGTATATAAATTAATGAAAGAAAATAACCAAAAAATACAATTTCTTATACATGATCGTAGCTCAAAATTACAGCATCAGCAAGAATGTTCTATTGCAAATGTAGACATAGACAATTAATTTTATTTATTTTCCTATTAGGCTATATTAAGACAGACAAACAGTGAACAACATGATCACATAATTTTCCATACAGCAATATTTTACTATATGTAACATGCTGATTAAGAACTTCAAATATACATTTGGAGAAGGTCCTAACATGTATTATATTAGAGTTGCTTGCATTCAAATTATGTAAAAGCAAAAAAAATGTTTTATCATAAATACTTTGTGTACATTCTAGTGATAAAGACAAGTTAGCATACATTAACAAGTTTCTAATATTGAATGCACTGTAAATGTACATTGCTAAATTACGTCCAGTGTTCTTATTCTCTGAGTTTATAAGATCAATAAATTTGACCATTCTTGGTCTGATCCAATATTTCCTACATATATATTGTTTACGTACATATCAATTTACATGTCACATTCAATAACGAAATGATATTCATCCTACAATATAAACTCTTGCTAAGTATGGTTGTGTTATTTTTACAACAAAGCTGAAAGTTAAAACTCACTAAAGTTAAGCCACACAAAACAATGTGTCAACATCAATTAGCAAAATATGGTCCTTACGATCTCTTGTAACTTCACTGAAAATCGGGACAATACCGTCTAGAATATAAAGCCCACGAACAGAACAGTAACTCACCAGCTTGTGTCAAATCTTTAATTGATTCCATCACTCCTTTGTTTGTAATATAGCTATAATCATAAGTCCTTCCAATCAATCCAGATTTCACAGACCTAAATAAATGCAAAACAAATGATAATTCTTAAGTTCTTAAATCTATAGTGTGTTAAAAAAGTTTGTTCACAAAATTTTAATTTTAATATTTTTCTCTAAATATTCTTTGCAACTATGTTGCTATGGACCAATAGGTTACATCTGTGTAGGAGATCTATATGAGCACCACTGTTAGATTTCCAACCTCTTTTTTACGTGACGTCATTTCCAAAAAATGTCACATGTGACGTCACCATGTACTGACAGTAAACAATATTCGCCCCATGTGGCAATATGAAAACGAAGTGACCATATGAGTAAATATTGTTTCCTGCTTGCACATTGTGACATCACATGTTGTGTTTCTTTGAAATGACATCACTTACAGAAGAGGTTGTAAATCCCACAGCAGCGCTCATATAAAACTGATATACATGAAAAAACCTGTTTATTTCATTATAGGAAATAAAGTCTGTGTACACAGCATATTTCTCATTTTATTGTAATTTCAAGCTACCTCTTTTTGATATCAGAAAACCTCCCTCATTCCTTTCATAAAGATGTCATATATTTCACCAGATTATAAAATTTGTGTGATTTGTTTGTGTATATGTATGAATTTATATAAACAACAGAATAACCTAGTTTTGCACACCTAAGAAATTGCAAAATTATACTTACAGGTAAATAGCATAGTAAATGAGCAGACTTGGACCAATTCTAAGAAATTTTCGGGTCCGAATTATTTTTCTGAACTTGTTAAAACTCTTCAATAATGGAGAAATACAATATATTTGTTATGTATCAGTTAAAAGTGAAATGGTAGTATCCATTTGATCCCATTTATCATACAGATAAATGAAATTATGAATGTACAAAAATGATTGGTAAAATTTCTTACCCTTTAATACTTGTACATGTATCAGTGGTACCATTCCATTGACATTTCGTGTTTCGTATACATGTATTGAGTTTGGTTGTCTGCGAGCACAGCTTTGTCAGGTTCAAGTTGGCGACTACCACATCAGTACCAAACCCAAGCAACGTATCATCATCCTAAAATATATAAAAATGAACAGATTGACATAAAAGTGCATCATCTACAAAATACCTTTTAAGAGCACATATTGGGGAATGAAAGTATATAAAATCTATCAGCCTCTTCCTTTACATGACTTCCACACACTGATAATTGTCCCGTACTTCTCAAAGAAGAGTTTAAGTTAAACTGGTATCAGTTGAACAATATGTCAAATTCAGCGAAATACAATCCCTTCCCCATCATTAGGGCTTTCATAGATACAATTGATAGCAATATATCAACAATATACACACTTACAAATATTGATGTAACATTGATGATGGGAAACTACAGGAGAATGGGTACAGTATAAAAGTGTGCCAAGACAGAGTAACATCACTCTGTAGTCAGCTGCTTGTCAAACAGTGCTCTAGTTAATGCCATATAACATAATAATGTGAAGTTAAAAATATGGTTCCATTACCTATATGATATCTTGTTATCATAAAACAGGTTGAAAATATAATTATGTAGGGCATACACACATAAACATACAGAAATAAAGAAATTAATAGTCTATTAAAGGAATGAAAAATATAATTGACATATCAATATATCATCGGTACTTGTCATTCGATATAACAATATTGTTGGCATGCACAAATTTGAATCATTGACAGCCCTACCTACTATACTGCTACACAATGCTGTTTCAGAGATGATATTACATGTTTCAGGCCAGGTCGTAATGAACTACAGTAAAACCTCAATAATAAGACCACCCTTGGAATGCTTGAAAACGTGTCTTGATAACGAGGCGGTCTTAATATTGAGGTTGAATAGAAAGTAAAACGGGGAAAATGGACGTGAAAATCGTGTTTTTAATTTTGAGGTAGTCTTATTATTGAGGTGCTATTTAAGTGAGATTTTACTGCTTACCAGAAACTTCATGTCCCATACAGCGTGACTTGTGTTTGGAACAGATGAGAATGGACGGTAAATAGAATTAAGCTCAGTGATGAATGGAATGGGTGTCTGTGAACTAAAATTCTTCATAAAGATGTCATATATTTCACCAGAATCTAAAATAATACAAAGATTTACAATTATCGAACTGGCAAGATACATTCAGATATCATAAATAGAAACATTATAACGTTACAATAAATGCCTACAACTATACAGTCGGACCTCTTTCATTCGAATTCATTGGGTCTGAAATTTTATTTCGAAAAATACACGGTTCTGATCAGCCCATTTCAATTTGACTTGCTTTAGACGATACATCAGGATCTGGTATTATTTGGGATGATACCAAGTATTCCGATAGATGGTTGTCGAATAAATGAGGTCCGACTGTACTTGATAACAAATCAGTTAAAGGGCTCACATTATTCTAAAGGGCACACATTATTCAAGCAAGAAATTACAGCCGGGTATCTTCATTTAATACATAATATGACATGCATTGTGATATTTGTCAATAGTACACAACACACATTACAATTATATTGAATATTTTACCTTAATTTTTATTTAATAAATTTAATAAATATACAATATCAGATTTATGACTCGGAGGTCTTTTCCTTTTAACATGTCTGAGGAAGGGTCAGCATAAGGGTTTATTTCTTTTCTTGGTATATAACTACTTATATATACCTACGTCAATAATATAATAATTTGACCTTCCAATGTAATAATTTGACACACATATACTATTTAATCACTTTTGATCAGTTTTCATGTAACTACATGTACTTAGATCTACCTACGTCAATAATATAATAATTTGACCTTCCAATGTAATAATTTGACACACATATACTATTTAATCACTTTTGATCAGTTTTCATGTAACTACATGTACTTAGATCTACCCATACACTTCATGTATAGGTTTATTCTTGGCATCTATTCAGGTTTATGATAATACAGAAGTTAAATAAATATACATGTATCAGTCCAGCACCACAAGAAATACAGTGCAGCACTTTTCTAGGTGATCATCATATGTTTCCACTGTTTATTAATTTTGACCGAAAACATGATAAGCAGACCTTTTTGTACAACCATTTGAGCACTGCTATGGGATTTACTACCTCGTCTGTAAGCGACGTCATTTCAAGAAAATGTAACATGTGATGTCACTATTTGCAAGCAGTAAAACAATATTGACTCCATATTGTCACTTCATTTTCATATTGCCATATGGGGTAAATATTGCTTACTGTCAGTACATGTTGATGTCAAATGTGACGTTGTCTGGAAATGACGTCACTTAAAGAAATGGTTGGAAGTCGTACATCATTTGTTCATTGTAGGTCTTAACAGACTGAAGAATGGTAAGAATGAAGTGAAACAAAAGTTAGTTAATTTAAAATTTCACACTCTTCATATTGAAAAATATAACCAATAAGACAGCATGTGAGTGTACATTGAGGGTTCAGTGCACAACTATTGCATCCTCTATATAAATACACAAGAGTTGAGATAGTCTTGCATTGAACCCTCAGCATGTACATATAACAAAACAGATAAATAACGGAAAAAAAGCTCTAAACCTGATGCAGCATAAATGTTTCTGCTGATATCTCCATTACTGGAATTCACTTCTTTGCTTACAGCTATCTGCAGCAATTGCACGCCATTAATGTAGTAAACTGGACGTCCAAACATTGGCTTAACACTTTCATACATCAACTGATATACGGAAACTTGGTCTTTAAACACATCCGGGTTTGTTTTGTAAGCGGGACACTGAAAAAGTTACACAGGAAAATCATTACATTACAGCAATATGTTTGTTACAGTGAAAGCACAACAATACATCCACTCTTAATTCTGAAGAAAGTTGGTCCTAGATGCAAGTTGGATGGATTATGGAAAAGATTTGATAAACTGTCCATGAAAATAAGGTCTTTTCAAAGTGTGGCCTTCAAGAAAGGTATTATTGTATTTGCACGAAATAATAAGCAGCAAATATATTTATCAACAGGAAAATGCAAGAACATTTTGAGTTAAATGACATATGTAATATCTCAATAACAGCCAATCTCTCTTATGCAACAAACTCTTCAGCATTGTTATCAGTTTTCCTGCAGTAAAAGTTACACCCTTTAACCTCTCTTGCGCAACAATCTTTTAACAACAGTCAAAAATTGAATCTTCCAAATGGTGTTGCTCAGGAGAGGATGTATGGTAATAGTCGTGTTTTGCTAAAAGTGGGTTTTTACCCGAATACATGTACATACAAAATTTCATTTTAGACCCATTGCCATTCAGTCCGACGTTAAATCACTTCTTTGTTTTCATTGCAATTCAAGCATGATGTTAATGGTATATTGTTGTTTGTATCGCAGGATTAGAGGGAAAACACAATATTTATACCAATCTAGAAAATCTCAATTATATCAAAACTCAAAGTCCGAGTACATGGAAGTGACTGGCTTTTTAGCTTAAATTTATTTATTTTACATCGATTGTGAAACAAGTTCTTACAACTTAAACTGATCACTCTCGATGACTGCTTCCTAGCTACCAACCAGTACTCGCACCAAATTTAGGGATTGTGAAATTCGTGATCAAACCCCGCCCACCGCAGGGCTCGAACTCACAACCTTCGGATCAGGAATCAGACGCTCTACCCCTCGACCACTGTGCCTCCCTTCGACCACTGCGCCTCCCTTAGGTGACGCTGTGCAAGCAGAATCGCTGAGGCAAGTATTGTCACTGTTTAATAGTGAAGCATACAAAAATGCATTTCTGTGATCGAGGAAAATACGCTGGCTGATATGTTTGTGACATTCTTGAATTTGTGAAATTTCAACATCATAAACTTGATGACTTATCCAGCATCGGGAGAGACACAAACATGTATAAAGAGTTACTTACATCATCTAATCTAGGATTTGGTGTAAGAGAGCTTGGCAACTCATCCCAAACGTCGTGCGCCTTTTTGTACTGGTAACTTCCACGAAATACACTGTCGATATCATTTATGTCATAAATACAGATTGCAGAGGCATTCAGATTTGCACTGTAAAAGAAACAAATGCATTTAAAGACTAGGTAATCAATCATTATACATTAATAAAGAATAACATAACACACAACATATCCACAATGACAGTGCAACCTGTCTAGAGCAGCCCTCTCTTGATCAACAACCCGCACATTTTTTTAGTAGGAATAATTTTTCAATCAATTTAACCTCTATAGAACAATATACTTTCAACAACAGCCAAAATTTGCCTCTCTCAAAGGGTCTAGGGGATGCACTGTATTTTCACAGTATTTAAAGGGCACTTAATTCTAAATTGTTTCCATATTCTACCCCAGACTAACTGTAAACCTTATACGCCTGGAATATTTCTTTACCCCACCCCCCTCCTGGCAAATTTGCTTCTAGAATTTACAAATTTCTTAAGATTGACCTCTGAGCAACAAAAAATCCATTGAATCACAGCCCCGAATAGCTATTATAAGCACAAATTAGTGGATATTTTGCAAGTCAATGAGTATTGTTACAGATAAATAGTTAAGTATACAAAATTGCAGTCTTCTAGTGAGGAAAATTACGCTGGCAAATATATTTCGGACATACTTTATTTCGCGCACTTCACAAACACTTCCACATAGTGAACTCTACCTCTTACACAATATTGAATAGAGAATGTGAGTCCGACACTGCCAGTGTCTCAGTCTGCCAGCTGAAATTCAACGATCTTAAAACAAGATTTCGGAAAGTAAAATCCAGGAGAATTAACGATAACACATGAAATAATGTATGTATTATCATTTCACATACAAAGTAGATGACAATGTTCAAGGTCAAAACTCACCCTTGCTTATAGAATAAGGCATAATACTTGTCGTCTCTCTCAAAAACATCATCTGAAAATATATAGAGAGGATCTTACAGAAGTGGTAATTTTTATTGAATTGATTACATGATAAATTTGAACATGAATATAAAATTCTATTTATGAAAACACAGCAGAAACTGCTGATTTTCGTCAAAACAATACCTTGACCTCCTACATGCAAGCAAAGCATTGCGTGTGTACTTTGGTCTTTGGTAAACAAAAGCTGACGCAACAAAAAGTAGTTCTGACAGTTGTCTTATTATTTTGCCAACCACACGATATGAATCCAAATGCTTACATCACATATCATATTCAAAGTAACAAGGCATTAATTTTCAATGAAATAAAATTATATACTTAGTACAAAATAAAAATTTAACAATGTCAGCATCATTTGAGCGCGCCTACGTCACGCTTGTTTTGTTGTGACATCACGCATGTGAGTTGTTATTTCACTAGTGAATGATCGAAAAGAATACATGAGTGTTATTATCATCCTACATTGTATGCTATGTTATAAATTTTATTCCTATAATTACTTACATATATCATTGAAATAATACGGTGAGACCCCAGGAAGTGAACATACAAGCCTCGCTTTCTGAAATGATAACCATTTCTTCTTCGATGCCGTCGTGTGTCCGCCACCAAGATCATACTGAAAACAAAAGCATAAAAATAAAGTCTTTTGTTCAAACTTTGTATGCTAGTGTAGTAGATATACACCATTGTTCAAGAGTACTTGTTTATGGTCGCCAGTCGGTTGGCCAAATCAGTGTTCCTGGGTGACCAAACAGTACCAACCTGGCCCCGATCTGCCAAAACATCTCAATCTGAGCTAAATCTCAGCTCAAAAATTGTCTCAAATAGTTAAGATTGTACATATCTTAGAGCAGACTCAAATACGGTATTATAAAACAAAAAAGATGAGATGAGTTTTTTTCTCAAAAATATTTCATTTGTCTCAATCTCAGTCTCTGTTTGAAAATTTTGTAAAAAAAACTGACGCTAGACATCTGACATCGGCGACAATCGATTATGAACTACAACAATCGATTATAATCGGAAATTGTGACTAAAGTGTGTCTTCAATAAGAACAATATTATATACCGGTATATTCAAATTTTAAAGTTATAAACCCGGATATACTTTCAAATATTAAATTGATTATGAGTTTTCAAACTGATCCGATTTGTTTATGAAATTTATCCGATTATCCAGTAATTATCTCAGTCAAATCAACAATGAGATATACGCCTAAATTGAAGTGCGAACCAATGATCGGCAGACTGGCTATCAAGTGTTCTGCCAACTGAGCTAACCAGGTGGGCAATCCCTAATTTCAGAATTTAGATCATCCACAAATGTGTGAAAACAACCTCACCTTGCAAACTTTAGCCACTCGTGCATAAATCTTGTCGTTTCCCTCGACTGCGACTTCTCGGAAGAAAAACTTCACAGACTCCGAATCGTCAAAGGAACCAACAAACTGAGGAGCTAATGGAAAAAAAGCAAAAATGATAAGTTATATAAATGTTCAGAAATATATATATTTTTTTGAAAGTTGTTAATTTAAAAAAAGCTGCATCAATATCCATTAAAACAAGCTAAATAAAATCCAAATAACCAAACAAAAGTAGCACTTAAGTGGGACATGTTTGGTTTTTCAAAAATACCTACTAGTCATTAAATATACAGTCAGACCATATGCATTTAAATTCATTTGATCCAAATTTTATTTCTAATCATAAATTGTTTATAACTAGCCCATTTCACTTCAACATTCGTAAAAAGATACATCGGGACCTCCCCGCTGAAATGACCATTGTCATATCAGGACTGACCATGATCAAACATGGTCAACAATGATTTGACTATGAAAAAACATGATAGCTGACAATGAAGATTTTTGACAATGAAATAGTCCTGATCTGACAATATTTTGACCATGTCCTAATCATGGACATTTACAACCAACTGATTTGACAATGATATGATCATTATCAAAACATAGTCACAACAAAACATTGATTTCTCCATAGTCATATCAGAGTCTTTTTATTGTTGTTTTAACTGACCATGTTTTGACCATAGTGTGTTTCATAACCATAACATAGTTAAAACATAGCCAGTGTGAATTCAACAGCAATTTTGTGATGAAAATTTAAATGACAATGATATAGCCATGCTGCTGTTTTGATCATGTTCAGATCATGGACATCCCATGCAGAAATTATTTGTATTTAAATGTATTTTTAAGTCCTAATAATTCCTTAGAATTCTTAGCAATAAATACCATGTTTTCTCATTTAGAGAACATTGGAATTCTTTGGAATAGAGGGTCCTAACAAATCCTAAAAAATCATAAGATTACTTTGAATATTTAAGTTGGAAAAGTATGGAAAAGATAGGAATATTAATCCAAATATATTTCTGGATTGGAAAAGTTATTACTATTTAGGAATTTAAATATTCCTCTGAAAAATGAAAATCCATACATTTGGATTAGTTAGGAATTTAGCATCATGACGTTGAGCAAATTGGATATCTTATTACAAGTTAGAAATTTAACGGTTTCCTTTTTCAGATTTTGGGCAGTTTAAAATCCTATGTTTTCCAATGGTCTTCATTTATATGTGCTAGAGGAATACTTTATTAATATATGTATACATGAATACTTAGTAATTTGTATATAAAGAGTACATGTACATATCTGAACAATAAATGTCAGACTTTGCAGTAACTATTTAGTGTGGTGATTTTGAAGTCAACAAAGATTTTCGCAAAATAGTTTGTTTCTTAACTCTGATTAACTGACACACATTCTCTTCAGTGGATTTGACTTTGTTAAGCTTATATAACGGAAGTAAACAAACTGGAGAATGCGCGACTGGAATTGACATATTTAGAAGGAATTGTACTGAATTGTAGAAAAAAATTTAGTGTAAATTTGTCATTCTATTGTTTACTATAATGTAACATTTTAATTTGTCTAAGGGTTTCAGTTTTCAGTGATGGTGTATTTTTACAAAATTTGTTTATTATTGTCATCATTGCATTTTCAAGTACCAAGTATATTTGTTCATGAATATACATGTAATTATAATATATACCAAGTTTTATTAATATTTAATTAGGTTTCCCCTGCGAAAATTAACATTGCTGACCATGGTTAACCATGAACAAACCTGGTTTGGCTATGGTTAACCATGGTTAAACAATCATGGTAAACCATGTTTAACCATGGTCAGTCTTGAAATTAGACTGACCATGGTTGACTGTCATCTGACCATGGTTACAAACATTATGGACATGGTTAGCTATGGTCATAACCACTCACTGTGAGTGCCCATGGTTGACCTTGGTTGAATTAATGGTCAGTGTTAATCATTTACCAATAAAAAACTGTTTTATATCCTTAAGTAATAATTATTCTAATAAAGTTAATAGATTCAAGACAAAATTATGTGTACAGGTATATAAGTTCAACGAAGCATTTTCTACTTTCACTCAATTTTCAGAGACATTTACCATCTGGTTTTTGCAAAATTTAATTTTCAACGGAATGCTACCTAAATTTTACATACTCATGATAAAATTGGAATTTGCAATTTTGCTTATTTCTTTCAAAAGTATGATCTATTTATGGCAAATGTAGTTCATTGTAGTTGTAAAACATAAGAAAATTGACATTGTTACCAAATTATGTCACTTCCAAGACTTAAACTAACATTTTTTAAAAATATTTTGAAGTATTTTAGTAAATTACCTCCCTTTATAAAAAATTACATACAGTATAGGATTGCCTAGAATATTATAACTTGCAACTGCTTTAAAATTAAATTTAACGTACATTATACAATTTAAAAATAGTTTTAATTGTGTTTTAAGTTACCATATATAGAAGGAAAATTACGTAACTTTATAAACTGAATACTTTATCAAATGATGGACTGAAAAGAGGTGTTTTGACTATGGTTCATAATGACCCTGATTTAACCGTCAAGATGACCATGTTTCAAACATGGACGACCATGAACGTTAAATGGCACAATTGCCTGAACATGGACAACCATGTTTTGACAATGGTTCATAATGATCCTGATTTAACCGTCAAGATGACCATGTTTCAAACATTGACGACCATGTACGTTAAATGGCCTATTGCCATAACAAGTTTGACCATGTTTTGACAATGGTGCATTATGACCATGATTTAACTGTCTGGATGACCATGAATTAGCAATTGTATGTCGATGTTTATATCATTGTCATGATAACGTCATATCATTGTTAAAGCGACCATGGTCAGGAATTGTGCCATTTAACGTCCATGGTCGTCCATGTTTGAAACATGGTCATTTTATTGTCATAACAGGGGTCGAACATGATCACTGACCATGTTTGAAACATCAGCGGGGCTGATACTGAGTACATGTATTCAGATAGAAGGTTGTCGAATAAACGAGGTCAGACTGTATAACCACTTTTATAGACTGTACATTTATCTTGTAGTGGACACCTTGTAGTGGACACAATGTTTTACTCAAGTCGGGATGCTAATGTTGATTTTATTGTTCATACAAGGCAGAGCTCAGGAATAATTTTACAGTGATTGTAAAGATATATTTGATGAACAGTAGATGATTAATGGAAAACCCATGATGGTAACTAGAGGCTATACATCCGCAGAGTCATAAATGCTAGAAGCTACTGATACATACGTTTGGTTGCCATGGCAACATCACAAATTATATCAATAACATTGATGGAGCAGAATATCAATGTAAAATCTACATACGCGGCAGTCTCTGAGATTTTTGGCCAAAATGCACTGAGCCTCGGATTGAGAAAAAGCAATAAAGATGAAGTCATGTTTTTACATTATGGCGACATGTTTTCACATTAATTGCAACAGCTAGTTGAAACATTTCAGTAAAAGATTTATGATTCAGTGGCGAGCAGAAGCAAAACAATTACTGTTCTTGTTGTTGAAGCCATTCAAGCAGCTAAGAACAATTAAGCTAAGAACAATTAAGCAATGAGTATGTCTATGTCACACTTGTTTTGTTGTGACGTCACACACACACACACGGGTTATTTCACTAGTGAATTTCCAAACATAATACGTGACTGTTATTACCACTCTACAGATTTCCTAGCACCATACAGTCATACAAAATGCCCTTGTGTGTCGAAGACCTGCACAGCAATAAAATGTCCACACGACCAATGCCTACCAATGACATATTATTGCAGTTGTACATGTATTTATTTCTATGCTACATTGTACAATGAACAACTACACACTGAATGGAAACATTACGACATACACGTAAAAAACTGTAGTAAATACTTCAACTAAACTAGTAACAGCAACTTCTTGTTATGCATCACAAAACAGAAAAACTGTGCACTGAAAGATGAGAGAATTGTCATAACCAAGACTTCAAGGCCAAAGTTCAACACATTCAACGATATATGCAATCCACTTACATCCTTTACCAACTACAAATAAAAACCCATTGAAGTATTAATGAAACAGCTGTTATGTTCTTCACAAAATCAGCATGCATTAACACAAATAAAAACCATACAGGCAATTAGGAGTAGTTCGCAGAGATAATCTTCCATCGTATTATGTTCCCTTTTGTCTCTTCGGGAGGGGGATGGGTGTAAATCATATATCTTTGAATACCTACCACTGGAAGATGTCAAATTTAGTAGAAATTCTATCAATCTGTTATGGAGGAACAGTTTTTTGAAGAAAAAATATATTTCCAAGACCCTTCCTAATGCACCCCCAAGGTCACCATTTGTACAATTTTGAATCCCTACCCCGAGAAGAAATTTGGAATGCAGAACTTATTTTCATACAATGATTCTTTTTTATTGTTGGTGTCCTACCATAGAGGGTTGAAGCTAGATTAGAGCAATTGGCATCAGTATCTCTGCGGGGTACTTTCATTCAAAACTAAGGAAAAGGTGTTGTCTATAGGCCTTTAGATAAAATGTCTTTAATGACAAGGGGCTTTGCACTAGGGCCAACAGAAAGTAAGGACCATCATTTGTATAAATTTGATTCCCTACCACCAAACCATACTTCCAGTCAAAATTGGTAGAATTCCATTCAGTTGTTTGAAAGATATGTTGATGGATGGACAAACACGTGATTTAAATACCCCACCCAGGTCCTTCCAACCCAGGTGATCTAAAATGTCAACATTACATACAATCCGTCTCCCGTGGTCGAATTGTTAAGGCATCCACCTTGGGAGCAGGAGGTCGAAGGTTTGAATCCTGGTAGGGGTCCGTTCTGATATGGCTGGTTGGTGAGTCGCCAGTTAGTAAAATAATGGTTGTATGAGTGTGAAGTAGGATCCAGTATCTAAATTCAATGGCAACACATTCAAAGAAGGATATAAATGACTTACATCTTTTACCAACTACAAATAAAAACCCATTGAAGTATTAATGAAACAGCTGTTATATTCTTCAGAAAATAAGCATGCATTAACACTGTAAAAAGTAACAAGGCTTTAACAAACATTGGTAGAATTCCATTCAGTTGTTTGAAAGATATGTTGATGGATGGACAAACACATGATTTAAATACCCCACCCAGGTCCTTCCAACCCAGGTGATCTAAAATGTCAACATTACATACAATCTGTCTCCCGTGGCCGAATTGTTAAGGCATCCGCCTTGGGAGCAGGAGGTCGAAGGTTCGAATCCTGGTAGGGGTCCGTTCTGATATGGCCGGTTGGTGAGTCGCCAGTTAGTAAAATAAGGGTTGTATGAGTGTGAAGTAGGAACCGGTATCTAAATTCAATGGCAATATACAATGATTGTAAGAGTGTGAAGTAGGAACCAGTGTCTACATTCAATGGCAATATACAATGATTATATGAGTGTGAAGTAGGAACCGGTATCTAAATTCAATGGCAATATACAATGATTGTAAGAGTGTGAAGTAGGAACCAGTGTCTACATTCAATGGCAATACACTATGATTGTATGAGTGTGAAGTAGGAACCAGTGTCTACATTCAATGGCAATACACTATGATTGTATGAGTGTGAAGTAGGAACCAGTGTCTACATTCAATGGCAATACACTATGATTGTATGAGTGTGAAGTAGGAACCAGTGTCTACATTCAATGGCAATACACTATGATTGTATGAGTGTGAAGTAGGAACCAGTGTCTACATTCAATGGCAATACACTATGATTGTATGAGTGTGAAGTAGGAACCAGTGTCTACATTCAATGGCAATACACTATGATTATATGAGTGTGTGAAGTAGGAACTCGATATTATGTATATAAAAGGGGAATACGATCTTCAAGGTATAAACTCACACTGAGTAGCATGCTTAATTAAATGTCAACTGTATATGAACAATGAGTGAGACTGTGGGGCCAAGAGGTAAATATCCCGTCTAATTTGATCTGAACAAGTATTAAGATATATATATATGTATACATCTATATAAAATGTCTGTAAAGGCATCATTTTGTTCAAAGATATTGTGATTTTTGAGATGCAAGGAATTCATCCAACAACAATCAATCAGTTTACAATAAATACATTAATTCTGCAATGATTATCATTAGTTAGGTAGTCATTTCTCATGCAGCTCTGACAACAATTGAACATGCTTCTAGCTATATATAATTCTACTAAAGGGGATAAAACAGGGTACAATGATTTCATTTGATAAATTCTTACCGTTCAACCATGTATTGATTTCTCTGTCTGTCAATTTTTCTTCATATGTTAAATTTGTAGTGTTGCCCACATATTTCTCCCTGAAGATCACTGGTGCATTCTTCAAAAAATCTGTATATGTTCCAAAGTATGCAACGGTGGAATCTCCAGGATTTCCCTTAGCTATTAATAGAATAAAGAAGTCAACATTGTACAATGGAGCACTGCAGGATATCCCTAATATATTAATAGAATAAAGAAGTCAACATTGTACAACAGTGGAATCTCCAGGATTTCCCTCAGCTATTAATGGCATAAAGAAGTCAACATTGTACAACAGTGGACTCTCCAGGATTTCCAACAGCTATTAATAGATTAAAGAAGTCAACATTGTACATTGGAGGAATCTGCAGGATATCCCTCATATATTAATAGAATAAAGAAGGCAACGTTGTACATCAGCTATTAATAGAATAAAGAGGTCAACTATGTACGACAGTGGAATCCCCCGAAATTCCTCTCAGTTATTCTAAGAATAAAGAAGTCAAAATTGTACAACGGTGGAATCTCCAGGATTCCCTCAGCTATTTATAGAATGAAGAATCAAACATTATACAGAGCATTCTTGGAAGTTCACTGCTTTATGAAGTGAAATTTTCCTTAACGTTTATCTACAGTTGCTCACTTTTCTTGATAAACGATTTCTAAGAACAGAGCACTTGCTTAGAATTCTTTAATCTGTTAATGGAAACCATTCTTGTTTTTAAATATTTTTCCCAACTGCTACCTAACATTCTCCTCACAACAACAACAACATAGAAAATTCTTATAAACTCAGCTAGAGGCAATCCACATTCCTTTTATATATAAGACATGGTATTACTTGTCAAGAATACCTCAGTCGATAAAAAAAGCACTGACTCCTTATTTGGAGGTCATAGGGAGGTTTGACCTTTTTGGTAGTGTTTTCAGTTAAAACAATTGGAAAACATTACATCTGAACTAATTTGCCCTCCATCTCTGTTTCATGTGAGGAAGGTGGCAGTCAGTAGCTGAAGAACAGGTTAGGACTGGTATGTAACACAGGAGCACTCTGGTTATGTCAACTGACCGCCATTGCATTACTGAAATACTCGTGAATTCAAACTCCATCACATAAATTACATTATACAATAACAGTAGAATACTTACACACTTGTATGGCTGTGTAGTTATCAAATGGATCAAAGGGACAAGGTAGGCTTTCAGAATAGAGAAATGTAGAGTTCTGCCCCAAATCAGTCTACAAAAATAAATGCAAAGAAATCATGAAATTTTTCAGTCATTCTAATATATTACAAATGTACCATACAATCAAGTTTTCCAAAATTGGCAAATTTTACGACGCTAATTTTCCAAATTTATCTAGGGTCTTTTTCCCAAAATGGGCATAAAAAGGCCTGGTATGTAAACATCTTGCCAGGAATCACATCATCCTAAAGACAATATCTTCAATTGGCAGTATTTGTCAGAATAGCAGCCATTTCAAGAATTTAAATAAACAAAATTTAATATTTCGAAAGAAAAAAATTATCATTAAGAACACACTTACATTCACACACAGCAAGCAACATTTTGTATTTAATAAACATTTTTATTTACTCCTAATGCGCTGACATGATGACTCAAATATAAACCTGAGGGGCTCTCACAACAATTTCACAAACGGCCTTTGCAAGCATCAAATCCAAAATTCTTATGCCTGTACCTCTGTACCTTTCTATCATTATAACTGTTACAGATTTCAGATAATAAAGATTCCCATGTAAACAGTTACTGATGACGAGTGAATATGTAAACTGACAAAACAGCAATGCATATGTGTTCATAATTTAAATGGACCAATATAGATTAGAAGGAGGAAGTAGACAGCTTGAGAAGATTACACTATGCATCTAGAAATGACAAGAATTCTTCTGATTATACTGATGCATATTCACTTCACATGCCTTTTTTATGGCAAATTTGGGGCCGATAGTAGGCCCCATTCCCCAAAGAAAAAGGTATAGTTTTACCCCTACTTAGGAAAAAAAAATTCCCCTTTAGTAAAATAATTTAAAATTTCAGCCTTATAAATACCCAAATTTGGTTATTTACGATTCAAATTTCCCCTATCAAAAGGACCTGCCATACGTTCCCAAAAAACGGCGGCTTCAAAGAAATCTTGCAATAACTGATCAAGAACCAGTTTGTGTGGTCAGACTGTGGTCAGACTGTATGTACCTGGTACATTGTACTCATGAATGGATATTCCAACAAATCTGCAAGTAAATGCTCACAAGCAATGTCCAATATATGAATAATTACCGTGTTCCTACTAGACTACAACTGTGATTGTGTCTGTAGACAGTGGCATAGAATGAGTGCCAGAATTATGCTGTCTAACTATAACCATGTGTGTGTTAATAACACATTTTTGTTGGGGAGTGAAAGCGGATCACATACTTCATGTACGACTCCCACAGATGCACATACATACAGAGTTATATCACATAACTTATAACCAGAAGACAGGAGAAGATTAAACCATGACCTTTGTCAAATCTGTACATGCCTCCTAATCCAGGAGGAGTACCAGTCTGAGACATTGCCGCCTTATTCATGAAAAATTGCCATTTTGTTTTTGTTAAATCTAAATGAGTATTGTGTCTGTGAATTCTGAACAAGATGACTGACTAGTTTCAGGGCAGTTGTAAATTTAAAGCAAATGTTGAATGTGGGTCACACATGTCTGATCACGACTGATTGAAGAACTGGTGACGTTAGTTGATAAAATCAGAAAAAGCAGGTAAAAGTAATGATATAAGTAAGTTTTTTCTATTCATAGTTGTCATAAGTAGAACTCTGGTATAGAAAAGAACAGAACAGTATTCTATACAGAATAGAGTATGAATATTTGTATTTTTAAGCGTAACACTTTACATCAAATCTATACACTGAATAATATATAACACTTTACATCATGTTTATACAATGTATCTTACCATATTAAGCTGATAAAAAAATAATTATGATATATAATATTATAAATTGAAAATAATTCAACCAAGTTAGAACTGAATCTTAAACTGTATTCCAGCTTATATCAATACTTCATGAGGAAAGTACACGAATATGACATGAAAAAACAACATGTACTTATCATGTAAAAGACTTAATACGTGAAATTATCATTTAAAGATGTGTCTGGCTCATCTGAACATAAAATGTTTGAATTGGCTTCATTCAGTATTGTTGTTACATTGGCTAAAACATCTCTAATAAGAACAATTGCAAATAATTGTTCAGTCTATGCGAAAGACAAGGAAATATTACTGGATAGTAGGACTGGTGAACTTGGAAGTATTACTGGCCCGGACAGAATATTACTGGCCCAGAAATTAATAATGACCAAAATCGTCAAATATACTAAATAACAATTAAATTACTATTCTATTAAGCTTAAATTGGTTAATGGCTATTAAGGTCAATGTGTAAAATGGTAACACAAGATTTTCTCCATTTCCATTTATGCATATTGAGATAATGTATAAATAATAACTACCTGTATACTTAAATTATAAGTTTATAATTATGAGATCTATTAAAAATCACTGATCGGGAAGTAAATCTGATGCTTTGCCTAGTTTCAGTAGCTAAACATATTTACCACCAATGAAAACTATGACAATGTAGTTTTCTCAACATTACATTGAATGGGTCTGACATTTTAGAACAACAAATTATATACATGTAGAATGGTATGTGTATCTCCTAGATAACGACATGAATATTGTCGAAAGGTTCAGTCATTTATAAATATGAAATCATTTATTTATGTATTAAGTTCAACTACTGGTTGTTTGACAGATTCCAAAAATTGAACACATCTCTCATACAGGAGTTATTTAACACATTCATAAAACACTACCAAAATAAGTAACAAGAAAATTATTATTATGCAAACATAAAAAACAAGTATTAACAGATTAAAACTGTTTTACTAATAGATACTGGTAGACAGGGTGAGTGCAGTTCACAAATGGCCGTTTTATATTGACTTGACGTTTTGATCGCATTTTCAGATACAAATCAGATATTTAAGTGTTTGAAATTATTTCAGTGCCTTTTTTATGGCATCTAGCTGTTTTGAGGTGATTTAACTTCCTCTCTCGACAGAATCATGCTCGACATTGTTGTTAAAACGAAAGTGAAATTGTCGTGATATTTCGTACTCGAATGCTTTCGTACCGTAAGTACGATGTTTTTTAATTGCGCATACGGCTTTTTTTGCACATATTCTGGGTTTTATGTACATAAATTCAAAATTTTACCTATGTATTTTGAATAAATATATGATATTCCAACGTAAAAAATCGCCTGAACTTATTTGTTACATGGACTTCTACGCGTCAGAATAACTCGCACCATGTGCTGAGTAGTAATACGTTATTGACATAGACACTCTCAGAGATTTAATAGGAATTGGTACAGGTTGATTTGTAAACATTCGGTGCAATTTAGCTGACAAATGATTATACCCGTCAATTAGTTTCGGAATTGGTTCTTTATACGGTCAGTTCTAATTTCTGAATGCGCCTGTTACTTTCGTTTTTGTCTTCCTCAAATATGCATGCGCATTCATGTACGAACGTTGATGCGTTGTTTTTACATCTTAACATCTTAGGCTATCCTTCAAAAAATGTTAATTTGGCATAACTCTACTTACTCATGAAAATGGTCCCTACTCAAATATTTTTTAAATGTCTGAGTGAGGAAATTGTTTTGGCCGAGTACTAAGAACTAAGAATCATAAAAATATTTAAAAAAAAAAACAAATTGAAATTTGCTGGGTATGGTTATGCCAAACAAACTCTTTGTATAAAAGCCTGACCTTAATTCTAAATTAGGGTGTCTCAGTTTTCTTCATCAAAAGGGAAATATGAATTATGTATAACAAATGGATATTTCATTTTTCAGTAAATATAATATTCGATTTAAGGGAGACAAATACAATATCCATTTTTAAAAAAAGAAGAGTAACCTCCCTTTGAACTTTATGCTAGTACACTTACCGTTAGCACGAATGTTGTTGGCGAGTATGCGCCCGTTCCACAAATAAGCAAGTCATCTCCTCTTTCCATAATTACACGAATATGATTTTGGCAATCTCGTTCCTGAAAAATATCGCTAAGTATTAGCACTCAAAAATTTACGGCAGAAAAGTTTAGCTATTATGCTATGATTTTTGTTAGTTTGAACCATGAACTAAAAACACCCAGTTACAGAAATGAAGTAAATGACCTAAGGAGGTGTTAACACCAGAAGAACAATGTAAGTATTATAATGACATTCATATATCATAAGATCTTATTTGACATAATAACCTTATATTGACAAGGCCTGGTTTTTTGGAGGTAGGGGAAGTAATTGATATAAGTTAACTAAGGTAGAAAAAGTAGGTGTCTAAAAAGCTCAAACACTTTGCTAGCAACAAAATAGGGACTACTTTTCCTTGTTTAAGAAACTTTCCCTACATAATGTTAAGTAGAACTCTACTTTTCCTACCTTAAAAGTGCCTCAGATGAATTAACCCCATGTTCTACAGTTAAGGGAAGCAACTCCTATGTACTCATGATTTTAGAAATATTAAGGGTAATTCCTTCCTTATAGAGTAAAAGATAGATCATTAAGACCAATATAAGCCTCTGTAATATAAGCAAAAAGCTCCATCTACGATATGACCAGGGATTCGAACAGCTGAATGTTCTCAATCCTGAAGATTTACCGGGCATCTGATGATCTAGACTAATGAAATGCATTCGTCCGCAAAATGTTTCGTACCAGTTGTGATTCGGCCCCTACCCCCCCCCCCAAAATAATCATCAGATTTACATCGATCTAAAAGTGACCATGGAGCCTCTAAACTTTAGAACCCCTGTATGTCATCAATGAACTGTGTCACAAATCCCAAAAATAAAGTATTACTTTAGATTTTCCTTGTGCTCGACATCTTCGTGCAATTTCTGCATCTGGTACTTTTTGAAACGACATCTGTAACCAATAGAAACACAAAATAAACATTTGTTGATAACTTCTTACATTGGTAACCTTTATAATCTTGACACATGTTTATGTTTAGAAGAGAAATTGTCAGCCATACGTTTGTCAGAAAATATAAAGATACAACAATGCAGAAATGAGAATGCAAAATTTCAAAATCAGCGGAAAATTCGGCAAGGGGTCCAGGGAGCCGCTGAAGCTCCTGGCTTTTAAGCATCTAAAATGACTTAAATTGTCTCTAAAAACGCCCTTGTGAGCGTCAAATCCGTGATTCCACAAAAAATTCTCATGCATGAACAAAGGGTTTGTATAAGATAAGTGACATCAAATACATGTAGGGAGGAAGCAAGCCAATAAGAAAAGATATATATGATGTCATTGATTTGTCGAGGCAAGTTGTGAAAGTGGCCTTCTTCGCTCAGCAATTTGTTTTTACTTTTGACAACTATTTTATGGGTAATTCAATAAATTCTTACCGAACAATGCATAGAATCTTTGTTAACTTTGAATATATAGTTCCTGAAATATAAAAATCAACAAAATTTTACAGGCGAACATACACAATATCAGGACATTGGAAGGATGCTATGTCGAGTAATTATGATTTTTTTATTTATTATCACTTCATTCCTGAATTACAATTGATATAAGTTATAACGTCTTGCAAGTAATACCATCTAGAATAAGCACATTTACACTGTTATTGAAAGATGTAGCTTTAGAGAGATTCAAATCCTTCTAAATTCTTACTATAGTAAAAATTGAAACTGTTGTCAATTGGAGCAACATCAACAGAAACAACAATATGTCAATATTGATACAAACAAGTAAATCCTATATAGATATGAATTTTAAAATATAAATTCAATTGAAAATTTCTCGTTCGTTTACCAAGGGGGAACCAGAATAATACTATACAGTAAGTGTGGTCTTATTATTTAGGTGGTCATGAACAACAGATCAAAGCTATCATTAGGGCTGTCCTTGATACAATCATTATCGATATAATATTATCAACAATTTTTTTCAGTCAATCGAAATTCGATACACACTTACAAATAGCGATATTATATAAAAACTAAATTAATGACAGCCCTAGCTATCATAGAAAAATGTCTTACATAGCTCCGATGTATAAAACATCACTATCATGTCCACTCGGCACTAAATAACGGTAATAATTCAATTCTGGCCCAGCGGCGCTTCCACTTCTAGACTCACACTCGCCCATGAAAGTTTTAACCTCTAAATCTGAAAAAACACACAAAACATTGCAATGAGAAAAGCATATGGAAACCAAAATTTCATCAACATGTACAGTATATTAAAAGTATATTAAAGTTCGCAATGTGGAAATGTTTGGAAAATTTCGCAAATTCACAAATATTGCACAAAGTCGCATAATTTCCTTTGTGCAGTTCTAATTACATTGTTTAAACATCTATTTTACTAACAATAACAATATTCATTATGGCACTTTGCTAACATTTCTGCTAACGAAACAGCTGAAATTGCAGATTCACAAACATTTTGGACTTGGGTACATATTTTATGATGTAGGCCAACTTTCATTGCCACTTCAGATGATTCCAAAATTGTTGAAAAGTTGGGAAAGTTTCAACTTTCAAGGCAATTATCTTGATGAAAACACATTGAACTATACATGTATCAATCAGAAAATAATAAGAATTATTATGTTACTTAAAAAGCAGCATCTGTGACGTAAAGGTAAACAAATGCTCAAAACTACTTTCACAATGATTAAAAACAAACTTGACTGCTGCATTGAATGAACAAAAAGGACTCATTTATACCAACCTACCGTAGTTATGTAATAAATTGATCCACTATGTATATATTCCGATCAAATATAAATGTTTACGAAGATGGAACTGCAATTAGTGACTTCAAGTCAACACCTAATGCTTAGAATGCAAACTTTTATTTGGTAATTATAATGTGAGCATTATTTTTTTCACTTGTATAAGGCATACATTTTACAGTATTTACTAAAGCAGCATTTTTGTAAATTTGTGACATTTTTATTTTTTAATTTCTGAACAATATTAACGTAACTTGAATAACCCAGGTGGAACTTGATCCGGCGTCAAATAAAATCTAAACATTTACAACTGTGGGACTATTCAATAATTCAGAGACCTGACATAATAATCAAATAGGTAATTAAGCAAACACAGAAATTCAATCGAAAATTCAATACAGAAATCTAATATAATTTTAATGAGCAGAACATTATGCCAATGGTTAACAGGAGATAAGAATTCTATAAATACAGGGCAAACCTGATTTGTATTGGCATAGGATATCATTTAGGTTGAACTCATTAGTTTAATGTCGATTGTTACAACTTATATAAACCACTCCCAATGACTGCTTCCTGGGTTACTAACCATGAGTATTTGTGCAAAACAGAAAGTTTGTGATTAAACGCAACTCAGCAGGGCTCAAACACACACCCAGAAGTCAGGCTCCCTTAAGTCCCCTCAACCACTATACCTCGCTTAAATAGATCATGTGACTTTGACATTTGGTTAACAATAGTCAAGTATTTTAGTTGTTAATATCATAATGATGCAATCTTTGTTGTAATAAAAAATAACATATAGCCATGCATGATTTATGACTAAGAATGTGGTCCAGCATAGGAGCAACCAGGGAGACTCTGATCTTCCAAATGTACTCTGTTGAAAGTTATACCTCACTCTAATTGACTATTAATTCTTTTCTTTTAACAACAGAAGAATAAGGTTCAAATTTAAACAACAGAATGTCAAACCCTTTTCCACTTATTATATGTCAAATTGGGCACTTGACCTGAATTTAGTTAATTGCCCGACAAGAACCCAATAAAGAAACAGGGCGGATGCAATTTATAAACCATTACAAAAGAACTAATTAAGCAACAGTCCTATCAATTCCTATACAATTATAGCTGTTTCGTGATACACTTATAAACAATTGGAAGAGAGTTTAATATATCAATTATAATTGAAGTCCAAAAGGAAATTTGACTCCGCCCACTTAACCCAGTCATTTAATTGGATAAAAAATTTAATGGTTATTGTAGTAAAACAAATTCATCACAAGTTGAAGTCAAAGAGATGGATTTCAATCCTCCTACATTTGATAACTTCTCATGAAGACAAACTAAACAGCTGCATATTTGTCACCTTGGAGAAAACATTGCAAGTAGGTAATGATAAGTGCTACATTTGTCAATGTGTATCTGGGCCCTTAGAAGCACCACAATAAGTCTCAATTATCAAAACACTGGCACTTGTTTTAATCAAAACCCAGTACTTGAATTCACTGTAGTCATTGAAAGCTTAAACGTGCATATATAGACTTATTTTTTGGACAAAATATCCTTAGTCATAAATATGAGAAATTTGGTAGTAATTGCCTCCACACAGATGTACTCTACAACACTGCAATGTCACTTTTCTTACATGTTTTCCAAAAACAACAAATACAAGTGTCTGAAACAGGTATTGTCTATAGTGACATACGCACCGAGTTAGCAGCTAGCTAGCTAGCTGTCATAGAAAATACCTTTACTGGACTTTTTTTTTGAAGTTCCAGGAAATGTTTTAGAAAAGTTATAACACAATGTTTTAAAGTACCCGTATATCAGTATGAAGGCATTTTCTAAAAACTATTACTTAGCATAATTTGATAGATAATAAGACTATGTACCTTTAAGGTTAACAGTTAATATTTTTTTTATAAGACCCTTATATAGTATGTAGTTTTCATAGTTTGTCAAATGGTGTAATAAGTACTTAAGAATACAATGTAGTTATAAGACACACTGAAAAACGATCTTGAGAGAATAATGAGGGTTAACAATTGTTCATTTCTCATGCTAAAGTTCCATTACAATTACTTTTTTCGAGTGTCCATGAAAAACTTCTGCGAGTGGTTTTGTGGATCTGTTCATGCAGCTGGGGTGATGAAATGGGCGGGGGAGCTGGTTTCTGACATGTACAACAGATGAGATGAAATGGGCGGGGGCAACTCGTTTCTGATATGTACAACAGATGAGATGAAATGGGTGGGCAACTCGTTTCTGATATGTACAACAGAAGCAATTAAATGGACATATCCAAGGGGAGAAACAAACATTCCAGGTGAGTTTATTATTGCAGTTTGTGCCTCACTCTACTTTTGGGGAAGGGCCCCTAGACAGCCCTTGGTAGGGGAATTTCAAGCTGACTGGGGGAATTTTCACTGTCAACCTCAATATTTGGACCATCTCAATAAGAAGACCAGTTATCAAAGGTCCCAATGCTGGTCTTATTATTGAGGTTTACGGTACATCTTAAAGATGAAGATTCAGTTATATTGCTGCTTAAAGGGCAGACCAACACAATATAAATCAACTTGGCCTCACAAGTGACATACATTTGTAATTATTGTTATTACAGAAAAAACAGATGCCAGATAAACTCTGCACTCATTTTAAATGTCATCTACAAATAAATACATAACTTAATGACAACTAGAGAGAAGTGGAGCACTATAACAAATATCTTCTGACTCAAAATGTAATAAAACATAACACAATAGCCGTCTTTGTGAAAAGTTTGGGACAACATTACCACCTTGGTATAATGTATGTTTCATTACTGTTCAGGTCATCATATAAACATTATGACACTTTAATGTCAACAAACAAGCACAGAAAAATCTTTCATAGGAAAATTAAGCACACATAAATGTGATCTTTACTCGTATGATACACATTAGTATGATGTCTCATCACAATTACTCTACAGGACAATTGTACCATTATCTTGTGAAATATCCTATTCGCATTAGTAACATGGTGAAACACCACATTTTAATAAACTTGAATAACTGGAATTTGTGAGGCTTTCCATTTAAAAACTGTCTCACTCTCGAATCAAAGTTTTTAATCAAGGGATGAAAGGCAAACTAGTGTATCATGTTGAGTTCTGTATTTAAACAGAGAAGCAATGATACAAGACAAGTTTTCTCACAAAATGAAACTTTCTAAGGCAGCAGAAAAAACTTGAATCTAAGACACATCTTAAGACAAAATTTTCAGACAACTATATTCAATAGATCATTGAGACCATTATTAAGCCAGTTTTATCCCTGCTTTGAGAGTAACTGCATTGTTGATAGATATATTTCTATGTTTGATACTTAATGTCCCATCTGTGGGACTCTCGGAATTTAAACTGACCAGTGCGAAAGTTTGAACTGACTTGACTATAGGTCCTTAAAGAGCGAAATACTGTACTTAACACATTTTACAGCCAATTCTTTATAATACAGTGTGTGAAGACCACACCCAAAAACACTTTAACATAAATCTAATGTTAAATCAGTATTTTAATTAGGGATCATCATTTCCGGTCCTTTAAAATTGCTCTATGGTGTCCTAGCTATCTTTCACTTTTACAGACCTTCTACACAGTACAAAATACATTACGGAAGAATACAAGCTAAGGCAATTTGAAATTCCCACAGGTCAAACATCGTAATTTAACCAACTATCCCATACCCTACATTTTAACATCAAAGAATTACCATTTAAATGAGTTTAATAAAACACTAGGTGGGATATCTACAAAACGAGAACATGGTGTAAAATTACACAAGTGTTTTCTCTTAAACACCAATTGATTTAATTTAAACAGAGTTAATCTTAGTTATCCAATTTTGTACATCACAGGAAAGATTCCACAGACTGTGAATGGTTCACTTAGAGTGATTCTGTTGTTTTAAAAATACCTGAGAATGACAGTGAGCTTTTTTCCCATGGTTTAACCATGATCAGTAATATTGTAATCATGGTCTGCATCAGATGACCATGGCTGCTTTTTAAACCATTTTCTTAACATGGTCAACCATGTCCAAATTAAAAAAATGCCGGTCCAACCATGGACAAACCTGGAAAGACAGGCTTTTTTAAGGCCTTTGTCTACAAAGCATAAACACCATGGTCGCGAACTATAGTTTCTACAAAGTGAAAGTTCAATGTCATGGCCACACCTCGAAAGACAAGAGCTTCTTCCAAGCATGGAAATATGTATAGAATAGATTTTACTAATATTCAAGACACATTATATTAATATATCAATGCCATACCTATAAGCTTCTTGCCCGTTTTCAAAATCATGAACATTTGAAAAAGAAATTATCTATATTTTTCAACCACCTAATTACTATTTTGGGTAGAAAAATAGATACACACATAGATAGATATATACAGTGCAATTTGAAATAATTCAAGAAAAATATATTGCAATTTTAAACCATTATGCCTTTATATCATCATTTTATCTTATATCTTAAGTCTGTTTCAAATCAACATTACTTTTTAGTGTCATAGAATTTTATGTTGACTTTTATGGCAATTACTCGTTACATACCCTGTAGTTGGCTGGATAATTGGTGAATTTGTTGCTAAAATCGTTAATACTAAAATGGTTGAATATATGAGACCTAAAAGAGAACTGTAGTGAAACAAACACTTTTTCTACACAGTTATCATGTAACCAGTGCTTAACACTTCCTAACATATGACAAAGATTAATAATACAAGAACATAAAAGCCCATTAGTAGGAAGCCAAATAACCATTGGTAGGTAAAACTCCAACCTGGCTACTAAATTCTAATGAAATTGTCTCATCATCATAAGCATTACTAGAATGGCCAACAGAAAATGAATGACATGTGTCCATGTTCAAAGAGAAATTATTTTGTAATTATTCAACGCCTAGTCTTAATATTTGGTGAGATGCTTGTATTATGATTTCTCTGTCTCTAAATGATGCCGCCTCAGCATATTCTATAAAACCCATGTTTTAGACCAAGCATGACTGAAGTTAATTTAGAAATGTGTCTGTTTCATCAGTAAGAGTTAAGTGACTTATATGCTTGATTAAAAGAACATGAGGAAATCCTTTTATATTCAGAAAGATATTTAGATAGACTGTATGGACATCTGTATGGACATCTGTATGGACATTGATTGACGCCAAGTAGAGATTACGATAAAACTAGCTCTTTTAAGTACTATTTTTATTATTGATGCTAATTGATGTATTTACAAATCTTTAATTGTGTGTTAATGTGAAAATGTTGCATTATTTTACTACCAATTCAATAATTATAAGTGTTTTAGATTTGTGGCTGCGTCTGAGCACTGTTTGAGAGAGATTGGTATCACTGTCTGACATCTTGATTATACGACAATTAAATTCATGAACTTGATTATACGATAAAAACTGTTGTTGTGGTACCTCTTCCACCCCCTTATGCTGTCACAGATTGCATGCAAGGGAGGCACAGTGGTCGAGGGTTAGAGTGCCTGACTCTTGATCCGAAGGTCGTATGAGCCCAGCAATGCACAGGGTTTGATCACGAACTTCACAGTCACTAAATTTGGAGCAAGTACTGGTTGGTAGCCAGGAAGCAGTCGTCGAGAGTGATCAGTATAAGTTGTAAGAACTAAATGTTTCACAATCGATGTTAAATAAATAAGTTTCAACTAAACATGCGTACAATATCTTCATATGTCTAATTACGCTAATTGACTTTGTATTACTTATTTTAAAGCTGGCTTCAAAAGTTGGGTCCTATAGATTTGGTTGACAAGTTATTTGATAAATTTACGGTATGCAAAATTTGTATTATAAAATGGATGATCAATTATTTCCCTTCATTGTAACTCATAATTAGTCTTAATTGATAGGGACTCAAAACAGCAAGTATAAACAAATTGTATGATACTGTTTTTGTATACTTTCTCCAAATTCAGGAAAACCTCAACTTGATTTATGGTAATTGTCTGGTACAGTTTACCATTGAAAAGGGATTGACTGAATCTGCAATTTCACATTAACAATTAAGCTATTCTGAATTAATTACAACAAAACAATTAGGCTTGTACTCGAGGTACACATGTACAGGATTTTACAAGCAATTGTTTACTAACATCAAGATTTCCACTACTATACTTGAAGCATATGATGTATGTATATGTGCAGGTCTGAAAGAGTTTTCAGTAAATTTCTTCTGATTTATAGTTAAAATATTTACTTACCATTTTTTCTGAAGATAGATTGGGTCCAGGCAGGCACAATGCAAACTCCTATTACAAATAAATATTTCAAAGCAGCCATTCTGAATCAACACAATTCTTTTCCCTAAAAAATCCAAACACTTGCAAAGTACTAAAATTCGGTTAATTCACAAGAACAATTCTGGTCAAATGTCACCAGAATGTTCTACGTAACACCACTCAGAACACAATGGAGAGTAAAATGAAACAAAAGCTCTAGCTGAAACACAGCAAATGCTAGAGATAATACAAATATTATTTTTTATGAGTTAGAAGTAGATATATGCTCATAAACCTGGAGAGTTCTTAATCAGCCTTATGGTTAAGTCAGCCACATAGAAATCACCATAACACAACTCCGAGTATGATGTAAACTCAGCACTATTTCACTATAGGATCAATTAAACAGTTAACTTTGCATGTAATTTCCAATAAACACTCTTCCTCCGCAGTAATTGAAATTGACTCTGGATTTAAACAAAAAGCAGACTGGTTTTCTATCATCAATTCAATGGGTAGGATGCTGCTGTTTTTTCAATCTGTTTCTTTACCCTGAAAAAAGATATAAGAAACATTCAGAAATAGTTACATTTATCAGAGGAGTATTTCATACATGCGAAAAAAAAAATCATACTATTTAGTTGAAATGAAGAATGAGGAAAATCATCACCATCCTGTAACCAGACTGAGTCCCTTGATACATAAACAGAATGTTTGATACTCAAAAAACTAACGTCTTATATATGCATTACCATAAAGTTGCTAAAACAAACACCAGCATTTCATTGTCAGCCCAACATTATACATATGTAAAGAACACTTTAAATTGCAACATTACAGTAACACAAATTTACTATATTGAGCATAAGAAGTATATTACACTCAGTGTAGAACATTTGCATTACCGTAATGTTGCTAAAACAAACACCAGCATGTCATTGGATTAGAACAACATGTATGTACATAAAAGACTTTGTGGCAATGATCTGGCATGATCAATGATGAAACAATGCATCATCAGACTTGTTTTATTAGCCAGTTTCATTTTTCGATTGGAGCATTCTATTTTTGGAAACAAGTAACCGTGGATGTCATATGTTCAATAATGCATTATATCGCTCTAATAAAGTTAAGATCATAGTACAGTCCAGTTACTAGGTGTAATAGCTGAAATAGATGACTGAAAGTACCCCAGTATCAGCAGATAATCACAACATTTAAACAAATATCCTATACATGTATAAGGAAATGCAACAATTACCATCCGAAAACATACCATTCTAAAACTAGAACTAAATGTCACTGATATTTCACTATGTACACTTGAGATCGAAAACCAAATATAACTCAAAATAAAAAGAAAGGCAATGAACATCATTCTGACATTCTTCAGAATACCACAAAACATATTTTAGAGCAGTAGTAAAATGTGCAACTCCCTTATCTAAGTTTCACTGTGGAATTTTACACTCCTCTTCACATTAATAATATATCCTCTATGAACAACTGTACAGGAACAGTGCAATCTAATACATTCATCAATAAACAATCCTTGTCAGCAGATGTTCAATCATGATAATGATAACATAGAAGCTATGTCCTGATGCAGACTATGATTTATGATGTACATGGTTATAATGGTGATGAATTTTCTATTAGATCAATATCATAACGCTATTAATTGTTCCAGTTTTATACATGTGAATTGTGTACAAACAAGGAAGTATTTACTTATTAAGAAGATTCAAATCACAATATGAGGCCACTACTTTGTTCTTTTTTGGATAACAAAATCTTCTTAAAAAAATGTCCACTGGGTGGTCGAAAAAAACCTCACAACATCGAAAATACAGCCACTTAATTATACTGTATAATGAACAAACATGCAACAGATCGAGAAACCAGTCATGGCGAATGAATTCCAAGACTTGTCAGACATTCAGTCTGATAACCTTGGAAAACTTGTCAGACCGAATGCAAACTTGTCAGACTGAAACATGTTGTTAAAAACTATATTCTTTGCAGATACGTTTGTTAGGTAAACTAAAAATACAGTAACCTATCACATTCAGCATACATTCATACATAAAATGTGACTTGGGAAGCAAAGGGACTGTTACAATATCAATAACATTTGTTTTTAGTTCAGTATCATTCATATTCTATATATCGTAAATTCAAGGGGAGACTAACACGCAATTGGGGTTGTCAAAATCATTCCATTGACAACTCTCGAAATAGATATTGAGTTGAATCGTACTGCATTGAATTTGAAAAAGAAAAATCTTCCAGAAATGTCCATTTTGACAACTCTATCAATCGTCCACAATGCAAAATTTTGGGAGTTTTCCAAGAAAAAAACTGTTTTTTTTTCATTTTCTGACAGGATTTCGTGCGGCTATAAGACCGCTCGTTTCAAAGTGAAAATAACAAATCAAACAGAAATGGGCAAGTAATTGGCGTATTTCGATAACTATATAACATTTAAAAATTATGATGAACTTTATTATTCACTCCTGAATGCCTTTTTGACGACACAATCAAAGTTTAAATGTTAAAACGGTTTCGGATTCGTACTCATTTCCGTTCATATTTTCTTTATTTTTGTCCACAATCAAAACGGTCAGAAACAAAATATTTAAAAAAAAGTTAAAATTAGTTATTTTTATTATAAAAGTTATTTTTTTCCACTTTAGCAAAACATACAGCTCGCCGGTTTTGTAATCCAATTAATTAAACAGTAGTGTGATCTGATTGTTTAATGTTATAAGACTGACATACTTGAACTTTCATATGGTGAAAACAACCATTCTTAAACTGGTCCAGATACATGATGGATCGACACAGCAACAGTTATGCATTCAAAGTACAGCAAACTTTGTTTAATGACCAAAAAGATAAATAAAATTGTTAGCAGTGAGACTGACCCTGCTATACTATTAAAACAGCTGACAGTGCTTTAATTTCAATAAGGTCACAACACCCTGATAATCTGGTATTATATTTTCCAATACATGAATATATCCATTGTTTGCAACACATTTTCAAAAGCTCATCTTGAAATTAAATAAAACGAAACATTTACAGCCTTAAAATTTCACCTAAGTGGCATTATAGTTAACCAGTCTCTAGCTCTTTAACTTGCATTATTTTTGTGAAAGTAGATAAACTATAATGCAAGACCTCAACATTCACCTTGGAATGTAACACATTATAAATGACCCTTGTAGATCAATGAGAACATTTATGTTCATTCTATCACCTCAAGTGTCATATACTGACCATACAACAATGACTTACAAGCTGTTACAAGACACTTATGTACATGATAGCTGTCAATAAAATAAACATATAGGAAAAAACGCAGCATTAAATATTTAAAAGCCAGACTGTAAGTGAACATTGCATTTCTTAAATCGTGAAAAATAATAACTCGCTGCCAAATTACTTTTGTACCTCAGCCCCCACTGATGGTACAGCACACACACAACAGTAAATCTGCAAGTTCGAACCCTAGGTGAGACATATATCGAGGGTTCAGTGCAAGACTATACTGACTCCTATGTAAATACATAGGAATTAGTATAGTCTTGCGCTGAACCCTCAATATGTCCTCCAAGACAATTTGATAGGGGACATTATATACATGTACGTTCTAGGTTATTTGTTCTACACCTCTTGATTAATGTATGGGAAAGCCTGTCGAGTTAGCCCAGAGTTGGTTCCAGAATGCTAGACTGTGGCCCAGGGTTGGGCAGGTAACGTTCTTCCATGGCATTGGGTACGATCATACCTTCCACATGTGGAGAACTTGTCAGACACTTGCGGAAAAGCAAGTTTAAGTACTGGTTGATAATTAATTCCAAGAAATCAGATTACGTCAACTGGCTGCCTTATGTGACTGAGAAATTGTTGAAAAACAGCATTTAAACCCCATGGAAATAACTAACAAATCATGTGGTGAAATTGCCAGTTGCTTGTGGAAAAACAGGCTAGTTCAGCAGGTAGCCTGGAAACAATGGTTTGCTCAACTGACTGCTGTAAGTCTGAAGTAACATTGAGAAACAGAATAAAATCCAAATACAGAAAAACCTCACCACCTCAATAATAAGACCACCTCAAAATTTAGAACACACTTTTCAAGTCCATCTTCACTGTCTTGCTATTTATTCAACCACAATATAAAGACCACCTTAATATTAAAGACCAATTTCAAGGGTCCCAATGGTGGTCTCGTTATCTAGGTTTTACTGTACGCAAGAACAAACTTAGCAACTGCAAATTGCAAGCTTATAACCACTATGTATCTTGATTTTTTCCTTTTAAGAGTTCTGGCATGTCTTCAAGATGGGAGAATTTCTATATTGTAATTACAAATATTTCTAACCAGCAGAATGAATAGCTCAAACTATAGGCTGCCTATGTAAATCTCTGTTGCAGTGTGCTATCGGTGTGGCAATAAATTGTATAGGAAATACAGAAATATTACAGATTTTTGCTGAATAAGTCTCAAGAGTACACTAAAGTATGTGTACAACAAAAACTTCTATGATTTAGAACAAAAATTATATTTAGCTAATGAAAGCTAGATCTTAACATCAAGAATACATAACTGGCATACACCAAAGATTTTTGCATGGCAAAACAAGTCGTATTTTCAAGGAATTGGCGCATTAGGGCCCTAACTCCATGTTGGTTAAAGAAGTAATTATACAATTGTTCCGCACAAAACCCTCGATATGACTTCAAATGTCACAGGAAGAGAATAATAATGTGTTCATCTTTAAGCAATGTTAGAGTGAAACATCTCAAACTTAAAATTTCCATAGTTTCATTAATTATATAGTTTCACTATCAGTATTGGAATATAATAGGTCAAATTAAAGGAACTACCGTAAACATTGTGAAAGCAATACAATGGTGTTTCTTGTTCCTTATTATTTATATGTATGAAAATAAACAATACTGTAGATGCCGGTATATCCTTGTCACAATGTGTAATTATAATAGACACCATTAGACCAGAAAACGGATAATAAAAATGGCCTAAGATTATGTCAGACCTCTTTCAAGCATTGTGAAGCTAATTGGCAATGTGAATTTGCTGGAGGACATGGTGACTATAGCTGAGTGCACTGTACAATATGAGTAGTGTTGTTCTGACAGTAGCTCAAAATCAAAAACTAATTGGAGCACCCAAAAGTCTGCGACAATTGAAAGTGTTTTTTGAAAATACCAAGGGATTTATAGTAACTGTTAAATGTGGAGAAAAAAAGCCAAGCGCGCAATTTCAAATTATGACTTATATTCTTATGAAGGTTTCTTACTCAATCTTAGGGCAAAATTACGGTTTGAGAATATGAACAACACAGTTGCAAGTTTTGTGGGATGGAAGGACGGACAGACGGACGGACAAAGGTAACTGGTGTGCGGGGCCATATAATTGTCACATGAGTCAGCTGAAACACAGCTGCCAAACTAAAACCAATAAAACAATTTGACTCTTGATGTATTCTCCACTACAATACTTCGTTACACTTTCAAACAGTTTTTTTACTTAAATCAAAGAATTACAAAAGCAAATTAACTGCGTCCATTAAAAAAGATCAAAGCATCATTACATAAATGTAAGAACAAATAAGCCGTAACCTTGAGACACAGTAATTTGATATTTCTGAATTTCTTTTGAAGAACCTATTAAATTTGTGCACATATTTGTATCCTTTATTGTTCGTTAACAATTAAAAACACAGTTAAATAATACGTACACACCTGTAGAATTTTAAAATGGAAGGAAAATGTCAAGTATTGTTTGATTTTTACACGCATGTATTTAAACTGCACGTATATAATTATATGAGCACAATAATTGCTTCAAAATCTAAATCATTTCTTTTTCGTTACCCACAAACTTTTTAGGTGCTTCTTACTTTACTTAAGTAAACAATTATATGAAATAGGAAAGTTGCTAGTAATGTATTAGGGAAATTATTGCATAAAAATACTATAGAACGTACTATATAACATAGCAGGAAGTGACCTTAATAATGCATGCTATTTAAACAATACACATAATCTTCCATAGAGTCATGTTTTCTATAAATACAGTTTTTACAGTTATTTTATGACAATTACGAGGGCTGTTCAAAAAGTTTCAAGACTGGCTCTCTAGCTTTTGTAATTGCAACATGTTGATGTGCAATAAAATTTGATATTACACATTACGCGTATATAATGACCCATTGAAATACCATGGTTACATTAGGACCCGGCGCAGCACGTCAGAAGTCCAAGATCTGTGCTATTTTATGTCTCAGAATTTGTTTGTTATTGTATGAGTGGTCGATAAAAATCGCCAGAACGTCACATGAAGTACTGAAAAACCTGAACAATTGTATATAATATACTGCTAATCATTTGTCATTTTTTTTTCATTTTAAGTTCATTGTGAAGCAATGCATATAAGTTACAGTAGTCACAATCGGTGACAGCTCCCTAGGTTACTCTGTATACCGGTGTAACTCTCATCTGATTGAATGATAGTGAAGTTTGCAAAATGTGAACTTTAAGACCTTTGGACCAGAAGCACTTCCCCTCTACCCCTAGCTGCCTCCCTTTTTGAGTCTGGCCTTCATTTGTTGCAGCAAAATGAAGTCAAAAGAAAGTTCAACATAATGTTTATTAATACTTCAAACTGAAAACATTTAAATGTAGGAAATTCAACGAAAATAAGCTGCTGTAACTATGGTAATAAGTATTATTCTATTTTCAAAACTTACAATTTATCTTAAATTTCTAGAAAATTATGAAGTCCGCAAATTAAACTCACTATTTCACGATGATACCATGTAAAACTATCTTACATTCAGCAACAATTTATCCTTATACAATTGAAACAGATAAACACTACAGAATCAGTATAATATTATGCCATTTTGTAACAATGCATACTCTCTTATACTTCAAGTACACCCACTCGTTCCCAGAAACACCAGTAACAGAATTAGTGATAGCGATGTCAGAAACAATGGCACAGACAACAGCATTTGTTACTATTGTTTATATCAAGTCAATTAAGACAAGGCCACATTCCTCATGCCAGTATAAACAATGGCGTTATTGGCAAGCTACAGTCTTCAACAGTGGTCTTATATCTAAAACTGGCATAAACATTATCAGGTCTTATATCTAAAACTGGCATAAAAATTATCAGGTCATATATCTAAAACTGGCATAAACATCCGGTCTTATATCTAAAACCGGCATATAAATTATCAGGTCTTATATCTAAAACTGGCATATAAACTAATTATATTTAAATTTAAACTGGTATAACAATTATCAGGTCTTATATCTAAAACTGGCATAAAAATTATCAGGTCTTAAACTGACTTATATCCAATACTGGCATTAAAATTATCAATGGAGAGGTACAACAATCTTACTATTGTGTCTCAAATGACCTGTCTCCGTGTGAGGAGTCAAAACACACGCATAAAACAACAAAACTCTTGTCTGTCTTTAGACTACAGTGCAACCTCTCCAGAGTGGTCCTCTCTTGAGCAACAACCTCTCCAGAGTGGTCCTCTCTTGAGCAACAACCTCTCCAGAGTGGCCCTCTCTTGAGCAACAACCTCTCCAAAGTGGTCCTCTCTTGAGCAACAACCTCTCCAGAGTGGTCCTCTCTTGAGCAACAACCTCTCCAGAGTGGTCCTCTCTTGAGCAACAACCTCTCCAGAGTGGTCCTCTCTTGAGCAACAACCTCTCCAGAGTGGTCCTCTCTTGAGCAACAACCTCTCCAGAGTGGTCTTCTCTTGAGCAACAACCTCTCCAGAGTGGTCCTCTCTTGAGCAACAACCTCTCCAGAGTGGTCCTCTCTTGAGCAACAACCTCTCCAGAGTGGTCCTCTCTTGAGCAACAACCTCTCCAGAGTGGTCTTCTCTTGAGCAACAACCTCTCCAGAGTGGTCCTCTCTTGAGCAACTACCTCTCCAGAGTGGTTCTCTCTTGAGCAACAACCTCTCCAGAGTGGTCCTCTCTTGAGCAACAACCTCTCCAGAGTGGTCCTCTCTTGAGCAACTACCTCTCCAGAGTGGTCCTCCCTTGAGCAACTACCTCTCCAGAGTGGTCCTCCCTTGAGCAACAACCTCTCCAGAGTGGTCCTCCCTTGAGCAACTAGTCCTCTCTTGAGCAACAACCCCTCCAGAGTGGTCCTCCCTTGAGCAACTAGTCCTCTCTTGAGCAACAACCCCTCCAGAGTGGTCCTCCCTTGAGCAACTAGTCCTCTCTTGAGCAACAACCTCTCCAGACTGGTCCTCTCTTGAGCAACAACCTCTCTTCAACAACAGTATTTATTCATTTTTTTCCAGAAGTAGGAATTTACCATTAATTTAACCTCTCTACAGCAACAATCAACAACAGTATTCATTCCTTTGTTTTCATGTAGTAATAATTAACCATTAATTTAACTTCTCTAAAGCAACAACCTCTCTTCAACAACAGTATTAATTTTTTCTGTAGTAAGAATTCCCCATTAATTTAACCTCTTTACAGCAACAACCTCTCAACAACAGTATTCATTCCTTTTTTCATGTAGTTAGAATTAACCATTAATTTACAAAATTACAATTTTTAGCACATCACTGACCCCGAGTCAAAATTTCTTATTAATCGCAATCTTTCTCTCAAAAAGAAGGAAATCAGGTTACAGGAGAAATTTCTCATCCTGTGGGGTCTACGCCAGTTTGATTACATGTTGGGAAATTATAAAAAAAACATGCTCAACACTTATCCGATCGTTGATAATACAGAACTACTTAACAAAACTTGATGATCTCATAAATTATCACCTATGTAACAAAGTTTAGTCTCATTTTTTGCTTTTTAAACAAATTTGTAAGATCAAGTACAAACTCCAAGTCTGTCATTTCATTATAAGCCACATAAGTATACCTCAAGTTTGATGTGGGTTAGTGAGATTTTTAAGGGAATTGTTAAGTAAAATTGTCTTTGATTTAACAGAAACAAGAAATGGGCAATGCCCACAAACCAGGTTTTAAACCTAATTATTTGTAACCAAGGCTCTATTTGTATAATGAATACATGATGATCATCAATGCTGTAAAGGTGCCAGAGGTGATACATACATACAAACACTCACACTTTGATGTCAATACACCCACGAATAGCGAAGATATTAAGTGGAAACTGATTTTTAAATTTTAAGTGACGTTGACCTTGGACGGAACGAACCCAAAAGCAATTCCAAGCGAGATCTTCACATGTTCTTACTATACACCAAGTCTGATGTCAATATGACCAACAAATCTAAAGTTATTAGCCGGAGAGCAAATTGCAATTTTTAGTAAAGGTGACCTTGACCTTTGACGAAACGATTCCAAAAGCAATCCCAAGCGAGCTCTCCACATGTTCTTGCTATACACCAAGTTTGATGTCAATATGACCAACAAATCTAAAGTTATTCGCCGGAAACCAAATTGCTACTTTAAGTAACGGAGACCTTGACCTTAGGCGGAACGAGTCCAAAAGCAACCCCAAGCAAGCTCTCCACATTTTCTTACTATACACCAAGTTTGATGTCAATATGATGAACAAAACAAAAGTTATTGGCCGGAAACCAAATTTCTATTTTTAGTAATGGTGACCTTGACCTTTGATGGACCGAACCCAAAAGTAATCCCAAGCGAGCTCTCCACATGTTCTTTCTGTACACCAAGTTTGATGGCAATATGTTCAACGAAACTCAAGTTTTTCGCCGGAAACCAAACTGCTATTTTTAGTAATGGTGACCTTGACCTTCGTCAGAACGGGTCAAAAAGCAATCCCAAGCAAGCTCTCCACATGTTCTTACTGTACATCGAGTTTGATGTCAATAGGATTAACGAAACTCAAGTTATTCGCCGGAAACCAAATTGCTAGTTTTAGTAATGGTGACCTTGACCTTTGTTGGACCGATCCCAAAAGCAATCCCAATTGAGCTCTCTACATGTTCTTACTATACACCAAGTTTGAAGTCAATATGATCAATGTAACTCAAGTTATTCGCCGGAAACCAAATTTCTATTTTTCATAACGGTGACCTTGACCTTTGTCGGACCGAACCCAAAAGCAATCCCAAGCGAGCTCTCCACATGTTCTTACTATACACCAAGTTTGATGTCAATATGATCAATGTAACTCAAGTTATTCGCCGGAAACCAAATTTCTATTTTTAGTAACGGTGACCTTGACCTTTGTTGGACAGAACCCAAAAGCAATCCGAAGCGAGCTCTCCACATGTTCTTACTATACACCAAGTTTGATGTCAATATGATCAATGTAACTCAAGTTATTCGCCGGAAACCAAATTTCTATTTTTAGTAATGGTGACCTTGACCTTTGTCGGACAGAACCCAAAAGCAATCCCAAGCGAGCTCTCCACATGTTCTTACTGTACACCAAGTTTGGTTACAATATGATCAACAGAACTCAAGTTATTCGCCGGAAACCACCCAGTTTGACGCCCGCCCGCCCGCCCGCCCGCCCAACGACATACACCATTCTAATAACCTGGTTTTTTTCAAAAACCTGGTTAACAAACTGGATCACATGTACTACCGTAGTATATGATAGTAAAAACAAAAACCTTCAAATTACCAGAGCACAACACCATCTTAGGTGGTCAGAACATTTCTGTTAAGTTTTATTCCTCTATGCTATAAGCACTAATAAAGATTATGCATGAATCAAGAGGTCACATCAACAAAATCAAGTGCTATAACTCTTACCAATTTAATCTGAGGTCAAAATTCACAGTTGATAACTTCACATACTGACTTAATGCAGTTTTGTATCTCTAGTGGAATCCCATGTTAAAATCCCGGGGACATAACTTCATTAGGCAACTTATATATTATTATGATTATAATTTATCACTCTTGGTGACCATATAAGCGGGAAAAATATCATGTTTGATGATCAAACATATGTTTATGTATACATATTTGAACATGTTTTTTATCCCAATGTGATCATGTTGGCTTAAATCATGTTTCATGAACATGTTTGACTGTCAATACATGATCATAAAGTTCATATTGCATTAATCATAATTATTTGTGAGAAATGCCCTAAATCTGTTTTAAAATGTCAGAACATTTCTAAGATTTACATTATTTATTTGAATATGTTTGAATATGTTTGAACAAGACAGTTGGTTTTATGCTGGTGTTTGTTACAGGCTGAACATGATTAAGCATATTTGCAAAAGATACATTTTTATGTTAAGTATTAAGTTTATTTCTGGAAAATTTAGCTTAGTGTTGTTGTAAAACATAATAATATCAACTGTGCAACAAAATCATGGTAAGTTTTGATCTCTTTATAACTTAATTATTTATTTTCAATATATTGTCACTGAATTACCTCCCTTTACGAAGAATTTAAGTTTTTTTTAATTATTGCAATTATTTTTTTTTAGGAAAACGTTTTGAAGCAATTTTGATATTAAATTTTGTAACAAGTTTTATATTTTGCCTACTGAGCAATACATATACAATGGAATCGACCCAGTTCAATAATGGTTGGAATACCATAAGTATACTACCATAAGTATACTGATCACCTGTCATTATATTTAAACATGATCCATCATGTTCACAAAAGACATGTTAACCATGATCTTGTGTAATCGTGTTAGATCATGGTGCCATTTAATGTACATGTTTCATTATGTTCCAAGATGTTCATTAACAACCAATAAATATGTTCAAAACATGATCCATCATGTTCACAAAGACCATGTTTAAATATGGTTGAAACTATACTGTTTTAACCATGAAACATGATTGATGCTGATCTTGTGTGATCATGTTTCCTTGTGTTCAAACATGTTCATTACATGATCAAAACATGTTAGACCATGACCAAAAATCATGTTCAAATATGTTAAAAACATGTTAAACTATGTTCTGATCATGAAAGTTTCGCTAGGCTCACCCACGTTTTGAGATACCCATACCACAAACTTCCGTTCTGGTCTTAAGAATAGATGTATGAATCAACAAAGGTTATTTTTTAACTGCTCAGCTCAACAGTTAATATCTACATTAAATTTTGCTGAATCACATTTCCACGTGGGTGCATGCACTGTGACTCACAGAAAATTATTCTATTCATTAGTTTTCAGACAGAATATTTTTTGTATAGTGGGCATTTGGTCACATTAACAGCCAGCCTGTCATAGTGGAGAGAGACTCCAAATGTCCCTTCTAACATTATTTTGGACATAGGTGGGCATTGGGGTTTAACAGTCTCACTAACAAGTTCCACAGGACGTTGGATAGCTTCATTACATATTCTACATCCTGGGTAGGATTCAACATGCAGTGATGAGGGGCAAGTGATTTGAAGTCAGCGACCATTATAACCACTTGACTTATTATGATGGAGGACCAAGTATATGCAGCATACCCGCCCTCCCCTGGATGCAGACACAAGAGAGTACCAGGAAATAAGCATGATGCTTTCATCAGCAGCAAGCCCCAACAAATTGGTACATAAAAACAGTGAAGTTATAATGGTTCAGTCTCCAATTGACTCCCTCCTTGAGTGGCAAATCTAAAATGTAGTTGAGAAGAGAATGCAAGTGGTTGATTAGTTTAACGCCCTGACATTTCACAATCATTAAAGTTACACCCAGTTGTCATGTACTTAGTATCAACTCACTAATTTCTAGATAACATTTGAAATATTACACACATATGCAGCAGAAAATGAGGGGGCAGGCATAATACATTTTCAACCAATCAAATGCAAGGACTTAATTTGATATAATAGTGGATGTATACAGCATGACTGTGTCATACTCTTCCAAATAAAGCTCAATCTTCCTTAGAACTTAAATTTACAGACCGCAAAATCAAACAAACTTTATGCATACCAAGATTAAACTGAAAAGATATCTACATTCATTTTAATTAAAGGAACACGCAGACAAAATTGGAAACTTAATTACTTTTGGAATTTGGCTGATTGCCCGTGTTACAGCTGTCTGGGAGTATTGGTATACAAATAAATAACACAATTAACAGTCAGCAGCAGGTATGCAATTATTGTATAATTTTGAATCTTATTTATCAAGAGATAAAGTTGGTCTCCATGATGCACACACTACAAGCAGGACTGATGTTCCTTCCAAACATGTATGTATCCTCCTGAAGGTCTAATTCAACTGACCTTGAGTTGCACACACAATATGACCTTGACCTCATGAACATACAAAACTGTAAGTTGCTTTCAGCATTGTATGTAAAATTAAAGAAATACATAAGGAGCATCGCTGAATGAGTTTGAACTGTACACCAGAAATTATTAAAGGGGAGCAAATAGCTGTGAACTCAAAACAGCTCTAACTAATCTGTTGAGGGTCTAGGAATCAGTGAAAATTTGGAAAATTGAGGTGTTCTCTTGTCATATTTAAACAAAAATATGACATTTCGTTTTCCTACACATTGACCTTCATGATACACCAGGCAACATTAATCTGTTATAAAATTCAAAATGTACCTAATGTTTTGAAATGAACAAAAAGAACAACAAAAAGAACAACAATTGGCCGAGCCAAAAAACAACAGTACGATTCACTAAGATGAAGGAAAAAATAATTACTTAGTAGTAAATTAAAGTTTACAAAGAAGTTTAAATACAGACATTCGGATGACATATTATGCGTAAATGTCACGGCTAAATTTTGTTGATATGCACGTCTGGTTTAATACCGCCAGCCATACAGCCTTGTTCAACTTTTTTTAACTTTAAGATGAAAAGCATTCCGTAGAGTTTATGATCATTACATGGTCTGTCATCTACACTAAGCAACCATTACCACAAAAACTATTCAAACAAGCTTAATTCGATAGGTATATAGTACACCAACATTTCTCGGTATCTTAAAACATTCGCATGTAAATATGACTACTCTGTACCAATGTGTCACAAATGTGTCAAAATAAACTTGACCATGTTTTGAACCCCGAATAAAATTTAAGTGAATGGAAACCATGGAATGTGTAGCAAGCTGGTAATTGATAAAGCGCCTGCATGAATATATATAATATTTTAATAGTACAAAATGTATTCAGAAAATCTCAACAAACCACACACCAGTATGCATACATCACCCAAAAAACAGAATACATCAAACTTAAGCAGATGCAAGTCCCATCCTGAATGCATAAATGAAAGCTCATTAGGATATCAAGCAACAATTTGCAACATGTTGATAACATGCAGTGTAAATATGCATTAAAAAACATTGCACAATACTGCAGTTATGTATCATCAGAAAACATCTTGGGAAAAAATAATGAAAATGTGAGGGAGTTGATAACTTTCATATGTCCCAGGGAGACGATATTTGTTACACTCATTATATGCTACTCCAATCACAGTTCAGTGAAAGTAGTTAGTGTCACAGGCCATCAACATATTTCAAACAGTTATAGGGGCTTATCAGCTGCTCATTTCACTGGCCTGAAAGCAGGCTGTTTTGCTTTGCAGATCATAAAAATATTTGGTGCACTGATAGAAATTACAGACATTGGAGAGCTAGGTTAAGATAATATCTGTGCGTATCATGAAATACTGTCATTTGTTATGTAACGCATGCCAGTTCATATATTTGTATACACAAATATCCAAGCCTACTCCCAGTTTTGATGTAAACCATGCATAATGAAATGCACTTTGTGCATGAAATGAACTGAATACCCCAGAATATGTCCACATCATTATAAAAAAAATGTAAAATGTAAACATTCATACTTTGTACTGACTAAATTATTTGGACAATCTTTAATCTCTAAGAATTTAGTAATCTGAATGAAATTTCCAGGATCTCCAATTTTTAATTAATTTATGAAAGGACATACATGATATCATATTCAGCGTACTCAGATCGTCAAGACCAATATTATGTCAAATAACCAAATTGTTAGATATTGAAACACTGGTTTAAATAAAGAATATTCTCAATATGTTAAGACCCAGGGGCCAATCATTCATAAACAAAACAAGACTGAAACTCAGACATAGACTTTAAAATGTTAAATTTCTTTTTTGCTCCTATGTTATTATTACAGAATATATAGATTCTAATACAAATCAGCAAAATTGTACAATGTGTAATAACAGATATTCAAATTTCATTTGTTTAGATTTTAAAGTCTACATTTTAGCCTTAAAATATTTGTGAATAAACCCCCTGTCGGACTCAATATGACATTTATCAATCCACTGACTCAATATGACATTTATCAATCCACTCAGAAGATGACCCCCAAACTAAATTATAAGTAGCCAAGAGGCAAAGCAAAAATTAATGACATTCTAAGTTTCAAAATGTGTATTTTCCAACTGGATACACAAGTAATTAAATAGACAAAATTATGCAATTTTGTTACAAAATTGGCTTTTTAGAAATATTTTTATGAACATTTTAATAGACAGATTGGAATTTTAATAGTCAATGGCTATTTGGTTACCAACTATAGTGATAGTGTAATTTAGCATTTTAAAGACACTTTGCCAGGCAACTCCTTAACTAAACTTTGGTCATAAATCACATGTCTCCGCATAAATAATCAGTAATGACATAATTTCGATTTTATTGCTTTAATGTTTCATTATTTTACATGCTTTGTCACGATATCAGTTACCTTGAATACTTCATTGAATTAAGTGAACACATAAAACTCTGAATCAAACATGGGCAAGTACGTCACATAGTATACCTGGGACATGACTCAAAACAACATTAGACCACGCTCATCGCAATCCGTCCAATCAGCAGCCTTTATTTCAAAATACAACGTTCATGAAGTTCATGTGCCACTCCGTGTCTATCCTATATACTAATCATGTCAGAACAACTGAGTGCACAGTGGTTTAAAGCACAATTTAATGTGATGATGTCATTGTTACATCATTTAAGCTATTTATTACTACTATCGCACTGTCCACAGTCTTCAGGCCTAAAATTTACAACCCGTCAGTTGACCTAACCCGAGTGTTCCTGTGATATCAACCAGTACTAACCTGTTCCTGTGATATCAACCAGTACTAACCTGTTCCTGTGATATCAACCAGTACTAACCTGTTCCTGTGATATCAACCAGTACTAACCTGTTCCTGTGATATCAACCAGTACTAACCTGTTCCTGTGATATCAACCAGTACTAACCTGTTCCTGTGATATCAACCAGTACTTACCTGTTCCTGTGATATCAACCAGTACTAACCTGTTCTTGTGATATCAACCAGTTCTAACCTGTTCCTGTGATATCAACCAGTACTAACCTGTTCCTCCACAAATAACAGACAACTTCCACACGTACATCAGAGTTGACAGACAATTAAATGCCATGGGATTGTGTTTCCGTGGGATTGTGTTTCCGACAGTTAAATTCCTCAAACAGGCTTGGAACCTGAACAACCATCAGATTGACAGCCGAGAACTTCACTAGCTGAGCTAAACTAATGAATCAGGAGATAACAGATATTGATGTAGCCATAATACTCCAATCAACTCCTAATTACATATTTATCCCTGAATTCAGTTGGCTCTGGCACATAAAAGATAATTCCATATGCCATGGGAAATAATTTGAAACAATTATTAATAAATCCACATTATGACAAGCTTAATTAAAATCTGAATTAAAATCAGCAGGAATAAATTTAATACCAAAAGCAGGCATAAAAACATACCAAGGCCTAAAGCCCCAGCTACTCAGGCCAACAATGACTTCTGGTCAACCCAAAAATAGAATATCCTTCTACATAACATAACATGTACAGCAAATGATATAAATACAAATAGTTTGGTCATACAAACTAGAAGCCTTTGCCAAGTCTTGCACATCAAAGGCTGACACAAATGCAGAACAAGTAGTAGGCAACATGCAACCTACACTCACTGAATTAATGTTGATTGTCATTTGTCGACATGTGAAAAATTCTCTAGGGAGAAGTCTGTCAACAGATGTTCATTTATCAAACAAAAGTTCTGTATTTTAGGGCGGATTTGATAAAACTGACTTCACAGCTTTGAAATGACTTTGTAGTCTGTGATGAATTTTTTTTTCAATTAATATTCCTTAAACTAGGCACAAATTAGCGCTATAGTTTTCAACTAGTTTCCAAATTGGAGTTTTAGTAGCCATAATTATGTGCAGTGGCTATTTGGCTTTACCTAACAGCTATAACTTAAATTAGTGCAGAGTAAAATTCTAATTATCTCCCTAAATTAGTAAAAACAACTTATTTATAATATACATGCTAGTGTCTAATATAAATATTTAGTCCGTCTAATTTTGGGATCATCTCATGCTAGCTCTGTAATTACTGCAACTAAGTTTAAGTAATCACATATTTGTGTTTCATAACTATTGCAAATAACATAAAATAATGTAGCAAATCATTCCCACAGTATTTCTGATTTGTAATGTCAACCTTTCAAAACAATAAAGATGATAATGTTTTTTTAATGTCATCAGTGCACAGGGAATAATACAGGCGTGACGGTGCATAAATAATTCAATATTTACTATATGTGTTCATAGGACACAGATGCCCTCGCCTTTAATGGGCTTTTAAAGCGTTATTGATGAGAAACCAATTTTTTAAGTAGAAAAAGGACCATAACTCCTCCAAAAATTGGTGGATAATCAATGAAATCGAACTTGAACTGTATTTTGTTATCATATACGTATGTGCCCAATATAAGTTGAATCCATCCTTTCTTTCAAGAGTTATTGATTGCAATTTTTTTTCTGGAAATGGGGAACACTTTATGCCCCTATGGTGAAGGCATAATCTGCACTAACCTAAATGACATTATGTTCATAAGAGCTTGAAAACCATCAATTGTGTAGGTGGAAATGTAGAGGTGATGTATATAACTGACTGTCAGATTAAATCTAGGTTTTAATTGTTATTTCCTTCTAGCGCACTTCAAATCAACATATATAAACTGTGCAGGATGTGCGAACACAGCCACCAAGAACCACACAGACAATCCCCAGGGAACAAGCTGCTTAGGCGAAGTGGGCGAAGAAGTCGCCGAATGTCCGTTCATTTCGCCAATTTTCAAAAGTATGGCGAAAATTAAGTCGCCGTTAATTTCTGGGACATGTCATTAAACAATAGGAGCCTTCGTGTAATCAAGCGAGACATCCGCAGTGCATTCATTGTATAAACATATCTATTATCGGGTTTTACTCCACGGTTTAATCAATATTGATAAACAGCCCCAAATATTCGACTGATGAAAGTTTAGCTTCGCCTACAGCTATAATGTAAGGAGAGATCTGATTGGATAAGCGACTACTGCTGACCAATGAGCGATAAGCTTTGTAATGAATTTCGACATGAGTGTGTTTACACGACGTGTGTGGCGAACCGACAAAGACGACAAGTTAAGCCTGTCATAAATTGATCAAACGGACGACCCTTGATAGAAAGGTGCGATATTGCAATGAATACTGCGATTACGGCGAATTTGTTGCGATTTTTCACTGTAAACGCTGTCTAGATTTTTATTGAATATTCCTACTTTCGTTTTCAATATCGACTCGCGTTTATTTTCGTTTACGTCGGTCGCGTCATATGGTGTTTTATTCATACTTCATATTGATGTTAATTAAATTTCACTGGTTAACGTTTCAGTATTGCATAATTTGTCCATTTTTAATGAAACATTAAGCTGTAAGGCTAGTTTCTCATAAGGTTTGAAGGTAAACATGTCATAATATGTAAGATGATAAATGGAGTAAAGATTTATATTTTACTTTGAGATTTTGGTTGATATATGGCTAAAAATGAAGGCTTATCGTATGCACACTATAATTTATTCAGTGTGTGACTAGAAACATGCTTTCTTACTATTGAGGAGATTTGTAAAACATAAATTGATAGGAAGCTTTGCACTTTTTGTTAATTTGTATGTTTCACAACTATCAAATATTAGTTATTAAAAGATCCAGTGTCATGAAGAAAAAACAAAATCAATGATGAGGAAGCGCCGTCTCCACTTCTCCCTAATTTCTCCCCACTTCTCCCTATCTCAGCTGAAGGGAGAAGTGACTTTTCCCAAAAATTTGAGCCTAGCTTTTTCCCTGATCCTTCACTGAAGCAAATCATCTGACTGGATGGTCACTGCATGACTTTTTTTAACATCCTTTTTCTGTACAGTTCTTGAACTTGATTTAAGAACTTATGTAGATTTAAATTAAGAATTATTTATGTTCTTGAACCTTATTTTGTCAAGGAATTTAGTTACTGTCCTAAATGACTAGTTCAAAAACATATGTTACCTGAGGTCAAGAATCAGTACAGTTCTTGAATTAGAGTAAAGAACTTTTTAGTTCTTGAACATCCAATTCATGTTCTAGAAAGTCAGTTCAAGGACATATATTAGTAGTTCAAGAACAGTTCTTAAGGTTCTTGAATAGTTCTTGAATGTTCAAGAAGTTGATGCTAGTTCAAGAACATTTCTCGCAGGGAGTAGGCCAAAACAATACAACCTGTAACAGTAAGTGAATGTCGCATAGGACAGCTGGAGGAGAGGAACGATTCCTTGCTAAGAGAGAGGGTTAACGTTACCACTTTCATGAAGCTTAAACAAATTCTCTTTAAAAGTTTTAGTTTTGTTATTCCATATACAAGAAAAAGTAACAAAGGGATATAATTCATGTACTGCCTGCTATTGGCAATATTTTCTCTCATTGTAATCCTATGCAGCTTCAAACAATCAATCATTGTAAGCATTTAAAGTACATCCCTTGCACAGCTTTTGAGTTGTGTAATATAACTAAGGGAGATTATTCAAAAATAGAGCAAGGCAGAGTCATAGTTCTTGAATAATGTATTTCCTCTAAATGTCCTCTAACATTATGTACATGTTGTTACTAACTAGGATTGCTTGCCTTACTTCATTGCTCAAAGACTGTTAAATCAGCAACAGATACAGACAGACAGTCTGATGTTCTGTAGTTTTAGACGGACGGATGGTAGATGGACAAAGAGCCTAGGTTAAACTAAAACAGATAAGCAAGAATATACATGGTTCATGAATTTTATACAGGTGACAAAAAGTATGTAATTACATGTATAAGCAAACATGCTTGAGATAATCTAACTATGAAAACTTAGATTTCACAGACAAGAACAACTCAGGCCTGCACCAAATGACATTGAAAACTTGATCAATAAAACACTTATTTTAAAAGAATTAATTTAAAGTTACTGTTTATTTATAATAAATCAAATAGATAATTACTGCAATACAACTTAATCAAAAATAAAGGTAGCAGACCTAAAGACAATGTACAGCTGAGTGCTGAGTGAATCAAAGTTTACATCAAACATTCTCCTTAGTGGCCTTTCTATAAGAAAGTGTACTACCTGAAGAAATCTAGATGATGACATCATGGATGACATCACAGAATGATGACATCACACACAATGTCACATGACTATAAACAATATCAAAAATGGCTGCCAAAATGCATAGACTTAGTTAAATTTGTTGTTTAAATATATGTTCACAGTTTTATATAACAAGTGATATGAGAATAGCTGAGTTGCTGATTTAGAGGCTCATACTAATGAGTGTCTTGTATACTCAATATTTGCTTACAATAATAGATATACAAATGAAATATAGGAAAACATGGTAGGACAAAATGGTGGGGTACACTAAAAAGTCTTGCAGTCACCACATTATGAACCAAATAACACAGTTATGTTCAGTAATCATCCTAATAAAATGAAAAGCGGATATTTGAAAAATGAGGCAAGGTATACGGTTCTTAGGCAATGCACTTCCATTTTCCAGATAAAAAATCTTGTAAGGGAGATAATTCCTGCCATGGGCAATTGTCAAACTTTTATTGAGAATTGTCTAGGTAAACTCGAGCCACAAGTAGTCGTTAGATCAGAATTCAATACATCAAAATATCTACCAACAACTATCTATTTCCCAATCCTTAATGAAAATAAAATGAGGAATGACATTAAAGTAATAAAATTGGCTACAATTTTTCAATTAAATCATATATACGTACAAAATATAACATTCCGGTATCATTTCTATATCAATAAAACCAAAGGAATTTTTATTAATACTGGATGCAATATAGTAATACAGTACTGGGTATGTTCTAAATGATATTAAATAGCGTTTCTTGACTGAATTACATATTAAATTCACGATCTTCAGACGAAAGTATGAAAGGTCATTAAGCAACTTTTAATATACAGAAGAACATTTTATTTATATGGTAAGGTGTGGACACTTATGGGAGGGTGGATGATCATCTTTCAAGAAATCGTATATATCCTATTATACAATATGAGAAATAATTCAATGTTAACAACTTAAGTTACTAAACCTACAACATCAACCCCTTTTTATGCATATAAATACCAGCTTGTATATTACCGAGTTTTCAAATTCCCCCATCACACTGTTTGTGAAATAACTAGATTCTCAAATAGTTGTCTGTACTAAGGGCTGCAACCCTTTCGGTTTTCAGAAATATAAATGTCATATGACATAATAACTTAATAATCATAAAACAGTCCCAAACCAAATTGTACATCAAAAAGAACTGAAAATAATAATTTCAGCCTTAATACTAAGTAATAAATGTGTGCATGACGATTGTAAACGATTGTGAGTTTTTTTAAAGATTTTACCTTATCAACTGTCGTCAGTTTTGTTGTATTATCCAGCAAAAGTACACGAGACTGCAACATCAGCAGTGCTTATAACTAACATACCTATAAATTAAAGCAGACAAATCCATATATTTACTTTACTGAAGGTGACCAAAGCACACAGCAGTGTGAACAAATATCTTCAGACAGCTAATAAGTAACTTATCTACCAAACCATACTAGCCCAGTACAGATAACAATTAAGTAAGTCTACTTAAACTGTATAGTGACATTGTACACTAATATTAAGATACAATTGACATACACAACACATTCAAGTTGGTTGGTCATTAAGGAAGATTACTGGAGGCAGACACCTAACAGGAGATTGTATCCCTAAGGGTATAAAACTGGACACCTAAACTGGACATTGAAGTATGAATCTATTAGGAGTCTGGTGAGGATAATGTCACGAAGTGTATGTCTCCAGGCTTAAACAGCATGTGACAGTGTATCCTTACTTATTTACTCAAACATATCTGCAAATACATAACATATTATCCCTTTATAGTAAAATCGAGTTCAAAAACATAATTAAAGGCAATACAATTTAAATCTCAGATGGACATGACATATTAACTTTTAACTGTCACTAAGTATAGGAATGCCAGTTCTTCAAGACAGCTCAGTTAAATGAAAGGAAATTATGCCCATAAAGTTTAATGAAGATTGAACAATTAATTTTCAAAGATTTTTAAGATACATATCGCATATGTGGCTTAATTTTTACCATTAAATGGTCCCGACACCAAAATGTCTGGACAATCTAAGCTAAAGTTATCAAACCTATCTGAAATACACAATGTATCATGCCCATAAACGTATGGCAAAGATTTGTGAAAAATTTATTTCAATTATCAAAGTTGGAGTGCAGACAGTATTGGATGACCTTGATCGATCACCCCTGGTGATCAGATAGTATGCCCTGTCAAGTATTTTGATATGGTCACCATGGCAACCAGAGTTTGACAAGGACCTAATTCATTTAGGTCAATTGATGAAGGCTCATCCATGAGATGTTACAGTAAAATTTATCAAGATTGGTCAAGTGATTTCAGAAGATATTTTATATAAAACAACTGTTAAGGTCTGGACAGATGGACGAATAACCATTTGACAACATATAACAAATGACAAGACAACTGACCACAGTATCCAACACCATGAAATTCCACAAAAAGTGAGTGAAAAATTTAAACAACTTACAATTTACAAGCAGCAAAAAACAATTACTACAACTGTTTTACGTTCATCAATAAAACAAAATTGTGTAAATTAAGACCTCAATAATATTGGTGGTCTTTAAGTGAGGTTTTACTGTATACTGTAAATTTAATCTACACTGATAAAATCACTAAGTTCTGATTATTAGAAAATTTATTCATACACACCATAATTATATAATATTACTCTCCAGAAAATATTAAAGTCCCAAGTTTCCAGTTATAAATTATTAATAATTATGCCCTTATAATGGCAACATGCACAGTGACGATCCTTTAAATCACTTTCCAAGTTTTATAAGATACCGGTAGTCACCATCATCATATCCTGGTTAAACTTGAACAATTAGGAGTGTAGATATTTAGAATTATGAAATTTCTCAACTTAAAATATATACATTTATAAAAACAAAAATTTAAACCCACCTTATTCTAGTTCCTGTTTTTTGTATGATAAATACTAGGCAACATGTTTATACAGGAAATAAATTCTCAATAACTGTTACAAATCATTTCTTATCGGTTACCCAAGTAACGTACATTTTGTGTAAGGAGACGAATCCATTTTTATGTTTGAACAACCAGAGTGTGACAACCAGGTGTACGAGTACAATACCAGTACTTCAAATAATATTGGTAACAAACGCATTTTTATCATTTAATGTGCAAGACATAGTCATTATATGCAACTAAAAGCTCCCATACAGTTTTTGTTTTTACATTGAAATTCTATCTTCAGTTTACAACAGAAATTATCTGACTGATAGTTTTATTTTACATGGATAAGAAGGGCACAGAATTGACAATGAAATATAAAACAGAAATATATGCGGATACAATAATCTATTCAGCAACTGATTGCAGTATGCAACTCCAGAGTACAGAATTCACGATAACATCTGTACTAATAAATCAAGTAAAACAGGCACTACAATATATTTAATGACCTGCCTAGTTTTAGACTAGAATAACGTTTATCTATGAATTTTGCGTCAATTTTAAAAATTGCAGGAGATTATTTCAATCATATTTCAAAATTTATAACATTTATTACTCTGATTTATACATAAGATATTAAAACAAAGTAATGGAAGATAGAGGTTGCGATATGATCTTTAACGCTAAAAAGGCAGACAATGTTAGAATAATACATACCATAAAATAAATACAACAACCTACAAAAAAAACTAAATTTGACACCAAAATACACATTTATTGTACATAAATTTAATCGCATATTGCACAATATGTCTCGTCATTATGAATCATAAAATGGTATGCAGCTGAGTGCTGATGCATCAACATTTATTGAACTGAAAATTCACAGTATATATAAAGTTAACTGTTTCTTAAGTCATCCCGCTTGTTTGCAGTAACCCTTCCAAAATGCATCGGCGTATTTTATAACTGGTATTTTTTAGTTGGTAAACTTTTTTGTATTATATACAAATTAGAAATAGGGAAAATAACATCAAAAAGATTTTGCACAGAAATAATTCAGTCTGCCAGTCAGGATTAATTTCACTCAGCAATTCTACGAAGCACGAACAAACCATTATTCAAGGTTGGCCTCATAATGTAAACACCCTTTCTTACAATATTTGGTTGAAAATAGTCTAACTTAAAATTGTAGTAATTTGAATGACATTTACAAAAATAACCAAAATACACAATGAGAACATCTAGACAGGAACAAAAATATTAAGAAAAATTATAAAGTCATTTAAATTAATAAAGGATTCCACCAGGAAGCTTTGGCACATTTAACATATCTTGATTTATTAAAATCAGCTGTTACAATGCGAGCATCTCAACATAGTAAGCTTTTCTAAGCTACCATTCCTAATATTATTTACAAACAGCGTATTTAATTGCGAAAAACATATTCGAAATATTTCATTTATACTGTGATGGATGTTTGCTTTCAACATTACTGTATATATTGCAACAAATTCCCTACAAATCTTGAAATTCTGTCCTGGGAGTCAACTATCATTGAAGTGTTCGTGATTGAATTCAAGAGCTTAATTAAGTATGAATATAGCTGATACTGCATGAATGGTATTGAAATAACTGAACATAAATTAAGCAATACCATTTAATACAAAACATGAACATTTTCATTTAACTTAAACCATGGGGGGAACAAGCACTGCACCAACACATTGCAGTAACGTATGATACCAAAACATAGGAAATAACGCCAGGAAAGTCGCGCTATTATTACATTACGGCAGCAAGACTAACATAAAACTTACATTCACAACATTTACTCGGCAAGGACAAATTTTATTGACGGCAGTCAGTTTTGCTTTCGGAATGGTATTGAGTTCTATATTTCCCTACATAGGGTGTTTGTTTGTTTCGTGAGTTAGGTGTGTAAGTGCAATGATTGGACCAGAAAGCATTGCAGGCACAGAAGTTCTGTCTCCTCAAACTATTGTACCACAGTGGTTGTACAATATTCATCCTTTATATGCATTAATTTTTGATTTCTGGGACCAATATTTCAACCAATGTCATTAATTATACCTATTTCCCGAAATGGAATACTCTAATCTAAAAATAAACGTATTGGTAAACAAAATCTCACAGTAAATGTTACTTTGCTTTTTGTTTTTGTTGGGTGTGTAGCGCCATTTTTCAATTATTTTTCAGTTACACATGGCAGTCCATTGACCAGTACTCCAATTTCCTGAAATTAATTATCAACCAGTACTAACTTGTCCTTTCGGAGAGCAGCTGACAACGACCCCACGTGAATCAGGGGTGGACGACATAGCACCGCACTGTATGTGACTTTCAGGATTGTTAGACATAAAACACTTCAGGTCAAGAGTAAAACAGCATGATTGGTCAGGTAACAGGAAAACAGATATTTAGTTCTTTAGGCCTAACTACAATGATACATGTGTCACTCCGTTTGGTTTTGATTACTTTACCCGGTTTTCGGTTCTCCATAACTGATAGCTTAATGACTTGTAATGACCAAACATGAACATTTGACTCGCTACAAGTACAATAAGAACAATGTGAGATAATACATAATAAAGTACAGCAATGACTAGAAATGGAACTTCATGCCCTGTAATGGAAGTACATGTATACAGTTCCAATAGCTGTGTAAATAAAAGATTATTTGAATAAACTGACGAGTTCTCTGACTAGAATATTGCTTCAGGAATAAGAATTTTCATCGGACATAACAAACCAAAATATAAGACAGAACCGTTTCGAATCATGAAAAAAAAAAAACCAGACTTTGATTAATCACTGTAGCCCTTCTAACGAAAGCCACAACATCACCAGACTCCTGGTTATTTTTATAAATCCAATTTCTTTAATTCCTTGATGAAAACCGAAGCTTATCAAATATTTACAGGAACAGACGGTCTAAAGTGGATTATGGAAATGAATTACATGATATCAGTGGGACAGAAATTGAAAACTATCCGAATACCAAGAATGCAAATAAAACCAAGACCTTATGGAGCCCTTGAAGTCCTTAAACTATATGGAAAACAATTAAAACATCTGAAACAATTTCAGTAACAGCATGCATACACAGGCCTTATCATGGTATTCAGAATGATCATTATTATTTTATGGTTACTTTTAATTACTTTCAAATTACATTCAGTTGTTTTTAATGTTAATTAAACAGCCATTATTTCTACAATAAAACAACAATAAATTAACAGAGAGTTTTGAATGATTTGGTTGTGCTACAAACTCAAATTCAAGAACAAAATGAAAGTAACTTATTGTAGTCTAAATACTAAGGAAAATAATTTTCGGGTATTTAAATGTGCATCTTATTAAGTAATAATGAGAAAAAACTGTGAAATCATTAAATTATGAAGAATACTTATGATTTCATTTGCATAGTTTCATGGACAAGGCAATAATTGTTCTTCACATACTCTCAGGATTTGTCATATTAGGGCTGAACATGACCCACAAAATGTTCAAACTCTAGATTTACGTCAGTTATATTTTCTACAGACATGCAAATAAAATTTACAAAATTTCCAGCACCTATACAGTAAAACCTCGCTTAAAGACCACTTTGAAATGAATACCACCTCATAAATAAGAACATATTTTGATGGACCAGTTTTATATTTTCTTCCATATTTTAACTCAACGATCAGACCACCTCAAAGCTAAGACTTACATCCCTGCACCCAACTTGTACTAATCTTATTCATGACGTTTCACTGTACTTTGTAAACTGGTAAAAATGAAAAAGATTATAACAAGAGAAAAATTGCATGAATATTACAATTTCACTGAACTGTAAACATTTTCCTAGGAAGTGTACATGTATAATAAGTTGTTTGAAACCCTTTTGGTTGTTTTCATTCTGTATAGTAGTTCACTGTTGAAAGATGACAGACTCGGAAACTGCAGAGTAACATTAAGTTTCCCAGCTTACAAACATCAGAAATAGTACACATATTTCTGCATCTTGGTGTTATGAAAGACATCAACAAATTCAGAAGCTGATATTATGAAGTAGGATGACGTATCTGTAATTATACTTATGGTAAATATACTTAAGTGGCACTACTAAATGCAGGAAAGGTGGGGAGCCGCAGCAGGGTGTGCAGTGCGATTAAGGAACACTTAACAATTATAAACTAGGTGGTTGTTTTTGAAATAAATGTCTCATCCATGGTAGTTTGGCAGTAAGTGTTTCCATATTGTGAACATTTGCGCCAAGTTATTTCAAAATCCTTCAAGGCGTTCCAAGAGATATGGAGCGGACATGCAAGTACTGTCATTTGACCTTTGACCTCTAAGCGTGACCACAGCCCTCAACTGACCCACTAAAAACGTGCGTTCCGCCCATCGTCTCAATATGGTGAACATTTGTGGCACGTTATTTCAAAATCCTTCAAGTGGTTCAAAAGTTATGGAGCAGATACAATTTGTGACAGACAGACAAACGGACATACAGCTGATAACCCAAGCAAAAACAAAATGTTTCCCCACAAGTCAAGACATTTGCGAAAAAGCACTGCACATAAGTCATTTTTTATTAAAGAAGTCACAAAGTGACCAAAAATTCCCTTTTCCTCTGATAAGGTGCAAAATTCCCATGTTTGCAGGAATGGGTGTCATTCTGTAAAAGCTGTATAGTGCCATGGAATACTATTCGGGATTTTCAAGTACATGTGTCCTCAGTGGACAAAGTATGACCAGAATCAAAACCGCTCATTCAATCTAACACCACCATAAATCCTCCAAACATCAACCTGTAAATGCTATATAAACTGCTGATATATAATATACAGAATGAAAAATGATCTGCAAGAATAGCTAGATTATCAGACAGATTATCGGGTAACATACTGCAGCATTTTCTGCAGTCTAGAGATTATCATGTAATTTAATGCAGACAGAAGTCTGACGCAGAATTTTGTGGAGACAGCTAATGGTTAAACTACAGTAGGACCTTGTTCGAATTCATTGGGTCTGAAATTTTATTTCGAATAAGACATGGTTTCGAACAGTCCATTTCAATGCGACGTACCCAAGAAGATACATCTGGAACTGCAATTTATTTCGAATGATATCAATTATTCAGATAGAGGGTGGTGGCATAAACAAGGTCCAACTCTACTTAAATTAGAGCCATTTTTTTCATAGAATGCGCAATAATTCTTTAAGGTACACAAATTACCATCATATTTTACAAAACTACATAACATACATAGAATGTACATTGAAATCAAATTCCCGCCATTCTGAGTAGCACTCACAGAAAAATCATCACATAACATAATAATTATAACAAAATGAAGTCAAAGTATCAAAGTATTGACTGTCTGGAGAGTCTTAAGGCCATGCACTTCATTTACTGTACAGCACATTTATTGGGTTATCTTCACATATCCTAGGAAATGATAAAGAGAATAGTTTACAGCATATGACCTATATATTTGGAAGTTTTAATGAATTTGAAGGCGAACTATATAATTAAACATTGAAACCTACCCACCCACACAATTCTGAATCCATCCTCGTATACATGTGTTAAAATCATATTTCTCTATTTAAATTTTGTTTCTGATATTGATGCAAATTCTTTACATTTTAATAGCCACGGAGTTTGAATAGTTATTTAAAGACATGCTGAGATAATCTTGGTAAATATTTTGTGTACAAGCAAACAACCAAGTAACCAGTTTAAAATTGTGTAGTTGAGAAATTGAAAATAAATGCCATGCACATGAACTCCCTCATACATCATACTCCAATACCCAAATTTGTAAGACTTAATAATAGCTACTATGTTACCTTATTTGATCAGCGATAACGAATTACATGTATTTATAGTGATTTCCAGGTAAAGGAAATGCAGATTACATTTTGATAACAGGATACTAAATGTAAACGGATTACAGGACAACAAAACAAGTTTATCTGCTTCTTTATTTATGCACAGATAAACTAGTTTTCCTTTCATCCATTGATACAAGCATAAAACACGCTTAATATTGCGCTCGTTTTTAAATGTTTCATTTTTTACCTAAAAAAACATAAAAATATATTTCATAGAGTTGAAACATAATACAAGCATTATCAAAGAACACACACTAACAATGACTGTTCCCCTGTATCTGTCGACAAAAAGAAGTTTGTGATATCGATAAAATTAAATAATAACAAGAAATGGGCAATGCCCCCAAACCAGGTTTAGTATGTAGTTATTTGTAACCAAGGCTCAATTTGTATAATGAATTCATGATGATCATCAATGCTGCAAAGGTGCCATAGGTGATACATGCATATACACACTCACACTTAGATATATTATATATATATATGCAACAACTATACACCAAGTTTGATGTCATAGCGAAGATATTAAGTGGAAACTGATTTTTAAGTGACCTTGACCTTCGACTGAACGAACCCAAAAGCAATCGCATGGGAGCTCTCGACATGTTCTTACTATACACTAAGTTTCATGTCAATATGATCAACGAAACTTCAGTTATTCGCCGGAAACCAAATTGCGAAGTTTAGAAACGGTGACCTTGACCTTTGACGGAACTATTCCAAAAGCACTCCCAAGCGAGCTCTCCACATGTTCTTACTATACACCAAATTTGATGCAAATATGACCAACGAAACTCAAGTTATTCGCCGGAAACCAAATTGATATTTATAATAACAGTGACCTTGACCTTTGACTGACCGAACCCAAAAGCAATCCCAAGCGAGCTCTCCACATGTTCTTACTATACACCATTTTTGATGTCAATACGATGAACGGAACTCAAGTAATTCGCCGGAAACCAAATTTCTATTTTTAGTAACGGTGACCTTGACCTTTGGTGGACCAAACCCAAAAGCAATCCCAAGTAAGCTCTTCACATGTTCTTACTATACACCAATTTTGATGCCAATATGATCAACAAAACTAAAGTTATTCGCCGGAAACCAAATTGATATTTATAGTAACGGTGACCTTGACCTTTGACGGACCAAACCCAAAAGCAATCCCAAGCGAGCTCTCCACATGTTCTTACTATACACCAAGTTTGATGTCAATACGATGAAAGGAACTCAAGTTATTCGCCGGAAACCAAATTACTATTTTTAGTAATGGTGACCTTGACCTTTGAAGGACCGAACCCAAAAGCATTCCCAAGCGAGCTCTCCACATGTTCTTACTATACACCAAGTTTGATGTCAATACAATGAAAGGAACTCAAGTTATTCGCCGGAAACCAAATTACTATTTTTAGTAACGGTGACCTTGACCTTTGATGGACCGAACCCAAAAGCATTACCAAGCGAGCTCTCCACATGTTCTTACTATACACCAAGTTTGATGTCAATACGATGAAAGGAACTCAAGTTATTCGCTGGAAACCAAATTACTATTTTTAGTAACGGTGACCTTGACCTTTGACGGACCAAACCCAAAAGCATTACCAAGCGAGCTCTCCACATGTTCTTACTATACACCAAGTTTGATGTCAATACGATGAACGGAACTCAAGTTATTCGCCGGAAACCACCAGTTTGACACCCGCCCGCCCGCCCAGCCGCCCGCCCAACGACATGCGCTTTTCTAATTACCTGGTTTTCGTTGAAAACCTGGTTAAAAAACTTTCTAAGTGTTTATTACAAGTTTAGGCCGGGTATAACATGATAAATACAGTCAGATCTCGTTCATTCGAAATTCATCGAGTCCAATATTTTATTTTGAATAATACATGGTTTGGAATAGCCCATTTCAATTTGACACACCTAAGACAATACACTGGGCCCTGATATTTATTTCTGATGATACCAAGTATTCAGACTAAAGTTGTTGAATAAACGAGGTACAACTGTATTTTACATTCAGATGGGCCAAATACATCTTTAACCACTCAATATAATTAAGTACAATTCATGACATCAATAGATGTAATTTACCTGATATTTGCTGCTGCAGAATCCATGGAAACTTTCTATGTCTTTAAATTTTGTTTAACAGAGATTCCTGCAATAAAACAAAACATAGTCTGTAAAGAAAAGAATTTAATTGAAACCAAGAGTCCTAGAAATGGTAGTACAATCATTCTGCAGTAATTTACAGTAAAACCCCACTTATTACAGGGAATGCCACCTCAAACTTAAGACCACCTCATTAGTAAGGGTGTTTTTTCATAGACAAGTTAATTAATTAATAATTCTTCAATATTTAACTCCACACATGTAATAAGACCACCTCATAACTACGACCAACCTTCTTCACAGCCAATTAATGGCGGTGAAATTATGAATTAACTGTATTTAGTCTGTATACTTAATACAGTGTTATTCTAAATTGGTCAGAAAGCAAACTATACTATATCAGTCGCAACAGATGACCATTTTAAACTGACCACTGGGTGTAATTAAATTTGTACTTCTCACTATAACATTAAGTAAAATCCTGGAAATCTGTTCACTACTATCTGACATATGACTAAATTTTGCAACAAACTGACATCGAAGGTGTGTACCAACACATCTCAGTTTAAATAACATATTTGTCATTCGTTACCTTCAAAATGCAATTTGTCTAAGAATTCCTGAGTGCCAATTAAATGTTAAATGAAGAATCTCTTAAGAATTCCAAACATTTCATTCCAATAATTCTTTTCTTGAACAAAATTCTTAATTAAATTGAAAAAAATATATGATTCAAGCGTGTTGGGTATAAACCAGAGCATATATACATGAGTAAAGCTTAGTTTTATAGTGGCAATTAATTCCTATATGACAAGTCAAAATATTAAACCACTGACCTAAATGTCCAATTATTTAGACCAATACAATGTATATATATAGATACAATATAGAGATATATCTGTTTACCTTGCTTGCATACATATTAGTAATTTAGGACAAACATTTAATATCTTGACTTTTCATAAAGGAAAGGCAACAATAACATGAACTATACTCATGACAAGTTGAATAAATTATAAAGAATTCATTTTTGAAAGGACAGTCATCTGTGGTCTGGTGGTAACTCACAGGCCTAGTAATCTAGCTGGTCTCAGGTTCAAGCCAAGCTCCACCACTAATAGTACTAAGTCTTTTGGACGAGACTGGATAAGCCGAGGTCCCATGTAAGATGCTTTACAGCAGGCACGTTAAAGAACCAGGGATGCTTCTGGAACTGGGGCATCTTCTGTACCATGCACTATATATCCTCCAAACATCTAAAATGACTAACAGTCTTCCCAAGGCTTCGCCCATATGGGAAACTGGTGGCCACGATAAATAAATGCACGTACACACACAGACAGACAAATGCCAAAGTGACACTTCCATACATAATTTTACATCACTTACATAAAACGGCTAGACAAAACACCATAGAAATGGCAGTAGAATTGATGGTTACCTGTTATCACACTTTGAAGTCAGTGTGCCAACTATTTATACAAGAGCAATGGACCTATAATTTTGCTTCATCATGCTAATATTTCATCCTAACACAGCAAACAGCAGCTTCCATTTATTAAACCAACACCTAACAGTTTGGATCCTAGCAGGACTATTAATCAGGTATGAAATTTTATACATTCAAGACAAACTTTCATTTAGTACTGTAAAACACGGATTTTATGAGAGTCTCAATTATTTTCCAAGTTGACAAACTGCCATATGACATAGAGTTAAAATTTAATGGTAAAAATACACCGGGTTTTGTTTGATAAACTATTAATGATTTTGGATTAAATTTTGATTCATGAAAACACAGAAGTTGAGAAAGATCAGAACGTTCATATATATATAAACAAGAAAAACATTGATGCATATAGCATCAATTCGGCGCAGAACCTATTGTACAAAGAAAGCTTAATTATTCATGGGAGTGTGTAGGAAAAGAGATGATGTTTGATTAAAAATGTGTCTCGTAGGAAAGTGTTTCAACCATGCAATTGCGGGGTAATGAAAAATATTACATAATTGGTGACAGGACTGTTTGTGCCAAAGGTGACTCGTCTGACGGGACAATTAGTGCCATATGAAATATTTACTGTGACATTCCATCCTGATGTTTTAAAAATATTATATAGTGATCATACATGAGTTATATACATGTACAATTTTGACAAATGAAATTCTATCTATATGACGTTTAGCCAGTCATGTACTATTTCATTTGTTTATTCATTGAATTATTCATGACTTAAATATATGAATTCTACTGGACAGTTTATCAAGTTGGAGACATTGTCACAGCATGAAATTTCTTTGCTATAAAACGTCTTGGAGCGACATAAGCAAAAACATATGGTAGAGCAACTGCACACATGGAAGGTATAAAGAACATAAACAGCTTTAACGAAAAGATTTACTATAATATTGTAGGCGAGTGCCGGAAATTAGGTGAAAGCGCTGTCATTCTTAGCAGACCATTATTGTCAAAACAGATTTTGTGCAAATTGCAAGTACAAGAGTACATGTATATGCATGTGTTTCACCACAGAGAATTTTGACAGACATCTCGAAATCCTGTATATGATGGCACTTCTTTAAGACTTTATGAATGAAAACCTGGTTAAAAAGTGGATGATCTGTGAGACCCTCTCATTTGGACAAAACAATGCTACTGTACATTGTAATAAGGGGGCTTACCATTGTGTGTTCTAATTTCTAGTTGTGTAGCTATTCTTCCATGCTATCCTAGATTAATGCATTTTCCCAATCAAGACGTTTATAACGAAGCATCGAATCGTATACATATGTGTTGATCAGAATTATAGACCAAACACATATTACACAGCTCCATATGCTCGCTTTATTCTATCCGAATTTGTTTTCATTTCCTATATTGTTATCCGTTTTCGCTACTGCATGAATTTTCCAGTATTTGTATGGTTTCCAAGCTTGTCACAAGTATTTCATGCTGCAAAAGTATCCAGAACCTTTAAGTCTGTGAAGCGGTTGTATCAACCTTAATTTTGCCTAAGTTTTGATGCATATATAGGTTCGTGATATCGTCAGTGATCTTTGCAGGTACTCCCATGTTTATAATGCATTGTGGGAGCGTTAACTACGGTGGCTAGGCATATATTTAATATCGTTGTCGTCTTTAAGGATGTACAAATGTGATTTTAATGTTAGATTTTATCTTGTATACCTAATTTTTCTGTTTTTCACCATTTCATACTGTGAAAAATCGATTTTCCATTATTTAAAACATGTTAATCTCAGAAAAAGGCGTGTAACCAAATATGTTTCCAATGACATTCAAGAACGGTTAGTCTCGATAGCTTAAAATATGGACAGACTATTTTCGGAAATCGTGGGATCTCCCGAACACTTGAGCTTGTAACGGTATAGCATTTGTACGGAAAGGTTATTAAATGAATGAGAGTAGCTCTACCTTTAAATGCGAAAAGTATCCTTTACACTAGCGCAGAAGTTTGCGCATTTTAAAGGAACTTTTGAGACTTCCTCCGAACCATTTTATGGCAATAAGTAAAATTTCATCATATAATAATTTATGGACGGAATGGTTCGTCCCCAAATCTTTTACGTTCCGATCGGCACTAACAGGCATTTATCCATTCCTAAATCATGAGCCTTGCGCATGCGAATGTAAATTGAGTGAGGCGTTATTATTTTATATACAGTGACCAAATTGCAACGTTATACATGAAGTGCTTGAATTTATTACCAACATTACTAAAATAGTCGTATGACACGATCACAAACCCTTCTTTTTGTAACAGCGCTCTTCTTTACATAAATCAAATGTTCATCTACTTTAATAACTGATCCCTAACTTAAGCTATATCTTTGACAGTATCAAATATAGTCGGCGCCTCCTGGGGCGCCGACTAATAAAGTCATGTTTTTAGGAACACGAAAAATCGGTCAATGGTGCTACCTGGGTACGAACCCGTATGCCTGTATTATAATGGCAACAAAACAGGTGCATTAAGCAACCTGTACTAAAATTATGCAGTAGTGAACATATGGTTATCAAAAAAGAAAATCAAAAATCGTTAAGCCTTTTTCTGCATTTCAGAAGATAAGATGTTCTAAATATTTATGTAACACTTCAAAATCCTGTAATGCTGGAGTAAATGCCATCCACGCACTTCAAACGTTCAGGAAAACGTTTTTTGCAGAAGAGCATGTCCAAATTAAAAGACCACCTAGATCAGGGACGGATCCAGGATTTAGGCTTGGGGGGGCATACATTTCTAGTAATTTTTTTGTTTAAGCTCGTGCCAAAAAAATGGCAATCTCACAGTGTTTCATTCTTTGTTTGTAAGTTATTGAACATAAATTCTAATGCTGCAATCAATCAGAACGGCTTATTTGAAAATCTTATAATTAAATATCTCAGTATATCTTTGTATTTATACTCAGCAGACAATTTTAGTAACCCCCCCCCCCCCCGTTTTGCTAATGTAGATTGCTTCAGTAAGAGATGAAACAAACACAGCACAGGTCATGATGTATTCAGTTCAACTAATTTATGATTGTTTTTTATGAAAGGAAATATCTCAGTAGTAAATAAATACATGAATGTGTTTGATGTAGTTCACAATTACACAAAGGAGCATGAGAAAAACTGCATCTGCACAAACAAATGCTGTTCAATGAAAGAACAGATGTTTCCTTACAGGAACATACCTGTAATCCATAAAGTCAGCAAATGGGTGCATCTGTCTGATATGTTTAGTGTACAACATATAAGTTATAACAGCAGGTATTTCTAGGAAATGACAGGATACATACACTAGATCAACATCTGGGATGGTTTTCCTGATATACCAACACCCACCTAATCTCAATTTTCCATTTACATCACAAATATTTCATCATTTCATTATCAAAGGCTAAATCACTCAGAAAAATCGATTTAATATCTACCTGGTGCTGTGGAAACTGCACAAACATGAAAATTGCATTTTCCAAGAAACATACTAATCAAAGGGAGATAAATCTGTTTTGTTTCATTAAAGATTATACTGTCACAATCACGCCCTTCAATGCCTTCACAGTTGGGCAACAATGTGCAATAAATATTTCTACAAATGTTTCTTAGATTACATAAAATATTTATCTGTTTCAACAACTTGTTGTCTGCTGTTTTCCACATTTTTGAGATCTCGACAGACAAACTGTCCCGCACAGTAAGAAGGTAAAAGCATAGCAGATTTAGATACACTATTTCTAAAACTGTATATAAATGTATGTAAATAACCTGGGATAAGTTTCAAAGAAACACTGTGGTAAATTCTACCTAGTTTCATTATAAAGTGGAAAATTGACAGGCTATGTATACAAATGTTATAATACAGAATACAGAAAAGTTTATTTGGCTTACATCTTATCACCATCATAATAAACTACCCTATAACTAATCGATTTGGCAGGAACAGTTACTTCAAATATATACAATTAAATTGAGTTAATGACATCAAAGTAAAGTTCACGTCTGCGTGGAATCAGTTCATCAACTACAATGAAATCATAAATTAACATGCGTAACTAATATTCACTAGTGGATCCAAGGGGTGTACCCGGTGCGCCCCCCGCCCCCCCCCCCCCTAAATTCCCCAACCTTACATGTATATCTGAGTATAAATACGAAAATATACAGAGATCTTCAATTATAAGATTATGAAATAAACAAAATCAAAAAATGACCCAAAAGTTACATGAAACAGTATCTAACTACACGTGATTACCACCAGAAATGAATCATAACAAACTGGATGGACACAAAGGCCTGTGTTCACATCATGTACATTTATGTCATGCATGTTTACAAGTCGAAGAATATAAAGTAATAAAATCACTTACAAAATCACAGGAATTATCAAATTCATTAATCCTGTATCATTTCGACAAAGCATGAACGTAATTTCATTCATAAAATTTGATAAAAACAATAAAATAAACTACCATATGTATGATACAGCAGTGTCAACAGCACCGTTTCTCTACTTAAATATCCGTGCTATGTCACCCGGGTGACATAAGATGTTTATCTTGTCCATCCAGACAGACACAATCTATCTCAAGGCACTAGGGTTTCTAATTTAGACAGTACAGTAATTAATACTGATATATATACATGTATATCCATATATACACACTACCATTTGGACATTAACAAACAACCACCCTTAAAAACCACCTCAAATTAAGACCTTATTTATAAGACAACACTTTCATGGACCAGTCTTGACTTCAACATTTTAACTCAACAAGAACTCCACCTCATTAACTAGAGCAACGACTTCAGAACAAAGTCTGTTCTATTATTGATGTTTCACTGTAGCATTGTAATATGTACTTCCTGTAACAATATTATTTGATTCTTTTAATCGGAATTTACACCGTGGTTCAACAACAATTTTCAGTCATATATGGCAGTTAGTTGACCTAAACAGTTTTCTGGAATTAAGCATCAACCAGAACTAAATTGCTCTTCTGCAAACAACTGACAACTTCTCCACATGTGGAGGACATGACCATAGCCAAATTGTCACAGAATCAAACCGAGTGGTGGATCTGCTGCGTAGCATTCTAGCGATCTAACAACTGAGCAAGCCAGACAGGGTAAATATGTTTTTGCACACAATGTAAGCATGTTATATATAGTTCAACTCAACAAACAGATCTCAGGTCAATAACTTTCTACATGCAATTAACATTAGCATCAGCATTAAAACATCTGTTGACAACTGTAATGTGTAATGTTTATTCGGATCTGACTATTAAAGGAAGTGAATATGATTCAACATGTGAACTTCCAATTGTTTTGCCATTTTTCACTCTTGTTTTATAAATAACCATAAGGTACATAGGAAATACATGTATGGTCAAGGTACATAGTCTTATTCAGTTGATAAAATATCCTTAGTCATTAATATAAAATCGGTGGTAATTTACATATACATGTACTCCACAACACTGCATTATGTCACTTTATTTTCTTACAAGTTTCCAAAACCACAAATACATGTGTCCAATACCAGTGTTTTCTATCCTGACCTATGTGCCAAGTTAGTGCTAGCATAGGTATTAACCTGTGTCAGACTCGTGTTTTGCAGGTCAAGGGAACTTTAAAGAAAAGTTAAAATGCAATGTTTTAGAGTATGTCTGTATGAAGGCATTAAAATGCTCATTATTACTTGATATATTCTGATAGAAAATAAGACTCTACCTTTAACACCAACACAGAAAGTTATACAGAGAAGTTCAATTAAACCACAACCCAAACATGAATCACATACACAACAAATTTGTGTAAAATGTTATTTAAATCCTATGTCATCTATGTTTACACTCCTGCAGTACATCAATGCATCGTCATGTTACATGCATTAACATTCCATGGCAATTTTGAAGGAAATTAACTCCAGTAATTATAAATCCTCACTATTTCTTACAATTATTTCAATTAACAGTTTATCACGATGCCATTAAGACGCATTTTGTTCCAAGTTTTCCAGACATTGCTCAGTCTCCATAATTGTCCTATTTATAATGTTACAGAAAGGGAATACAATGAGTACTGGGGAGCCATTATAGTGGTCTAGGGGTAAAGGGCAAGACCCCTAATCTGTAGGTTATGGGTTTTAACTCATCTTTTGCAGTCTTCACAGTCTCTGTTAGCTGCAGTTCAGTTCAAACTTATTTATTTTACATCGATTGTGAAACAAGTTCTTACAACTTATACTAATCACTCTCGATGACTGCTTCCTGGCTACCAACCAGTACTCGCGCCAAATTTAGGGATTGTGAAGTTCGTGATCAAACTCCGCTCATTGCCGGGCTCGAACTCACTACCTTCGGATTGGGAGTCAGGCGCTCTACCCCTCGACCACTGCGCCTCCTTAGCTGCAAGGAGTGATGGTCGTAATATACATTATAAAAACTTAATAACACAGGTCATTTGATGGAAAATTAATATGTCTAAACTAAGTTAAAATGATTAAAACCACTTAAACAGATTTTCAAAAAAAATAAAAATAGATCCAAGTTTCATTATATAAACTTTCAAGGGGGTGAAAAAGAACCTAGTCTATATTTACATAGAACTACAGTATGTAGCAGATGAAATTGTTCCATTTTCATCCCTTCAATAATTTGTTCTATTTGCAGTTATGTAAATCAAAGCACCGCCACATTGTTTTTTCCAGCAATTTTAGTATATGCCTACAATATGACATGTAAACCTATCTTCAAAAACAAATTGCAATAGAAAACTTCACTACCACAAGTCAGGAAACAGGAAGCAATGTTAACTGGGCCTATTCAATTTCATAATACAATACTTCAGTTGTGAACAAAAATTGTTCAAATGTTGATGAACACAACGACAAAGAGTGCATTGACAGATAAACACTATATAAGGTAATGTAAATGTCAACAGAATGACATCAATGATAGCCAACAACAACAACAACAACTGGTGGGAAACCTATACCTCAGTGAGAACACATTTATGTCAAGATTGATGAAAATCTAAAAAATTGAAGATGATAAGTTAGATTGTCAAATATTAAACTTAAGCTACGGTCTCATCCGACCCACGTAGGCGTAGCGCACACGTAGGGCAGTAAATTTTCATACGTGGCCATTTTTTCTACGTGGGTAAATTGTACCTGGGAGTGGTCACAACACCTGCGTCCGGTCTACGTAGAAAATGCGTTTTTTTGTGCATGTCCAATTTTTCTCCACGTAGGAAAATGAAGGCTACGCGGGGTTCAGATAGCTTGAATTTACTTGCGTAGGGCGCACGGGCCAACCGCGGAGGGCCACGTACAACCCAAAAATCTCTACGTGGACCCCTTGCTACGCCTATGCGGGTCGGATGAGACCATGGCCTGACAGGGGACACAAAAATGATAGTATTAACAGCAAAGGGCTATGTACATTGTTACATGTACTGGGTATAACAGCCTTTATTTTGAACTCCAAAATAAAGAGAAATCATCAACTATAAAAGAAAGCAACTGTCGACGGACATAAGAAATATGTTAAGTACTACAGAGGAAATAATATTATAGAGAATTCTGAGAAAACAGTGGCATTCAATTATAGTTAAAAACATTTTAAAACAGTTTGATGTTATTATATTGACTGTATAGATAAGTTGAATGATTTTATCTAAATAATTTATCTAAAATGATGTATTTAAACAAATACTTGCGCGCCTAACAACAGCCTTTAATGGAAGTTAATTCGTAAAAATGTGTACAGATAAATGAGAAGAATGTCACAGAAAAAACACTTCAGGCAAATATTTCATCAGAGACATATTGACCAAACGTCAGACAACTAACACGAGTGTATAACATGAATAATGACAAAATAATACAATTAACAACACCGTGTTCCCTATATTTAGCCCTGATGGAGAAGGATATATCCCCATAAATATTAGGATATATAACAGAGATACTGAGTTTTTTGGTTTAATGCAATTTTCAACATTTATACAATAATATATGGCCATCAGTTGACCGAACCAGATTTATTGAAATATAAACTCTGCCCAATTCGCAAGCAGCTGGCATCTATCCCACATGAATCCGCCGAGGAGGACAAATGACCGCAGCCAAATGTCACAGAAGGACATATGACCTGCTCTGACTGGATTTTGAACCCAAACCTCCCCATAATGCCAGTCCAGTGCCCTACCAACCACGCTTATCGGGCAAGCATAACAGAGATTAGTCTGGCTACTGACTAGATTATACTTTCTATCACCTAGATCTTATTTGGCTCATAGTTTACAGCTCTGATAATCTTCCTATGTTTGAGACGCAAAGAGAAATCATTTCATAACAAGAGATCCACATGATGGCCATGAATCGCTCATCTGAGGCAACTGAATAAAAGCAGTTAGCACTGCTTATCAAATGAATCGGGACAGAAATAGAAGTTCAGAAATCCAAATGCTATTGAGGCAAAGCAGGAAGTTGGACATTTTGTTGGTGCAGTTGTTGATCAATCAATACCCCTCATTGTATTTTTGTAGAGTGTCGTCGTACCTTTCGCTTAAATTTTATGGAACTCCACAAGGTGGTTTCAGATGAGATGATTTTTTTTAGAAACAAAACAGGAAGTTGTCCATTTTTCATGTTGTTGATCAAACACGACATCTTGTTGCACGTTTGTAGAATGTTGCCAAATGAAGCTTCCAGCAAAGTTCCATGAAATTCAGCCTTGTGGTTTCAGAGATGTTTTTTAAACAATTGTTGACGTACAGACGAAGACCAAACAGAAAAGCTCACCTTGAACACTTCGGGAGCACTCAGGTGAGCTAAAAATCTAAAAGCTACAGGAGAAGTCTCCTATAAAACATACAATATGTATACAAACTTCACAGAGATACACTACAAAGTTACCTGGCACTAATAAACAATGTAAAATACCTTGTGATCCAATTATTGTAATGTCCATACTGGTGATTACCTTAAATTTGTCCTAGTTTGAAAAGGCTGTCAATATCGTGACGATAAAAAATCATTGAGCTTTCTATATTCACATATAAATTACATCAGCCACTGAAACAATGAACTTATAAAAAAACACTAAATAAACTAACTTTACAATTGTCATCCTAAATAGTATAGTCAAGTTTCAAGTACTAAAGATTCCCCATCACATTGTTTCAATTGTGGAAAAGGAAATATGATTTATACTTCCTTCAGAGCTTTTATTCACAAGTACCAGTAAATGTAGAGCAAGTCACTGATCAGGTTAGCAAATTGTACAAGGAAGTATTTATGCTGATATTAACTACTAAGTTATTTTTCAATAATTTTGTGCCCGAAAAATCAAGTAATACCCAATGTCTTTATATATATACCCATATAATTATGTTGCTGATCCACAATAAAGCTTTTCTAATAAATATACATGTGAAAAACAAGGGGCCATGTTTTTACCCTAATTATCAATTACAGTCGGATCTCGTTTATTTGACAACCTTCTATCCGAATACTTGGTTACAATTATCCAAAATAGATATCAAGTCCTGATGTATTTTCTTAAGCATGTCGAAATAAAATGGGCTATTCGAAACCACATATTATTGGAAATAAAATTTCGGACCCAATGAATGAGGTCGGAGTGTAGAATATAAATATAATATGTATTGCTCCTTTAATAGATATACAAAGGACTCAACAAACAGAGATAAAGTCTAAAGGTTAGGTCAAAGTGAAATAATTACATGTTGTTGTTTTTTAAAAATACAGACTTGCATGATAATACTTGCATAATTTCGTTATCATCTTAAGTATTTGTGAAAACAGTCTCCCATTTAGCCCAATTGCAGAATCCTGACATCTTCGGGGTAATGGGTGCGGTGCCTGCCCGTCTTGGCTGCATTAAGATCCAATTAAAATTAGATGGTCAAAATAAAGATTTCAAAGGATTTTCCAAAAATTAAAGGTTATTACAACAGGGGTTCCATCTGAGCCTCAGGAGCTGACCCTTGGACCCCTGGAAAGTCAAAAAGACACATGTTGGCCCTAAGGATTCTGGATTCTGGCTCAACGGTTAATTTTTCTCTAAATTAAAGCTATTTTGGACATAAAATATGGTAAAATCCCGTCAAAAATTATGAAATTATGACCCCTTGAGATTCAGCACCTAGTGGAACCCCTGTATTAAAGGTTTTACACGTCTCACTAGGAGGCCAGAAACTGTAAATATTTGTTAAATGATTATTTATAAGAAAAGTAATTTTCAAGAGCTTATAACATACAAACATTTTCAAATTTCAAAACCTTTAAGATCTTGTCAAAGCTCACATAAACTGGAAAGTCAAGAGTGCTCAATATTTTAAGTAACATATGTCCACATTTAAACCATTAAATATGCATGACTTACCAATTGTGAACTTCCATTCACTTGGTACAAACACATAAACATCCTAGTATCCTGTCGACAATATCACACTAAAAATAACAATGAAAAAAGCAATTCAAAATTAAAGTTGCACAATGGCAACTCCCGGATACGTCTTTACTTCAATAGTTCACAAGAATTCCCATTCAAATGAAACTTGACATAGAGATGAAACTTTCAGCCAACATACTTGTTCAACAACTGAAAACATTATCTGATCTATTAAATAAATTAACTGGAAGTTTCCCTTCACAAGAATCATAGATCAAGAAGAATAATCACTCTAAAAGTTGATGAAAATCATACAATTATTCAGTAAATCACATGCACAGATAACACACAGATGACACAGAATGAACATTAATTAAAACCACACTCTGAGCTTAGATACATGTAGTATCATATAGTCATGCAGTCACTTGACATATCCTGAATAACTGTAAACAATTTGATAATTTATTTTTTCACACAAAGTTTATCACAAACGTCCATCAAATATATTCAATCAAACACAATTACAGACGTAATTAATTTATATGTATAAAAAATTCAAATTTTACAAGCTAGATAAATGTTTTGGTAATTGGTAAGTCAACTTTTTGTGACATATTATAGGAAAGTAAGGATTGTGTATACATGCATTGAAGTAGCGTAAATTATATTACTTATCATTGTAATAATGTAACACAGTTTGTCTATAAATGCAGGGGTGTCAATATATAGAGCCGGGAGCTGGTAAAACTACCTGGTAACACATCTTCTGACCCATCTACTTTTCTTGTTTGAATGATCATAATTAAGGGTCAGTACCCCAGATGCCTGCCTACTTTCCATGATTTCCCTGCTAATTCAAAAATCAGTGACACCCCAGTAAATGCAAGTTTTGTGATGCTTGATGTTATGACAATTGTTTATTCACAAATCAATCTATCTATATGACAATTGTTTATTCACAAATCAATCTATCTATCAATCGGAGTATAAAGCACAAAGAGATGTTATCAGTCAATACATATCAAAGAAGATTTTGCATCACAAACAAAACACCACAAGATTATATACTAACATTAAGATGTTGTATTGTTGAGAAGATTGCATGTGAAGTATATAAGGAGGAAGCTAGTACTTGATCTTATAAACAACACTCTTACAAATTTGGTAATACACGTAATAGCATCACATGATTATATACTCACAATCTGTCCAGCAGACTTCTACATATACATGCCGACTGTCAGACACGCATTTTGTGAAAATGGATTTTGTCCCATGCCAAACACAAGTGGCGGTGGGTGGGTGTATCCCTGTTATTCAAATTCTAAAAAGGCACCAGTTTTCCAACACTCGGGTACCAGGATAATTTGATTAACGTTTGTAATTTTATTACAATATTGTTGGTTAATTTGAGACAATACTGGCCAAATTAAGTCAGGCAGATTGGAGTTAAGTTCTAAAACAGCCATTGGCTTAACAAATGGCTCAAACTACTACATGTAGCACTTAAGTTTTAAAAAATTAATATCCTGTAAGCACCAATTTCTATTGTGCAGAGCTTGAATACCTCTCATAGCTATTATAGAGACATGTTACTTCAGAAATTGACTTGCAATATTACAATTTATTGCAACTTTTAAGTTCCATAATTGCCAAGAAATCTACATGTGTACTGATATATTGAAGAGTAATGGAGTATTAATCTTGAAACCTGATTTCCCAATGTTCACTTTTTTATAGAAACAAAATACACAAATGTATGTATCGATTTCCATAAACAAGGAAACAACAAAAAAGAGATATTAAACAAACATTGAAATGATACCAATCTCTTCACCACTACTAAACTACAAAAATGGGAAAACAGCAAAAATATGTAGTGATATATAGAAATTATAGGATAATGCAACCCCTATCATTGGACAAATTACGTTATTGAGAGGGGTTGAACATTTTTAAACACTATATCCCAGGGCGTCCACCTTGGGAGTGAGTCTCAGGCTATGGCAAAGGTTTAAATAGCCGTATGGGTCCGTTATGACATGGCCTGTTGGTGTCTCAGCCTTGTGCACTAGGTAAACTTTACTGTAAAGAATGGTTATTGTTTGCTGACCAGCCTAGCTGTTCAAGGACAGGAATTTGGAGGTAATTGTTCTCAGAAAGGTGTCTCATAAGTCAGAACTGCTGGTCCTTCAGTCAGCATGACAGGGGTGACACTGTAATAAATAAACATTAATTGTTTTTTTGTAGTTTAATCAATTTACTGCCAGGGCGTAGTCACCCAAATCATATTTTTTCATCATACCATTTCCATAATCTTACTTGTGCAGATCTTCAAGAACAGTTGCAATTACATTAAGACAGATATATAAATTACAACAAAAAACAGAACATACACATTTTGTATAATCCAGAGGCACTAAGACAAGACATTTGCATCTGTTCCCAGTAATTTATCTATAAAAAAATAAAATTGCATCAACAATTAATGGAAATTAATTACTTCTAGACATTATTGACACTTCTTGCAACCATAATTTATCAGTGGAAAAATACAGAAAGTATGATAAAGTTACCACTGCAGTATGTAGTTAAACAGATACTCAACAACAAGAATGGAATCAACAAAAGGCAGCACAACAATTTGAAGTGATCACAGCTTCACAAACACCTGCTATTAGCAAGCAAGAAATATCTTGAAAAAAGATGGTCCGCGCAATTTGTAGGTTAAGATTTGTTGCGCAATTTAAAAAAATTGCCAAGGTGTTACGATAGCTGGTCACTCCACATCCAAAATTGATTTTGGTACAGTCACCGAAATTCAGTAGATTTCTGTAAGGTAACGTACCCCTTATTGAAAGGTTAACCAATCCGCGCCAATGTTACAAACACATTTTGGTTGAACAGAAGTTAGTTTAGTGGTTAACGTAAGATTTGATTGGTTTACACAACACCGTTATTCAAATAGCAAAGCCAATTTTTGTTAGTATGGCTGCACCGAAAAATTAATTGAAAATAATTCATAACCAATATGGAAATACCGTACTTGATTTAATCAACAATTAATACTAACAGTTTCTACAAACACTTCCAACAGTCAGAAGGAAAATAGACTTTACCAAAATATCTTGATGTTCAAAATTTTGAGAGAAACTGAGCAAGCTTCATTAATAAGATTTGGGGCAGCATGGCTTAAACTAAACTTGTAACCATCATTTAAATGGGTTGAGTCTAAAGGTACGGATACACTTTCTTACCTTAGGCTTAAGTGCAATTTAGTTTGCCATATATAGAATTGATAAATTAATACAATTATTAACGAAATGTGTTCAGGGAAGTAAACTGTCTTTACATATTAACAAACACTGAGCTACCTTTGCCTTTTCAACATTTATACTTATGTAATATGATATCCATATTAGCAATGTTTTTGCATGTATAGTGTTCCTTACTTAAAATCTCCACATATCATTATCCATAGTATTTTTTGTGATGAATAAAATTGGATCTATTAGTACAAAAAACCAAAATCAACCAGGAAGTTAAGGAAAAGATTCAGTTATTGAAATCAAACTGCATACAGTCAATAACATTTCATATATATCTGCAATATTTCAATTGATTTGTATTCAATGTACTGCTGTCATTGATCCAAACCTTGTAAAATTATGCATCAACACATTAGATTTGTTTGTTTTCATCGGGTTTAACGCCGTTTCTCAACGATATTTCAGTTATATACGGCGGCCGGTTCACCTAACCAGTTTTTCCTTGACTGAATTCTAACCAGTACTAACTTACCCTACCACTCAACACATTAGAACAGATGAATTTAAAAGTATATGATTAAAATTTAAGACAGTAAAATTTCTACACAGTCATGCATGCATGTACTTACACTGCAATACAAATGAGTAATTCAGCTTTAAGAGAAAATTCTGATGTATCAAGAAAACAAACCAGTGTTGAAGCTAAGTTTTCCCAATTCATAGTACATCAACAACTTTGCTTTTTTAGGTGTATGCATTATGCGCCTATCAATATTTTGCCCAAGAGGGTATGGTTACAGGCAGACAGATAGGAATAAGACAATCTGTTCTTTTTGGAGTCTTATTAATTCCCCACCCTAGAGTCCAGCATTTTGCCTTAATCCCCGAAGCGGAAGATGGTTATTTTCCACTTCCAGGACCTATCCACATTCCAGCCATGGTCTGTTTCCTGGGACTTGGAATCATTTGGCGTGTCAACTTCCCATCCGTTGTCTTCTGTATAAAGTCATGTGTATCCGTGCCGCCACCACCTGGGGCAAAACATTGATAAGTGCATATAATTGTTCAGCTTTACATTCAACTAAACGTTTTTCAGTTACAGGGAGACATATGCACTGTCTACTTGTGGCAGACATGCATTATAGCGCAGCCACACACTGATACCATACTGCATAGACAGTCATGTGACATAAAACCCCAGACATCAGGTAAACCAGTCCTGGTAGTCATGTAATGCCAATTAATTAAGCCTATAGCATTTAGAGAGATACAATACCAAGTACATTTCTTACAACTGTGATGTGACATCCAACGTGAATGCCAACTACCAGTACCACTGAGCCACCGGGCACATTCTAAGTAAATGTTAGGAATAAACAATATAGTAATAGTAATATTTATTTTCATGATAAATGGCCTCCGGCCCAATCATGTTTATCCAGACTAGCGCCAGAATGTGTACCCAAAATAGCAAATGGCAAGTAAAATTCCCATCTGGCAATTAAAAAAATTTGCTGCAAATTGCCTCAAAATAGCAAATTTTATAATAAATTGCATACGATTATCGAATTATTTACTTAACCATTTATCAGCGCTGGTTATTCCAACTTTTGGCAACTGGCACCGGACTTGAAAATGTTAAACTGAAAGATACAGTCTCGGGGAGTATCCAGAAAACGAACCCAATCAACTACAATCTGATTTTAGAAGTAACAAACTATCAACCAATGAAGGAGTTTTCAAGTTCAATTAAGGACAACGTATTCTGAAATAACAAACTCATGTCAGTATTCTCCAGTAGTGTAAAGCTATCTCACAGCTGGGCTGAAATCTGAAGCACAGTCAGCTGCCGATGGTCATCTTTCTCCGATTTTATTTCACATTTATTACAATGTCAATCCACCATAAAATTAGTGAATAGTTTCACACATATTATAGAATAGTAATGAAGAGATTAGCTCCCTGATGGGTTAAAGTCATTGTCAATCAGGCTCTCAGTTAAGCATAAAATATAAATAACAATTATCCACCAAGCAACGGCGAAGGCTTAAATCATACAAAGAAGCAGCTGACACATTCTGACAACCAAAATCAGAGATGAATTCAGAAACAAGCAAAGTCGACACACCACAATGAAATCGAACATCACATTTAAGCAGGTAACTCAGAGAATGCTTTACACAGAAAGCTTACTAAAAGATAAACATTGTCACCTCAAAACAGACAGGAAGTGGTAAAACAATTCGAACAGGATCGCGATCACAATGTATCAACTGACCCCACATTCACTAATACAACAACTCATCTCAATGAAGTTGATCCTACAAAAATAATTGCCATATTCTTACAGCAATTGAATACAGTACCGAACTTCTTTTAAATGTACGAAAGCTTATTAGGGCCACTGTTGAACCAAATACTTTTTAAACTCCTAATGATGCCTTTTTGTGTTATTATAAATTGTGATTATAATACCAGAATCATTCTAGGACTTTACCGTTGTACTACAGTAAATATTGTAATGAACAAATTAAACAATACTTGTCTTGTATTTTTTCATTCATTTTCTATTTCACAACCATGAATCTTTTAGTTCACAGAACACAACAACTGAACATACAATTTGATATAAAACAGAAATGTGTGACGACCATGCAGAGAAAGTGGCAGTTTATGCCTGTTATAAAAGTCGGGTGTCAATCTTTGACATATCTGGACTAAAAGATAATACTGAATGAAAAATATAAAGAAAGTAATTAAACACCAATGCACTAATTGGACTTATTCAACTTAATCACAATTAAATTCCAATAAACTTGATTGAAACAAACTCAAAATCAAATACTGACAAACTCTAAACATTAAAATCATACCAAGATTTTTATTATTATCATTATAAATCTCCCATTACTTAATTGAATTGACTTAAAATCTTACTTCAAACATAATTAAAGATGCCAATGCTATTCAACACTATTTAGATGTAATTATGCAGCAATGTTCAATCAACAAGGTTTTCAACCCTTCATTACTCAGCTGTCCAATTTACAAATATACTTAGTAACAAATAAAACTTGAATTAATCTATCACAAAGCACTCCATTCACTAACACAAATGTCATACCTTGCTGGCAGTTTGTGGCTTAATTAAACTTTTACTTTCATTTAAACTTTTAACTTAAACAGTACAAATGAACTATAAAACTTATTGTAAGGTCATTCATGCCACTTACATTAACTAGCACGACAAAAAGAATCTTAAGTGTATTCATGAACCTTAAGAAACTGCCCATAACAAAACCATACAATTTTATGATCGAAATAAATAGAACATTTTCTTTTTTTTCAAAACAAAAAAATCATACAACTGGTATACAAGTGCTTAAATTTAGAAATTTCTTTTTCCGTAAAAGGCTGACAAACTGGTTGGTTTGTAACCACAGTGATTATTTTTTGTATCATAGACAGTAATCATCTCGCTGCCAAAATTATAAGCTATAAAAAATTTGGTTCAAAGGTAAAATATAATGTAAATATTCTTGTCTGAACAGCTTTATAGGAAACAGGCATATATTTTAGACTTTGATTCTAGAATACTATAAAATGGTGGAGCAGCTAGAGCACAGCAGAACAAAAAAGAACAGCTAGTATAGGAAAGCAGAACAAAACAATATTATTCTATTTGATAATGAATTATTGTACTACATGTCTCTAGTTGCAATTAACCCAATATATACAAAGTTTCACAATAGTATGTATAGTTTTAATGTACTTGAGAATTGTTGTAATCACATTGTGAGGTGGACAGCCAATGAAAACAAGTTTTGGAAAATATTGACCAATAATTATAAACATAGTGTACACAATAATGGTATTCTTGACAAATTTTGAATTAATTGACAGTTACTTAGAAGTTCATTGTCACTGTAGCTATACATAGTAACACTTTGTTCATTGAAATACTATATATCTTTTGCTTAAAGACATCAAGATTTACATAATAAGCTATTAATCATGCTCAGCAAAGATTGTCATAACGCACTGCACGCTCTTCACAACAACACCTCTAGGGAGATGCCAAGTTTTGCTGTTGTTGAGAGGATACATGTTGCTCATTAAAATCAGCTCCAGTCGTACGCTCATATACTATACGCTAACCTAACAGCGGAAAGTAATGGAGCTAAAGTTGGGGGCTGATTTAAATGAGATTGAGTGTAATGAGAACTGCTGTGAAGAGGTTTCACTGTATATACATGTATACATCGATACAAACAATGGTCAACTCAATAATTATTACCACATGTAACCATCATTTTAACATGTACTGTGAACTGTTAACCAATGCTATTTTGCCCATTACTTACAATAACCTTTGACCCTTAATGGTTTGCTGCTTCCACTTGTAAGACTTCTTTATTTAACTAAAAAAGTACATAATTAGAGCACTCTACATACTGTGATGACAGATTCAATATTACACTAATGTATCATTATGTACTCAAATTCGCGATTTTTAAGGTCAATTACAACACTTGTGTTTGTTGAATTATACAAGAGATTTGGTACAAGTACCCCAGTACAAACACATCGGTGACTTTAAACTTTTTTTCAACAAATATCAATAGTAACTTTTAGGCCTAATTGTCTATTTTATTAAACTTCAAGCAAAACCATTGCTGAACAAGTTGGGGGGGGGGGGGGTCAGCAAAGATTTGTTTTTGTCATAAATTGCACTGTTCTCGCTAGGATTTAGACACTGGAGTCCAAAACCAAGTTTTTGGAAAATGTTACATTGGAGTTCTTCAAGGCAATTTGAAAGAAAAGTGGCCAGAAAGAGGAGTCCAAGGGGGAAAATAGGAGTCCAAAAAGCATGATTAGAAGTCTAGTGAGAACAACCCTGAATAATATGTTCAATACATTTTTAAGGGACAGAGATCATCCCTATAATATTTGACTTCCATAGTTTCTTAGTCATAAACTTCAGGGTAAATTATTGAGTTCAGTTGGGTTAGTGATTCAGATCAGCTTATAAACTGCACAATAAGTTCACCAGCCTGAACACAAAATGTAAGCATACCGGGGTAGTACAAATACAACACAATATGAATGGCATAAATTTACTTAGAATAAATTGTACAAAACAGTAGTACATGGATTGGAAAACATTTACATATATTGTGATATACGTATGCTATTGTTTGTGATGAAAATTCAGGAAACAGGGCAGTTATACAAACATGTAAGGATTGTTTGTATTTACTCGAGTGTGGAAACAAATACTTAAAATCTTGACCAAAGGACATTGTCAGGCTTTCAAGCAGTGTACAGAAAAAAGTAGGAAAAAGGTAAATGATAAAATTAGGAAATAATAATTGGTAACACGTTACATTTACAGCCTTTTTCTATTTGATTACCATATTCTTAGGCAATTGGATTGTTTAGTTGACAGGTTATTAGTTTCACTAGTCACTTGAAGGCATCAATAAATGATGACCATATTAATTTTATCAAGATTTATTCATGAAATAATTCACATACATGTAGTACATTCATTGAAATATACAACAGATAAAACATTCATTGTTTCAGCCAGCTTCTTCAACACATATTAGCCCCAAAACCAAACTTTTTAATGACTAAAAATCTTACAAGTCAAATACACAGCCAGTCCCAATACAGATGTAGGAAATAGATCAAACACAAAATAAAATTCCTACCTACCTACTGAACAGCAGATTACAGGAAAACAAACAATTGTTTTTAAACCCTATCAACTCATTCCTCTGGCAATGTTTCATGATCCTGTACACACAGTCCAAGTGAATCTGAATATTATTTTATTTAATTATGGTACTTATCTACAGATGGCATGACTGAAAGGCTGAATAAATAATCTGAAAATTTCACACTTAGTTAGGTGTCCTACTTCAACTAAAGCTCAGATAATGTCTCCTAACATTAAGTTCCGAATACCAACATATAATTTACCCTTTATGTCAGAAATAAAATCTAAATCCCACACTTCACACCAAGGTTTTTGTTTTCATTATTTAAAGCCATCTTTTAAGTTTATTCAAAGAGACTTAGAGAGTTTGTTTAAGAAGTGTATAACGCATCAAGTTCTACTAATATGGAGAGAATCTCAAAGAATCACAGTTCTTTCTTTGTTCAAATCAATAACAGTGTCATCATAGTCATAGCATTTTTTTTATTGTCAATAGCGCAAAAGAGAGTAGCTCATGTACATAATAGACCATACTTGTCTGTTTCAGATAACCCCATTGGCTACAATAAATAATACTAAATTCCACACCATCATACTGAGTGAGTTGAATATTTTTTTTAATAAACATTTAAACATTATCTATTTAGCATTATAAAATAACAGTAATACACCAAACTAGAATGCGTCCATAGGACACAGATGCCCCCACTTGCAGCCTTTGTCACAAAAGCAAATGCTATTATTCTGCTCATAGTTTGTGAATGGATATCAAAATTACCAAGTGAACAACTGTGCTGATTATGGTGATAAGTCAACGGCCATAACTTTGCACTTACTGGACACAGGCAAACACAAAACCCCAGGTGCACAACTATACAGGTTGGTGAACATTCCTGTACAGTTTGATGAGTGTAGCTGATATACTGTTAGAGATATGCGCGACACAAAATTGCACGCTCTGTATGCTATATTTTCAATAAATCAAGGGCCATAACTTTGCACTTACTGGGCTCACCAAATTATGAATCCCCAGGTGCAATATTACACAGGCATGTGAACATTTCTGTAAAGTCTTATAACTCTGGCTCATATACTTTTGGAGATATGTGCGACACAATATTGCATACTCTGTAGGCTATATTTTAACTAAGTCAAGGGTCGTAACTTTGCACTTACTCTGCACTTAAATGACTCTGGCTCTTAAACTTTTGGAGATATGAGTGACACAAGATTGCATACTCTGTAGACAATATTTTAACCAAGTCAATGGCCATAACTTTGCAATTACTGGGCACAGCCAAACATGAAACCCCAGGTGCACAACTTCACATGCTGGTGAACATTCCTGTAAAGTTTTATGACTCCAGCTCATACTGTTTTAGAGATATTAGTGACGGACGAAAGGACGGACGGACAAGGGCAAATCTATATGTCCCCCTTTTCAGAGTGGGGGCATAAAAATGCTAAAATCTCTTTCATACTTACTCAGTAACTGAAGCATAGCATGTATATATATAGCATAATCCTTCTAAAATACATTCCATAAATATAAGCTTGAATTTCGTTGCAGGCAATGCAGAGAGAGTTTGTCACAAGCCTGCACACTCTAAATTTTCTCGTATCTGATTGCAATTGGTGGCAATTCATCATATCTTGAGCAACCCACTAGAATGACCTGTCACACGCATTAATACATGTCACCTACATACCTGCACATTTGTTGCGGAACAACCACCATATCATTAAAGTAGCTAAACCAAATTTAGAGGGGTTCAAGCAATCATTATGCTGACCCCTATACCTTGAACCACATGTGAAATGTTTTTATCAGCTTTTTTCTCTTATGTCTAAACATGATCATACTTCTGTTTTAATATCTCACTGTACAGCCTTCTGTCACCTTATTTATCTTTTTTCAGATAGATAGAGCCAAATTCGTAGCTCATACAAGCACGGACTAGGTTTCGTCTAGCTCATTCTAGTTGACAGCTGATCACATGATCTTGTACTAGCTTGAGGAATAAATTCAATAATGCAGCAACTTAAATTAATAAAGTTCCCTCATATCAAAGCAAATAAAGTATTTGTGCAAAGAAGTAACATATGGAATTTTCATTAATATTATGTTACTCCATTTGAATCAACATTACATGTACATACCCCCAAAACCAGACAGCAGTAACCTTTGCAGTTCATAAATATGGCTTAGAACTGGTAAATTGAGAAAATTCAAAGGCTATAGTGGCTATCAGCATGAAAGAAAACTACTAGTGCAAATTATTTTACTTATAAATCTACAAGACAAGTACACCCTGATTAGAATATTTGATGCACCATCATGCAGGTAAGAAAACCTAACCCTCTCAAATTTTATTATTATAAATTGCCATATGAAAAATACTTCATAATACATATCACGGACAATGTATTGCAGACTACCATAATCATGTCATTTTCATAATAAATGATCAGATATAAATAGACAACCCGTTTCAAACAAATAATTTGGGGAAAATCATCCATTTCATAATAATTGAGCACTTGGTACAAAAATAAAAGTATGCTCCTGGCTTAGATTTATTGAACCAATATTACTAAAAGGCAAAATGGAAAATTAGACTAGTGATAACAAGATTGCACAAGCTTTTCATCCACTGCCCACTGATATATTACGATGCTTATCAAACAGTAGATTCTGCTTCCTCGTCAGCATCATACATATATCATACATGCCATTTTGTTTCTTTGAGCGAGATATTTCTCTTCAACATAGATTGACAATAACAAATAAGACTTTAAAATGCAACCAACAAGAGGTTTGCATTATCTTTAAAGAAACATGCTACAAAACTGAGTGTTACCCATTGGCATTGTAAACATTAAATAATGCTTTACCGAAATACTTAAACATTTGTAACTTTTGACAGGGCTCTAATCGTGAAAATCCCAATTTGACCATGATCCATTTCCAAAAACCCGACCAAAAGCTTTTAATATATTCATCTGAGTTAGTCTGTAAGTTCAGAATACTAAATACTCCATACTAGAATGTTTACCAGAATCTGCTCAGGGCTGCTGTCCGAATAATGACAATCCGGGAACTACGCAACTGATGCTGTTGAAGAACACACAAGATTCACAAAATAATTGTGTCAATTAAAAATGAATAGTTTGGTTCACAATCTGCGTAAATGATAGATACAGAATATTGACTTACATATGGATCAGATGAAATAAATACTATTAATACAGCACTAATTATCAAAATTTATGCATCAACATCCATTAGCCTGGTACTGTACTCTGCGCATAGTCTGGTACCCAGTGTAATGCATTCTCGACAGCTCTCGGATATTTCCGTACCACTTCGTGGATATGACTAAAACGTGACTAAAATACGCATTTTGGAGATTCAAAATTAAATTTTATGTGATTTTAGCACAATCATTTGCAATCTCTTTCTTTATCATAGTATAAATAACGTATCATTACAATTAACTGTACAGTAGTCTTATACAGTGAAATCGTTGCCTTAGATAACTTTGTAAAGTAATCTTCATTTTGTCTTGATTCTACTTCGTTAATCTACCTAGTTGGCCGAGGTTTTCCGAATTAATGTAATGGTAAGGGCAGATAATCCAGGCTAAACAATCCGCATTTCCGGTTAGTTTTTTGGAAAATCAGCGTTTATCTCCCCTGGCGATATCTCATTCGGAAAATCTCGACCAACTACGTCAAGTGTTATTAGAATAACGAAGTGTTACGGAAATATCCGAGAGCTGACGAGAATGGCGATATCTCTGTACTTTGACAAGGGAGGCCACTGCGATAGAATCTCAGATCAATCTCCTATGCAGTGGTCTCCCTTTTTACAGCATTTTGTTGTTTCGTTAATTGGAACGATTGTTTATTAAAAGTTGTTCTCAGGGGCACAATTTGCGAAATTTTCTAATATTAAGTTACCCCTGTGCGATTTTTTATGAAAATTTCTTGTTTTTGTTTGACAAAATGAATCACCACTCCAGAAATCATATCTATCATTTAGATTTCGAGACCAGATACAGCTGGGCTGAATAAACTATTAGTTACAGACATTATGTTGTTATGATTTGAACGGCCTCGTATTAAATATTGGCATTTTGAAAGATACTGTTTGAAGCGTTCATGGATGAAATTTCGCATTTCATGACGACGTCAAAGGTTAGGACAGAGCAGCAAGTTATTGCAAGTTATTGCAACGTTTTGTGTAGAACAGAAGAACACATGTGGAAACTAGAAACTTTCTTATTTCTGTTTCAACACGACCAAATGTTTCACGGGCACTTGTTTATAAATGGTATTAACAATTAGGTGTTGGGAGAGAAAAATTGAAGACAATTCACCTTACAGTCTGGACCTAGCGCCCAGGACTTTATAAAGTCACAACTTCGAGATAGAAAATTCTGATAATTTGACGAGCTTAGAGCTGCAACATCACAAATAATTTCCAGAATTGAGAGTGACTGGTATTCTCATGTGTATACCAAATGGGTAGATAAAATGCAATGATGAATATTTTGAGCGAGTAAAAATTGTGATAGATTGATGTCATATATTAAATGTATATGTACATTGTGACGCGCTCCACTGTTGCTTATATGATTATACAAGAACTGCTGTAATTGTAAATGTGAGAAAGAAAATGGTAGATTGTTTGCATATCCATGCAAAATACATGCCCGCAAACCTAGAATGGTGTTTCTTCTTTTTAAATGATTATTAAGCCTGTGACAGTATGTGTCCAAGAACTTTCCGGACAACCCTTGTATGTATATACTACTATTATACATACACAATATCTCATGATGATCTCCTGTGGTTTGAACTGTTGTTTGTATACACACTGCCACCTCACTAGAGCAACAACTGTTCTCATCAGTTTTTCTTATGGTAAAACTTCACAACCAATTTAACATCTGTAGAACAACAACCTTACTGCAGCAACCAACATTTGAAATTTTGAGCCACCCACAGCGTGACTCCGGAGAAGTTTTACTGTATGTATAATTAACTCCAGTGAGTAAGACAAACACATTCATTATACACCATGCTTTTCTTTGTAATTTTTAAAAGAACAGATAGCACATTATTAGACAATACAATCAATGTCTTACATTCGCCTCATCAGAACTTAGATTCAGAGCTTTAATTGGAACCTGCCACATCTGGAGTGTGGTACAAAACCCCTTCTGCCACTTGTTGCTAGGGCAGACAGAACCCCTTCTGCCACTTGTTGCTAGGGCAGACAGAACCCCTTCTGTCACTTGTTGCTAGGGCAGACAGAACCCCTTCTGTCACTTGTTGCTAGGGCAGACAGAACCCCTTCTGCCACTTGTTGCTAGGGCAGACAGAACCCCTTCTGTCACTTGTTGCTAGGGCAGACAGAACCCCTTCTGTCACTTGTTGCTAGGGCAGACAGAACCCCATTCTGCCACTTGTTGCTAGGGCAGACAGAACCCCTTCTGTCACTTGTTGCTAGGGCAGACAGAACCCCTTCTGTCACTTGTTGCTAGGGCAGACAGAACCCCTTCTGTCACTTGTTGCTAGGGCAGACAGAACCCCTTCTGTCACTTGTTGCTAGGGCAGACAGAACCCCTTCTGTCACTTGTTGCTAGGGCAGACAGAACCCCTTCTGCCACTTGTTGCTAGGGCAGACAGAACCCCTTCTGTCACTTGTTGCTAGGGCAGACAGAACCCCTTCTGTCACTTGTTGCTAGGGCAGACAGAACCCCTTCTGCCACTTGTTGCTAGGGCAGACAGAACCCCTTCTGTCACTTGTTGCTAGGGCAGAAAAAATCCCTTCTGTCACTTGTCACTAAGACGAAAAAAAACTCTAGTGAAAATTTTGGACCATTCACAAAAGTATATAGAATTGGACACCGTTGGTCTTTCCACTGTATTTACTCCTGTGAACAAATAAATGCTTTACATGCAATCAAAAACTGAACAACAGAAAAATGTAGCTGTTCGTTGATTAATTTGTCTTTTCAACGCAAGATTTTCATGGATACTAGTTTTGAAAAAAAAAAAAGTGAATTGAGCACCTGTTAAAAAAAAAGATGGGAGAGTTGCTATAGAGGCCGTGCGCACTTAGTTATCCAGCTCACTGTTGGTATTGCTATTATTATGTTTTGATCCTTCTTGAGCCAATACTGAAAGTGATATCTATCACAAATCCGACCAAAAGTTATTTCAACGTTAAAATCCATCTTGTATTGCTACATCCGACAGGCGAAATTAGCGGGACCGCGAATGTCATCATCCAGTTTGTAAGGTAGATAGTTTACTTGCGCACCATAGGCGGAGTTATTTTGATTGACAGATACCTTAGCAACAATTTTTGCAGTCATAAACATCTGACCCCTGTCTTCTTGTCGAAGTGATTTTGAGGCACTCAGATGCGCTAGAAATTCGATTTTTGTTTGCTTCTACTCGTGAAAGATTGCTACAGTTTTATCTTACTCTCAAAATTAGGTTTGGTCGATTATAAAGACGCCAGAAGAGTGCCGTTAAAATCATGCGGCAAAATCCCACCTCTTTACTATAGGCTTCAGCGTAACTCTGTTACGAAGACACGTATTAAAGTCGGAGTACAGAGACAAGTATGCAGGGCTAGGGCGGACAGTACTCTTATCTTACCAAACTGATATGAAATGCTATTTAAGTGATTATACAAAACTTTTGTAAAAATCTAAAGGTTTGAAGAGTAAATTACAGGTTTTTATAGGTTTTTCTGACAAAATAAAGGTTTTGAAGGATTTTCCAAATATTAAAGATTATAACAGGGTTTGTTTCAATGGGAGACGTTAGAGCTTGTCCACCTTAGAAAAAATCGACAGTAGGGGTTTTATCCAGGAGAAGTCCCAAACTCGCCTCATCTACGCGGTATTGATATTGATGCATGAATGAACATGAACATTTAAGAGGAAGATAAGATTCAACAGTACTTCAACAAGTAATCCAAGATCACAGATAAATTCAGTAAATTGTCAATAACAACATAAAAAATTACAATTTATAATATGGAAACAATGTCTACACAGAATCTTAGGTAGTGTTAACTCTTAAGTCACTACACATAGATAGTATTTCCTGTTCAGGATTTCCCTCCAATTTCGGTATACTTGTCAATGCTTGCATAGCTTTCAGATATAATTTTGTCATTTTTATCTTCCAGTTGTCATGGTATCTTGGATCCTTAATGATTCCAAACAGTTGTTGAAAGAGTCCCAGACAATCGTTGCCACGGTGAATGGTTCCACAAACTAGTATCTGCACTAATCCATGTATATTAGATTTCACAAAAATACCCTCTCTTGTTAAATTTGGATTAAATAACAATTGTTCATTCTTTGGAAAACGCAGTAACCGTTCTGATATTAAAGCAGGATCACAAATGTCTTCTTTTGCTGGTTCTGGTGTCCACGTCTGTATTATAAGGTGACAATCGTCCCAGAAATGGTGCGGACCGAAATCTTGTGGAGTTTTTTGTAACGTCGGACAAAAAGAGTTCAAATTTTCATAAAACCATTGCGCAAACTTTTCACCAAGGACAGTAAAGTCTAACATATCTGTATCATTATTGTTAGAAGCATCTGGTGTTGTTTGTGCGTGATTATGCACATGAGTCACATTATAAATATGTTGTATTTTAATTTCCGGTGAAGAATGATTAGACCCAGCAGTACCAGTGAATGTTGTCCCTTGATTTTGAATTTCTAAATCTTGTGATGAAGACGCCCCTACTTCACTCTCATTTAGATCAAGGTCAATTTCCATCAACTGAAATCATTTCAAAATACTAACATTACTAGTAATATAATTCAATAACGAATGGTTATATGACAGAACTACATTATAGGTCTACCAGAGAATAGTAGATTGTCACAAATTCTCTCCCTATATCTCTTCTAGAGTTTTCTCCCTTTATTCCTCCTTTAGTATATCATGTATATATACACATAAGGGGAGATAACTTGTGACAATCTCCTGTGTACCTGAGTATCTGACCTCAACAAGTTGCAGGGCGTAAACAGGAAATATTAATTTATATTTGTACAAAATATAATATTGCATTTAAAAAAAAGAAGATGCAACAAAGACACGAAATGTTAACTTTTAAGTTTTCAAAGTCAAATATTTCTATTGTCAGAAGAAAACAGTTTTTAAGGGGGGGGGACTTAAATATGGACTTAAGTTTGATAGGTCAAGGGCCAGAACTCAGAATCTAAAGGCCTGTTTTAGCTCCCTATAAGTTATAAAACTTGAATCCGGACATTGGGACAACTTTCATTATGATGACTAGAGTAATAGTGGGTTATATCGGACACCTCGGACTTCATTGACGTCTAGATCGTTACTTCCGTCGAATAATCGGCACACCTCTATTCGTTCGCGTCTGTTGCATTGTGCAAGATATTGAGATTAGCGTACATGTATCTACCGAGTAGAGTTAAATCACATACTGACGAATTCTTCACTACCATCCTACTTGGGGAATATCGGACATATGCCGGGTATCATCGGACACAAATACGGGGAATATCGGACATTATTTTATCGGACGTTAACTTTGTCTTTAAATTTATTTATAATGATTAATTTCATTTTGAATAACATCATAACTCTGTACAATATTTGAATTAAGAGAAATGTTTCAAATCCAAGCGCAAAAGCATTTAAGTTCATTCAACCTATTAATCAAGTGGCAGAAATGTCTTTTGAAATTTGCTGCTTCTCCGAAATTTTGCGAGGCTTGAAAAGGGAGGTTACTGCCAATGACGTGTCCTTCCACCAATCAAATTCTTCGACACATTCCTTGTTTCCAGTGACGTAGTGGTAGATGACGTGGTAGAATGTGACGTACTGTCGATAAACAAACGGATCTAACACGTGTATTGGTGTTATATAGAGAAGAAATACAACGTTTACACATCGTCCGATGAACCCTAGGTGTCCGGTATTACCCAATATTACTCTATAGATATGTGAATGCTAGGATTTAAACAATTCAATTAAGGATGAGTATGGACTATTGTCAGCCTTAAATGGCCCTGGAAGCTGACCAAGAGCACTTTGTGCTTGGATGAGCTAATACACATAAACTGAAGAAAATTTACCTCACTATCTTGAACATCTGTCCCCCATCTCTTCAGTATCTCTAAAATCAATCCATTTTTAATGCTAGGGATAGAAAATCCAATCTACAACAAAGTATAGAACAGATATTGAGTACTAAATGTACACCAACAAAATCCAGCAAGAAGTCAATGCATATAAAACAAAACATGAAAGCACACTAAGAACAAGGATTGAAGCAAAAGCAGTACTAAATGGATCTTAGAGGCAGTAAATATGTATCATCTCTTTATTATTCGTTTAAGCATTCAATATAATTACTTACAATAATGACATAGGGGATGGGTGCAGGCTAATAATGACAATAATAAACTTTATTTTTTATGGTAACTCATTAAGATATGCCACGGACATATAAACCATGGACATAAAAAAAACATGTATGCTAATTGATGAAAATCTGACCAAAGCCTATTTCCTGCGATCATTTGGTGTGTCAAATTCCCATTTGTCAAGGGCAAAACAGAGAAAAATACATAACAGTGGCACGGCCATATAAACCATATGACATGGTTTATAATATATGTCTGTGACAGTGGCATACATATACAGCATACCTCATTATTTTCTTTTAACACATCATTTAGGTACATGAAAAGTACATCTCTTTTTATTTTCTTTCTTTTTAGCAGCTCTATTGCTTTGGCTGTGTATGTAAGGATAGCTTTTATTCCTTCTGTAAAGATAAGAAATTTTGCAGAAATAAAGTAAAGCGAGTATTTTGATCAAAAGCAGGTAATAAGTATGGCATGTGAATATAAGCAACAGTTAACACAAACTGAACAGTTTTTTTATATGAATAAAGATCTATGTAACAAATGGTATATATAGAAGGTAAAACGACAAGAGTTAAACGTCTAAATATTTGTACAAATATCAAACCGAACAGTGTGATCATCCGAAAAAAGTTCACATCATAAAAACCTGATTTTCCGCCTACGGTGATTCTCTTGCACGTCACGGTATCCACGAGAGATTTTATGTCCTCGAAATTTAATTTGTCTAAAATTTTACGACAACCGTCTGTCTCTGACTTCGTCAACATGTCTGGCCGTCTAGTTTCGGTTCGTTCCTTATCAAATTTTATTTTCGCGTGAAATCCATTGGGCTGGTACCTAAAGCTAGTCTCTCTAAACAATTTTGAGCGGAATATTGGGTACCAACAGCGCCAAATCCGTACGGAAACGGTACGGGCTTTATTCGATAGTCACGTGACTTTTCAGGTAATGACTTATTTCTATCTCCAGCACTAGGCTATAGGCACACTCAATGACCCGGTGCGTGTGCAGTTTTTCTATTCGATCGTATCGCCCGGATGAATTATCCGGCTTGTTTCATAGCAGATTATTAAGCATTTTTAAATTGTGCCTCGAAGTAAAGTTCAACAGTTAGATTCATGTTATGCGAACGCAATATTATATTAGGTAACGATAACATGGATCGATATCATGAATGAACATATTTCAAATTTATGACAAAACTGCATGAACCAAAATGAACGCATGTAAAAAGGAAATGATATACTATATACAAAAAGATCGGACAGGGATACGCAAATGTACAGATGTATGTGAGGAGACACACCTTATATAATACAATTAAACCTTGTACAGTATGGTAGCTTATGAGTACATGTACACGAAGCTTGGGGATAGCTGCAGTCAATTATAATAAGAACTTTTCTGTATAATATATGTAGTTTTTGGATAGCCACAGTAAATAACAACAAGAACTTCTCTGATATATGATATATCAGGTATTGAGTATATATGTAGCATGTGGATAGCCAAAGTAAATTATAACAAAAACTTCTCTGATATATGATATATAGAGACGTTCATGTTATAATTTACTGTGGCTATCCCCAAGCTTCACATATACTCAATACCTGCTAGAAGAATAGTAAAATTGAGACCTAATCTGGTCACTCCACAGCCGATTTGGGGGACAGGGCCCCCTTCGCCCCCGGTGGATCCAGGCCATAGAAGAGGTCGTAGATGACGCAACGAGTATAATTATTTAAAACAAAACAATGTCCTGCAGACCCGATCCATAGCGTATAAACGTCTTAAAACAAAACAAAAGAGGTATTGCTACAAAAAGCCTAAGACAACCGTGAAGATAAATAATATTTATTGTATTGTTGTTAAAATGTCAATAATGGTGGATATATTACATAGATTTATATATACCTTATATTTTAATGTAATTATAAATTATTATACAAATGCACGATACGGAATAGTAATAAATATATATTGCGTGGTATTTGCAGGCACCACAGTATCTTTCGTATTAAAAAAGTACCTAAAATTATTTGTATTTGCAATTTTAATTGGAAATTTCACTACAAAGTGTTAATTACAAATGCCACGGACCTGTCTGCTAAGTGAAACGAATTCCTTTTTATTGATATATTTATTTCCTAAGCAAGACATTTGCCTATCACATAGTTCATTTTCAATAATAGAATAATCTCGTGTTTCATCAACAACATCGAACTCCAATAGTTTTCTCTTTAAGTACATAAAACATACTGTTGTAAGCGTTTATCTGATACATAGATCTAAGATAGCCCGAGGCTACATGTTACTGTGTTATACCAGTTATCTGTCGTTGATCATCGGAAAATTTACGATCACTTACGGAAACTACCGACAGACAAATCGTCTGCTGACCAGTAGCCCAATCGATATCGATTTGCATCAACCGCATTTATCTGATGAGCGATATTGTTGTGTATGTATAATTTACTGTGGCTTTCCCCAAGCTACATATACTCAATACATTATATATCAGAGAAGTTCTTGCTATAATTTAATGTGGCTATCCCCAAGCTACATATAAACTCAATACCTGCTATATCAGAGACGTTCTTGTTATTATTTACTGTTGCTATTCCCAAGCTACATATATAATCAATACCTGATATATCAGAGAAGTTCATGTTATGATTACTGTGGCTATCTCCAAGCTACTTATATACTCAATACATTATATATCAGAGACGTTATTGTTATAGTTTACTGTGGCTATCTCCAAGCTGCATATATACTCAATATCTAATATATCCGAGAAGGTTTTAATGTAATTTACTGTAGCTATCCCCAAGCTACATATATACTCAATACCTTATATATCAGCGAAGCTTTTGTTATAATTGACTGCGGCTATCTCCAATCTACATATATAACCAATACCTTATACACCAAAGTAGTGTTGGTTTTAATTGTCTGTGGCTATTCCCAAGATACATATATACTCAATACCATATATATTAGAGATGTTTTTGTTATAATTGACTGCGGCTATCCCTAAGCTACATATATACTCAATACCATATATATTAGAGATGTTTTTGCTATAATTCACTGTGGCTATCCCTAAGCTACATATATACTCAATACCATATATATTAGAGATGTTTTTGCTATAATTCACTGTGGCTATCCCTAAGCTACATATATACTCAATACCATATATATTAGAGATGTTTTTGCTATAATTCACTGTGGCGATACCCAAGCTTCATATATACTGAATACCTGATATATCGGTTTCGTTATAATTTACTATTGCTATCTCCAAGCTGCATTTATTCTCAATACATGTACCTTACATATTAGACTCAATTTTGTTTTATTGTACTGTGTCTATTCCCTAGCTACATATATATTCAATACCTTATATATAAGCGAACCTTTTGTTATAATTGACTGTGGCCATCGCCAAGCTCATCATATGCTCAATACCTTATATATTAGAGAAGATGTTGCCATATTTCACCGGGCTATCTCAAAGCTACATATATACTCAATGACGTGTATATCAAACACAAGTATGTTGTAATTTACTATAGCTATCCCCAAGCTACAATTACACTCGATACCTTACATATCGGAGAAGCTTTTGTTATAATTGACTGCGGCTATCTGCAAATTACACATGTATACCCAATACCGTATATATCAGAGAAGTGTTGGTTTTAATTGACTTTCAATTTGACTTTTCTTTTAAATGTATAGTTATTGAAACCACGGACCTATATACAGGTATATAGGTCCGTGTTGAAACATATGTAGTAAACTGTTCTTGGGATACACTATCTACATGAACAAACCGTAATACGATATTACACGACAATGTATTAATTTATTCCAGTAAGTTACACGCCAAATTATTTGATTGCTCAGCGCAATACATTCATATTGTAGTCTTAAACGGCAAACGCAGAGTCCAACAAGCAAGGGACGTCACACCTGGTGGTATTTTATGGTAACACCGGCAAGCGTGAGGATAGCTTTCAGTAAAGCGTGCGTATAGAAAAAGGGCGATCCAAAGACTTTTCAGCTGACGTCAGAATTAAAATAGAAATGGCAGGACACAGCTGGGCGCTCATGCCCAGTGTCCTTATAGTTGAAATTCTTTCGTATGTATCGCTGAAGGACATGCTCAATGCTTCTTCAATTTGTAAGACATGGAGGTCTTACTTGTTTCAAGCTAAGTTATGGCCGAGAATAGTTGTTTTTATGCGTCGAAATCGTAGACATAGAAACAAGTTTCTGGCAGACGTTTGTGGACGATTCGTTCGTGAGTGCGCAGTTTATTTCGATCCGCATGACGGGGAAGAAATGAAGGATTGTTACAAAATGCTTCAAGTTTTGAATGAAAATAGAAACATACAAGTGTTACAGCTGCATCCACGCAGTTGCCATATTGAATGGACGGAATCTGTGACCAGTGACAGGTAAATATTTTTGTTTTGGAATTGGGCCAATCAGCTGAGTTCTAAAAATAGTAACACGATGTAAACATAAACACCAGCGGTCACGTGACAAATGTCAAAATAGATTAAACGTACGAATTTAAGCGTTGGTTTTGCGTAAAAGCTCATTTCAATCGTCGTATCATTCATATCCCATAATATGACATAGTTATTAATCGAAACATTGTGCTTATGCGGTTACTGCGCATGCCATATGAGAAGTTGTTAATTGCATGGCCTTGACACTGTTAAATCAGAGACGACCAATGGTTGTCATATATGTTAATCAATCAAAAGAGTTGTATATGATCTATTGTTGCATTAGCATTTCTTTGTTTATAATTCACCTCCCCTCAGTCAACAAGTGGATTTAAAGGTTAAGGTTATACGTCTTTATATTGACAAATAAATGTATATCGTTGTGTGACCATGCTACAGTACACATATCACACACTACACATTCACTTTCTTATGGATGTAATTTATATTCATGATCTTTGCATTATTCAGGTTTTTACATCAGATTGAGTCCATCATTCAAACAAGTAGAAAAATGAAGCATTTATCGTTGGGCTGCTCAGAAGAATTGCTTGCACATTGTGACAGTTGGATCGACATTCTGTCCAGTCTTCATTCTAATTCTCTTGAGAGTCTGCACTTGGCAAGTGTGAAGGAAGACTCAGAAAATTATGGAATTGTAGACTTGGATGTGAGCAAATTTCAGTCCTTCATTTGCCTGAAGCATCTTAGTATTGACTATGATCATCTTAACAACAAGTTTCTTCACATTTTTTCTGAATCCTGTCGAACTCCCTTACAGTCCCTGAAAATTCACGTACATGGAGTCGGTCCAGATCACGAGAAGGTTACAAATGCATCCTGGCGACAATTTTCTAACCATAATGCCAAAGTTGAAGTTACCATTAATCTCATTCATTCCTACACTGGTGTGTCAAATCTTCTGGACATATTGAAACCAAATATTCGCTTGACACATTTCCGACAGTTCTTTTGCTCAAATATAAATGTGCCAGCTCTTGGACTTATGTCTGGATATTATTCAAAAACTCTGAAGTCGGTTCATATTGTTGATGGTTTAGCTAATGGAATGCCTGTTGAATATGAAGTCACAGCAACTGAAGACCCATTTGTGATGGTGGCTTGGAGATGCATGAAACTGGACCAGTTCACACTGATCGGTTCGTATATTTGCCTGTTTTTGTGTTGTACAAAATGTTCACTTATCGCTCCTAAAAAAGTGAGAATATTCTGTTTTGTTAGTTTCTAATAATATGTGTTCTGTTGTTGGTTTGAATTAATGAAATAAATTTTTTCTCAAATGTATGTTCTCATTGGTGATTAAAATTTCATAATACATGTATCTACTCTTCTCTCGATATATGGACTGCAGTTTTAAGAAAGTATGTTATGGAGTGCTGTCTCATAGAGGCAGTGTTTCTTTTCACTTCTAGGGGAATGGTGGCGGGGCCGTTAGATAGGGGGAAATAGCGTTGTGGGGGGAAAAATAATGTGCATAAAAAAGTATACATTGCTATGTCTGTATTCACTACGCTTCTTTGTTGCAGTGATGTAAACATGTAAATATGCTAACAGATCAGTTAGTTTCATTACAGGTCAATGTTTTCTTTCTGACTAAAAATATCAACAATACTGGCAACATCTCCAATTTAAAAAAAAAGCTGTAGGAGGGGGAATTTTAACGGAGGATAGGGGAAAAAAACATACTTTTGAGTGAGGGGAATGGGTCTGAATTTCGGCCCCAAAAAACCACTGAGTGGATATGTCGCAGGGCATATTTAGGGCCATTTATGGGTACCATTCTCCTAAAATAGTTAAGGTTGATCCATATTATTGCATTTGTAAAAATATGTTTGTCATAATTGACAATTTACAGTGTAAAACGTCAATAATGAATCTGTGGTTGAAAATTCCCCTTTTACATGAAATTCTCTCATAGTATTTCTTGTTTCTTTGGGGAATGGGGCCAAATATCGGCCCAAAATTTGCCATAAAAAAGGACTGTGTTATATATCGACTGCCATGGCTGTCATTGTTGTAGGTTACCACATGTCAGATGATGATCTGATTGCCATTGCAAGACTTCGAGGAAACTCACTGAAGTTGTTACACATTCCTGCTTCCTGCATAGGATGGTTTGGTGAAGATGGTATGGAGTATGTCGGTAATGCTGGAACTGACCTGGATACCATGGTAACATACAACACTAATATTTTCTTATATTTTACGAGCTGAATTGTGGCATTATGTCTTTACCACATGAGATTTTTTTAAAACTTTTCTGGATCAACATTGTCACTTCAGCTTTGCATTTACTGGACATTGATATTAATTTTGTGAAATTATTATAGTTGCTGACTTCCGCGGCGCCTAACTACTCTTTAGGGAACAGAGGCCCTTGGGTATGGGGAGCTTCTTTTTAAAGGAATGGAATAGTTTATACGTAAAACGTTTTCAACCCAACGTAACAAAACATATACTCTGATTTAGTTCTAGAGTCCATCCAATTATCTCTATGTAAATAAACAGTAATTAATTGATTATTTAAGCTCACAGCTTATTTATAAATGATTGCATATTATCTTGAAAAAATTGAAGGTGTTTGAGGGGATTTTGAAAAAATGGAGGAAAAGTATATACTATATTGCAGGACATGGAGAATAGGACCAATTTTGGTCGCAAGAAAATGACAAATAGGGGGGGGGGCACTGATATACCTGTCAAGATGTTTCCTGTTTGATATTGATTTACCCATGTGGCTTGTGTATTGCTAGATTTGCCTTGATGTAAAGAGTTTATGCACTGAAAAATCAATTTTTATTAAGATTGTCATGTTTTATGCACTGTATATTTGTATGAATTGTAGATGTTTAATCTACGTATTGTTGATAACCTTCAGCTCAACTATCATACAGGAAGTAGAAGTTGCCTATTTTGCATGTATATACCGTATTTCTCCTAATTAACGTGTCCTGGCGCGTAGCATTTACAGGCGGGCGCGTCTATTTAAGCCCCAAAAACGGTAAAATCAGACTTTTCTCCAATAGGCCTTAAACATTGTATTTCAGTAAAACATGTCACAAATGCCCACTGTCACCAAAACTTACATTAAAATGACGATCATTTTAGAATAAGTAAGTCGATCTAAAGTTGACTCGCAGCACTTCAGACATTTCGTGCCGATTTTGTCAGTTTTTGTATTGACTTAAAAGGTAGACATGTCGACACACAACTACTTATTGGGAGAGGTTGAGAAATAAACGTTACAAATTATTGTTTCATCACCCTTCCTAGTTTTGCACACTTTTGAGATCAGAATTGCTTTTCCTGTTTACTAATTTAGTTCTCTGTAGTGCTATTATTACGTGATTCACAGGTCTATCACATGTGTCGGGTACGCGGGACGTGATCTGATTGGCTGAAAGTGGTTTAGGTGACAAGCACCGCCTCCAATTGTTTTTGGCAAGCATGTGTATAATCATGACATTATACACGAATGTGTCATAGACAGGATATCAATATTTGGGCCCTTATATACGCGAGTTATAGGTGAAAAATTACATCAGCTTTTTATGCGGGTTACTTAAACTGTAAAACTCGAGGAATAAGAGGTGTAACTGGTGACATGGTTCAGGCAAGTGTTGATTTTATCATTTACACTCTTATCTATTCCACTGCTGGTCGATTGTTGTTGAAATATAATAGTCGCTCCCCTCTCCCGGGTGGGGGGGCGCAACAATAAGCGTTAATTAGGAGAAATACGGTACATATACATTGATTTCGTTTCTTTAAAAGCTTACCAGTGAAAGATCAGTGGAAATTTTGAAATGATTTTAATATGTTGTACTGTATATGGAATTTGTCTAATGAATCACCATATGATTGTGTATTACTATACCAAGCACAAATCATGTGCATTGCTCAGTTAGATTTAGTTGATTATAAATTTTGTTAAGACAGCTTTTATACACTATTCAGATATTGTTATTGTTTCAGTGTAACAATTTATGTATTCAGTTAACTGAATTTGCAGCGAGTTTTGACAACCATTCCCTGTTAAAATGAAGAACTTGAACGCTTAAGGAATGATTTGATGTTGTATAGTTGATATTTTTGTAGATATCTAGCAGTCTTGGTCGCCCATGGAAACCATTGGAAGATTATCAACTACCTGATGCAGTATTTGATGATTGGGCAGATGCTGAACAGGCATATAATGATATATTGTTGAAGGATCAGACATACAGTGGCAGTAAAGTAAAGGTATGTGTATGTAGCAGGGGTTCCATTTCACCCTGGGGTTGACACTTTGTTCCTGTAATTTCCAAAAAGCCACATGTTTACCCTAATTCTGGCTGAAATGGCAAGTTTTCTCTAAATTATAGGTATGTGGCTATAAACTGGTAAAATTCTGTTAAAACTTTTTAAAATGACCCCTGGGATTCAGCAGCTAGTGGAACCCCTGAATGTAGATGGACCTTTGTAATTGTCAGCGCATGTTTTGTAAAGGATAATGCTGCTGACACTGCTATCTGTGGATTGTGTAAATATATTTTGTCACATGAAAAACTTATGTAATACAGTTACTTCTATGATTTACTATAAATGCATGTACACCAATTTACTTAAGTTTGATAGTGATGAAAACATTTTGTTTGAAGTACCTCCTAGTTTATTCCATGGACAAACCAGCCCTGGTGTGTCTGATGTGGGTATTGTGCTTGACCATTGTTGGGGGGTTAAACCCACAATCCCTGGGGTGAGCAACTAGCACAACATCTGCTACACCACTGCTTCTCTCCGATTTTTTAGAGAGAAAACTGAACAGAATTTTGCAAGCAAATCAATAATGTTTGTGGTTTTTGATAGAACCCACTTGTTTGCTGTGGGATCTATTATGTAAACACTGTGTCTTTCATATATATTGAACTATTAGTGTATGAAATGTTTCATTATGTTGTTCAGAATGCAGCCTTGTCATTGGTCAGTTTGAAGAGAGAGCTCAGAAACAACTAATCAGAGCTCAGAAACAACCAATCAGACATTTGAGTTTTGAGGCTGGTCTACAAAACCCAGTTTATAACTTTCAGTTCTTGACATATTTGAAATGAAACATTGATCTGTCAGGCTTCATATTATATTGTAAAGGATTAATGTTACATCCGCTTTAAGGTAACAAATGTCATATATTGAGTTGCATCGCATTATCGTATCACATGGTAGATATAGGATTTCAGTTAAATTATTGATGGGGTTACAAGGGGGATAACCCTTTAGGAGGTATAGGAAGCAATGACCCCCCCCCCCTCCCCCAAGAAGTCAGTGGCCCTTATTGCTGATTTTCAAGAAAAATGTACCAAATCTTGCTCTGTGTATTGATATACTTAACAGATACATTATTTGTTGATAGGGTTGGTACATGACTCAGGCACATAATTTTAAACTAGCTTGCCAGATTTTAGAGGATGTGCACGCTGGCTTTGCCCCCCTCCCCAAATCTACCTACGTATTATACTGTGTTGTATGACATTGGAATTCTAGTGGTGCACTTACCATCATAGTATTCAAGTTATTGACCTATATCCAGATTGTGTTGAAGTTTTGTGTTTTAATAGATAATTTCTTTATTTTAGGAGGACTCTGGTATCTCTCAGTGAAACATGAACTCGGAACTTGTGATAAAACTGTACAGAGATGTTTGATAACATAAACATCATGTGATACACTTGATCACGCTGAGGCTTTATCTTTCTGTTAAAAAATGTCCTCAAAACACAAAACTTCCATTCTAGTCTCTCATCTATGACGATCCTGCAAGGACATCATGTGGAATACTACAACGAGCTTTCTCCTATCTGTGCACAAGTCAACAGATAAATGTCAAGATTTTATTATATTTTTATCATGTTTCATAGGAATAATACATGAATGACCATTATTCCTTTTTCATGTGACACAACAATGCAAACATTTTGATTGAAAATGTCTTTAATTGAATAATCAATGTAATATTTGTTGATCTCAAGAACTTTGTAATTGGTGTTGGTACACCTTGACTCCATGATGTCGATACACCTAGACTCCATGATGTCGGTACACCTAGACTCCATGATGTCGATACACCTAGACTCCATGATGTTGATGCATCTTGACTCCCTTGTAAATTTACAACATTTGTCATGAACTGGATAAGAATTCACACCAGGGATGGATTTGTTGGCATTCAACCTTCGTTGTTTTTTTGTCGGTTATTCCCTTTTTGTTGTAGAAATAGATGCTTCTTGTTCCTAAATGTATGCAATGTTTTTCTTTTTTTTGTCATTATTTGGTGTTTAGTTTCTTTTTTCTGCACATATATCTGTATACATGTATGATAGGTCAGGGTGTGTAAGAGGTATTTAGTTCACTTTTATTGAGTATGTATGTTCACTTTCTTGGCATATTCTTTATGTGGATTGGTATCCGTTGTATTGTATAGAAGAACCAGCAGCATATGTATAATCATTTGACATTTGTTTGGCATGGTTTTTAGCTCACCTGAGCAAAAGCTCAATGTGAGCTATTGTGATCACTCATTGTCCATCTGTCCGTCTGTCCACACTTAAACTTCTTCTCCTCCTAAACCACTTAGCCAACTTTGACCTTAGTTCATAGAAATAATCTTCATGTGGTCCCCTTTCAAAATTGCTAAAAGATTTAATTCCTCGCATAACTCTGGTTGCCATGGCAATGGAGAGTAAGAACTTTTTGTCAAAACTACTGTCTCAATTTTAAATATAATTTCACGCAAATGTACCTCTACCAAGAATGTTCAAATTATTCATCAAAAAACAAGGCTGCTGTATATCCTGTATGTATGTTGTGGAAACTTCAAAAATCTTCTTGCCAAAAAAACTATAATTATAGGGCTTACTCTTAACATGCTTGAAATCAAAATTTGTGAGAGTCTTTTCTTCAACGACATTGTGCACCCTGTGACACAGGGCTATAATACCAGATTGTTCAGGTGTCCAGGTGGGCGATTCAGGGCCATTGTGGCTCATCTTGTTATGTATTTACGTCTGCTTGTATTGCCCAGTTCTATTTTTTCAATCACAGTGTTTTTTTTTCCCCTATTGCAACCTATTCCTTGGATGTACGCATTCACTTGTAAGTTAATTTCGGGCTTTATTATGACAGTTCGATGTTTTGTTAATTTAGATTGGATATTTATTCTCTTGATTCTGTGGAATATTTTGTCTCTACTCTACTGAAGCTCCACATTTTGTGAGTGATAGTTTTACTGTTGTCTATTTGTACAGAACATTCCACATTTGACTTTGACAAAAATCTTGATTTGTCCAGTCATAAAGATCAAGTTCTTTTTGTTATGCAGAAAGTGATGAATTTTATCTTGGAATTTAGATTAAGTTTGTTGTTTCAAGTTTTGTGAATAGTTTGGTGAGTTCAAGAATTATCCATGTTGTATACCTGTAAAATTCTCTTTGCTAAATTTCCATATTGAAGTATGGATCTTTCAATATTGAACTAATTCATTGTTCTTTTTTGTTTTTATGGGCACTAAATATTGAGTTTGTTTTCATCTAATGTTGTGTGTTTAAGTGTCAGGAACCAGTAACCCTACTTAGTCTATATGTTCTGTGGAAAGATGACTACCAGTTTTAATACTCTCGCTCTGTTTGTTTGCAAATGTTGGTGAACCTGACAATGCCAAACTACTCCACTCATTGGTATAACTTTCATGTATGGCATTTTAAATATGTTAATTTAAATGTTAATTTTTGATTTCATTGCTCTTGTTCATTCAACTTTTACATAAAGTACAAGTTTGGTCACTTTTAATAGCCATGTACAAGTAAAAACAAACATTTCACTGCCACAGTATCAAGTAAAAGCAGACATTTTAAGCAAAATATTTTCAGTTTTTCAAAAAGACTAACTAGTCAAGAAATGTTTTACCGATTTATAGAGTTACCTCATTATGGCTGTGATTTGTATTTTGAAGTCGGTTGATAATGTTTTTATTATTTATATAATGCAATACTCGAATCACTTTTTATTTATTTGAACTGAGATTTGCACTCGCAATCTGATCACACAAGGTATTTAACTCACCAGTTTTGTCAATCTCATTTTTAATATCTGTAAACTATATGAGCGTGGTCATGACAAAACCTGTGTTAGTGATGATGGTTGTGACATCAAGTATTTTCCAATCAAAGTTTTAATGTCACAAACTATGCACTTTGTCGGAAGATTATATGGAGGCTTAATTGTGATTTATAGAATTAAAATTTTGTTCTTAATATTGGAATTGCTACAAAACGAAAAGTAAGCATCTGATTTCAATACTTTTGGTATTAAATGAGCGTTGAAAAATATATCTGTTAGAAAATGTAAAAACCTGAAAATGGATATACAGGTTTTGTTGTGGCACTGCTCATGTAGTATGTTCATATTTAGTAGTTATAATTTATACAATATATGCATTATACTGTAAAACTATTCCATTTAAAATAAATGTTTGTAATATGATCTCAAAATTTCTAATGGAAAAATTGTGAAGTAACATACGTCAAAGGTTGAATTGTTATCTGGCTATTTGCCTCATTTGTATGTTCATTGCTTAACCATAGTACATGTGTTTGGTTAAAGCACATAACTGATGTGATTTTGAAATGTTATGGTAATTAGAGGTGTGATGTATTGTAATCTCAATTTGTCAGTAACATGATATGACACATCAGAAATACAACCCTTGCCTGATATCTTGTCTTGTGTAACAAAGTAATATTGCACCAGAATGTGTGGGCATGTTTGACATTAATTTGATCTGTTGAATTTGCATTGTTGCTAATATCATTTATTTGTATATGTATGTATATTGTTTATCTTGTATTCAGTGCTGGATTCTGAATGTTGTTGATGATGTCTCTGCTGTCTGTTGCCATAGTAACTATTTGATATTTACTGTTCCGTAATTACTCAGTGTTTTGTTGTTCCAATATGTTTAAGTTTTTGCATTTCTGCAACAATATAGATAAATGTATACAGTGCTGTTTTTTCTGGTATGTAAATGTGCGAGATATTGTATGATCTTGTATCTAGATTTTTAATCCTTTTTGGAATGGATTATAAAAATGTGCCATCTGTTTTGAACGGAATAGGGAACTATTAATGACATTTGCTTATTAATATCCAAAATTATTGTCTCAATCCATAAAACTTGTTATGTTTCCATCTTGTTACGGTATGAACAATTTATGAAATAATTTGAATAATGAACAAGGTTATCGAGTTTCAGAGTTCAATACAGTTTTTTTGAATATATTTTGACAAGTGAAGTCTACTAATTCATTAAGTATCTCACATTAGTGTCCTGTGATTGTTGATGCAAAATTAAACAAAATTGTCATCAAGATTTGTGGTTGGATTTAAAATTAAGTTTGCTACAACTTCATGTCTAGTACTGTAATCTTTAGATCAGAGAACTTTTAATCCTATTATGAATTTTTTTTTGGATAGAGCAGCACATTGTTAAAGATGTATCTGGTGCATCTGAACCTAAACGTTTCTAATGGGCTTCATCCAGTATTGTTGTTACATAGGTTAAAACATCCTTAATATAGACCACTGCAATGTGTAAATGATTAAAACAATTTTGTTTAATTATTTTATTAACAGACAAAACTTGTAAGAAACCCACTCGTTCAAAAAAATGGAAGTTTTTTTAAATTTTATGACAATTCAAACTTCTTTTTTTTTGACAGAAACAGAAGAACACATTATTAGTGTATTCTTCGATAATGCATACTTATTGATGGTTGAACTATATAAAGAATATTTCTCATGTTTTCTTACGTAAACAAATGAACAAAAAATGAACATAATATAACTTTGTCACCAGTATTTGGTTTCTCTGAAAGTAGAACCTATGTCCATAACCCGAAGTTGATATGCAATACAGATTTCTAAATTTGGGCAAAAGTAAAAAATCAATTAATGACCAAAACGTTATTTCTGTTAGCAGCAGAATACCCAATACACATGCCCCATCTTACTGAAGATAAATGGGTAAACAATTATTTTAAGTTTTGCTCTATGTTCATGTGTTTTGAGTTGTAATATAGTGTGTAACATTATCATATTTATTGTATTTTTTTGAATTATATTACAGGTGATCTGTGAAGTCAAACAATGTTTTTGCAGTATATTTTTCTTTCGTAGTTTGATTTTAAATTGTTACATGTACAAAGTCCAGGGTCGGTTACCTTGGTTACTTTGCATTTTGGCACTAGGTGTAGCAATTGAAATTTAGACAAAGTAAATGTGGATTTTAAACCGAGATAAAGCTTTAATAAATTTCGTTAACAACTCGGGCAAACGTATTTGATAATTAATAGGATTTTGAGTTATAATTTGCGTCCTTTAATTTAACCATTTCCTAATATACCGATCCTTTTATCAAAATTGTTATTGTCTTTGAAAATTGATTTCTGTCAAAATGATATGGCAGCAAATACCTTCAGTGTATATAACCTTGAACAGAATTCGATTTTTTATCGAAAATGAAGAGTTGTTATAAACGTCTAGTGATATTGATTTGTTGAACTATTTCCAACATTCTCAGATCACTTGTAATGTGTACTTTATGTTTGTGCTTTATTCTATAAAATATGGAGCACAGATTTATGTATAAACATTGTATATGTAAACATACTGAAAACGCTACATTGATCTAAAATTAATTCCAGTGTAGGTTCAATGTCTTTATTTTAGAATTTTTCCTTTTCATTACAAAAAACTGTATACCCCAAGTGATTTGTATTCATGTGTTAATTACCAATAGTATTTATCTTCAATAACAGTACTCTGTTTGCAATTTAGAATGACTTTCAGACACGTGTATGGCCATTTTTGGGACTGCTTATGGTCACCATTCCCCTTCTAAAATAGTATGGTTTCCCCTATTTCCAATTAAAATTCCCCTCACAAAAAGAAAGCATTTTTAGGTTGGTCCAAATTTCTTTAAGCATGTTAAGAAATTTGACATAAAATACTATGTGCTTGTCATACCTGATTAAAAATAGTACAAAAAGTAAAAAAAGGACACAACGTTTTAGCTTAAAATTCTCCTTTTCATCAGTCAAGGATACAAATCCCCCCATTGGTTGGTATACATGTATGTATCAGTCCACAAAAGTTGTCCAATGCCTTGGCTTTAATTTTTCTGTAAAATTACAGAATTAATGTTGGTTTAAATTATTGGGTCCAACATTTGGATGCTTTCACTGTTTAACGAGAGCTTGTGATCAAACTATGGTAATTATTAATATCATTGCATGTTGAATGTCAAAACCTTGCTTTGTTTTCTGTATTAACTAAAATAAAAATATTGAAACTATGGATTGGAATTCATAAATAAATGCTTTGTATATAATGTATGAAATCAATTGGGGTCAGAAATTAAAAAGACCAACATTTTTATGTTAATATTGCTGTTTTTAACACCAATGTCTTTCAGTAACAGCTGATGTTGAGAAACATGTACCCGTATCATAGTTGTGGTAAAAACATGTAACTTATCTGAAATATTGTATCACACAAGCTCTCACGACCATTTATATGTATCGCTGTTTCAAAATATTTGTTATTTTTCTCCATATTATTTTTTCTATAATGCCGCAATATATGGTAACGTCTTTGCATCGTTTTTGTGTTGCCATGGTTACTGTTATTTGTTAAATGTTACTTTCATATCATATTTTAAATTGAATCCCATGTTTAGAACTTGGGTTATGTAAGTTAATTTAATTCAAGATAATACAATGTTGTTGAACTGTGTGATACAATCATAAAACAAACATCATTATTCTGCATATTGGGTTCCACATCTTGTATTTGCTATAGGATGATACATTTTTCTGGCATTATATTTTGAGTAATCTCATTGACTTGAAGAATAATCATCATTTTGATGAAATATTGTGTTTTATTTTATAAAATTTAACTACAGTAAGCCTCACTTAAATACCACCTCATTAATACAACGCAAAACCATCTCAAAATTAAGAACAAAAATTGCAAGTTTTTCTCTTTATTCAACCTCAATATTAAACCCAACAATGGAGCTTTGTAAACCTAACACTAACATTTTTATGGCTATGCTATTTAACATGGGAATACATGACAAATCCCTCAAACACATGCAAACATTTTCAAGCTTAAACTTACGGAGCATGATTAATATTCGTTAAACTGGACTCTTGTCTTGTTACTTATAGATTTTAAAACATTCAGAATTTGTTTAGATTGCTTAACAAATATTTTGCCTATCACCAAAATGATATTGTCCTTTCTGTGACAGGCACCAACAGATGTAACCTATGTATATGGAGGATAAGTATTACAACTTATACAAAATCATTATACTATATTGGTCAAACTCTCAGGGACTGGTTCAAATAAAATTGTTATAATTATTGTTGTAGAAAATCTTACACCATCTTAGTGACCTACATTCCCTGATATCTTCGTGTGTTGAACTAATGAAGATTTATATCAGTATAAGGTGCTGTTGTCTGAGATGTATTCATGTCGGGGACCATACAAATATATGTCTCAATACTAGGGGTGTCACGATACAACTGAAGTGTACCATGATATCTTGCAATATTTAAATAAGCTATGACTGTAGATATTTTTCTTACTTGAACATATTATGGAACTTTTCAAATGTGTTGCAAAAACAAAGGTGCAAAAGCTAAAACAGAACAGTTATTTCAGTAATCTTATCTCAGTTTTTGACTAATCTGGTGTTTAAATAACTACGATTTAATATTCTACTTATATGTAGACGATAACTTTCTAGAAGACGAAAAGCGATATGTTCATTTCTTATTGTGATATAATTTAGTTTTGCAGCATATTGCAATATACCAATATATTATGACACCCCTACTCAATACAATGTACACTTAACAAACTTTCTAATTGGATACTTTAGTTTTATTGATATTTTTTGAACTGTGAAAAAAATCAACCATGTGAAGGTCTTGGTATAGATAATTTCATGGTACAATGTTTAAATTTCCTGAAAATATTTGTCCATTCTGATGCTCATTTGAAATTTACAGACTGATCAACAACAACCGTAAAATCAGAAATATAAAGAATACAAAAAAGAAATATGGTCTGTTCAATAAAAACAAAGCGTCCAATTAAAAGTTTTGTTCTGCGTGTATTATAAATTAGTTATGTTTCATTCCTAGTGCTGTTCTTTGTAATGGGAATTATATAATGTAACTTGTCAATCTGTGTTCAAGTCCCAAACTGAATATTTATCATTATTGCAATTAATGTTTGTATGTTGATGTGACAAGATCAAATTCTACAAATATTTCAAGTTCATGTGAAATCTTTATAATGATATGAAGAAACAATTTGATTTTGGTGAAATTCAGATGCATAATTCAGAACATATATTTCATTTGTATGCTAAATTAAAATAAGTACTTTTTGTTATGAAGACATTTGCAAAATATCAAGTATTCTGTAAGAATAGCAGATCTGTGAAATGCATATTTCCCGACATCGATACTTAACATTGAAAATTAAACAAGAAATATGTTTAAATGTTGGCCATGATCCCGAGCATTTGGAAGTTTTGGATTAATTAAGCTTACCATTGCTGGACAGCAGAACTATTGTAAAGGGGCTTTGACATGAGCTCTTAGTATGCAAGAGTGATGCTGAAGTCATTGCCTTGTGAATTAAATAATTTTACTCATATAAGCTTCAAAGTGACACGACTGTGCTATTGTGACATGACTGTGCTATTGTGACACGACTGTGCTATTGTGCTACAAATATATTCACTTTTAACATGTTTATTCCCGTAGCAATATTTTCTCCTTGTGATTCTTGTATATGTTTTATGTTAATATTGGAATCCATTGATCACTATAGTAACTGACCATGATACGGGTTGTAGAGTGAAATAGAACTTGTTTGATCTAACTCTATCAGAATTCTTTGTTATTGCAGAAAATAGAAACATCTGCATTTTTGTTTCATTAAAATGTCAGACCTGTTTTAATATTGTTATTTAAAATCACAATAAAGTGGATAAATAAATGAAGAGCGTCTGTGCTCCAAACTATTTGTGTTGTCGTTAATCTTTCTTATTTGTGCAAGGCTTGGTCCGAGGGCAAATCCCTGAGGTGCTTTTTTTAGAGGAAGGGGAAGTAAGAGCGCTAGCTACAAAATGGCGCGCGCCAGACTAGACGACACTGTTCTGCATGGAAGCCATTTTGTTTAACAAAGTCAGATCACGCTACCTATCTAAAGATAGGGGCTACTTTTCCTATGTTTAAGAAACGGCAGCGCTACTTTCCCTACTTAGCGCTAGGTAGAATTCTATTTTTCCTACCTCTAAAAAACGCACCTCTGGACTCCTGATATCAAGGTAATGGGTTCAAATTCTGCCGTATGTGAGATTCTACCACATACTTAGCAATCCTTGAATAACAAGTTAGCCACGCAGGAAGCAATCATCGAGAATGTTTTATAAAGGTGGTTGTATTAACTTTTTCACAATGAGTGTAAATTACCATGCAGTTTTAATGTCTGTGGTTTTCTATCAATACTCGGGCAAGCTCTTCCGACATATCATAGTCTACTTGTAAGATAAGCTAGGATTCCTCTTGTTCATGAGATTTGTCAAAACATTAAATAATTCAGGAAAGTACAGTAAAGTGCATTACCAGTAAGTTCTGTTGTGTTTTATGTGAGTTTTCTAGGCTCAATGTGTTAGAAGAATGTTGAGGTACTCTCAATCTTTGCTTGTACCATGCAACATCTCCAGAGCAACACCCTTTAGGAGACAAATATTTTGTCGGTTGTTGTACAAGGACGTTCAGATTGATAGTTCCTTACTACAGGAGACAATAATGCTGATGTTAACAGAGATTGATGCTCTGAAGAGGTTGCTCCGTACTTCCAAGAGTGACTTTAATGTCACAAAGCAAAGGTTGAACCATAAACTTCACAGTGCCTAAATAAGGTTCGTGTTACTTTCTACAGTCTGGTTTTACCAGCACAGGTACTCGGACACTATATGGAACATAAATCAAAGAGCTGTTCACATCTAAATTCCACACACACACAAAAAACAACCATGACTGGCTTTTTCTATTTTTATTCTGGCAATGACAAAAACAATGTTGCAAAAAAGAAATTGGTCACAGAATAGTAATGTATATAATATAAACATTGCAGTACTAAGCAACATATTGTTAGCAAATAGAAAAAGATGTGTGTATTGTACAAGTACGAAATCAAAAAGTAACCATTAAAATGTGTTCTGTGTCATAAAAGGGAGTGAAACCAAAAGGGCTGTCACTTAAAAAAACATTAGGTTTCACAGGATATAAAAAATCTAGTGCACCAATGTTAGAACATTGGGTAACTGTTTTATCACAGTAAATGAAAACTTATAAACAGGTGCAGAGAACAACTAGTACAGTTAAGGTACCAGGAACCATGACATATTTTAACAAGTACATAAAAATTCATGGTGTCGAAATACAAACGTCAAGTTAAACAAGTAACTTTTAGTGATCAGAAAGTTAACGGCATTGCTATACTAGTACATCATAAGTTACAGCTAAACATCGAAAGCCAAAAAAATCAAGCTCTTGTGTTTCATTAGAATGAACTTTTATATAAATACACACACACACATACATATTTGTAAACACACGTTTCGCAGAAACTAACAAGCACAATGTTTTAAGCAAAGTACAGAAATAAATACTTCCAGTTTGTTCAAGAATATATCGATATATTCTTTGACTAGATTTTGTACAATCGGTGGTCACAGAAAAATGTTTTGGTGTAACACAAGAGCATTTCAGACACAGTACTGTTAAGCATTCTCCATGTGTGCTTGATAATGCTATTTCTGAAAATCTTACCTAATTGCTAATTGTCTGATTAAAAGTAAACATCTTTGAAAAAAATGACATAAAAACCATTGAGTGTTCAATACAGATCATGCCCATGTCAAATTACGAACAATCAACGTCGCTGTCATCACGAGATATAACTCAAATATTAACACAAAACTAATACGAAATACAGATCTATAGACTTGAAGACCAAATAAGTAGGATAAATATATATAATTTGTAAACCTATAACTATATTGTAAAAATCATTTGTTGTATTATATTGCACATGATATTTCACCAGGTTTGTCTCCCTTCTCCAGATCTTCAATATTAAAATGCAATGATCAATTTCATAAGTACTCGTTGTCTAATAATTTATATCAGATATTCGTATCAGTGACTCAAACTCTGTAACAAATGTCAGACTGATGCTATGATTTGAGAGAAGATAAACCCGACAGTAATATTTAAACTGCACCAAACTCGCCTGCTGTATCTTCAGCTTATGTCAATACAATCACAGAGAACATTGATTTCTATAGAATGTCCGTTTCTAAACATGCTTCAACAAACAAAACATGAAATGACTGAACACAACACAGTTATGTCCCATGTTCCAAGGACGAGAACAATGTCCGAGCAGTACATACAAATGTAAGCACCTTTATGTTCGTCACTCAACAAACTAAACCATCAGTAGCACAAATACAGATAAACTTTAACAACTAGTCACAATTCACCACTTATAAAAACCTCTGCAGTTATATGTAACAAAAATAATCAAGCACAATGGATCCTTCACCATAGCGACATAGGCACATACATATACAGCCAGTTGTGTTAAATCACGCAATATTTAACTAGGCGTAAAACTTTTGATCAGTTTATGATATATAAAGCAAGTATATTATATGCTCTACAATAGCAATGAAATATGCTCGAAATGCAGTAAATATAATACGAAAATTATGAAAAAGGATCCAAATTATGTGCTGATAAAATGTACAAAAAGTATCCATCACCAGAGCTTGTACAATCAACATTGTATCTCACAAACTGTATACAAGTATATATAACCTCAAACCACATTCAAACTGTCTGGTCGTCCAACAATACACGAACCATTTCTTTACAAGAGACTTTACCAGGATACTACAACAAATAAGAACTATTTGAGCTGAACATTGCATATCTAACTATTGCACTTAATATTTTATAACCAAATGTGCCTGTTCATAACAGTAACAAACCAATACCTTGACAGAACGGTCACCTGAAACGCTGACATTGAAAGTCTGTGAAAATAGAGCTGTGAAAATGCACATGATTTTTTTTCAAAAGTGATCCCAAATTGTTTCTCTGATGGAACAAAAAATTATTCAGAAAAATATTTAGAGTGCAAATCAATATTTCTTGACATGAAATAAGTAAAATCAGCAAATATACTAACTTATTTTGTGCATCATTTTCTGAGGATTTCACAATCATTGTAGATTACTAAATTATATTGCATTTTAGACAGAATTTCACAATTTGACCATCTGCTTCTGTCTAGACATACTAAATCTCGTTCTCTCAAGTATTTGAAATCTACAAACAGCCAGCATTTACCCAGGCACTTTTTAAGGAAGGCATTAACAGTGAATAAACCTTCACCATTCCATACACCAACACATTCACTTAAATTCCAACACCATACTGTTATCAAAATACATCATGCCTATACACACTGAACTAACAATCAAACTTCTGCACTTTATCAAAATATCATCAATCAATTTACATACTTGAAACTCCAACAGGGCTTGTCTTATAATGTTTTAGAACATATTTTTTTCACCAATTTTTTTTTATATTGGTACATACATTCACTACATGATCCATAGCTATTCATTCACATACAATGAAGCCAATCAAATTATCCACATATTTACTTTACAAAGAAGTAAAAAGATAGACTTAGATCACTTGTATTTACATTGTTTAGCAACGTACAAAAAATGATATTTAAGTAAGAACATGATTAATTAACCATCAATGCAAACAGTCAAAATTTGTAAAAAAAATCTAACGCAGTAGCTGCTGAATACAGTATACATGAGCAAGTATGTGTCTATCGATAATTTTGAGCACAAAAATGGGAAAATTTCAGAGTAAAATGACCAGGCATGATAATTCTGTTATCTAGCATTGGAAGTTATCAACAATTACAAAGAATGTTTACAATGAATATTCATACATGTATAAGTGAACTGTTCTACAACACGAAGGGCAAAAAATGAGCCAGCGAAAAATGCAAACATAGCAGAAAACAAATAAAACTTTTGCAACAACAAATCACAATATATATAGATATATGTATATGCACTTACACAATATTATCTTATAAGAACATCTACACGTTACATTCATTTGTCTATAAAAGAAATACTGCTACACAGGATTGGAGATGATACATTTATTACTCCAGAGGGCATTGTCCAATGTATAACAATTAATTGTCCACACAGTAAAAATCAATTGTCCACACTGTAACCATTAAATGTCCACACTGTAACCATTAAATGTCCACACTGTAACCATTATATGTCCACACTGTAACCATTAAATGTCCACACTGTAACCATTATATGTCCACACTGTAACCATTAAATGTCCGCACTGTAACAATGTGTGGAAAACCAAGGAAACCTATATTTCATGTGACAATAATCAATAACCAATTAATAAATTACCCAACAGTAAGTATGTGATTTACTTGTTGTCCACGAGTTATACTCATTATTTTGCTACACAGATTCATAATTAACAGTGTTAGAAAAAAATCTTATAACTAGGTATCAAAAAATGTTAAAGTTATGTACACAAAAGTATACACAAGTATAAACACACACTGCATGTTTGACATGGACATATTTATAAGTTCTACCCTCATTGAAAATGTGTGAATCGTTGACAATATAATATATAATGACTTATATTCTTGTTAGACAATTCTACACAGAAAAGTATATACTGCAGCTAGGAGTAAAGTCCATACATAACCATTGTATCTATCAATGTTGTTTTAGTTTATACAACAAGCAACTAACATAAGAGTTTTATAAAACATGCAAATAAGTCAATCCTTTCTCCATGGGCTAAAATATCCCCAGTTTGAGGCAACCCCTCTTATAACTCAAGTTTTGGTAAATGATCAGTTTCGATAGCATTTTGCCAAACCCCTTAAAATGTCCATTACAAGTAAGACAAACAAAGGCAACTTTTACCATATAAAGTGTCAGCTATTTTTTCCCTTCAGTTACATGTTTGACCACTCATACAGTCCTAGACATAAACTAATGCAGACTATTAAATAAAATCAACACATTTTACACAGATACACAAAATATCGCGTATGACTACTGTTGCCATAGATACACAAAAGAGCGAAAGGTATCCAAGTACAAAACATGAACACAACAGTTTTCTGAACAATTGTTCCCAACTTTTATCACATATTCAAATATTTCATCTTCCACTTTACTTCTTTTCCCACAATTCAAATTTCAAACTGAAAACAGATGGTTAAAATTACTAAATTATTCTTTAAGTGTCTTTAAATGGTATTATACTCTCAATCTGTCTTCTAACATAAGTGTATCATAAATGTCATAATGAGAACTGTCACATACAAGCTGACGACAGAATGCACTTCTTGAAATGCTTCTATTGTGGACAGATAACAGCAATAGATGAATAGCATGTACAACAACCATTGGATTGGAAAGCACTCAGCAAGGCGAATCATCATTTTCTGCTACACATTAAACAACAAATCTGGTAATAAAAGTCAATGACTAGAACTCTAATCGGTAGGCTGACGAACTGGTTTCATGGTCCTGAAGCTGAATGGTACATCTACTTGCAGACGGTGCAATCTCAACCTTGTGCTCAGCTAACTTCTCTTTGTGCAGAGTCATCCATAATCTGAGGGTTTCATTATCATATGTTGGTATTACTGTGACAGCGAGAGACTTGTCCTCCCACGTCTTCTTGCCCTCTATTAAAGCATCAAGGACATGGGTGTCAGGAGATAAAGCGCTTAGAACGTAGTATCGTGCTCGTACTCTTTTGAAAAATTCTGCATCACTGTATGAAGGATTACCATGATTGGGGATATATGTCAGGTCAACGTAGAAAGGATTGAAGGGTGGGAGTGGTGGCATCTTGGAAGCTACAGGGGAAGACCTAGATCCAGTTGTAGTTGCTGGACGCCTTGTTCCATTTGTACGAGGTTTAGAATCAGTTGTGTCCTTGACAGGAGCACTGCCTGGTCTTGGTTTACTAGTCGTTTTGCCACCAGTTGATAACCTAGATGAATTTGCTCCTGTAGATTTTGATGCATTGCTTCCACCCATTGACAGTCTTGATTTTGTTTTATCTGGAACACCATTACTCGCTGTTGGTGGTTTAGTCGCAGATGTTGGTCGTGCAGAAGTGGGTCTCTTGGTGTCACCTTTCTTTACATCGGTCTTCTTGGCATCTGCAGACTTTGTAGCAAGTCTAGATTTTGGAGCAGCAGCCTTTTTAGCAGCAGCTGTTTCATTTTTATCTTCTGGGGGTGCAGGTGAAGGTAATCCCATTGGTTCTCCCCATTCTGAGAGTGGATTGAATCCAGTTGGTTTTTCATCAGTGCTGACTTTGCTTTCTTGATTTTGATTATCTGGTACCTCTCCATAACCAACAAATGGATTAGTGTTTGGTTGTTCAGAGTAATTAAATGGTGACGACATAGGACCACTTCCAAAGCCAGGAGCCCCAAATTGATCGAACCCACTGTTAGAAGTTTGTGGAGGTGGAGGTCCAAAGGAATCTTTTTCATCAAGTCCTTCAACAGAATCACCATCTTGATCATCAATTTCATGGTATCCAAGCTGGCCTTGACTTGGATCAGTGTATTCTGACTCTGGGCTAAGAAGGTTATCACTTGGTTGTTCAGCAAGGGAATCTGTAGGGCCTACATTTAAACCTGTTTCCATAGGTTTCATACCTTCATTGAAACTATCAGGTAAAAGACATTTTTCATCAGTGGCTTCTTCCTGTTCAAATGAACTACTTTCATCATCATCATCTTCATCATCATCTTCTGTTTCATCTGTTTCATCCTCAAATGATCTTTCTACACTTTCTCTTTGATCAGCACCATCTTCTGAAGAAACTGACTTTTCAACACTATCTCTGTTTGTGTCATCTTGACGTGGGACAACTGGCTCATCAACCTGGGCTTGTTCAACTGGGCTCACAGACCTCTCAATACTGTCTCTAAGCTCTTCAACTTCATTACTTTGTTCTGGGACAACAACTTGACCAACTGAAGAGTTAATGTCAGCCTGCTCAGTCTCAAGACTGTCTGCATTATCATCACTTTCAAACATAGGGCTTGGTTCCTTAGCATCTCTTTCAAGAGAATCTCTAGTGAGATCCTGAGCACCCAACTGAGAGTCAGGACTGTCTGGTCTCTCGTCATCAGAATTGGATGTCCCTGGAATATAAGGAGCATCAACATTGAATCCTCTGTTAGAAATCTGTGGTTGTTGTTCAACTTCATTATTTTCAATCTTCTCGGTCATTTTTTCTTCCATGTCATCATTAAGAAGTTGTTCCTGCTCTTGTTGATTAGGTTCTGGGCTAATAGGTCTTTCAATGACATCAGGAACTTCTGGAGTTTCACTTAATCCTGCATCAAGTTCAGGTTCAGGTCCCTCTTGGAAAGGAGTCTCACGTTGAAAATCAGGACTTAATCTTTCATCAAAATTTTGCTGTGTCACCATTTCAAGGTCTTCTATTTCTTCATTTGGTTCTGCCTTCTGTACCACTTCTGGTGTCGTTTCAGACTGCGGTAAGAACTCTGGGCTTAGTCTATCTTCCAACATTTGTTGTTCTAATTCTGTTTCATCAGCTGCAGGTGGAACAACATTTTCACTATCAAGAGTTTCTGATGCCTGTTCACTTGGTTCTGGACTCCTCCCCATGACATCTTGACTTAATTCAGTTAGTTTTTGCTCATCATCTGATGGTTTAATGAGTTCTGTTTCAATGTTATCGGTTTCAGGAATATTTTGGACAGCCTCTGTGGCTATTCCATCAGTACCTGCCATATCATGCAATGAATCGGTTTCAGGAATATTTTGGACAGCCTCTGTGGCTATTCCATCAGTACCTGCCATATCATGCAATGACTCAGCTTCATCTGCAACACCCTTTTCTGTTTCTTCACTTAAATCTTTCTCTTTGACATCTTCTGGTAAGAAATTTTCCATTTCATCAGGAGTCTGCAATACAGATGGCTGCCCTAATTTTTCATCAACAGGAACTGTGCTGTCTTCATCATAATCAGGTGTATCTTCTTGTTTGTTTGAAAGAAGATCTGGTTCTTGAGCAGTAGGAGTAAGCTGCTGCTCAGCAATTACCTGGCTTTCTTCTTTACCACTTATAGTAGGAATTACATCAGGTTCCTGTCCATAACTTTCAGGAGCATAAGCAACAGGTTCTGGAAGAGCCTGTGGTTGAATTTCTTCAGACATATCATCTTCAGGTGTCATAAGCTCTTCTATAGTAGATCCACCATTTTGAAATGAAGGACCATCAAATGGTTGATTACTATCGAACATAGCTTCATGCATACTTCCAGTCATCAAATCACCATGGAAACTACCTTGCATTAAATTCTTGGAATTCACATCACCAATCAGATCCTCATGCATACTGTCAGTCATACCACCAAACATTTGAGGAATTCTCTGATCACTCGCTGATGCAGGCTGCTGTGCATTTAGATCTTCTTCAATGTCATGATCTTCATCATAAATTCCAAGTTCTAACATTTTTTCTTTGTCCATAGCACCACCTTGAAATTGCTCTGGCTCATCTGGTACAGGAACAGATGATGGAGTAATATCAATGAGAGACTCGGGCTGTTCAACTGCAGGTTCATTCAATGGTTGCAGAGACTCTGGGACAAGGAAAGGTGGGTCAACAGATGAGTCATTGCCACCATTCAAAACCTGGCCAGCAAATGGATCTACTAAGGGTGCTGTGTCAAGAATGTCAGGAACTGGAGCTTGCTGAACTGGAGCAACCTCTGCAGGTTCCTCCTTTTTAGGAGATGGTGCAGGTTTTGGGACCTGTTCTTTTTTCTCCTTTGTCGGTTCCTTTGTTGGAGAAGCAACCTCTTTTGGAGTAGAAGATGCTGAGCTTTTAGCTGAACCTTTAGGGGTGGAAGTAGTCTTCTTAGGTTTATCAGTTTTTTCCATCTTTGAAGGTTTTTCAGGAGCTTTCATAGTCTTCTTGTTAACGTCTTCTTTCTCTTTCTTAGCTTTTTGTGTTGAGGGTAGAGCAGTCCTAGCTTTAGGAGCAGAAGCTCTAGCAAAGGGTGACTCCTTTTTAGGAGTATCCTCTTTCTTTGGAGTTTCACTTCTTGGAGTGGTTACAGGGGAAACCTTAGATCTTGAAATGGGTCGAGAAGACAGGCCAGATGGCTTCTTAGCTGCTGGTTTTGCAGCAAGAGAGGTCTTCGTGCATTGTGGATGCTTCAAGATATCAAGTGTTTTCAACTTTTCAAGACCCTCCAACACCTTGTGCTGAGGCGCATTACCAGGAAAGAAGATTCTGGTGATGTTGTCATTGGGATCGCTAGGACGCCATACCAGCAGAGCGCACACTGACAGAGTGTTCTGAATAGGCATGTGCTGATTAAGACCAAACTGGGATACATTCTGATTCCATTGTTGATAGAACTCTTTGAGTTCCTTGCTATCTGTGATAGGATTTAAGATATACATATCAAGGGATCCAATGCCAACCTTGTGATAAAGGTTGATGGGTTCAATAGTTTGCCCAGATTGCAAACGAGAGCATGGCTGAGGAATCTGTCCAATCTGCTTTGCATACTGGATCAGTTTATTTCCTTCTTTAGCTAAGTTGACATGAAGACTGTCTTCATCTTTTTCATCAGGACTACTTGTAGGTAGAGCTTTGATCTTATCTGATGTATTGACATACATGAAGCCAATTTCTGGATGAACATTCTCAATACTTTTTCTCTGAAGAACTGAACCAAAGCCATATAAATTGTCTGATCCAAGATGAGTCATTAAGGCAGCATCAATTCTATCTAAATGCCGGGTAAAATCCCAGAAACAGGCCTTTCGACTGTATCCACCATTGACCAAAAGGTTAAAGCCACTTATACCGAAAAGTGCAGAGTCGCCCTGACAACCAGGGAATATATACAGGGTTGGGCGACTGAAACGAATACTACCAACAACATCTGAAGATTGCAACAGCTCATTCAACTGCCTCACTCTGACAAAATTACCAAGGTATGCTGTAAACTGCATTACACCATGAACAGAATCAAGCTTTTCCTCCGGATTCAACTTAACATCTAACAATTTGGAAATGTCATTCTTTGCAATGTGACCATTGGTCCATTCCCCTTCAGCTCCTGTAAAGATTTTCAGAGAGCTACCCTCCTGTTTGCGGAGTGCGTTTCCAACATCCTGGTCTTTAAAGGCATGGGCAAAACTATCGAAGGTATAAGTATCATCTTGAAGGATCCACGCTCCAGAGCCCTGAAAGTGACAATATCCAACATTTAGAGCACAGCTACAGAAATCATAAAATGATCCATAATAATATAGAAATGTATAATAAATTGAGTTAGAAAGCTTTTATTCCATCACTTTTATTCCATCAACATAAGTAATTGACCAATGGGCAAAAAATGTATTATACATTCTTTGGCGAGCATTAAATACTCAAAGTCAGTTGACTGTAGGGTGAACGTTTGGCAATTATATAGAACATGCAATTTTTATAACAAAAAACAATTTTTCACATTACATTAAGAGACTCGAATAAAACATTCATGAAACAGATCTGTAATACATTTCCTCTACCAACATAATCATAGAGAGCATATAGATACACAGACAACAATGTTTATGAGTATTTCCAATATTCCAACACATACCTTGAAGGCATGTCCAGCATAAATGAGATGTTTATATTTAGTCTGGGTAGACAAGAAATTTTTCACTCCAAGAGTCACAGTCTGTGTCTGTGGATTCACAAGTATTTCCACCACCAAGTTTTCCGAGTTGTGGCGGATAATTCTCTCCCCTGGAAATAAAGGATGAGCAATTGTTTAAACAAGAACTTAATTACATAATAATAGGTATAACTGGCAAGTATGTCATTACTGATTGCAGATGGTCACAGCAATTAGCGTTACTGTAATTAGTTTCTTGATAGAGACAATCAAATGCTAAGAATGAGCATAACCTAGCATATCGAGGGTTCAGTGCGAGACCATACTAACTCCTATATAAATACATAGGAGTTAGTATAGTCTTGCACTGAACCCTCGACATGTGAGTTTGCAATATACATGTACCAATGACTGCAGGGCAAATTTTTACTTTGTCTGTTTGTTGTATGATACATTGGCAGAAAATTCCAAAAGTTATTCATTAGCATGAAGTGTCTGGTTACAGACATATGGATGGTGTATGTTTAGATGAGAACATGCACAAACAGCAATGGAATTCTGCTGCACACTGTCTGCAGTACTATAGACTATCAATATCGAATGGTGAACTGTTCCATTCTTTCAATACATGAATGATGCATCATAGCATTCTCAGACATGATACAATACAGAAAATATGCAAATTTACTCAGACAGTTTAATATTGCCTGTAATTGTCTATGTAACAAGGCCCTTAAATGATCATATCATTTTCTCCAGACAGAAGGGTAAATTGTGCACATCCTTAAATAACATGAAGGACAAAAGAACTGAAGCCACCAAAACAAGGAAAACGCTGCAACTCAGAATGCTGATGAAGGAGGAATAGAAGAATCAATGAAGTGACCAAAAATCCAACATATTACAAATGAACTAGCTCGCTGATATAAGTGCTGCTTAAAATAATCAGTAATATGAAAGCTTATAATGAGTGCGTCCTGCTGTAGATAAACTTCAGTGCCTCAGTAAAATAAAATTTATGAACTGACCAGTCTGGACAAAATAAAGATTGTTTTCGAATGTTGCAGTCACAGTTCTACACTTTTACATCACTTTAAGCTATGTATTGTATGTTTCAAGCACCAATTTATGACCATAACCTCTCTAACAGTAGAATTGCTATCCGTAACTAATGTTATAAACTGGCCCATAACAACAAAACAACAATACAAGACATTTAGAAAATATTCTTCTTCCCTGTATGGCTGGGGCTAATGGAAGATGTGTGCTTTTTAAGGATTATGCTGTTTTCCAACAGCATTTAAATGATGAACGGCAGTCACTTGACCTTGCCAGTGTTCCTGGGTTACCAACCAGGACCAATCTGTTCAGCTAGGAAGTTGTAAAGTATGTACATTCAAAACAAATCATACATCTACAAGAGTTCACACAAGAACACTATAAAAGGCGAAGTATGATTTATGTTGAAGCCTTGCATAGCGAGATAAGACTTATTTATTTAGCAAACATTTCTTGGCATTTCTGTCTACATCTGATTTGAGAGGACTGTGGATATCTCAGCGAGTGTATTGATTTAACCAGTTCTGCAACAGGAGTGGCACTAAGCGATGTTATGTTTTCAACAGCAACAAAAAATGCAATTCCTTTAAGATGAACGAATGACTTGAATATATACCCACAAATTAACTAAGGTATATTTGTTTGGCATGGGTTTACAACGAATGAATCAAGAGCACCAAAGGTAGATGCAAATGCTCATCTGTGGTTTCCAGTCAATCTGACAGACACCAGTCCTTCAGTTCTGACAGAGAAAAATATAGATGTTTGATGGCAAGGGGACTTAAAAGATTTTCAGAAACAGAGCTTAATGCAAAATTAAATAAACAAAATCTGCATGCAACACCTGACTCAGACAACAACAGCTTTTCCTTTTTTTCAAAACATACAAGCTAATACATGTAAAGAGCCAAATGACGTAACCTTTAGTCCCCACTCCATAGCTTGGAATACAACAAGAAACTACCACAGTACTGGACAGCAGTAAATGGGCACTCTGATTGGTTGTCTCCACTCTCTTTGTGACAATAACTGTTCTCATGAAGTGGAAATGTGATAATTATTCAAAGCATGTATATAGTGCTTTTAGATTGACGGTGAACTGGTGCATGAACTTTCGGGATTGATCCATGTCAAATTAGTCAAGTAAATGCATCTGTGCGTATACTATAACATATCTTTGATTTTCTGTTCTATCAAAACACTCTTCTCCATCAAGCGCACACAGAAAAGCCGAAACAACTCTGTACACCCATTTTGAAATTAATTGAACCATGTAATATATTCATGTGTTCACAGTTAATAAAACAGCACTATTCGGACAGCTCTAAACCTATTTTGCCAATGATAATTGGTGGATTTGTATGAATATTCATACAAGCTTATGAAGACTTTGGATAGGAAAAAGAATATCATATCAGTCACAGCCATTTGATAAACTCTTAAATCTTTGTCTGCACATTTAAAACAATTACAATATTGTGTAAGTTTCATTTTCGCACAGATGACTCACACTTAACAGAACATTACATTGACACAGTTCTTGAACAACTTCAGTTTTTCATGTGGCAGGTAATTAAAGAATTAATTAAGTTATTAATGTGTCACAGGTAAGCAGTGTAATCATAAATCATGTGCCATCAACTTGTTTATACAATTACTTCTCTCTGGAATGAGGTATGGAAGGTAAGGAAGTAATTTATTATTTACAGTGTATGTTTGACTCATGAGGTTCTAGTCAGTACCGTAATCTTTGTAATCATTGCCCTGGGGTGTCCTCTGTGCAAAATGGGGCATTCATTTAAATGTAATTTTTGTAGATGGGAAATCATTCCATGTTGCTTTTTACAGTTAAAACAAAGTTTACTGACAAGGAAAGTCTACACTGTCATGTGTTACTTTTCTAAGTAGTCTATGAATGTGTGAAGGAGTGACATATCTTGTTTTTAGATGGGGAGCCAGCATTGATACGGAGGGGCGTTTATTACAAATTTACAGTGTCTAATGATTTATGACACAACTACAATAATACTGCATTATGTTTTCAATGACGAAAGGAATCCAATACAAATGTATGAGTCAAGATTCATCATAGTTATTAATAGATTAACGCACAAGGCATCATTATAATGATTTAATGTATGTGATGTCACATCAAAGTCATTCACAGACTACAATATTTCTCTACAAATCACAATGAACACACCTATGCATACAAACATGTCGCCAGTGTGTAATATTTACAAACAGATCTGTACCTGTTTACAGCCATGTTTTGTGATTGAGTGATTTTGTATCTCAGAGTGCAAAACTTTCTATCAACACAGCTTATCTTTATAACAACATATTCCCATCTTGCATGACAATCAATACCATATGGAATGTCAGAGTGCCAACAGCTTAGAAAACATTCAATGCTTTATGTTAACATCTATTCTTGAAATATCTCTTTAAGTACAGCTACACTGAATGCTTGATTGGTCCAAGATTATAATACAGAGTCTATAGATCAGTTAGAGAATACAGCCTTCCCATTGGTCAATTATACCACAGTGCTTAGAACTAGCCAATCAGAGGCTTATGTTTTAGACTAGTCTTTCAAAATAGCCCAAAACCTTGATGTTTGTTAAACCAAATAAACCAAGGTAATAAATGACCATTTAGAGGATTTCGGTGGTGGCATTTCACAGCCAAATTACAAGGCCAATTAGGAAGTCATGTAAATGACAACATGACCCATACAATAGATTTGCATACCAATATATGGGTTAACTGAATGTCAAAATGTAACAACCACAACAACCTCGGTTTACAGGGAATACGGTTCACAATATAAACAATAAACGGTTGATCAACAAAATGTTAATTAATTAATAATTAAATTTAATAGCGAAGACCAATGAGAATTTGTCGGTACTTGATTTCGTGAAATCAGACAATTAGTTCTTCAAGCTATTAATCGATACAGCAACCAAATATCAAATATTGTCTATACAGCTGGTATTTTAAAATCACATTAAATTGAATTCGCAAATTTTAGATTGAATTGAAACAGTTACGAATAAATCCGATTAACAGTATTCAAATCCCGCGAGGAGTGAGAACACTTTAAAATCAATTCCCACCATTGTAGATCACAATTTTTATAAAAAATATACAAAATTTGATCATATATCTGTTCAACAAGAGATATTTATCTATGATTCATGAGCTGTTGAAATCGAGTTTAAAATTTTATTTAAATAGTAAAAATAGAACACTTAAGCAAGTATCAGGAACAGAATGACATTTCACAATAAAATGAGTAAATAAGTTAACATGCATGCAATAGGGTGAGAAAAAGACAAAATAATAGGGATTTGCATTTCTGCAAGCAGAAATTGGTTTAAAATCATATCAAAAATATATCATACTTCATTGCCACATCCCCATTACCTCTTTAAGCAGTTTTATCCCTGTTCATGAATGAATATATGGTCCAGTTATTGTGTCATTGTCTGGACATAAGGGACACTGAGTCAATATTTACAGTAAAACCTCACTTAAAGACCACCTTAAAACCAACACCACCTCTTTAACAAGACCATAATGTCATGGACCAGCTCATCTTATCTTCTACAGCATAACTCAATCATCAGACCACATCACAACTATAGACCCATTTTCTTCAGAACTAGTGGTGGTATTATTATCGTAATATATAATATATTATGTCACACAGTTTTACTGTTAGTTGTCTAGCATTCTCCAGATGAAGTCCCTTTACATATTCCATCAAAATATTGAGCAATACTTAGATCAATAATACCCGCAGAATACAGAATACAATTCAGACCGATTTTATACAGCTGCTTGACAACAAAGTATTTCCAAAGATTGCCGATGGCCAAGATATACATGTATACTTTTGTTGTGTAATCAGGGCACTAGACAGCTTTTGGGGACCAATACTTGTACCAGCCCCGGAAGTGTGGGAATTTCGGGTCTTTAAAGAATGAAAAGAGGAAATTTGAGCCATTCATTTTTCTATGATAATTTTTTGAAATTATTTCCATCTGTTTATATAGTTAAATTTTATAAATTTACAGTACTTTATGGAAAAATCTAAAGGAATTTTAAATGGAAGTAGGGGAATGAATTAACTAAGTTAGTAGGGGAATGGTATCCATAAACAGCCCCTAAAATGGTTAAACGAGTGCCCTACAAACTAATTACAGACAATTTATTTAACTAATATACAGAAAAACCTCACTTAAAGACCACCTCAATAATAAGACCACAATTTTCAAGTCCATATTCACTGTTTTGCTCTTTATTCAACCTCAATATTAAGACCACCTCAATACATATATAAAGACCAGTTTTCAAGGGTCCCAATTGCAGTCCTATTTTTGAGGTTTTACAGTATTACCGAAGCATTCACTTACTATGTAGGTACTATAAGCTATGAATCAACAAAACAACAATAAAAAACAATATAACTGGATGATATGAAACTGTACATCAGCTGTGCCAAATTGTATGGAGGAAAATAAGAAAGCAAGGAATGAATAACTGTAACAACAAAGTAAGGTAAAACGGTTGTCATAGAAACCTTACCCTCCTTCAACTGGTGTCCATATGGTGAGACTGAATAAACAAGAAATACAAACTGTTACAACTTCATTACAAAACAAAATTTTGCAACAAATTGAATTTAAACTGTCGACCAACTGCTTTCAACAAAGGGGTCTGATCTATGCTTGTTCTGTAATTAATTCAATGTCACCTCATAACACAACAAACATAAAGCAGATGTCTCCAGCATAATGGCTCGATGAAACATGGCTTTATCCTTGTCTCCTTGTAATTTTGAGGTAGCGGTGCACTTTGTATGCGACATTTCCTTCTCGACTTAGATATTTTTTTAGTAAACTCGAAAAAAAACACAATAATTTTGAATTTGTGTGTGTTAACTTGAAAATCTGCAAACATCATAGTTATAAAATATATGAATATAAGGAAAATATTTAACTAATCTACAATGAGATAAAACAGGACATTTAATATTAATCTAAGATAATTAACTGGCAACTGCTGAAACAATGATAGATATATAGTACTGATGACATTTCAATATTATGTGATAATTTCAACAACAAAATAAATATTAATTATGAAATGGAAACAAAAGTTAGTATTTAATTACACACAAATCTCTCGAGTCCATTGTCCATATTTACACTATTTAATAGTAATGACATGGTAATGGGAAAAATATATACAAAATCAATACTTCAAATGAAGCAATTAATGACGTAATGTCAATAACAAACAACACAGAGACAAGTAAGAATGTTAGGATAGTCTTGCCAGAGGTTGTAGGTCTGTCTGACATGTCAGACAAATTTTAAACATATCCGGCATCTTTCTGCAAAGTCGCTGACCGAAGGTCCAGCAAATGGACAAGTTACCATGCATTCAAAACCAGTAAATGTCAGACTAAATCTCTTCTCTTCCAACAATAATTGTAAGTTTCTCTGACCAAATGTCAGGCAATCTTTGAAGCCACTTTGGAAAGTGTGTCAGGGAGATTTACCCAACAACAACAAACACATGAATGTACGTATATTTAAAGAAGATAACCAGAAGAGCCAAAATCAAAGTCAAAATCTCTACATGTCAATTCATCATACTGACATGTATATATGTATTGATACACAAATGTACCAGAATGTACGAATGTACGATCATTCAATAGGAAACAGCATCAACATTTATAAACATGACTGCCACACCCCGAACTTAACATCATACAGGTAAGTCATGTATTACATAGAACTGTTGTCCAATAACTAATAATTCAGTAACAAAAATCACTATTCAGAGGACAGGGCATAATTATATACACCCATGTATCAGGGGATGTCAATAAGAGCCGGTAAAATTACCCAGTAACTTAAGCATATCACATGACTACTTTTCTTGTAAGAATGACCATAATGAAGGGGTCTCAGTATCCACAGACTCCCGCCTACTTTTGGCGATTTTCCTGTTACTTCAAGAATTAGTAACATCCCTGCTTTATCATAGAGAGGCTAATAGATTATTAATTGGATTGAAAAAAAATCTGATAGAATCTGTGTTCTGCTTTCAATGTCCACATAGTGCAAGATGTGACAACGTATTCCAGGTGTGACATTCCGTACATTCCTAAGTATGTTTCATACAGTTTTCCAATCAATACATTGCCGAGATACGATAAAGAACCACGCAAGCATCTCATTAAATAGTAGGCTGCTGGAAATTCCCTGTAGAAAACATACGCCAATAACAAACATTCTATCACTAAATCGACGAGCTCTGCGACTGCTGATCAGCTCTGTGGCTGCTGATAGGCGATCATGTGATTAATTATGTAACATTAATAAATAACAGAAAAAACAAAGGAGTGCCAATATATTTTAAAACATTTCTGAGAACAACTACATTTCTAATGAAACAATCGCCTATAGAAATACGTTAATGTAGTTATCTCCCTTGCAAGAGATTGAGAAATAACAAGTTGAAACTGCATGTAATCTTCCATAGACTGATGTGATGAAATGGACGGATAGATTTGTTGCAACCTAGCCTTATGAATGGACACAATCCACATCCACATAACAGCAGGAGCGGAATCCATAAAAGGATGAACATAAATAATTTGATCACCGTGTAATGGAGTGTAATGGACAGAGCTCTTAACCATTTTTCAAGAGCCATTAATTATATAACTCCCAATGGTAAAATCTTCTACAGAGGCATCCTTATACTACTTCAAGCTACCAGAATAGCAATACCTTTCAAAGACATAGACAGAAACTTAATCTATTCATGGTAATTATTATCAACATTGCGAAAAATGTTCCAATAGTTCAAGCCAGTAATAACAGAAACCAACTGTAAAACAAAATGAACCAGAACAAGCCGATATGTGAATTAAAACCCCTTCAAATAAAAAGTGTGTTATAAAATGATAATGAAAATTTTGTTTTATTGGATCAGGAGAATGTCACCAGGACTGTGTACTTTTAAAAGTTCGCAATCGCTAATTTGCACTAAAATCCCACGCAATCACAATCAACGACAACAGAATACCGAGAGCGACAAACTGCAGATTTCTCCTCCTTCATCGACAATCCTGTTAATGACAAAATACTTTAGTACAAGTGAACAGAATAACGGAAGCCGTAATGTGATTATCTTACTAAACCAGACATAAAGCAGAAAATCAAACACCTAACAAGCTACACAGAGAAATACAAATTACTGTCAATTGCTGTCTGAGAGACAATTTCTTTCAGCCATTTTGGAAATGAACGACAACAAATATTCAAAATAATGTTATTTAAAGGTCCCTGTCAGAGACATTGTCAATGCTCTGTCATTTGAAATTCAGGAATGCCAATTTTCTGCATCTGTCTATTGGAGACAAACAAGGTGCTGACTTAACAACAATACAAATAATTACCAAGAAGCTGATATGACCGATTTCTGTGACCTTGAGTCACCACAATAGTTGCATTCAACGGTATACCTTACATGAGTGCAGAAAAACCTTATTACTTAAAATTATTAAACTCATCAAGACTTCATAAAAGCAGAGAAGTTCAGATTACCGTTAAAGCCTAATTTAGGAAATTTGAACACATCAAAAGAAATTCACCCATGGCAGAATTTGAAACAACAACATGTGGTTAAGGATTCCTGTAAACTACCCATAGACCAGCATGCCAGACCCCTCGACCAGCATCGATACCTGACCCCTCGACCAGCATACCTGACACCTAGACCAGCATACCTGACACCTAGACCAGCATACCTGACCGATAGTCCAGCAATTACCTGGCTCCTAGATACCTAAGCAATATAATGTACATACAGAAAACTGAACACAATACTTCTTCTCACATGATGTTAGAACAATAGAACGCACATTCCAGTGATTCAGAGTGTATAATGGATCCATAAATCTATCAATAGCAAATAGGGATATTTAAACAAATATTCATAGTAGAATCAATACATGATATTTCAAGCTGAATATTCCTTCAAGCAATGCCACAGCATCTTCTTACATTAGAATCACTTAGTTTCTGCTCATATCAGACAGAATTGATTCTCAGGGAGAAATCTAGCTGCCATTGAAAATAACACTTACCAAGACTTGGGCTTAAGTTCCGGCAAGCTAGAATCTTACTGTAATATACTTAACCTGTGGCCATGATGCAATTGGTCTGGATGTATATATGAAAGCTTACAAGTTTGATCAATACTTATTTACAGGAATCATAACACTGTTATCACCTATATTTCATGGGACATATTTTAGCAAATTACCCAGCCTTGGAATTAATAGCGAGGCCTTAATTATAACTGCTTAGACAGTCATTTGTGATAATGTTCCAGTACATTTGGTAAGCAAACTTTCACTTGATTAACGATTAAGTGAGCTAGTCCATTTCTGAATACTAACAAAGATGAAATGCTTGCTTATAATACCTGTATTATACTTCTTGCATGTACCAATCTGGTATCTTTTTTTTGCATTGGCTTGAATGCCTTTTTTCAACATCTTACAGTAATACAGTCATATCAATTGGCAAGTTGACCTGACCAGTTTACCTGCTACCATGCTACACTTGCCCTTCCACAAACAACTGACACCTTCCCTGCATTAATCAGGTGGAGGATAAATTACATGCATAGCCTAATTTCACAGAAGGACATGACCTGCTCTACCCAGGAATAGAACACGGACCTTCCGGATGACAGCCCAGTGCTCTAACAACTGAGCTACCCAGGTGGACTTCACTATAATATAGTGACATTAGTTTTGAGCCTATACCAGCACTTAGGGAAGAAAACTCTATTCCTATGTAACTGTAGGGTGAAGTCAGGTTTAATACTTACAGAATGTCAAACAACTGAACCATGATCATTTTCCCATCAAGCATTAAGACAGACAGCAGAAAATGCTAAAATCCCCGAATAAAACAAACCAATCAATACAACATGCAAGCCAGTTTATTCAGACGCTTAAGAAATCAATACAAAAGTAATATTTTGCATGACTTTGCGACTTAAATCAGCGAATCATTAAGTGAAAACCAGACATTTAATTACAAACTTTCACAGATAATTTTAATGTTCAATATATCAACATTTATGCACATAACAAATGGAAGAATTCTGGGATACCATGGAGACATCGCTATTATTAATCCAATATGCTTGGAATTTACTCGATACATTAACTGATCATCCAGGCATTTATAAAACAGATTATATTATATTTAAACATGAAAACTTAAATATCTAAATAACTTATGTTGTGTATGATTTACCTATGAAACAGTCATCAAAAAAAAAACAGAATTCAAAGTATTTTTTTATAGTATTTAATGCATTTCTTTGCTTTTTATGACTCAAAAATAGTATATTCATTAAAACAAATTATGCTCCAAGCACCAATGCAATCAAGTTAATCAGACTCGATATATTTATTGACATATATGACTTGATGTATATAAACCTTATGTATATGTTATATGTTATTGTTTATATGGAGCAGGTCTGTGTAAAGGTGGTACATTACGAGGCTACAGCGAGCTGATCAGCTCTGCGTAAAAATAGACAGAAAGTTTCTCTTTGGAAGACTGGATGAAAAAATAGTTAATAGTAAAGCCATCAGGTCTAATGAACAATAATGAAACTAGGTATAAAAAAGAAATAAAGGGTTCCGTGCAAAATTATTTTTTCTTAATTTTGTTAATGAAGCAGTTTGCACCAAACCCTGCTGGTCGCCATAGAAATGTAATTATAGTTAGATTTCAATTATAATAAATCATAACACGATTTAAATTTTAATATCCCATGACAGGAAGTATTTACATTTACATCTGTCCAACCATGAAAACATGCATGTGAGTGCACGAGATGAATGCATGAGATGAATGACAAAATGAATGCATGAGATGAATGCACGAGATGAATGACGAGATGAATGCACAAGATGAATGACGAGATGAATGCACAAGATGAATGACGAGATGAATGACGAGATGAATGCACAAGATGAATGACGAGATGAATGCACGAGATGAATGACAAGATGAATGACGAGATGAATGCACAAGATGAATGACGAGATGAATGACAAGATGAATGACGAGATGAATGCACAAGATGAATGACAAGATGAATGACAAGATGAATGGCGAGATGAATGCACAAGATGAATGACAAGATGAATGACATAATGAATGAATGAGATGAATGACAAGATAAATGCATGAGATGAATGCACAAGATGAATGACAAGATGAATGCACGAGATGAATGACAAGATGAATGACAAGATGACTGCACGAGATGAATGACAAGATGAATGCACGAGATGAATGCACAAGATGAGTGCATGAGATGAATGCACGAGATGTCTCATGGGGCTCAGTAATGTTATAAGAATCTCCACTTGCAACTTTGTTAAACGTGGAGACAAACAAGAAACACAATGGATTGAATGCATTTCCAAGAAATATCAATACAACTTGCACAATATAATATTTCTTCACGACGCCCATTGTCTGCATGATAAATGATTAAATTATTTGAGAAAATGATGAATATACAATGAATATTGATCTAAGTGCATCATGGGGTAAAACCAAGCAAGTCGCTATTTGCATATGAATAAAGTAGCAGACATACTGGTTTTGCTTTTTGTCTTGACATACAATACATATAGTCAACTTTCTTGATCCTGTATGAATTGTAAGCAAGGCTAAAATATTTTCTTGGCCAGATTGGTATTTATTACAGACACTGGCTGCATGATTCTGTCTTATGTAAGTGTGACATTGTGGTAGTAAAAGAACAAATTACAGAGCAAACTATCCAGAACATGCAACACCATGTAGCATTGTTTTGGAATGCAAATTCTGCTGTTGTTGCTCACGAGAGGTTCAGCTGGTTGTAATTGTTACTTTTGAAAAAATCCATAAAATTGCTGAAGAAAGGTTTTGCTGTAGAAAGAGGGTTGCTCTGAAGAGATTGCACTGTAACGTAATATAAAAACAAGGGAAACAATTCATCAGAATGCAACTTAAGACGTAACACAGATCTACAAACAGAAGTTCCTGATGAATTGATAAGAAATAATCAGAAAAAGAATCAGACTGTTTAGTGCTTTCATCATAATAAAGACGTCGCTGGATTACAATCCCTTCCAGGAAAATACTGAAGAATGTGAATAAAGATCAATATAATACAGTCATAAAAACTGTCTGGGTGAATAGTTATATGTCTGACATAATGATAAAATTTACAATAAAATAGTGACTTTAACTGATAGTAATAAAGAAGGCAGTGGATTACTCGTATAATACTGTAAATAAGTAACATAAGAAGAAATTCAGGAAAATTCAACAGTCTTTCCCAGGACACTGAGGCAACAATAGCAGAGATCACAGCCGACATATTGGCACCACTGAGGCAACTGTAGCAGAGATCACAGCCGACATATGGCACCACTGAGGCAACAATAGCAGAGATCACAGCCGACATATTGGCACCACTGAGGCAACTGTAGCAGAGATCACAGCCGACATATTGGCACCACTGAGGCAACAATAGTAGAGAACACAGCCGACATATTGGCCCCACTGAGGCAACTGTAGCAGAGATCACAGCCGACATATTGGCACCACTGAGGCAGCAATTATAGTAGAGATCACAGCCGACATATTGGCACCACTGATGCAACAATAGCAGAGATCACAGCTCACATATTGGCACCACTGAGGCAACAATAGCAGAGATCACAGCCGACATATTGGCACCACCGAGGCAACTATAGCAGAGGTCACAGCCGACATATTGGCACCACTGAGGCAACAATAGTAGAGAACACAGCCGACATATTGGCACCACTGAGGCAACTATAGCAGAGATCACAGCCGACATATTGGCACCACTGAGGCAACTATAGCAGAGATCACAGCCGACATATTGGCACCACTAAGGCAACAATAGCAGAGATCACAGTTCACATAATATTGGCACCACTTAGGCAACAATAGCAGAGATCACAGCTCACATATTGCCACCACTGAGGCAACAATAGGAAATATCACAGCTCACATATTGCCACCGCGGAGACGACAATAGCAGAGATCACCGCTTACATAGTGCCACCATTGAGGCGACAATAGCAACTGCCACCGAGGCATTATTAGTATCATTGAGTTGTCAATTATTCATTTAAACAGATCCTGGCAACCATAACAACGGATGTCTATATAATGTATTAATTATCTCCGGCTACCTGTCTTCTGGTATTTATTGATTCCATTCATTGTAATTAGCCGTTTACAGGTCGATGATACAGACATTCTGTTTGGCTGAGATAATCAACAGACACAACATCTAGGTAGATGTTTATTGAATCACAGAATTAGTTCATTATCTTCCCTAAAAAAATTAGATGTTTTTTTACTGAGCATTCCACCTATTCTGTCTGTGTGAACAAGTCTGACTATACTACTGTACATATGTAGGAGTTACAACAGTATGCCTGTGATGTACAATAAGGCAGCCAGTGTCAATGGGTTACCGAGACTAAAGTCATTATTATTATTATACCATCGAGTTCCAATCTGTTATTCCTCAGGTAACTTATGATTTCCCTAACCATATTAGAGATAGGGGACAAATGATTTTATATGTAGTTACTTCAATCAAATAGTCTTAGAGAACATTCACCTCGGACATGTTCAAACTTACAACCAGCAGACAGGCAGTCAAATTCTCTTACCAACTGAGCTCACTGACCAGGTTATAACTTACCCCCCACAAGAGTGTAAAGGAATAGAATAACCTTCACCCACTTGGACAATAATTGGACAATAATTGAACATTGAATATCAACATTGATGCCTATAACTTGTCATTATGATTGTCATATCATACATGGACATTCAATCCACATCGAAGAATTCACTAACAGCCTAAGGATATATTTTATGGTTTCACGATATGAAAGTCACAATTATAATGGATGGAAATTTAAAACTATAATGTTGCATTTACCCATACTAATTTGAATTTTCAAAGCACAGGGAATGAAATATACACCAGTTGATGAATCCATTACTTAATTTGCCTGGAGAAAATGCAGCACAGTCAAGCGAGTACCAGTCAATTGTTAAAAGCAGCTATATTAACTGGTCAGACATAATTGTGAAAGTGTTAACAAAACCTGTTTATGATATTGCTACATATAAATGACAGATTGAGCAGACTCCCAAAGGAATTGTGCATGTACAGATCTACATATTATACTGATTATTGAATAAGTTCACCACAAATCAGACACTAAATAAACAAGCGGTGAGTGTTCAGTGAGAGTTTGTCAGTAATCATGGTACTCGATGCTACTGTATGTATACCTATTCCCAAGAGTTAGCTAAAAATAATGCAAATACAGAGCGATCCCTCCAGAGAGGCAGGCATTATCTTGAGCAACTACCTCCCTTCGACAATAGCATTAATTTTCATTGAAATTAGAATTGACCACAAATTAACCCCTCTTCAGCAACTAACCTCTCAACAACAGTCACACTGCATCTCCTGAAAGATGTTACCCAAAAGTGGTTGCACTGTAAATTATAGCAGTCATAGAAATGAAATATCAAGAATTCAACATAACATGAGTGACAGAAAACCATTAATTGAAGGTTAAATTTACTTTTCATGATGTTAAAACAGAAAATTTGGATTGCAATTATTTTAACGTAAATCAATTACGCACATATTTGTCCATACCGGATTTTAATGGCAAACATTGATTCAATATCTGTAGGATAATTACTCAGACAAGCAAAAGCCTTACACCAACCAATCTGCCCCTGTATTCAGTGTGTACACTCAACAATAGTCATACAGTTACAATTACAATAATCACCAATGAAATTACAGATCTGTCAAAACTCAATAAATGAAAATGGCCAATATTTCTCCAAACTTAGGGATCAATATAACCTCCAGAGATTTAGTCTCAAGCTTACAGCTACCTCTCACATGTTGCTGACTCATCAAGCCTGCTGTCTGTGGTATGAGTCAACATTCAATTTACCACACAGATAATATTTGACAGGATGGTACAGGTTTTTACCAGCTCTTATTAATGATGGAATAATCGGTAAGGTAAACGGTTTTGTAAATGATAAACATTTCAACAGTTCAATGAATGAACAGAAAGTGAATTTTACAAACGGAAATCTTCACACAGAATTGAATAAGGAAGTTTACATATATTGGGTTTTGTCTATCCAACTATTTTTCAGTCATACGGAGAGATATTGCGTACAAGTACCATGCAGACAGCACTGCCACTACGATAGTCCACTCCATGTTTCTTTCCCAATCAGAAGCACCCTACAAAAAATCGTCGACCAGTTCGACCTGGTATAGTACAGCAGAGCCGCAAAATTACCATTGGAAAGCCCATTCTTTTTACTATGAAAATTTCCAAAATTGGAGTGGAAGTGATTAAATTTCTTCACATATTAGCAAATTTTACGAAGCAAATTTTACCAATTTATCTAGGCTCTTTTTCCCAAATTGGACAGAAAAAGGCCTGCAAACACTTCCCAGTAATAATGCTTAGCCTAGACAAAGGAGCAACTTGTTCCACTTTTACGCCAGGCACAACATGGCATAGGATCGAACCTGTGACCTCCTGATTAACCACTTTGCCTATTGGTGCCAGTATGGAAGTCTATACACATAGAATATGTATAGATGTCATTATCATATTTTGTTCAATTAATCAAGATAAAAATTCAACTGCACTGTTAAGATTTAAGTGGCTGTTTTCATTGTTGTCCTCTGTACACAATGAGTACTTCAATTTCGTCATTTCAATTAAAGCAATACATGTTTTAAAACATTTTATCGATTGATCATTCCCTATGGCAATTAGTGTAAATCAATTAAACAGAGAAACATTTTAATTAAACATTGGGTTGGGACTGAGAGCTTTCATTTACAAACAACAATCAAACATGATTTCACTATTAAACCATCACTACACCTATACAACACATGTTTAGTGGTACAATGTTGAGAACATTACTTCAAAAACCAAATTCTTTCCAATTATCTTAATTCAGTTATCATTTAATCATTTACCGAAAAGTCTGAAGTCAATTATGTCAATATTTTAGTAAAGATCAAACATATTTGCTGTACAGAGAATGTATCTGATGTATCCCACAGATGGTACAAACTAGGATATGTCTGGATAATATTCTGGAAATGATTCTCTAATGAACCACAAACATGATGTATCTCTGATAATTCTGTTCTGTGCCTTCCAATTGCTGGTCTGGATTTTCATAAAAGCCATCAAAGTTTGTAAATAATAGAGAAACTGGAGTAGAACCATCCCCTGGGTGGTGGTATTTATACCTTGAACCCTCCCTTTTATGGCAGTAGAATCCTGAGCCCCTCTCCTATACTGTGGTGGTAGAACCGTGAACCCCTCAACTAGACTAGCTAGCTGTGGCAATAGAACTGAAAACCCCTCCCACTGGACTGTGGCGATAGAACCGTGAACCCCTCCCATTAGACTTGGCCAATAGAACCTCGAACTCCTCCAACTAGACTGTGATGGTAATACCGAGAACCCCCCCAAACATGACCCGAAGACTGTGACAGTAGGCATATGACAACTAGACCATGTGGCAGTATAACTGAGTGTGAGTGTAGAATCACAGTGTTGCATAAATCTGTAGCAAAATAATGATCTCCTCTCCACTGTTTGACCATAAATGACCTATTGACCAGCTACCACTAGAAGAAATTTTATGCCTATTGGATTCGCTTAGATTCTATATTTATCCTATTATTAAATTACAAGCGGGCATTCTATAGTTGAGGGAACAATCTATTGATTATAGATTTATGTAATGTACCTCTTGGCAATACTTGATACTTACTTTCATCTCAGACTTGTACAACAACAATCCAGAATGCAGCAGAAACAAAATGAGCTCAATGCTTGCATAATTTAATTATGTATAAGTACTTGTATATATCAATGTATCATTAATACAGGACAATGCATGCCTAGCTTGCCAATAAACAAACACCATTGCATTTTCAGGTCAGCAAGTCAGCCAGCATATTTTGATCAAACAAAACAAGGTTACATAATGACTTGAAACATCTTCCCTTCCCCATCAAGTCCAATTAAACCACTTCCTGAGCAGATTATCTTTACTTACAAACAACAGAAAAGATACCGGAAAATAATAATTTAAATATCCTATAACAGTTACTGCAGTCTTCACGATAACCCACTTGCCCGAAGCCCAGGACAAGTTAAATTATCGTCGGACAAGTAAAAAATCAATTTCAGCTGCCTGAACGGGCAAGTCATGTTTGTGGTCCGGTCTGACTAGCTTTTATCCAAGCTGTCACAAAAATTGATGACGTAGTACGCAATACTTCGACTGGTTTTCATCTTTTGTCAATTTTGCTTGTGTAACAGCACTTTTTCATCAACTGTCGTTACCAGTCTAAGTTTCTGATTTAACAAATCAAAACAACCATCAAAACATCATGTTTCTTCGTTAATTTGACGGTGCTGTTAATTTTATTCGGGCAAGTGAAAGTGAATTCGGGCAAGTGGAAATTGCAGGCTGTGACTGCCCGAATGGCCAAGTCCTTCATGAAAAATTTCATGAAGACTGTTACTGAACCAAGACCTCATTAAATACTGTATTTTCCAGGACCTGATCTTTTAACTCGATAACTAGACCACCTCACAACCCAAGAGACCAACTTTCTTCCGAACCAAATTGGTGGTCTTATAAACAAGGTTTCACTGTACATGGTATAAAAGTGAACCCACAACAACAACAACTGGCGAGATCATACTACATGTATATTGAGAAAGTCATCAACACTAGCCAGGTAAATTACAATATGTTACACCTATAGCCTGACACTAAGTCACTAACACTGCCAAGATAATTTGTACAGAATGATTGTCACTGAGTCATACTTGTAGGATGGTCAGACTGATAGTAATTCATGTGACCTTGACCTTTAGACCTTCACTGATAGCGTAAAACACGAGATTTATATTATACTCTATTAAGACTTATCTGTCCTTGAATTCAAAAAACCTGACAGACCGTTTCCCATCAAACTGAAAATAAATTTTGGCTTAATCTGTATTCATGAAGCATCTTCATGTATTAAGGATGCCACAAACATTTGTTTGAAAATCAACATTTCTCTCAGTACTTCTGTTTGTGCATTTGCAGAAAATTTCAAACATTTGATTGTATTATTAAATTTGACCAAGTGCAGACGTGAGGTGTTTTAATTATGAACACCGGGGCCAGCCAGCGATACTACACTATGCATACAGAACATATTTATTGTTTCTATCTAAATATAAACAAGACTAATTTTGATGCAAAGCATCAAAACGGCGGCACAAGTTTTAGGAAGCATGATATTGAAGATTTATTATTTTGTTTATCAATAAATAAGAAAGTATGATCATCACCAAGCCATAATTCTGGTAAGAATCATCCACAATTCATGACAATTGCCTAAATAGTCTTGGTACCAATCAATCATTTGTAGTTTAATTGGAATATGACTTGTTTATGTAAAACAAACCGACCAGTTTGTGACATGCATTTATCTAAACAGACAGTGAGACAATACAATAACGAAGAAAAAAAACGATTACACGAAACGTAGATAGAACGAAACGGATCTAAAAATATACATGATTATAACTTCTAGTTTTACAGATCTAAAAGAACTATTGGGATATCAAAAGGGAAAAATATCCACTAAAAATGTCAAAACAACGTAATTAAAAGTTCAGTTCAACCATCAGCATTTGATCTCGAATGTACTGAATCCGTTTTACTGCCAATGCGTTATTTGAACAACAAATGCTATGACGTTTTCAACGACAATTTTCATTGGCTGAATTTTGTTTACATATTACCATCAGTACATAACTTATATGGGTCAAGTTAAGGCAATGTATATTGCATAGTTTGGTCACTGTATTTATATTTGTACATTATAAACTGCATTCATGAACTTATTAATATGGATTAACATTTTTTGTTTAACAATTTGCTTTTTTATAAGTACAATTTCAATTTGCGTGCACAGCATTAGGAACCATTTCCTGAACTTTGATGATGAATTGAGCGTAGTTGTGAAACGAAGCTATGTAATACACGATGCCTAACCGTTTTCGTGACTAGCTGTTGTAAATTCTTATAAGCATACGTAAAACATTTTTTAAAGCTTTTTATTAACGGTAAAAATACATTTTAAATATTTTGACATTTTTTTATTATCAATTAGTACACTTTTTTTATCTGTATAATTAGAATCACGTTTTGTAAGAACAATTTAAAAAAGCATAATACCAATGGCTTCTCCCATTTCGATTATGCAACTCCATGTACCTAGATTAAAAATTATTCAAATAGACGACGGCCTGAAGGCCGCCGTCAATTAAAAGGTGAAACCTTGTAAAGCATGGAGTTAAACAAATCAAGATTATACTTCAGGTCACATGCTACTCAGTCATCTGTCTTCCCTGATTACCTTCACATTGTTTTCTTAATTTATGAACCATAAAGTCTTTCTAGGAATATTATATCAACTTACCAAGAAATTTGATTTATAATCTGTGTCTTGTGACAACTTAAAAGTCAAAACACGAGTTATATCTTTCAATACATTAAAGTGATATGTTTATGTTTATAAACAATATCAAATACTCTGCATCGGCAGAAGTCCGGAAGGAATATTTAAGCACACACTGAATTTAATGTTGAGTCAGTGTATTTAAAATTTTAATGTCACAGCATTTTAAATTTTGTCAAATATTTAATGTAGACATTGCTTATAGAATAGTATATGATGTAGACTGGTTAATGTAGACATTGCTTATAAAATAGTATAACATAGACAGTGAGTGGTTCTAGTTTCAAAAGCAGACAGTCAGACTTGGCAAATAAGTAATTTATTTGATAAACTTTTAATAATAAACAATTCTGTTATAAACTTGGCTATCCTGAGACAACATTGGTAAATATAGAAGCCGGAATGGAGTTTTAGTATCCAATGGCTATTTGGCTATGTACATGCAAGCAGTATACTAGATAACAGACATTTAACATTCAACAGTCAACATTGAGATAGACATTATTCCAGCACTAACAGTTGATACGTTGCTTTCTAAACACCATCCTGACAGAAATGATTCCATAAACATTCGGTGTACACATATTTCCACCTCCTTGTTTATGTTTTACACAAGCATTCCTCAATGCTCATGACCCGACTTGCAACAACCATTCATAACATATTCATGCAACATGGGTATTTATCAGAATATTTACATCAACATTGAAGGAATGCATGAACTTCTTGGAACGTGATCTTACACACAGTGTTCCAAGAGCCAGTTTACATCACCACAACTAACCTTAAACAATTGTTTGCTTCCCAAAACCAAAGGTATTGAAAAGGACCACTATTCAAAACAAATTCGGTTTCTGAGCGGGGAACTTTTTTTGGAGCTGCATGATAATAGTAGAACCTTAACTGACCATAAAAAGTAACAAATGTAGAATTATTTTTACCTAAGTTTTGCGGGGTATGGTTACGTCAAATAAACAATTATTTTAAGTATGGCCTAAGGAGTTAATACAGTTTATTTATCAAGCAGTTGTAACAGACATTTTTCATGTAATAAAAAACCTGCAGCTGTCGTACCAAATGAATGACATATTGCCTACTTAGTGTGTATAGCTGTGAAGCTAAGAAACTCAGTAACTAATAAACTCAGATCAAGGAGATTTAAGAACCTAAAAGTCCTTGAAAAACTCGAGCAAAAATTGCTAATTTTTTCACCGAGAAACATTTGCTTCCAGTTCTAAAACTTAGCTAAGTTTCAGGGGCACAAAACTGATAAGTGTCAACGTTCCAAAGTGGGCACTGCACGAAGTGGGATGGAGAAACAATAAACTGCAACTCAGAGCAGCTATGACAAGTATTCAGGGTTTGAAAACCCAAACAAATGTGTATCACATTAGCCCTTTTTATGGCAATTTTGGGGCCGATATTGGGCCCCATTCCCACCCAAAAAAGTATGTACATGTATTTTCCCCCTAATTGGAAAGAAAATTCCCCTTCATTAAAATGTTTTAAAAATCTAAGCCTTATAAATACCCAAATTTGGTGATTCTTGATGCAAATTTCCTATGATAAGGAACTGCCATACTTCCCCAAAAACTGAAAAAATGGCTGCATGTTCAAAGTTGCTATAAATACATTAGAAGGGCAAACTATACCTTCTGGTCCTTCCTCTCCAAGATCAGCTCTGTTTGCAATCTGTGCAAGTTCATCATTTATATCAATACCAGTGGCTTCTTTATCCCAGCAACGAAATCCTGAAATATACAATAAAATAACAAAGATTAGTTGTAATGCAACAGCATGTTGGAACAAGATTGTCAAGCAACAGTTTTTCGTACAAATGTCTTTAAGCAACGATATTTCGTAATATTCTTGAGCTAATCTACATGACCAAACCAAACTCCCAGACAACAACATCTTACAAATCAAGTTATTTCCTGACCAATGAAACAGATCAAATGGAAACATAAATATTCCTATTTTCTCTGCAATTACCATGTTTGTAAACACCATATTTTTTATTTCAATGCCTTCCATTATCTAATCACTGGATGGAAAATTTACATGGTATATTCTATTTGTTGCCAACAACTTCCAACCAAAAATTGTTATTAATGATTCTACCAGAAAGAAGCTGATATAATTATCATACATACTAGTTATTACTATAAAGCATATCTTTAAATCTTATATACCTAATCTTATATACCTAATCTTATGTACTGTATATGTTCTATTCAACGGGCTCGATACGCCACAAAACGTGACACAGCGGATAAATTCGAATCTGATTAAACGCAAATTTCCCAAAAAATTGCAATAACTTAGGTCTAAATGAAGAAATAATAGGTCATGACAATGCAAACCATTTTGTGCTAAGTAGGACATATACTGTATATCTGTCATTATACAGCTGAGTTTGGAGACAAGTCTCAAAACTCAAGCCTGATCTGATTGGCTGATTTTGAGTAAACTCTTAAAATTGACCAATGGTGATGCAGCATTCTGAGACTGGTTCCCAGTCACAGTTTACAACCTTCAAAGTCCCAGTGATGTTTCTTCAGAATTCAGAACCAGCTTATACGTACATCTTGACATCTCAATCATAAAGAACAAAGACTAATGCAGTGATAATGCATCCATAATTTTAACTATTAAATATTCAGGCTTATACCTGCCTATTGTTTTTATACATTTGTAAGATTTAGATATATGTAAGTATACACTTATTGAGGATCAATTTTGTCTACTAATGTAACTTAATACCTTAAATTCTGTGAAAGTCAAAACATACTCGAACTTAAGTGCTCAAATCCTGTAGACAGCATCAGTTGATTTTCTTACAATACTCTTGTGTATGATTTTAAATACGAAAGCTTTTAGTGAAGGTGTACATTTTAACCAAACAGACTTAATACTCTTAATGCCCTGTGATCCCAGTCATATTGTATTATAACATACTGAATCGATCCTTCAACATGGTGATCTTGTTGCATTAAAAAACATGGCAGCAACAAGGTCAAATCAACAGTTTGCAGTACAGTGCAAGTTTGATATAAAACCTAGCTCTACAGCAGCAATGTTGAAACAAGTTTCGTAACCCAGAATGTGTCTCATACAAAACAACATACTGTGGTACATGTATAAGTAATGTTGAAACAAATTTCTACCAGAAAGAAGTGGTCCAGACCATTTTTCTAATCCAGACCATGTTAATTTGATACAAGTTTTGCAATCAAGAACATGTTTGATACAAGTTTTCTAATCCAGACCATGTTTGAGACAAGTTTGATAGTCCAGTACATGTTTGATACCAGTTTTGTAGTCCAGACCATGTTTGATACAAGTTTTGTAGTCCAGACCATGTTTGATACAAGTTGTATAGTCCAGTAGTCCAGACCATGTTTGACACAAGTTTTGTAGTCCAGAACATGTTTGATACAAGTTTTGTAGTCCAGAACGTGTTTGATACGAGTTTTGTAGTCCAGAACATGTTTGATACAAGTTTTGTAGCCCAGAACATGTTTGATACAAGTTCTGTAGTCCAGAACGTGTTTGATACGAGTTTTGTAGTCCAGAACGTGTTTGATACGAGTTTTGTAGCCCAGAACGTGTTTGATACGAGTTTTGTAGCCCAGAACGTGTTTGATACGAGTTTTGTAGTCCAGAACGTGTTTGATACAAGTTTTGTAGTCCAGAACGTGTTTGATACAAGTTGTGTAGCCCAGAACGTGTTTGATACGTGTTTTGTAGCCCAGAACGTGTTTGATACGAGTTTTGTAGTCCAGAACGTGTTTGATACAAGTTTTGTAGTAGTCCAGAACGTGTTTGATACGAGTTTTGTAGTCCAGAACATGTTTGATACAAGTTTTGTAGTTGAGAACATGTTTGATACAAGTTTTGTAGTCCAGAACATGTTTGATACAAGTTTTGTAGTCCAGAACGTGTTTGATACAAGTTTTGTAGTCCAGAACGTGTTTGATATGAGTTTTGTAGTCCAGAACATGTTTGATACAAGTTTTGTAGTCCATGAAGTGTTTCATACAAAACCTACTGTGGTATAAGCACTGACTACACAAGTGTTGAAGCCCAGAATATGTTCGGGGCCCACTGATTGTTGTGTATATATGCAGGTAAATAATAAATCATATAAATTTGAAGACGATTCTTCATAGAACATAACAAAAAACCCAATAATCAGTTTTGCCACAATCTGATGACATACACACATTATCTGACACAGAATGCACCAAAGCCATGTGAAGCAGATGATATATTAAGACTTGCAAAGAGAAATAGACGAAGCATTAAGAACTAGAACATGACAGCAAAGTTACTAGGCAGGAGCACCTGAAAACATGACTCCCTTACAAAAAGGAATAGAATGGAGTTTACAGCGTCTAAATGCATAATTCGCATTGATTACAAGAAATTCACTTTGTTTGATCACTGTAACAGATCTCAGCAAGGTAATTCTCTTGCACAGCTGAAAGGCAAAAACATTGTTTCTTGAATATATTAAGTATTTTATGATGGACCTGCGCAGACTTTCTATCTGTAACTGTATAAGACATCATAAGTCTACAATACAATATTAACAGCTGTTACAGATGAACTAAATGGCGAGGGCGAAGATTTACATAGGTTTACATTACAAACTGCAGGTGTAAGCTGAGACTGAAGTCACTTCAAACAATTCACAATTACAAAGTGTAGAGGCAAATTTGATATTCAGTGTAACGCAATTAACTGAGACTGAAGACACAGTGCAACCTCTCCAGAGTGGCCCTTTCTTCAACAGTACTATCAATCTTGTAAAACATCAACCTCTCTGCCAGAATATGCTAGTCTGAAGATAATGCACAGTGAGTGTAGAATAAAGGTCAAGTGCATTATACATCAAGTGTTTTACGCAGCGAGTGTATTTGATCAACAAGTGTATTACACAGCGTATTAAACATTTAGCGTATAACACGACAAACTTATTGAACATCGATGTAGTACATAGTTAAGTGTATAAGAAAGTCAGTGTTTTACACAGTGAGTGTATTATACTCTGAGTGAATCACACATCGAATGTATTACACAGTGACTTAAAGTGAGCATTAAACAGTGAGTGTTTTACAAAGTGAATGTATTACACAGTGAGTGTATTACACAGAGTGTATTACACAGTGAATGTATAACACAGAAAGTGTATTACACAGAGAATATATTAAACAGTGAGTGTATTACACAGCGAATGTATTACTCAGAGAGCGTATTATACTCTGAGTGAATCACACATCAAATGTATTACACAGTGACTTGAAGTAAGCATTAAAAAGTGAGTGTTTTACAAAGTGAATGTATTACACAGTGAGTGTATTACACAGAGAGTGTATTACACAGTGAATGTATAACACAGAAAGTGTATTACACAGAGAATATATTAAACAGTGAGTGTATTACACAGAGAATATATTACACAGTAAATGTATTACACAGTGAGTGTATTACACAGTGAGTGCATTACACAAATAATATATTACACAGTGAATGTATTAAACAGCGAATGTATTACACAATGAGTGTATTACACAGTGAGTTCTAGTCTTTGCGCTTCATTATACAAGTATCAAGCTATTCATGTTTACTCCTGTGCTTAAGTCAAAATCAGTGAATCTTTGCTACACTTTTCTTGTATATATTCTAAAGGAGAGATGTCTGTAAAACAATCATGTCAAATTTCATGGAGAAAATCTCAAGTACTTTGTAGAGAAGTTCATATTGACATAAAACATTAAATATCAATTTTCACAAGAGCTATGTGGCAGAGAGGGAAACTTCTATGAGAAATTTGAGGCTGATACTGTAAAAAAGAATAGATCTCATCTCTGATCAAAGCTAGTACTATAGAGATCCATACAAAACAATGCAAAGGAAATGATCACATTATAAGGATCAATTTAAATAAATCATCCAACATGTAACACTTGAGACACATGCCAACCAGATTCTGTCTCAAACTAAGAGGACCACGGTCACCACAGCGACCCTAAACAAACTGCACAATTATAAATCTTCATGAATCTAAAACACAGAATATATACAGCCAAATATCTTGATTTTAAATATCTTGGTCAAGTTTACAAGCAAGATTGCCCAAGTAACACAAGAGTTATGGCCCTTTAATTAATCAAATGGTCATGTTTACACTATTAATACATTTTAGTTCAATTTCATGAGCAATCTTCATGAAACTTACTCAGAATATAAAATGCTGCACAAGATCTAGCCGGGATCCAAAGCAAGCACAATTGCCAAAATACTACCGAGTTATGGCCCTTGAATTAGTCAAATTTGCCTCAAATGACATGAACTGCCATAAGATTGAATAATAATCATTTATATAAATAAATGTATACACAGAATGAATAAATTACAACAAGATCTAAATCATTCTTGAGCAATCTTTATGAGACTGAAATAGAATGAATATAGCCACAATATAACATCAAGGTTTAGACTTAAGTTAAATTATGTGCACGACTGCTGCAGTAACACCTGAGACCAGGTGATGTAAAAACCAATCTTAGAAACACAGAAATACTCCGCAGTCGCAAACTTGCATTCAAGGAGAACAAGACAATGCGAATTAAATGAACACAATGAAACAGCGAGGTACACATGCTTCCTTACGGGAGAATTGATGAAAACATAAACATTCTTTAAGAGCATAAATAGCAATTACAATTGGCATGAAAAGCACATAAACACGGTGCTCAGGTGCAAGGATAGAGAGATTACATAAAGGCAATCACATGTTCCATATCTTTGTTCATATAATACAGTAGGACCTCGTTTATTCGACAATCTACTCGAAAACTCGGTATCACCCGAAATGAATATCAGGTCCTAATGTATCTTCCTATACACGTTGAATAAAAAAGGACTAATCAATGTATTTTTTCGAAATGAAATTGCGGACCCGATGAGTATACCAGTGAACGCGGCTCAACTGTACTTGTTGGTAGCACATCACTGCTGCAAAAGTCAGGTAGATCAAAACATCTTAACAAATTCCTGTAGTAACAAGAATGCGTACGATGTACCTGATGCAAGCAAGCTTATAATATTCCATGTGCATCACACTGAAATTTAATGTGCTTTAATGTTGTCTCTTATCTGGACTACACTAGTTTCTGTTTGTGATGCAGTAACTGATCATTGTATCAAGAAGAGCGTTTGTGGACCTCAACTTCAGTATAAATGAGCCGGTCGTGTTCAAAACATACTGGTTGGAAATATTTTCATTTATATTTGTGTCTGCATGGAGTCTCTATAATGCCTAACTGATTATTGATGAGTATATTTCTTCAAGTCTCCGCAAGGTTTTGGAATTGCAGCTATAGAGCTATCATTGATTCGGCAAAATGCATATCGACGATTATGTTGGATGAGACATATGACGATACATCGACATATCTAGTATTGTTTACTAAAATACCATTTACATGCTTGCAGTTCATGATTTCATATATTTGCACTTCTAGTTATGTCGTTTACATGCTTATTTGTTAAGAATTGACCACTTTGTTTCCTCAATATCATGATTTAGTTTGTTGGTTTTCCGCAAAATGAATAAGAAAAATATGATTATGAATCATCTCCAGTTATTTATTTTTCCTTGAACACGGCAGCATGCTTTGTATGTGGCATTTCCTGTTTGACTTCTGTATTCATTTTTTCAACTACAGTATTCAATGAAATGGCATTACTGAAACTATTGATATCAAACAATATGGGTTGATACATCTTATAACCCCAAGATACAGTCCTCAAAGCTGCAGGGACATTATAATCTTGGCAATAAATTCAAAGGGATGGGCAACTGAAAGAAAAGCCCAACAAGTCCCAGTGTCTGTATTTACATCAATGATAGACATTGGCTTCATAATCTTTGTCGTCTAATGAGGAATGTAGTCTCAATGTAACATCTATACATTTATAATCATATGAGTTGCCAAATTGCCAAGCATCTGTCAGTGTTAGTCTGTGTTGCCAGATAGCGTTAACATTATGCGCAGTAAATTGTTACACTGCAAACGAGTATTACTCATTCAATGCCACGGGAAACATTCTAACAGTACCAGGATAGTATATTTAATGCATTCAACAGATAATGATGTACTTTGTACAAATATTCAAGGATAAAAACTCTCATGATGATGTGCAGAACTGGTAGAGTTCACCTCATTATATCTACAGCTATGAAGGGAAAGCATTCAATAATACAGGATATAACAATAATGCCTACAATAACACATGTGATGACGTTTATTAAAGCCCAACGAATCTGAGTTCAATCTCATATCTCAAGTGCAATGGAGTTCCACAGTGTTAGGATTTTTAGACGGCAGCTTGAAAAATTCTTCTCTTACATAAAGAGCTAGGGTCATGTAGACAGTTTCCAGCTATTAAGGTCGAGAAAGACCACTTGAACCATTGACCTTCTGTAAGCCAGCTGGATAGCTTCCACACTTACAAATACTACACCCCGTGGTTTTGGACCTGCAGCGGCTAAGCACAACAAGGGCAAGTGACTATTACCACTTGATTATGGAGGTCCCCGGGATGCAGATGGAGTTCAAGAGCGTATTATACCTTTATAGTAGTAATAGTATACCCTCCACCTGACTTATAAGGCAATTACAAAATCACATGTTAAGGTTTCCATAAATCAGTTGTGTCACCCATACTGTAAGTATGTACAGAATGTATGCTACACTGAAGTTATATCACATCAAAGTAGAATAACTGGTTGTATATGTTAGAGATTAAGAATCAATTTAATGAATTAAAGAACAGGTTCAGCTGAGCTAAGCATCTGCTATAGAGATATCTCAAGGTCAGCAATGTATCAACATACAATAAATCAGTGCTGAAATCAGACAAGCACAGTGAACATTATGGTCTATCAATGGCTCATACATCACAATATATAATCTTTCCTCTCCATGTTAAACAACCCATAAACTATGATATCTACAAACATTGACCCTGTTAACTACACATTTATTATCAAACAGAACCAAAGCTGTATCTATGCCTGACAATCATTCCACTAAACAACACCAGACAAAGTCTATGTGTTGGTCTTCCTCTCATCTCAGTTGCGAGGAAAGATCATGTGTATACTTGTGGCAGATATAGAGATACTACACCACATACACATAACACAATATCACATGAAATATACACATGATATGATACCACACCATTGTCACATGACAATTGATACCAACCCCATAGACACATGGAATGATACCACCCCGTAGACACATGGCATGCTACCACACCATAGCCACATGACAAGTGATACAACCCTGTAGACACAATTGGCATGCTACCACACCATAGTCACATGACAAGTGATACAACCCCGTAGACACATGGCATGATACCACACCATAGGAATTTCTACCAGCCCTGGGCTGGCGGCTTGTTGGTGACCATGAAGATTTATGATCAGTAAATGTAGAGCACAGGGATCTACAAGTACCATTTTGTATCAAACCCGCAACCTTCTGCACCTAAAATGAACACCTGACCTCAGAGCTGTAGGGGTCAGTCCAAAACAATAACATGCAACTTTAGCATGGCCTCCAAAGCCTATGCCTTACCAATTAAAATGTGTTACAAAACTGTGAAATCAAGAATGCCCATTACAACAGCTGACTCAATAATAAACTGACTCAATATATGAAGACTATAACAGTGTATAACACCACAATACCATATTGTTGATGAATTATACCAGCTGACTCATCAGTTAACACACTCAACTCTTCTGTTACTATGTATATTATACAACAATTCTTGCCAGTAATTGTTGATTTCCTTAATAGTCCAGATGCCAGCCAGTGATATATATATGCAGAACCTAACTTTGGAGTACACACAAAATGTTTTGGTACCAAAATGTTCGGGAAGATGTCCTCTCTCAGAATCTGTTGTATGACACTTTGTCACCCTTGGGCAATTTGAAATAATCCAAGATGGCCGCCAAGATGGCCGCTAAATTTGGATACTGTCAGTATATTCAAATATCTTCTTGGTTACATTATTTTAAGGGTATAGAAATGTGCAAATTGATATGTTTTATGTTACTTAGGTCTTAAATATGTTTAATATGCATAAATATTAAATAAAAAAACTAACATGGCCACCAAAATGGCTGCCGTAATATAAAAAAAATATGAAAAAAGTTCATTTTGAACTAACCTTGCCAAATTTATACTATAATCACGGAAACTAATGAATATATGAAGGAATTTGTGTTTTATTTGTTTGAATATGATGTATGACATGCTCATTTATTAATAAAATGCAAAAGGGAGTAAGAAAATGTGGTTCTGGTTGTTAACCTATTCCGAAAGTAGCTTCCCTTTGTTGTAAAAACACCATTTGTAAAATTCTTCTGCTAAATATGCTGAACATCTTTGATTCATCCCCAACTGACATGTGGGAGTCATTTTTCAACTTTACTGTTTCATTCTTGAAGGTAAGTTAGTGTTTATTATTTCCACTATTAAATAATTCATTAAAAATTAAAATGTATTTGATGAAGGGGTATTAAAGATTTGCCTTGTTGGGAGTGTTTGCAAATACATTGAAAAATATAAACATTGCTAAATAAATTAAGATACTTCTACATACATTTATAATATGTCACTATTTAGTCAGACTTGTAAAATAAAAAAAGTAAGATTCCTCCTCTATAAAGGAAGATTTTAATTTTTTTAAGAAAGTGTAATAGTAGTCGGATGGGTACTGGTTACCGGATAAACGATAAGTTCCACTAAAGAAGGTTCTTTATTTCAGTTGGAGAATTGAGCTGCCCTAAGAACACAAACCTGAATGTTTTCTGACAGTAGCAGTATCCTGACAGGTATATTATACATATGTACTTATTATTAACGCAAATTATACAATATTAAATGCATGACAGTTAAAATATAAGATGTATTGCTATCCAATTATATATTAATGAGGCATGTTCTAGAAATAAACTTTAAAATTCCATCTTTGTTTAATTACCTTATTCAAATCTGCGACAGCACTGTCGAAATATTTGCTTGAAATACAGTTGAATGTTTTTTTTATTATTATTTCAGTTTATGGTAGAAATATGGGCTCAGAAAATGCATTCCTTATACAGATGACAGTTATAACCACCTTTCTACACAGATTCCTTTATCGGATCAACTATGAACTTACTTATTTTGAATAAACGAAGCAGGGTGCAATTGTAAAAAAAACCAAATGGAAACGTGTATATTGTCCCTGTCAAGAGTGTTCAAATGTAACAAGTCTCATAAAGAGCTTTTAAATGCTGGCAATGAACGAATTCTAAATATCATTGAATCAAGTAAACATAGACAAGATTGTTTACATTTTGAGCTAGAAAAGCAACTACATGAAGATAGTTCTTTAACTGTAAAATACCATAAAGACTGTGTATCAACATACACATCTCCATTACATATTGAACGCTATTTGAAACGAATATGTTCTGACGCATCTACGAGTCAACCCTCTGTAAAACGTTCTCGACGTTCTGAAGTTTCTGCATTTAACTTTAGAGAACATTGCCTATTTTGTGGAAATAAATGTAACATTCAACCTGACCCAAAGCATCCTAAACGATGGCGAAAAGCCCTAATATGTCGTACTGCATGTCGCCCTGGAACAAAACCTTTCAAAGAAACAATATTAGATGTCTGTAAATTACGTAATGATGAATGGGCAAAGAAAGTCCAGACACATGTCATGGGAGCGGTTAGTGATCTTCATGCAGCTGATGCTAGATACCATGATGATTGTAGACTGTCTTTCATGGGATCTCGAAATACAAAGTATGCTTCTAAAGGAATTGGAACAAATGAGATCGACGAAGCATTTCATGAAATATTCAACAAAGTGAGATTGGACACAACTAAATTATGGACATCAGTTGAGCTACATGACCTATACTGCAAATTTGGAGGACAATTAAATAGACCATGTCTTATGAAGAAATTGTGTGATATTCTATGTGATGATGTGTATGTATTTTCATCTCCAGGACTAGCAAGTTTTATCATTTTTAAGAGCAATGCTCCTCTTGTGTTACGTGTAGATGAAGTGGAAGACTCAAATGTACAATATGAAGCTATAGTGAAACAAATAACAGATGAATGTAAAAAGGTTAAAACACATAAGAACCACTACGATGTCAGAATTAACAAAGATCTTGCTTTAGAAGAATCAAGCCCAACTATGTTACACTTACTGGAATGCATATCGGAGAAGATGAGTTATACTCTACCATCTCTACTGATATGTAACATCGTTACAAGTATGGTTAGAGACTCGCCAACTTCTTTACAAATAGCCCTAGGTGTTGAAACAAGAGAACGGTCAAAAATTGACACTCTACATGACTTTGGTGTCACATGTACATACGATGAAGTTAAACGTTTTAAATCATCTATTGCAAAAGCTGCAATAAATGGTACTAATGTAAGCACAAATTCTAACTTGAGACCTATTACTGAAGAGAATACCGGACTAATACAAGCAGTTGCAGATAATTTTGATGCGAATATATGTTCTCAAAATGGTCTTAAATCAACCCATGCTTTGGCTTTACTGATGACACAGGACAATTCGTCTGCATTTCAAAATAATGAAAGTCCAATTCATGAAACAATTGAGCGAGTCTCAAAAAACGACATGCAAATTCCTACTATAGGTCAAGAAATCCAAAATTACCAAGGTCCAAAAAAACCAAACATGCCTATAAGGGATGGTAAATGTTCTGTTTTGCCATTAAAAGTACTAGCAAAAATGATAGTGGTAAAGACTCAAGCCAGCAATATAGATATGCAGTTTATGAAAGACATTGCCTCAAAAGATAAAATACCTGAATATGGAGGATATAATACAGCAATCTGCAGGTCATTAGGTAAAGGACTGAAACCTGCAACAAAAGTGATGTACACACCTCTTATAGACATGGTTCCGTCTGACCCAGACACAATGATGACAGCGATGTACCGTGCTCAGCGGCTGTCTCGTGATTTTGGTCAGTCCTTCACAGTCTTCACCGCAGATCAACAGTTGTACCGCGTTATGATTAACGTATTATGGGTTCACCCTCGCCTGTTTCCGAACTTCTATCCCAGACTAGGTGGTATGCATACTCTTATGAGTTTTGTTGGATGTGTCGGTAGTTTGATGTGCAACAGTGGCCTAGAAGATATTCTGAAGGCAGCATTTGGAGGAGTTGCAAAGATGTTGTGTGGCAAGAACTTCCCCCAGAATGTAAGAGCACTCCGAATGGTTGCTGAAGAAATTTTGAGAAATGATCTTCAAGAGGCTGATTCCTACGATGAACTTCTTTCCAGACTTCAAAACAAAGCAACACAAAGTCGGACATCAAAGTTGTGGCTAGAATGCCTTATAAAGCCAGTTATGATAATGATGTTGTTCATCAGAGCAGAGCGTGAAGGTGAATGGGTCCTCCATCTGACTGCAGTTGCTTCTATGATGCCATATTTTTTTGCTGCTGGACACATCAACTATGCCAGGTATGGTCTTTATTACCTACGATCAATGGAAAATCTCCCTGAAAATGTACAGGCTCATTTCAGTGCCGGTGAACATGTCATGAGGCATCAGACAGGGATATGGAATGGACTGTGGTCAGACATGTTCATTGAATCGACCTTTATGAGGTATGGACATGGCCCAGGTGGTCTTATTGGAATCACGTTGAAAGAAGAATCCGTCAAGCGTTGGGCCTTAAGTTTGCACACATGCAGCCGTCTTCTGCAAGACATCAAGCGTATGAGAGATGCTAATGCGACTACCATTGTAACCAAACATAAAGAAGAGGGAAATGCCCGTATATCAGCAGATAGTGAAGATCGTGCTCAGATTCGCCAAAAGTTAGAAATTTCAATACACCCTTTGCAATCTGACGAACACCCAGAAGGTATAGTAAATGTTGTCTCAGGAAAGATAAGCTCAAATTTAGTAAATGTAGACAATGCTGTGACAATAGGAAAGACACAAATGGAATTGTTTGAATGTTCTTGGCCAGAAGGGTTCAATACTACCATTACTAATAAAGTAATTACAATGAAAATTAATAAGAAGAATGTGAAATTTGGTGAAACGTCTATTATATATGACACACAGTTGATTTATAGTCGAGTCATTGGATTACTTTCATCCCGATCTGTGGATTTGAACGATATTATGTCTCATGAACTTGCACCAGTACCTACATCCATGTTCGACGACAATGGTGACATGAGGGTAGCAACATCGAAATCCATCCTTAAAAAGAAACTTCAGATAACGAAGCCTACTAGATTTGCTGAGAAACCAGATACGATTGTTGTTGATGGATGTGCAATTCTGTGGTGCATTCACTGGCCAAAGACTGGTACTATTCAAAGCTACTTAGATGGATTCTGGAGTTACATATCCCTACTCCTGCGCACAAGCAATGTCTACTTGGTGTTTGATAGATACTTTCAATTCAGCATCAAGGGAAGCACACGAATGGGAAGGGCTGATCCACAATCCATCTCATATAAGTTGTCAACCGAAACGCCATTACCAAAGCAGTCAACAGTCTTTACCAACACAGACAACAAGGTACAGTTGATAGACCTACTTTGTGAAGATCTGAAGCAGAAAGCACTCACACATACTGATTCTAATAAGAGTTTGATGATTACTGGTTCCTCTGATGTTCCTCTGGAAATACAAATGGGTGTTTCTATTTCCCGTCATGATCTCAAGACTAGCCATGAGGAAGCAGATGTAATTATCACACAACAAGCAGTATATGCCGCAACACATGGGGCCAAATGTGTTAAAGTTATATGTGACGACACTGATGTCTTCGTGCTTCTCATTCACTTCTATTCCCTGACTAAATTGTCTTCAGTGATGTTGATGGAGGGTACAAGTGGTGAACGGACGATTGTTGATATCGGGGCAACTGTAGCAAAACACCAACCGATCATGCCAAGTTTGCTCGCAGCCCATGCGCTTACAGGATGCGACACCGTAGCGAGACTGAGTGGTATTGGCAAAGTCAAGGTTACCAAACTGTTAGATAAGGGTACAGAACTCAGACATCTAGGTGAACTTGATTGTACTCTTGATGAGGTAGTAAGTGAAGCCACCACCTTCATCGCTGGGTGCTACGGAAAAGGAGGGAATAACATGTCTGATGTACGCTATGAAGTTTGGAAGTCAAAGGTTGGAAGAAAGGCAATGAGAAAGATGCCAAAACTTCAGACACTCCCACCAACTACTGAATCATTTCGAGAAAATGTAAAGCGGGCCCATTTTCAAGCATGTGTATGGAAGTCGTCACTCGATCCTGATCCACCAGACCTTGATGTTGAATTGTTTGGGTGGAGAAAGGACTTATCACTCAAAGTACTTGTTCCTGTAACAGTACCAGACAACACAACACCAGCTCCAGCATGCGTCATGAAGCTCATCAGCTGTAGCTGTAGTTCTGAAACTCCTTGTGTTACAAATAGATGTGGTTGTAACAATGCAAATCTAGCATGTACATTATTTTGTAAATGTAATGAAACCGGTAATTGTGAAAATAGATGTACTAAAGAGGCAATGGACGATGATAGTAATGAATCTGGAAGTGACACAGACAATTAATCAAACTAGTTCCTATGCAACAATGCATGATACAAACACAATATTTGTTGTTGATTTCAAAATATAATATATGCAAATCTAGTCAATAATTATATGCATTGTTTAAAAAAATAAACAACTTCATTATGTTATGCTATCTTTAAATGATATATAAGCTATGAGTATACACTTGCACAACAAATAAGAGTCGAAAGAAAGTTAATAAGAGACGCTATAAGTTTACATTTAATGTACATGCAAATAAAATACAATTGTTTCGTTTATTAATGCATTAAAACAGCGAAACATATGAGTTTGTATAATTTGGCGGCCATTTTGTCGGCCATTTTGGAATTAAGAACAAGTCTATCAATATATTAGAGTTCTAAAATCGAACAATAACTTAAATCGTACCAATCAGTATGATTTAGGGTATAAACAAGTACTAATGAGTTGATATAACAAGGCATAAAGTGCTGTTTTAGGGTTTTTTATATTACGGCAGCCATTTTGGCAGCCATCTTAGATTTTTATTTAATATTTATGCATATTAAACATATAAAAGACCTTAGTAACATAAAACACATCAATTTGCACATTTCTATACCCTTAAAATAACATAACCAAGAAGATATTAGCATATACTGACAGTATCCAAATTTAGCGGCCATCTTGGCGGCCATCTTGGATTATTTCAAATTGCCCAAGGGTGACAAAGTGTCATACAACAGATTCTGAGAGAGGACATCTTCCCGAACATTTTGGTACCAAAACATTTTGTGTGTACTCCAAAGTTAGGTTACCCCCTCTGGCATCTGGACTATAACACTTGGAAAAGTGGAGGAAAAGTTCTAGAGCACTACATTTGTAATTTGTAGGTCCTAGGAAACTCACTAACATCACAAAAACATTTATCTGTACATGAGCATGTACCTATACAACATCTTCAATGGCTGTGAATACATGTACATGGTAACAATTCATGTTCCACATGTAGTGATGTACAGAGTAATCTCTCCAGTGTGGCCCACTCTTGAGCAACAACCTCTCCAGTGTGACCCTCTCTTGAGCAACAACCTCTCCAGATTGACCCTCTCTTGAGCAACAACCTCTCCAGAGTGACCATCTCTTGAGCAACAACCTCTCCAATGTGACCCTCTCTTAAGCAAAAACCTCTCCAGTGCAACCCTCTCTTGAGCAATAACCTCTCCAGAGTGACCCTCTTTTGAGCAACAACCCCTCCAGTGGGACCCTCTCTTGGGCAACAACCTCTCCAGAGTGACCCTCTCTTGAGCAACAACCTCTTCAGAGTGGCCCACCTTTGAGCAACAACCTCTCCAGTGTGGCACTCTCTTGAGCAAAAACCTCTCCAGTGTGACATTCTCTTGAGCAACAACCTCTCCAGTGTGACCCTCTCTTGAGCAACACCCTATTCAGAGTGGCCCATCTTTGAGCAACAACCTATCCACAGTGACCCTCTCTTGAGCAACAACCTCTCCAGTGTGACACTCTCTTGAGCAACAACCTCTCCAGTGTGACCATCTCTTGGGCAACAACCTCTCCAGAGTGACCCTCTCTTGAGCAACAACCTCTTCAGAGTGGCCCACCTTTGAGCAACAACCTCTCCAGTGTGACACTCTCTTGAGGTAAAACCTCTCCAGTGTGACCCTCTCTTGAGCAACAACCTCTCCAGTGTGACCTTCTCTTGAGCAACAACCTCTCCAGAGTGACCCTCTTTTGAGCAACAACCTCTCCAGTGGGACCCTCTCTTGGGCAACACCCTCTCCAGAGTGACCCTCTCTTGAGCAAAAACCTCTTCAGAGTGGCCCACCTTTGAGCAACAACCTCTCCAGTGTGACACTCTCTTGAGCAACAACCTCTCCAGTGTGACCCTCTCTTGAGCAACAACCTCTCCAGCGTGGCCCACCTTTGAGCAACAACCTCTCCAGTGTGACCCTCTCTTGAGCAACAACCTCTCCAGTGTGACCCTCTCTTGAGCAACAACCTCTCCAGAGTGGCCCACCTTTGAGCAACAACCTCTCCAGTGTGACCCTCTCTTGAGCAACAACCTCTCCAGTGTGACCCTCTCTTGAGCAACAACCTCTCCATAGTGGCCCTCACTTGACCAATAACCATTATTTAGGACAACAGAATCAATTGTTGTAAGAATTTACTATCCATATATCCCCTCGAGAGCAACAAACTTAGCAGCAGCCAACACAAAGTGCATCTCACAAAGGGGGTTGTTCTGGAAAGGTTGCATGGTACATCCATGTTCATCAATTTTCTTTAATTAGTTACACATTATTACACGTTACTGCATATTAATAGTTTGACATATAACAGAATTATACTTTGATAATTCATCTGTTATATATGGTATTTACATAATAACAAAACATGAATATGATTTTCTACACATCTTATTAATAATTCTATGAACTATCAAACACTTAAAAAAGTGTTAGAAGATATAACTGATGCTTTGAATACTGTGAAATCCCCAAAGGCAAACTGCTCTTTATTAATTGATTTTACCCATTACCATGCAACAGTATTGTTTGCACTTATATGAAACCTACACCACATTATAAAACTGTTAGTAAAATTACTCGGTATTGTGAGATTTCAGTCAAGCACATGGCTGTACAGTGTAGTTTGCAAATCCAACTCATGTCATTTTATAGGTAAGTTTACATGACACTGCATCTGCACAGTCTAGAAAGATATATATATTTGGTATTGGTGCCTGAACCAGCTATCTCCCTATAAATTTACTAAGGAGATGGTAGATTCTGGCTCTAACCCCTCGATATATCTGAACAATACGTGAAGTATCAATGACGAAAACTCATCTCTACTTGCAATTTTCATCACTTTTAAGCACGATAAAAATGTATTTTACTTCCTTATTGCTGAGTTTTAATTATCTATGACAAGAATAGTGTTTGACTGCAGGCAGACAGCGTTCAAACTTGTGATAGATTATAAAACAGGACAGGACAATTAATACATGTACATGTGTTTACATAAATTATCTTAGACTACTGTTACGGATGATCTTTAGGGCTGAGGAAAATTCACTATAAAGGTCATCTGAGTTAATGATCAATTCAGCACATCTGAGATCAAAGATTTTCCTGTCACAAAGTACTTCCCATGCAATCCATCACAACAGTATTGTAGCTGGTAATTAGTGTTGATAATCCCGTCCCAGAGGTCCAAGAAACACTGAAATAACCCCTATCAAACAGGGAACCAGACAGTCATTATTAATTGACTGGTACCAGACAAATAATTGATATTTATGGGTTCAAAGTAGCCATACTTCAACAGCTAACAACGGTATCATAGTGAACCGAATATGGAGATCAACATTATTGTCAATTAAAAACCAATTAGTCGGATACTGGATCACATTGAGAGGAAGGTTGAATAGATGATGGTCCCCCATTCTACACAGGAGTCGCTTGCTCAGAGACTGTAAAACCAAAAACTCACATCCACAAATATGTACACCAACAACAGATCTGCACATCCATTACTCCTAAATCATGTTTATGTATCAATGTCAACATGTAAATTTATATGTGCCAGTTTGGGTTTATGTCCCGCCAACATTATTGTAGTACTGTCATACTTCAGTGATTCCATACTGCTGACATTTGAATGAAATACCACACCTAGCCTCATGAACCCAGCTCAGGCGCCAACTAGTTCTTGTACCACCCACAAAGTGCCAAGTGTAGAACGATAGGCAACTTTTCAAATTTGGGTCTCATGACCTCAACTCAGCTATTTTGGGAGTCCCTGATAGTTTTTGATGGTTCCACACATTAATGAAAAAATGACAATCAGTCGCTTGATGCGTGACATATTACCAATATGTCAATTGCAAGCTCCAGAATAATATTGGTAAATTAGTTATCGAAAAGAACAGGGATAAGTGCAAAGAATATAACTAAAATGCGGATCGCAGGGTCATTTTTTGCAGGTCCGCGGGATGAACCGTCTCTTGTAAATGTGAGCTCTACGGCCAAAAATTGCATCAGTGGCGCATAGACTGACAGGGGTTACAATTTATGCCCCTTCACCATAATCCTCTTCTTTATTTTTATGCAGATAGACTATTTTAGCTATCAACCTTGCTTTACGTAATATTCACATCCTCTCACATACAATCTCCGTTATTTTACAGCTAACGTAATGGTTTAGGTAATGATTTTAGCAGTTACTTCAATTAATCGATATTTGTATTCCTCACACCTCAACTATGATTCTCGTACACCAGCATGCCTCACTGAAATCCCAATGTTTTCCCCGAGTCTAGACATTCCAAATGAAACATTACCATGGAAACTCTATACAGTATTTATACATTTACAGAATGATTGAAATACCAAGGGAGATAATTCTGATCATTAAATAGTAATTTAGGGAAAGCATACATAACCCACGTTATTGTTTAAACAAATAGATAGAGCTCTCAAGTGTAAATGCGCCTATGTAAACATGCAATTCATGCAATATTACAACCATTTAAGTTCCTACTATATGAGTAAATGAACAAATAGATAAATATAATCAGTGATGACTAATGCATGATTAAAGGGAAATTCATTCTTAAATAGTTCAAATCACTATAACAGTTTATGCTGACAGCTGTTTGTGGACATAATGACATTGAACATTTGTCAGTGATTTATACAATCAGTTTTCTCAATCATACAAAAACTTATTGAATAGATTACAAAAACTGACATGCCACAAACGATACATTAATTAGGATTAATTACAACATAATCCCTTGACAGCAACAACCTCTGGGAGATGCAAGTTTTGGTTGTAGTTGAGAAGTTGTTACTCTAGAGAGGTTATCTTGGTAAGTAACTGCTGGGAAAATTGCTTTTGTTGCTGATAAGAGGTTTTTGCTCAAGAAAGAGTCACCCTGGAGAGGTTGCAATGTACTACTCTGCCAAGATGTTTAAACATATAAAATCAAATGGGTTTATCTGAAAAATTATCATCCAGCTGGAAGTAAATATCAAGATAAATAATGTCCTTATAAATCTGTGGTGTGATATGTTTTGTTTCAAAGCGAACCTTGAAGTTAATCACTATTGTACTGACTACCAAGAACCTCACACATTAGTGTCTAAAATAAGATTTGATATTCAGTCACATATGGCACTCATAAAATTTCATGTAATATTTCTACCATAAATTAATTTTAGTTGCGATTGAATAAAAACTTTCTCCAGTCGCTATGGTGACAGTTGTAATCTCCTGTCTGTTTGTTGTTAACGCAACCATGACTTGTCGTACAGAATAGGTTCAAACTGGCACAAGGACATTCTTCATTTCAGTATGTATATAGATAAACATGCCTGACAGTTAATGAAAACCAACAATGATTATTGTTAACCAACGTACAATGTGAAATTAACTTTTATAACAATTGAACAATTCACGACTGAAGTATGCCATTCACGGGTATAGCATAAAAGGTTCATTCATGTATATATTAATGAATTTACAATATTACGAAGTCTTCTGTGACCAGGAAATTGAATCTCGAGTATTACATGTTTCAATGATTTTCACTAACAACGAAATTCTGTGCAGGAAAAAGTACATTGGAAAATTTAATCTGAAGAATTCTCCATGAGATATCCTGCATTCTTGATATGTTAAATTATTTGCATACCACCAATATCAGACCATTGCCAGTTGAGTGTCGATCATGAATGTTAAATCACAAGCCAACAATGCAGGTACATATTGCAATATGCATAGAATGTCAATACACAACACAGCGAAAGTATACTTGGATGAATATTACATAATCGCACTCATGAACATCTCTTTGTAACAGAATGTACAAAAATTATACCAACCCGATGAAATCAGTTGAAACAGGGATTTGTACCCCAGCATACTTAATAATAGGTCTTGTAAGAAAATCTAAATATTACATGTCAGCCATGTTTTTATGGCATATTTTTGGCCGATATTCGGCCATATTCCCCAAAGAGTCAAGAATCATTTTTTCCCCAGATTTTGTCAAAAATTTCCTCATCAGTAAAATTATTTTTTACCAGTTGTTTCCCTGCAGGAGTCGTATATTCTTTGTCCAAATGTAAATATCGGTGCTGTGTTTTAAACACTAGTCGGAACAATCTATAAAACGGGAAACCAGTTTTGCTTAATTTAACTTGCATCCAAACAATCTATTTGGTCATAATAAGTCTTGTATAATTCCCCAATTTGGAAATATACGACACAAATTTCCCCACTAATAATGCCCAGCCATACTTCCCCAAAATCTGAAAAAAGGGCTGATCATTTTCAACAATGTTGATCAACTGGGTCCGACCTAAAACGATAGTCAGAAGCTTACAGCATAACATTCATAGATCTGTATCATTTAAGTTACTTCTAATCACAGACCAGTAAATGTATGTAATAGTTGGAATTCACGTAGCAGATCAGATTTACTCCACGAAAGAAACATTACATGATATATGTGACAAAACTGACATTCCAGTATAGGACAAAAAATGTTAACCTTGTTTAGAATCAATTATTTACAAATTAACCAACATGATCTCAGCATTGAGGAAAATGACAAATATGTCAGGAATTTATATGAACGACTCGTGTGTACACGTTACATGTCCAAGGGCAAATCACATATACATAAAAGTCAGAAATGACCTATAATGTATATAGCACACATACTGGTAGATATGTATTATTTAATTTGAATGTAAACAGAAAATCAGATTTTTCTGACAGAATATATATTGTAGTGTTGACAATCTGGGGTATAACAGAGAAATCTACTCAATGGACAAACAAGATGTTTGTGGGTTTCAATATTTCACCTTTCTTTTTATTCAGTCAAAAACATTGTAGATAAAGACCTTATATACATGATGGTAAACATTCCCCCCAAACATTACCACAGAGTAAACACAGATTACATGTGAATATCCTACAATGAATATAATCCTTACATACACTTGTATATACAGACAGTGTTTATATCTCTGAACGTTCCTACAATAAATTTTATTTAAAAAAGTATTGTCAATATATTAAATGCTCTTGGACTCAGAGGGGGGGGGGGGTTTATAACTATGTACACTCAATTCTGAGTGAGTCACCAAGTAAATTTGTTCTGTGCAATCATGCAATACATTAAACATTACACCAGATGACATGGACCATGTAACCTGCCTAATGAATCAACCTTTCCGTATAAGACACTATTAAGCTTTGACCAGTAACAATTATAATGAAACAATCTGACTGTGACAATAAACAAAAATCTTAGACCATGACACTTCATTGTCCCCTTAGACCATGACACTACCTGTCTGCGTAGACCATGACACTATTTGTCTGAGCATTGACCATGACACTCCATTGTCCCCTTAGACCATGACACTACCTGTCTGCTTAGACCATGCTTACACCATAACACTATTTGTCTGAGCTTTGACCATGACACTACATTGTCCCCTTAGACCATGACACTACCTGTCTGCTTAGACCATGCTTACACCATAACACTATTTGTCTGAGCTTTGACCATGACACTACATTGTCCCCTTAGACCATGACATTACCTGTCTGCTTAGACCATGCTTACACCATAACACTATTTGTCTGAGCTTTGACCATGACACTACATTGTCCCCTTAGACCATGACACTACCTGTCTGCTTAGACCATGCTTACACCATAACACTATTTGTCTGAGCTTAGACCATGACACTATTTGTCTGTAACATTGTTTGTAAGTTTGACCACGACATGAATCCAACTAAGCAAGATAAAAAAATGATCCCTACTGTGTGTATATAGTGAAGTATGTTTGTTTAATTCAAAATTCTGGCATTCACTTGTCTGCTTGTAGCTTGTCTAGCATGATAGTAACTTATACTCATATAGTACTCATCAAGTTTGTCATCAATGATCTCACATATACCAGACAATGCATAATGTACTTCACAAAAATATTTAATGCACTAAAATGAATGGGCTCCATATGCAACTATTATATGCAATTAGTTACACACAAGAACTCAGGACAATAATGAAAGCCTTGTAAATATCACAGTCATACAGATAAGTGGAAAAGTCACTTCATTAGTCAGTCATTTGTAGTCAATGAATAGAGCTGTTAATCACTAAGGTTATCTTAAGGTTAACAGACATGAGAGTATAAAGTAAATGTAAGCTGATAACCCCCTGTATCAGAGACTCAGGAACTGAGATAACTTTGGGAATATTATCATAAACTTGGCAGACATTTCTTCCGGAGAAAATATTGATTATGTCCAGACTGATGTCCCCGGCATCTCCTACCCAGTGTTCCCAACAACAATTAAGCTATTGATTTGTATAGTGAATTCTATAATATCTCGGGTCCTGATCTTTTAACTCCAACCAATAGTATGGCTTTTATAGTAGATTTATAGGAGTTGCTCTCGTTCTGAGAATAGCATTGACATATGGTATTACATCTCTTTCATCTCTAATTACGTATCATTATTATAGAACTATATTAGCAACAGTCAGATAGTATTCGGTCATGCGGAAACAGTGAGGAAACAACATACTTTCATGTAATATAATACTGGTATGAACAACACTACAAGAATGATGCAATTACATGTGGTCGCCAACTTTCCAGCTATGATTATTCATAGGTTTAAAGCCATTGTAACCCCTATCCCTGCATTCCAGACATGAGATATGTGTTTTTTTCTCTTAGCCAGACTTCTGGAGTCACAAGGCAAGCCAATTTATTGCTAACACTGCTTGAATATTCTATTGAATGCAGTTTATCAGCTAGTTTCTGAACCTTTTGTTTAACAATTTTCACAATCAATAAATGGATTAGTACATTACAAAAAACATCATCCGAGTCTGTAGGCTTTCAGGCAGCATAACAGAAAGCATTATAGGGTATCAACATTATGTATTTCATTTGTCATACTTCACAACCATATTAATGTAATATATTTAGAACAAAGATATAAAACTAGCCGTGTCACTGATTCAAAATTTTGCGTATCAACAATATTGATATAACGAAAGGCAAATATCAACGATATATAAATATATCTATTACATTTTTAAATTCCTTTAACAGACTATTAACTCTTAATTTACTGTATGATATTGTGTGTATGCCCTACATAATTAAATGTTCAACTTGTATTTTTATAGATAACAAGATACCATTTAAGTAATTAATCCACACTTTTAACAGTATTATATTGCTGACATTTTGAATGCACTATCCACTAGAACACTGAATTTAACAAGCAGCTGACTACAAAGTGGTTTCATTATTTTGCCACATTTTACACTGTACCCATTCTCCTGCCTGCGTTCAGTTACGGCTAACATTTGCTCTTGTTTTTGTTTTGTATCCCTGGCCTACCGTATCACATTGACTGCACACAGGGAACCAAATTGCAAAACGTTAAGAAAACGCGAGCCGCAGATACCTTTACTGAACGCAGGGCTGTATTTTTCAACTACAACTACGCAACTAAGGAAACTAGATGGGAGCAAATTGTGTGGTGACTCAGAACTAAATTCAAGAACTGAAACCATCTGGTCAGCACAGTTGAGTGACATCATTCGACTGAATACAGATGACAGGATAATATGAAGTGCTGATGTAAATTATTCATCGAACAATTCAAGCGTATATTTAACAGCGCTTAGAAGATGCCAATGACAAAAGCTAGTATATCTTATTTATGACAATCAGAAATTAAGACTATAGTTCTGGAATATGTGTGACAATATACAGAAACAGTACATTAACATAAACTGTCATTGAAACAGACAAGTAATTCCCACTGGAAATGACTTGACAATAAAACTATTGCGAAAGAACATAAAATGACAATTAAGTAGTTGCAAAGAAATCAAAAATGCAATTTTGCTTCCATGGCAACCAATCTGTCTTAAATACTCTCAGGACAACGGTTTTCAATGATAAAATTATCACCTGAAGTGAAAAAATTACAATAAACAATGTATTTCTTCCTCCGTTCTGTCTATTATAGTAAATGTCTCCATTCTCTTTCTATTATTTTGAAAAATCAATTATACTTATGAATAATAAATACACTTAATACATCGATGTATCGGCAATATGTCTCATTCGATATATCGAAGTTGTCGATATGCATTTTGCTGAATCAATGACAGCTCCAAATAAAATGACAGCTAACTTAATACCAATAAGCCAGGAATTCACAGAAGAATATATTACAGAAAAGAAAGACAAACCATTTATCGTAAAATTAAATGCCACATCTTTTTTTTTTAAATTGATTAAACCACTCCAGCTGAAGGCTTGTCTGTTTGATGCAAAAAACAATGCCAAGAAGTAATATTGAGACTTTGAGCATTTTCTCCTGAAAACCAATTATTATAAGAACATAATTTTATTTGCGAAAATCATCTTAAAATTAAAACAGAAAAAAAATGGGAGAACAGTTTGTTCTGAATTTGCATTGAATCTCAACAAGACAAGCTATCTTTAGCAATGATCTATACAAGAGATTATTCATGGAATTCCAACAGCTTGTATTGATTGGACAGTCTCACTTCTCACGCAGACATTTGGAAGTTAAATCGGGAGAAATCTGTAGAACAATCTAGAGTTTCATACAGAGTAAAAAAATCTTGGGAATATTTCGACAAACGGACATTTACATACTGCAGCATGTTTGGTGTCCTGATGTCTCCGATAGGCTCCCGGCATTGATGTTTACTAGATTCAGGATTTGTTGGAGTTGCACTTTAATCCTTTTCCAAATGCTATGCTTTAAAAAAAATGTTTGTTTGGCATAACCTTACCCAGCAAACTTTAGGTAGGTACAGGCAATTCATGGGTGTCAATAAGAGCCGGTATAATTACCCAGTTACTTAACCATCATCACGCACTACTATGAATGAAAATAATTAAGGTGAGTACCTCCCCAGACCCCCGCCTTCTCCCAGCTACTTTAACCCCTGCAATTAATTTTTGTTTATTTTCAATGGTCATACGTATTGTTGCCTATTTTTAAGGGGTAGGAAGGGTTCTGTCAAATATACAATTGTTTTAATGGATGGCCAGATACTGCGATTCACAATAAAGTCCCTGCTTGATCCTTTAAAAGAGTAAAAGAGTGGTTACATATAGTGATCAAGGAGTGCCTGGTTCCTGTGGTTGGGTGTAAGAATCCTACCTTGGGATTAAGTAAACCACCACATTACAATCCTTGTATTAAATGTGAGTACCAGTCACTAAGGAAGCTGAGTCATTAAGAGTAATTATTACACTGCTGCCCTAATTCCAAAATGAAGAAATAGTCCCTAAAAATATTAAATGCAATAAAATGACACTTCCTTCATAATCCATGTAAATCTAGATGGTTGTTTTAAAACAGAAACATATGTCTCCCCAATGGCAGTATGTCAGTAATTGTAATACTGATGCAGGATGTAAGAATAAAATATCGAGCAAACCAGAAAATTGTTAATATAGTCATATGACCTTTCTTTGATCAGTTCACCATGCACTGTAAATGTATAAAAACATCAAAGGGCCATAACTCAGTAAAAAATTATCCGAGTGGAACAAAACAACAAGGTTGCACAACTACAGTTGATGCTGATCAATCATGTGAAGTTTGGTTGAAATCCAACCAGCCGTATTTGAGATGAAGCGTGGACAAACATCACCATTGTAAAAACACCAAAGGGCCATTTATAACTCAGTGAAAAATTATCCGAGCGGAATGAAACGATGCACAACTACACTAGATGCTGTGATCAATCCTATGAAGTTCGGTTGAAATCCAACCAGCAGTATTAGAGATGAAGCTCGGACAAGCTAAAAGTGGACAGACGGACGGACGCCGAAGCAAAAACGATATTGGAAAAGAAAGTTCTAGGATATGAGAATTTCAAGGTGGCCAAATTATCTCAAGTGCTGTAGCCTAGACTGGCAGCATATTTCAGTTGGTTTATTGGAACACAACAGAAAAAATACACTCCCACCCTTCCACAATAAATACATTCTAATGAACGAATCTTTCATCTTTGGCACACAACATACCGGGCAAGTCTGCACAGCATACAAAGCAGTGGGATACAGTCATCCCTCCTTGATGATAAGTCTGGAATTTATCACACAAGTGTATGTCTGGCATGAAATATATCAAATATGATATACTATGATTTAACCTAATCATAGCCCTGTATCTGTACAGAATCACTTCTAGGGAGACAGATAACACATTCTTTATACAGATAAAACACTATTAGGATCTTAACAGCTAATATTCATCAACCTGACTTATTACTTCTTTATACGCACATACAGTTTTTAATATAGAAAATAGACAACAAAGCAATTGGTAAGATTGCAAAACTTTTTAGTGTCTTGCCAAGAGCTCACAATTACCAATGCTGCCTGAATTAAGGCTGTTGCTCTTTGAAGCAAACAGTACTATAACATTACTCTCAACAAGTCCGACATGCATTCATTACCAAGAATACTGAATCCTCATTTATTGCAATTCATCATAAAAGAACATTATACCCAGAACATTGAGCAAAGAAATACCAGAAACTAGGTTTTGTTTTATAGCATAACAAAATGTTGTTTGAAAGTAATTCTTACATATGAGACTTACATGTTTTATACCACATTTATAGTTGTATTGTATTGTTGAACACATGCACACAGTTCATGGACAATAAAACAGCCAGGAATTTACACTTTTTTTCATTTTTTACGTCTTTTTATTCCCTCAATTTGATATAAGTGCAGATGGAATTACTAGCCTCACACCAATTCTTACACATAAAACAAGCGAAGGATGTATTGCCAGGGGATGCCAAGTCCCCTTCTGGTTGAGGGCCAATTAAAAAAAGACATGGTAAACATTATTCGAAATAATAATATCTGAAACTACCACCATCTTCATACTAATGCATTGTGGGAAAATTCTACTGCTAAAAAGTAAAATCCCCATCCCACAGCTTTCCAGGTATGATAATACGTTTGAAATGCCAGTATTTTAACGTACTTAACGCTATTTATAGTAGACACATATTTACCCAAAATTATCAGGTTCAAATGATAAATTTACGACCACGAAATGTGTAGTACATGTTTCAAAACCTCTTAAACGACTAAATAATAATATAGTTTTATATACAGCTCTACAAACCACAGAGCCTACAAACCACAGCGCTTACATAGACACAGTGCTACACTACACAACATGTGTTGCACTTCTTAGTGAGTCATAAACTTGATTATAAACATCTGTAAAAACTAAGCCCAATGTGTCAATACACACTCAAATCTTTATGTTCTGTTTGTTTAACCTTCAAAATGGGAAACATGTACTATATGTAGTGTGATTTGTTTCATTACATCTATTTACAACAATGTCTAACATGTCGGGCAAATTTCAAACAAAAACTTGCTTTTCACAAAGTCCCTGACCAAATGTCCAGCAAATTTAAAAGAATCTCCATGTTCCAATTGCATTCAAAACCATGAAACTATGATCGACAATTTCTTTTGGTCTGAGACAAAAACCAGAGGTTTCTCAGATCATTATGTCAGGCAATCAATCGGCTAAGCAATATCTAGAAGCTTGGTTTTGTTCAATTACATTTATCAATTTATCTACACATTTTAAATTTGCCTAAATCACCTCACACAGACACTCAGGTATTAAATTACTAAAGGAAATGATCCAACAATTGCTGATGTAATTTTTTTGACTTTATTCATCATTAACAATTTATCATACAAACAGTTTTCCTATAAAATAATCCCCTTTGATCTCTCACAGACTGATGAATTCATAACTTAGCAGGATGTAGAGTAGTAACTTCAGATGAGAATCAAGCACAGACTGGAACCATAAATCAAACAGTAATCTGGGTCAGCAATGTATAACAGCTACGCTTGGAGAACTTTTTTTTATTAATATTTCTGGTACAGAGATCATTGACTCATTCCTTGACACACCATTTATCAAAGGCTTTTTTAGAAAAGATCAGCTCTCCAAAATCATGCGATAAAACACAAAAAAACTTTGGGGTGAAGTGTTGAAGCCTTATTAGATTTCCAATTCCCATTAATTTCAGCGCGGGTCATCCTGACATTTGAGGCTGGAATAAAACAATACAGCCAGGATTGGGTTTATTTATGAAGAGTAAGGTAATACTGGTCCCATTAATGACTCATTAAAAACCAAGACAATTATGATAATTACTTTCACTGATCAACCTCGGGTAGGCCCTGCAGTCGTGTACATACGCTCCAATATCCCCCCCCCCCCGCATACCAGCAACAACAACAGGTGCAGAGTAGACAAATTATGGGATGGTTACTTGAGTATTGGATTATTTGGTATCGAATATTGTGTCATTATGACCTGAGGCAACAATAAAAACCTGGTACACAGTCTGTTGGAGAAACTAACTATTGATAACCAGTCCATAAATGGCATAATTAATCTCCTAGCTCACTCAATTTTCTGCAGACAATACCTCAGACATGAGTCATGAATTTAATAGACAACCAGTCTGTATTGGTTGATGGACCAGAGCAACAGACTGTTTGCAACAACAGCACAATAAATCCGCCAAAAATATTGTGTTTCAAACGCTGAGGAAACTTGTAGAATTTTTATATTGAAGACAAATATTCCAATAGTTTTGTTAAACCATTTTAAAATGAGAATAGCAAACAAAGAAACACAATGAATATTTATATCCAATACATTAAAAAAACCAACCAACCAAGTTAAAGCATTAGACGTGGTACTATTGGTAACAAAATATGAAAGAAAGGCATTTGGTGTAATTGGACTATAAATTGATTCTATCTATTAAGTTATGAAGTAAAATCAATAGCTTGCAATGCAGCATTAATGCATTTAAATTGTATCTTTTGTTACATACAGTAAACAGCTTAGTAAAGAACTTTCCCTCCTGCCAACATGAAAGAAATACAAATCTCTACTCAACTGGAATGTACACAATGTATTAAACTGATACAGGAGTGTACAGTCACTATTTTAATCATTAACTGGTAGGCAATCACAGAAAAAAGTTCCTTTCCTTTCCAAGGCCATCATAGAAAGTGTTTGTCTGGCATAACCCCAAGTACTCAGCAAAATTTAGGTGGGGTAGGTAGGTATGAAATGATTTGCTTTATTTATTACTTTTTATGGTCATACTATTAACATGCTGCTAAAATCCAAATCAGACCCCTAAATTTTTTTTTTAGCAGGGGCCATTTTCATGGGTAGGTTGTCATTAATTGGCAACCATTTTTGAAGTATATAAACAGCCATAACTACTCCAAATATTGACAGATTGTAACTGCAATCAAACATAACCTGTATTTGATTATCCTATATATGCGTAGGCGCCCAATATGAATTGTTACAATCCATCCGTCCTTTGGAGTTATTGATCAGAAAACAATTTTTATGTTGAAAAAGGGCCATAACTTCTCCAAAAATATGTGACTGATATCGATCTTGACCTGCATTTTATCATCCTATATCTGTGTGCCCAATATGAATTGAATCTACCCATACCTGCAAGAGTTATTGCAGATGGAAGGACTGACAGGGGTAACACTGTATGCCCCTCAACATTCTTCGAATGGCAGGGCATAAACAAATCAATGTTCTTGTAACAGTTTACCTGATTCAAGTTAAACTCTAATAAACAAATACTGCTGTCTGATTTATCAACTAGCAGGACTGAATATCAGAAACTATTCTTCAAGTCATCAACCATAGATATATAGTTAAAACCAACCATGAACTTTGACAGACAACAAACAAGTAATATACTTCACTTATAGTTGAAGAAATCTACTTGAAGCACAAGTACGATGTTCCTGAATCAATCCACACTCAACAGTAAAAATAACTTCCTCCATTTAGGCAATGTAATATGCTGAGAATACACAACCTACTATGCTAAGAATAAACTACCTAATGTGCAGAGAATACGCACCCTCATATGCTGAGAATACACAACCTAATATGCTTGAGAATACACAAACTCATATGCTGAGAATACACAACCAAAAAAAATGTCTTGTTTCCTGTAACCGTAAATTTTACCGCTGACCGAAAAATATTTATGGTCCAAAAGTAAAAAAAGTTCAATTTAATGATCTCTGGCCTGTGATGACAATGATCAATTACTGAATTAGTCGTGTCCAAACTATCATATAGGGTTACACTGCAACTCCATTATAACGGGATCGGCGGGGGAGGGTCCAAGACTTTTTTACAAAAAATTGCACATGATGTATGTCTGCCACCTCTGGTGATCAAATTCATTTTAGATTGATTCACGTGATAAAATGTAATATTGGATCATTCTGACATTTCCAAAAAAAAAATCCCTACCTACCGACCCATCTTTTTTGAAGCATGTTACAGGAAACAGACATATATTTGTTTAGGCCTAATATGCAGAGAATACACTAATGACTTGTAACCAAATATGTAGAGAACAAACTACCCAATATGCTGAGAATACACTTGTAACCTAATATGGGAATTAGTTTTTCTGAAATCACTTTTTGGTGATAAATTATTAAATAAAACATTTCCAATGAACTTGATTAAGTTTTTTCGGTTACAGCAATGTTTGTGTTATAGGTACATTCAGTATGTGGGAGGCAGGGATACAAAGAATATTATACTTTATAGAGGCAACAAATAATGCCGAAAATACTTTCAGAACATTCTTGGAAAAGAAATACGAAATATCTGATGATCATTTTGTATCACAAAATTGAACCTGGATAAAACACTGACAAATATAAGATTACTTTCAGGTATCATTATTATACATTACAAAATCATCGCGACATAAAATGTCTGCCAAGGAAAATGGAAGTTCTGCAAGCCGCAATGAGTAAGCATTAAGGATGAAAAATCAATACTTGGCAACTGGCAAGAATTGAAGAAAAATCCAGACAATGTACAAAATATTGGAAGTATGTAATAAAATATAACCTATTACCATAAAGAACACATTTTAAAATAAAACATCATCAAACTTATCTAAAATGAGTTTAGCTCATCAACTTTAATTAATTATGGAGTATATTGGCAATTTTCTTTTTGCTATTTTAGGATTATCATTGTGTGACAACTAACATACAGGTCTAGAAAATATCATATTATTGTTTCATTCATATCATCATTAATCTCAATCCTTAATAATCAGAAATCGAAATTTTAAAAGGCTTATTATAAATATGACTATAGTAGGATTTTTCTATCGCGGAGAAAAAAAGACGGCACCGTTTGAATAAATTGGGAAAACGAAAAAACGACCCACCTTTGGAAATCTCTCCGAGAATAAGCTTTTTATGTTCCTCAGAAAATGGTTCACCTATCACAAGTAAAAGGGCAGCTCCCTTCACTGCAATATTTTGGGAATCACTCCCGCCATCAGAATTTAACGTATCCATCACGAATCTGTAGCAGAAATGACTGAGTCAGACAGCCGTCTACAATATTCGCAGTGCGTACTTTAAGAAGACGTGTTTGATTGGACGAAAAAGTCACCGTCACTGTATCGTCCAATCAAATTTCTTATTAGAGTTGTTCAGCATCACTTCCGGTACCGGCGATCAATATCGAAAGTAAGTAAATTCACAAAATGTCAAATTACACATATAATTACTCATCGCCGTAATACAAATCGCATGTAAACTCTTATGAACTTAACATAAACGTTTTAATTCAGATAACCCTTCTGTTTTTTGCGCTAAGATATTAGCATAGGACGGTGTATGTTTTTTGAAGTAGAAATCGGACAGTCATATTTTTGGATCAAATTGTAGAACTTGTGTTTACAAGTAAATATTTGGTTCCCATTTTGGTGTCATTTTTATTCGATTATAATTCATGGTGGAAGATTGGATTTTGATTTGTATTTCTTTGACGATACTCGGGCAATTCTTTATAGTAAATATTGCTAAACTTCATAAGAGCTGTTTCTTAAAATAGAAATGACTGTTTGGTATACATACATGTCAGTAAATTTGTGTAACAGTGATTTCACTTAATATATTGCATGATTGTGAACTAAATCCTGTCCTTGATATGACTGAATAAACTACATATTGTGGTTTGATTTAAACTTTGAATAGTTTGCTTGCCTGTGCTGTCACTGGTGTATAACTTACAAGATAAACGTTGTTTAGTTTCAAATGAATAAATTAACTGTCAACAATATGCTGCAAATAGAATTGTTTTACATGAAGATAGCATTAATGTATAATTTATGAAAATTACCTCTACAAAAACTTCCTATGGAGTTAATTTTAACATTTGCAGTGAATATATATTTGTAGGTAAAAAAGTGTTGATTGTTTTACTGTAACCATGGCAACAGAAGTGGATATCGATGACTCATTGTACAGGTAACAAGGAATTATTACTCCATCCCACAAAACAAAGTACATTTTTATCAGATCTCTTGTTGTTTCTATTACACATCTAAAACATTAGTATGGCCAAAGTTCCGTTTCCGGTCTCCTGACCTACCCTCTTGTTTACTCTCCGACCCTGAACTTTTTATTGGGGATAATTTTCCTCCTTTCCGTTTTTTAAAAAATATATAAAGATAGTCATTTCCTACCTACCTACCCTCTTTCTTCTTGACAGGAAACCAGAAACTGAACTATTTTTTGTTTGGCCTATGCATTTTTTAATGAAGTTGTTGGAAATATTTCATTGGAAAGTGTCTTTAATAAAAAAGTTAATAATTTATATAGTAGTTTCATTATGAATAATTTTGCCAGCATGTTTTAAAGGAGACACTTTCTGAATAAAATATAATGGACACTGATTAATGAAGAACGACACAATTCATATGAATATTTTGGAATGCGTAATGGTTTCTGTTTTAATTCTGAATTTGTATTTTTTGTCATCAAATATTTAGCCGTCAGCGATATGTACTTGGAGATGGCGCAATGCAGAGAATGGCAAAGGCTTCCGTGTTGCTGTATGGAGTTGGTGGGCTTGGTATTGAGATAGGTAAATATCTAGACTTCAGCGTTTATTTTCACTGAAACAAAGTAGACATTTCTGTTTCCAAACATTGTATTCATTACATTTCAGTGGTACAAACATGTTAATTACACATCAATATCATGAGATATGAGATATTGCTGGTCAAAGTTTATGGTTCTCTGACTCAAAATGTCAACTATTTGGTAAAGGCCTTAGGGAATTTGACCAAAAATTGGTAAACATACATAATTATGATAATGCTCAATTGAAATATATGATGCACATATTGATAACATATTACCTCTGTCACATCAAGTGATCTCTATTCACTGTCACATTATGTGACTCCAATTTTAAGATGAATGAATTAATGATTAAAGTATTTCATTTTGCTCTTTCTTTCTCTGTTTGGGAATATGGTCCTCTGTAGCTAAAGAAGTTGTATCTATTTGTTTACTTTTTGCTATCGAATCGGCCGTTATTGTTAAATAATTACTGGTACATGTAGTATTCTTCTTGTCATTTAAAAAGCTTCATTAATTTCTTATTTTACAGGAAAGAATGTAGTTCTTGCTGGAATTAAGGTAATTGATTGATCTATTCTCTATGTTATGTTATTTTACCTTATGTTGTGTCATTGACCACTACCAGTGTAGCTATGCTATGGTATGCTAGCACCTGTAGCATGTGGTACTCAGTACTCTTGTCCAGTACCAGAGTAGGACAAACACTTACAGAATAATTTTGCCTGGATGGACAAAAGCCCTACTAGACTTACACTCTCCAGGGCTTTTCTAGGGCTTTTGGGAAAAGAGCCCATTGTCACATTAGGAGTTATTTTCAGTCAATTGTAATATCTAGAAATGTATCAACACATATTTTTAAACACTTAATTTTACTTATTAAATTACAACTTCATATTTCTAGTTTTGCTTTCTCTAAGATGTTGCAAATGTATTATGAAGTGATAATTATAAACGCTGACCTAGAGCCTTCAGGTTACTGCTGTTTATTTTGGCCCTCAAAATCTGTCAGTTTCTGTATTGAGAATTATTATTGAAATTGGGAAAAATGGGCCCTTTTTGCATTGTGAATTGGGCTGAAATTCAGTCCTATTGGACTGCTAGAAAAAGCCCTGCCTCCTGTCAATATCTGATGAGGTTGACTAGGCCTCACCCGACAAACCCCTTGATTGTGTTTTTTTGCTAAGGTGGATAAAACCCCTCCTATGAGTATTTGAAGGAAGATAATCCACTTAAATACATGTAGCATTATGTGTTAGTTTGGTGTTATAGAGAGGGGTTTTGTCTGCCCTGACAATTTTGTTTGAGTAGTTTTATTATACCAGTGAAAACCAGGGACATAATTGTATATATGTTTTATCAAATATTAAAAAACTCCTTAATTCTTCTAATGTGTTGAATTGTTATCACTCCTAGCCAAGTATGGCACTAATTACATTTTGCAAACCTTGATATCTTAGGCAAAAGTTGATAATTTAATAATTATACATTTGTATTAGAAATTTATGTAACACAGCATAATGCTGTCACACTGTGCATGCACTCTGTAAAAGGGAGACTCGATGTAGATTGTATACTTTGTCATCGTTTGTGCTGCCTATTTGGTTCATAATTAGTGATTATGAAACATTTGTACTTCAATAAATAAAGAAAATTTATTTAACGAAAGCACAAAATTAAAAGAATGATAAAACAAGTCTATCTTCTATTTTATACAAATGAACTAGTTTTGCTTTCACTTCTCGAAATATACAAGTAGAAGAGAAGTACTTTTTAACATGGCATATTGGATTTGTACAAGATAAATTTGAGTTTCAATGTCAGGTGTTTTAACTTATTGCCTGCTTTTGATTACCATGACATCCAAGTCAATTGAAAGTATTTGGGTGTGGCATAGTGGTTTTGTGGCAAAGTACCAGCTCCTGATACAATAAAAATGAGTTCAAATCCTGCAGTTGATGTGACAATTCCATGGTCATTACAATCGCTGAATTGTGGGAGAGTACTGGTTAGTAACCCAGGCAACAGTCTGTAAGAGTGATAAAACTTATACATGTCACAGGGTGAGAAAAATGTGAAGCCACACCGGGACTTGAACCCGGGGCCTTTTGCTTACAGGGCGAATGCTCTACCGACTGAGCTACCTGGCCACTTACACATCTTCCCTTATTGTGACTAAGTCCAAACCGTGACATACACTGTACACCAATCTTTAATATAAGTTGGGCTTTATTAAAAAATGTTTGTTTGGCATAACCCTACCTACCCATGTACATTGTAAATGGCTCCTACTAAAAATTGTTTTTAAGGGGTCTGAGTGGGAATTTTTTAGCAGCATATTAAAAGTTAATACTAGTCTGACTGTAAAAAATAATTAAACAAAATTAAACACCTACCCAGAAATTTTTTGCTAGGTAGGGTTATGCCAAACAAAAAATTTTTTAAAGACAGACTTGTCAGAACTTGTTGGTAAATAGTTATACCAATGTAAAATAAAATTTAAAATATTTTAAAGTACAGTATTCTTAGTGCTTCAACGTTACTGTAAATGTAGTTTGATGCAGGATAAAATCTTTTGTACAATGTTTGTATATATATGTTTCTCAAGTCACTCCTTTGAAGAGACAACACATGAAGGTTTTCGCTAAAATAATAGTGGAATTCACTTTGCCCTACATCCATGGTTACAGGCCAGTCTCCTTTCATTAATACTGTAAAAGTGGTAAAGTTTGCAATGTGGAAATGTTTGCTATTCAAGAAAGTCGCAAAAATGTGAGCCTGGGTAATTTTCTTTGTTCATAGGAGTACAGTTTATATACTTTTTTACTATTAAATTTAATAATACTCATTTCGGTGATTTGCAAGCATTTCTGATCAAGAAATGTCTGAAATCACCTAGTTGTATGAAATTTTTCATTAAACAAAATGTGTACCTATACAGTATTTATTTGTGAGTAACAATAAACCTAGTTATAGAACAATACAGGAAATTAAACTAATATCTAATTGAGTGCTTTTGTTGTAATTGATAATTATTTTTTGTTGTATCACTTGTTAATTAAATTAAGTCAAAGCCAGTTTTACTTTGAACTTTCTCCTGGGATTTCTTTTTGGCTGTTTAATTTATATAGACGACACTATGAATGAACTGTACAGGCATATGTTTTCCTTTGTGGTATAAATAATTGATCACTACACATATATGGGATTAGGTGTGTAAGCATATTAGTGGGCACATTGTGATGTGTGATACGGAATTTCATTATTTTTAATGAATGCAATGTGTTGAACCCATTGACAACTGTTTGAAAACTGTATGATGTGGTATTATTGTCAAGTTGTATGTGTATGTAATTGCTGGTCTACATGTCTCGTTGATCATCAGGAAGGAACATGTTTGCTAGTAGTAGGCCAAGTTGAAAAACTGATAGTTTGTTGTCATCCTACATACCAGCCAAACATGTTCCACTCCCTCCCTACATACTAGCTGAACATGTTCCACTCTCTCCCTACATACCAGCCAAACATGTTCCACTCCCTCCCTACCTACTAGCTGAACATGTTCCACTCCCTCCCTACATACCAGCCAAACATGTTCCACTCCCTCCCTACATACTAGCTGAACATGTTCCACTCCCTCCCTACATACCAGCCAAACATGTTCCACTCCCTCCCTACCTACTAGCTGAACATGTTCCACTCTCTCCCTACATACCAGCCAAACATGTTCCACTCCCTCCCTACATACTAGCTGAACATGTTCCACTCCCTCCCTACATACCAGCCAAACATGTTCCACTCCCTCCCTACATACTAGCTGAACATGTTCCACTCTCTCCCTACCTACTAGCAAACATGTTCCACTCCCTCCCTACCTACTAGCAAACATGTTCCACTCCCTCCCTACCTACTAGCAAACATGTTCCACTCCCTCCCTACCTACTAGCAAACATGTTCCACTCTCTCCCTACCTACTAGCAAACATGTTCCACTCTCTCCCTACCTACTAGCAAACATGTTCCACTCTCTCCCTACCTACTAAACATGTTCCACTCCCTTTCTACCTACCTACTAAACATGTTCCACTCTCTCCCTACCTACTAGCAAACATGTTCCACTCTCTCCCTACCTACCAAACATGGTCCACCCTCTCCCTACCTTTAAGCAAACATGTTCCCCTCTCTCCCTACCTAACAAACATGTTCCACTCTCTCCCTACCTACTAGCAAACATGTTCAACTCTCTCCCTACCTACCACACATGTTCCACTCTCACTACCTACTAGCAAACATGTTCCACTCTCTCCCTACCTACCAAACATGGTCCACTCTCTCCCTACCTACTAGCAAACATGTTCCACTCCCTCCCTACCTACTAGCAAACATGTTCCACTCCCTTTCTACCTACATACTAAACATGTCCCACTCCCTCCCTACCTACCTACTAAACATGTTCCACTCCATTTCTACCTACCTCCTAAACATGTTCCACTCCCTCCCTACCTACATACCACACATTTTCCACTACATTTCTACCTACCTACTAAACATGTTCCACTCCCTCCCTAGATACCTGCCAGACATATTCCACTCCCTCCTTACCTACTTGCTAAACATGTGCCACTCCCTCCCTACCTACCAGCCAAACATGTTCCACCCTCTCCCTAGATACCTGCCTGACATATACCACTCCCTACCTAGGTACATGCCAGACATATTCCACTCCCTCCCTAGGTACCTGTCAAACATGTTCCACTCTCTCCCTAGATACCCGTCAAACATGCTCCACTCCCTCCCTAGATACATGTCCAACATCTTCCACTCCCTCCCTAGATACCCGTCAAACATGCTCCACTCCCTCCCTAGATACATGTCCAACATGTTCCACTCCCTCCCTAGATACCTGTCAAACATTTTCCACTCCCTCCCTAGGTACCTGTCAAACATGTTCCACTCCCTCCCTAGATACCTGTCAAACATGTTCCACTCCCTCCCTAGATACATGTCAAACATGTTCCACTCTCTCCCTAGATACCTGTCCAACATGTTCCACTCCCTCCCTAGATACCTGTCAAACATCTTCCACTCCCTTCCTAGATAACTGTCAAACATGTTCCACTCCTCCCTCCCTAGATAACTGTCAAACATGTTCCACTCCCTCCCTAGGTACCTGTCAAACATGTTCCACTCCCTCCCTAGATACCTGTCAGACATGTTCCACTCCCTCCCTCCCTAGATACCTGTCAAACATGTTCCACTCCCTTCCTAGATAACTGTCAAACATGTTCCACTCCTCCCTCCCTAGATACCTGTCAAACATGTTCCACTCCCTTCCTAGATAACTGTCAAACATGTTCCACTCCTCCCTCCCTAGATAACTGTCAAACATGTTCCACTCCTCCCTCCCTAGATACCTGTCAAACATGTTCCACTCCCTTCCTAGATAACTGTCAAACATGTTCCACTCCTCCCTCCCTAGATAACTGTCAAACATGTTCCACTCCCTCCCTAGGTACCTGTCAAACATGTTCCACTCCCTCCCTAGATACCTGTCAGACATGTTCCACTCCCTCCCTCCCTAGATAACTGTCAAACATGTTCCACTCCCTCCCTAGGTACCTGTCAAACATGTTCCACTCCCTCCCTAGATACCTGTCAGACATGTTCCACTCCCTCCCTCCCTAGATACCTGTCAAACATGTTCCACTCCTTGCTAGATACCTGCCAAACATTAAAAGATTAACAAGAAAAGATAAAATATTTGGTATGGAAGAAATGCTCTGATTTATTCTTTGTATATCTGCAAACTGCATCTGGTTATAATGCAGGTGTGCATTAATTAATTGGATTTTCTGTTAAATTTATGTTTCAATAATTGATTTCTGTCTGCGGCTGCATACTGTCTATGCACATTGTTTAATTTCCTGAACTTTATCAGTGCTTAACATTCTACCTTGTGATTAAACTTCCAGCAAAACTGTGTTTTACCTGCCTTGGGTATAATACTGATTGTTGGTAAGATGTTAAGTCTTGTATAAATACCACTTAGAAATATGCTTTTTTAATGAATTGAATCATTCTGACACAAGATTTTCTTTATATTCTATGGACGGTATTTAGGTATTTTTATGCTGTTACAAAATTAAATACTTCTAAGATATAGACATGTCTTTATGCTAACTGCCCTGTCACATGTTATGTTGTTCATGATTTCATAATGTATGTGGAATATTAAGAAGCTGTTATGATATGTTTTGGCAAATTAGTTTTTTAGTGATAAGCATTCTTTACTCTAAAACTTCCCATGTAAACGACTGAATTCAAATACTTCTCAACCATTTAAGATATTCTAGGGACATAGATATATTCACTCTATGTAATGATATATTCACTCTATGTAATTTATTCTATGACCGTCATTGGGAGTTGATAGAAGCAATTTTCACTGTTTTCAGAAAATCTGTTTTCAATAATTAATTACGTTGCTAAGTAACAGTGTGGTGCATTGTGCTATTTTCATTGACATATTTGATTGATAATTCAACAACATATTTTTCAGTCATTTACAGTGCAAGATCCGAATGTATGTAGTACAATGGACCTTGGTACCCAGTTTTTCCTACGTGAAGATGATGTTCAAAACCAACGAAACAGGTACCAGTAGGCATTTTAATATTGATATAGAGGATTTTGCATGAGTAGTAATTTTTTATTGAATTTATTGAACAAGTCTTCTAAAAGCGTTAAAAGCAAGGCTTTGCTGAGTTTTTGTCGGTTTTAGATGAAAAGTTTGAATAAGTTTGATAAATAATATTTTCTTTGTCCAAATGTAAATATCAGCGCCCTGTTTTAAACTCTCAAAACAATCTATAAAACAGGAAATTCGTCAAGTTTTGCTTAATTTATCTTGCATCCAAACAATGAAAATGGTTATGTGAAGTCCTGTAAATACCCCTAATTTGGCAATCTTCAACATTGAGAAGACATTGGGAAAATTGTTGTTTTGGTCTGGCTACTGTTTGTCTTTTTGCCATACTGCTAAACATGTAAATATTTTTACCTTCTGGATTCAAAGAGCTTGGAATAAAAGTTGACCATAATGAGAGTACAAGCTGAATGAAATGTTTGATCATTTTGTTTCACGGTCAAAGTCATATAGTTGGGTCAAAGGTCAATTAGGTACAGTTTCGTGTATTTTATGTAAAGAAGGTCTGAACACAACTGCATTTTACTGATGAGCTTGAAGTTGGAATACTGTCTTATAACAATATGATTATGTCTACAGTAAAAACCCAATAAAATAAGACCACACTTGGGACCATTGAAAATTTGTCTTCTTATTGAGGTGGTCTTAGTATTGAGGTTGAATAAAGAGCAAAACAGTGAAAATGGATTTATGTTTACTGACAGTTCTAAGGCTGTAATTCGCTGTATGGTTATAATTTCTGTTTATGTTTTGAATGTGTTTTATATTTCCCTTTCCCCTGTGCAATTCTGTCACTTTATATGGTGTTCAGGTAATTTCTTGCCAAGTTTCGACCTATTGCTGCCAGCTGTCTTGACTTGTCCGTTCTGTGATCTTTTCCATCCATTAATCCCCCCCCCTCCTTCACTGTCCGCTTTGATTCACCTAGTTATTCCTTATGGTCTGCCAGGCCATTCCTTATGCCTCTGTTCCTTAACATATGTACCCTTTAACCTCCTTAAGTGCCTTGTTTTTTGTGGATTGTTGTTTTCCCCGGAGGTCTGCGTGTGGAGGCACTGTCTTATGTATGTGGCGTTTCCTGAGGCTACGTATTCTCTCTCTTTGAAAATTGTGTTCTTAATTAAGAGTAGTCTTATTATTGAGGTGGTCTTTAAGTTTTACGGTATATACCACACCTTAAATCCTTAATCTTGCTGTATTCATGTTGTTAACAACTTGCCTACACGAAGCTACATGATTTATCTACTCAATGTTTTACAGAGCCGAAGTCAGTGTTCCTAGACTGTCAGAATTAAACCCATACGTCAGTATACGAACATTAACTTCACCATTGGATGAGAATTGTGATCTTCAATATCTTTCACAGTTTCAGGTAAATACAATTTTTGTACTTTACAATGACATTTTTAGCCATAAACTATGTTTAGTCTTTATATCCAGGGTACGGATATTCCTCTTTTCTGCTAGCTTTCCTGTCCGGACATTTTGTATAATGGTATGGGGGTACCTTCTGATTTATTAATTATGTACTATTTTTTTTAGCTCTTGAGTACTTTCTCATAATCACCAGAGTACCTGCTCACTAGTAATTTGAGTGCCTGCACTCTCTCTCACTGGGTTACTTGCTCATTTTCCTAATTCTTCAGTTTACTTGCTGTTTACATCAAGATTACATTCTCTTACTACAGGATTACATTCTCATTCTCACTAGATCACCCGCTCATTATCTCTAGATCACATGCTCATTATCACTTGATTACCTGCCCTTTATCACTAGAATACATGCTCATTATTTCTAGATCACCTGCTCATTATCACTTGATTACCTGCCCTTTATCACTAGAATACATGCTCATTATTTCTTCATCACCTGCTCATTATCACTTGATTACCTGTCCTTTATCACTAGAATACATGCTCATTAGCCCTCAATTACTTCCAGATTATCACTAGATTGCATGCCCTCTCTTTGTAGATTAACTGCGCTCTCTCTCTCTCTCTTAGATTACATGGTCATTTTCGTAATACTTCAATTTATCTGCTCTTTACAACTAGATTACATGCTCGTTTTACTGGATCTCATTCTCACTAGATTACATGCTTATTATCTCTATATCACATGCTCATTCACTGCATTACCCCAGTTATCACTAGATCACCTGCTCATTATCCCTACATTACCTCAGTTATCACTAGATTACCTGCTCATTATCACTGCATTACCCCAGTTATCACTAGATTACCTGCTCATTATCCCTGCATTACCCCAGTTATCACTAGATTACCTGCTCATTATCCCTGCATTACCCCAGTTATCACTAGATTACCTGCTCATTATCACTGCATTACCCCAGTTATCACTAGATTACCTGCACTGTTTCTGACTATGTCAATTTTCCCCTATGTTACAGAATATAACAGTGGCAATGACTTGGCTTTTATACTTCAAGATCAAACTGATACCCGAAGCTATTAACACATTAAAAGTTATAAAATATTCATTTAGCAATATTGATTTGATTAGTTTTCTGTTGAATTAATTTCAAACCTCCCTTAACAACTCGTTATTTATAAATAAGGTAATAATTTGTTGAAATTTTTATGTTTTGCATACCGTACATATTTCCATATAAACACAACGATGTGTTCAGTCCTGTTTATTGACTTCATATATAAAAACACATACATTGGTTTTACTGTAATAACTTTTTATGGCATGAAATAATGTTAGCTAAATTATTTGAATTTATAGATTTCCCAATAGGTTCCTTGTCTAGACAATATCAGATAATTAATTCTCATAGGAAAACCTTTGTCCAGGAACTTTGCAAATCAAGGTCAGAATTGCATATGAAAGCATTAGAAAGGGGTTGATTTACCTGAGATCCAGACTTAAAATAAATAGAATCAAAACTTTCCCACTTTCATAAATTTATCTGAATATATATGCCGGAGAACAGTAGTGGAATAACTCGTTCAGAAGTCTCTTGTTCACCTGTAACATCAATACATTATGACTTATGATTCAATGTTTGTCGTTACATAAATTTATTAAATGTTTTTTGGCAAATTATTTTGTATGGTTTGAAGATTTTGCAGCATAGGTGCGGATTATCAAAATCTTCATCCGAAATTATGAAACAAGCTTCTCATTGACAGATTTCTATGATTCTTGTAGTATTTGGGCAAGATTGTGTTCTATCTTGTTCAGACAACCTTTCGGATCAGGGGTCAGATTCTCTACACTTCAATCATTGAGCTTCGTTAATAAATTATATGAGCTGTGCCGTGACAAAACCTGTGTTAGTGACTAAAAAATCCATTTTCAGGTTTTTACATTTTCTAACAGATAATATTATATGCTTCAACTTCCATTTAAAAACAAAAAGTATTAAAATTGGACGTCTACTTTTAGCAATTCCAATATTAAGAACAAGATGCAATAGTAAGCTACAAAATGATGATGTCAGAATGTACATAATCTTAAAAAAAATCTTCTGCTCTTCAAATGAAAATAACAAATTACGCAATACTTATAAATATTTCCTCATTGGTTTTATTCTATAAATCACAATTAAGCCTCCAAGATAGTTCAGACGAAGTGGATTAGTTTGTGAGGTCAAAACTGAGAAATACTCGACATAATGACCAATGTCACTTATACAGGTTTTGTCATGGCAGCGGTCAAATGGTTGTAGTACAGCAATTGTTCAGTTCCAGTTACATGTTTTACATGTTTATTTTCAGTGTGTAATTCTCACAGAGTTGCCACTCAGCGTACAGCTGAGAGTGAATACATTTTGTCGCAGTAATGGAATTAAGGTAAGATGACAGCTTGTCTGCTATATTTGTATATTCCATTTTCACCGTTGTATAAATAGCTGCAGTCTCAGGAGTGTCTACACTGTCGAGATATCTCGTTCAATTATTCGTAATGTCTGATTTCATGTACTGAATTGATTTTCTATAACCAATGCTACAGTCCATGTTTTCTACATGAAGAAACACAACTTTATTCATAAAGTTGCATTTGTTTGCTATTTGATTGAAAATGTAAAAGTTAGTAACAGGAAAGGTGACATTTGCAAATCCGAACTTCCCTAGACAGATGTTGACAAAAGCAAAGGGGCACAGGGAGGGGATACATGCGCAGGGAGGGTACACCCCCAGAGAGGGGACACACATAGGGAGGGCACACGTAGGGAGGGGATGCACTCAGGGTACACACACAGGGAGGGGACACACGCAGGGAGGGGACACACACAAGTTGGGCTCACACATAGGGAGAGGACATGCACAGGGATGGCTCACACACAGGGAGGGGACACATGCTTGGAGGGGACACACACAGGGATGGCTCACACACAGGGAGGGGACACATGCTGGGAGGGGACACACACAGGGATGGCTCACACATAGGGAGGGGACATGCACAGGGATGGCTCACACACAGGGATGGTTCACATGCTGGGAGGGGAAACACATAGGGATGGGTCACACATAGAGAGGGGACACACACAGGGATGGCTCACACATAGGGAGGGGACATGCACAGGGATGGCTCATACATAGGGAGGGGACATGCACAGGGATGGCTCACACATAGGGAGGGGACACGCACAGGGATGGCTCACACATAGGGAGGGAACATGCACAGGGATGGCTCACACATAGGGAGGGGACACGCACAGGGATGGCTCACTCATAGGAAGGGGACATGCACAGGGATGGCTCACACACAGGGAGGGGACACATGCTTGGAGGGGACACACACAGGGATGGCTCACACACAGGGAGGGGACACATGCTGGGAGGGGACACACACAGGGATGGCTCACACATAGGGAGGGAACATGCACAGGGATGGCTCACACACAGGGATGGTTCACATGCTGGGAGGGGAAACACATAGGGATGGGTCACACATAGAGAGGGGACACACACAGGGATGGCTCACACATAGGGAGGGGACATGCACAGGGATGGCTCATACATAGGGAGGGGACATGCACAGGGATGGCTCACACATAGGGAGGGGACACGCACAGGGATGGCTCACACATAGGGAGGGAACATGCACAGGGATGGCTCACACATAGGGAGGGGACACGCACAGGGATGGCTCACTCATAGGAAGGGGACATGCACAGGGATGGCTCACACACAGGGATGGCTCACATGCTGGGAGGGGAAACACATAGGGATGGGTCACACATAGGGAGGGGACACACATAGGGAGGGGACATGCACAGGGATGGCTCATACATAGGGAGGGGACATGCACAGGGATGGCTCACACATAGGGATGGGACACGCACAGGGATGGCTCACACATAGGGAGGGGACATGCACAGGGATGGCTCACACATGCTGGGAGGGGACACACACAGGGATGGCTCACTCATAGGGAGGGGACATGCACAGGGATGGCTCACACATAGGGAGGGGACACGCAGGTAGGGGACACACTACGGGTACACCCACAGGGAGGATACACCCCCAGAGAGGGGACACACATAGCGAGGGGACACGCAGGGAGGAGACACACGCAGGGAGGGTACACACATAGGGAGGGGAAACGCAGGGAGGGGGACACACATAGGGAGGGGACACACTCGGAGAACATGCAGAGTGGAAACACACAGGGAGGGGTCACACACGGAGGGGTCACACACAGGGAGGGGTCATACACAGGGAGGGGTCACACACAGGGAGGGGTCACACACAGGGAGGGGTCACACACAGGGAGGGACACACACAAAGAGGGGTCACACACAGGGAGGGGTCACATGCAGGGAGGGGACAGCATCATCAACAAACTCGAAAACATGAAAATGGAACATCACAGGACTGCTTGAAACGGCAACAGGAGAAATAAATCATACAAAAACCTGCAGTCTTGGAAACTGAATTTTATGATACATTTTGTGACGAATTTTATGATACATTTTGTGACGAATTTTATGATAATTTAAAAATGCATTTCAGTTTATTAGCGCTGACGTATTTGGTCTCTTTGGTGGTCTGTTCTGTGATTTTGGTGACAATTTTGAAGTTGCTGACCCAAATGGTGAAGAACCTAAAGAATGTTTCATTTCTAGTATAACCAAGGTAACGTAACTCTGTGAAGATGATATTCTTTACACTGCAGTGTGTTGTTACTTCACTGTACCTTGCTGTAGCTCATCACCTTATCTCCCATTTTTCCACAAATGTATAAACTATTCTAGTGGTGAGAATTTTCATCCGTTATCCTAAAATCATTTTACAGTCGTACCTCGTTCATTCGATATTATCGGGTCTGAAATTTTATTTCGAATAATAAATAGTTTCGATTATCCCATTTCAATTGGACATGTCTATGAATATACATCAGGACCTGATATTTATTTTGGATGATACGAAGTATTCGGATAGAAGGTTGTCAAATAAATGAGATATGGCTGTATTTTGACAAAAATAGTGAAAAACCTTGTCTGATAAGGTCAGGTATATGCAACCATGGTAATTTTGTTCAAAGGTATAGGGGTTGTTCTCTGATCATATTATTTTAATTTTCTGTTTTGGCAATGAGCATGTTCACCTGAGTGCTGAAAGTTTGATGACATCATGTAGAATGGTCCTAAGAAATGCAAAAGTAATACTGAGCCATTGAAGAAATTGATTTGGAAGAGTTGACTGACAAAATGCAAAATCATTTTGTTAAAACTATTGTCTCCTATCTGTTGCACTCATCTTGTTTGCAAGTCTTTTTCCACTGCAATCCTAGCCTCCTTTTGTGTAAAAGCAAGAATTTGATTTGCATTCATTATCATATGCACAATTATTCAAGGTTTTAGAACTGTATAAAGATTGATTCATTCTAGTTTTGAGGAACACACACTTTAATTCTAAAGTAAGCTATCTTTACGAAAATAACATGAATGCCATGCTACAGTATGATAATACTCAATGTTTAACATGGGCCCAAGTTTGTAATGCTGAGTTTATAACTCTGAGTTTCATAGATCGGTCTCTGAATGCAGCCATGTCATTGGTCAATTTTAGGTCCGTGCTCAAAACCGTACAATCAGAGGCTTTAGTTTTAAGACTGATCTCTCCGAGCTCAGTTTACATGTTACTTTTTCTCTCATCCATTTGGGATTTCGTTTTGACATGGGTAAACAAACTCGGCCTTCAAATTAGGTTTCAGTTTTTCCTCGATACATTGACACAATATATTTATTGATTTCAGGACAATCCTGGTGTGGTGACTTGTTTAGATTACAGAATGCACGGGTTCGAGTCTGATGATATTGTTACATTTAAAGAAGTTGTTGGTATGACCAAGTTGAATGGTTATCAATGCAAAATTAGGGGTAAGTGATATCTTAATCTTCAAGTTTAGACAAAAGTTTTCTTAAATACTGTATAAGTGTATAATTTCTCGATTCCACATGTTCTTGAATTAGCAATTGCAGACATGGTGTGGGCATAAATGTATGCACATTGCTTAAATGAGTATCATTATTGTTTAATAGTAAGTATGTTAAACCTCACTAAATGACCACCTCAAAATTAAGAAAGCAATTTGCAAGTCCATTTTCACTGTCTTGCTCTTTATTCAACCTCAATATTAAGACCAGTTTTCAAGTGTCCCAAGCGTGGGCTTATTATTGAGGTTTTACTGTATATAAAAATGGACTTCTGTGAACCAGTAAAATTATGTTGGCTGATACATTTGTGACATTCTTGAATTGGAGAAATTCGCAAATATATCAAAGTCGCGAATTTTACCACTTACAGTTGAATGTTGAAAGCCTCTCAAGACCAGATTCAAATACAGTAGTAGAAGACAAACCACGTAGTACATTGCATTGATTTATATCTGTTCCCATTCATTGGTTTCAGTTCTGTCTCCATACACGTTCAGTATCTGTGATACATCTGGTGAAGAATTCAGCCCGCATGAAAATGGTGGAATTGTAACTCAAGTAAAATGTGGCAAGATGGTTAAGTTTGTAAGTCATACCAGTATGCTATTATTCTTGCTGTCTTTTTTTTCTTGTGAGAAATATGTAGGTTCAGTAAATATAATGTATAATTTTCTTATTTATTATACGATAATGTCTTTCTGTTGTTTGATTTATCCCCTGGTGTGTTTATTGTTGATTATGTCTGCCAAAAGGAGAATTTTAAAGTTTGTGGATGAAAATAATTCTGTCTGCTTACAAAGGCTACTGGTATACTGCTCAAGTTCCGTGAAATAGCTTCTTAAAAGCATGTACATATATTTCCAAACAAATTTGTTTCATAGGATTTTTTATTTTCTGATTATAATTTACAATTATGTGTGTATGCTGTCTCTAGAACAGCTGTTAAAATAGTGACGAATTTGCGACATGTCATCATAAGATACTGCGGGTCAATATACACATTTCTTATCCTTTTACATCATTAGTTCTTGTTCATTTCCAGGAATGTTTGGAACAACAAATCAGAAAACCTTCTCTGCTTATAACAGACTTCAGTAAATTTGATGTAAATATTTTCTTTCCCTGTCTTTCAAATATTTAATTACTATTAATACAAGTTTGAGGGGAGAGATAGTGAAGTGTTGACAGCCCAACCTGGAGGTTTGTGATTCGAACCATGCAAGGTCATGACCACACCTGGTCCATCTAGGAAGTTAACTAGTGCATGATTCGCATGTGTAAAATGCATTTAGCTCATTCAAGTTTGAGAAAAATGTGTTTATATCATGAATGAGGGTGCAGACATGGAATTACAAATGACATGACATCACTTTTGCATGACAGCTAAGACATGACATCACTATTGCCTGACATACATGACTTGACATCACTATTGCCTGACAGCTATGATGTGACATCACTATTGTGTTAACTTATCTTCCACTTACACTAAAGGTCACTTTTACAAACAAATGGTTTAATTGAAATAGAAATTTATACAGTATTATATATGTGTTCATAAACTTTGAGTTTGTTACGCTTAGTTCTCAGAATTTGTTTCCGATAAATTCTGTCATGTATGACCATACACGTAATATCCAATATATAACAGTTATATATACCGACACTTGATTATGTTATATAATGACTAACTTTCAAAAATACATTCACCAATTAAGCTACTTCCCTGTTGTTCTCATTTGAACAGTAATGTACATATGGTTCAGGTGCTTCATGAAACTTCAATAATTGAAATTCTACACGACTTGGCTGTATATGGAAACCAACAAGTTAGTTCTGTGTCGTTGAGCAAAGACTAAATATGATGCTTATTGCTTTTCATTGCACTCTTGATGTTGAAATTTCATAGACAATTAAACATCCTAGATAAGCTTTTTGTTTTTAAAGACATCGTACAACATTTCAAAGAGGGATTGAATATTGTGTCTGCTGGCACATGTCAATATTTTTGTCTGAGATGCGTTTTTAGAGGTAGGAAAAATAGAGTTCTACATAGCGCTACGTAGGGAAAAGTAGCAGTGCCGTTTCTTAAATGTAGGAAAATTAGTACCTATCTTTAGAAAGATAGCGTGATCTGACAGTGCTAGCTTCGCTAAACAAAATGGTGTCCATGCGGAACAATGTTGTCTGCTCTGGTGGACGCACTGTTGTAGCTAGCAAAGCATTCAAGCATTTTTTAGACAGCTACTTTTTCTACATAGGGTTACTTTTCTCACTTACTTCCCCTACCTCTAAAAACGCACCTCTTTATGAAGATAAAGAACATAACTCCGATAAACCTTTTTAATTGAGCTGTTCCACAACAATACCTATTTTATTGGAAAAAAAACATTTTCAGGTTTTACATTTCCTGACAGATATAGTTTTCTCATTTCATTTGATACAAAAAATATTAAAATCAGACGTCTACTGTTTTTGTTATAGCAATTCTAATTTTAGCAACAACATGCAAAAGTAAGCTACACATTTTCCTTGTCAGGAACTCTTTACTCAAATGTACATAAGTTCCATAACAATTATATACAATTTCATGTACCTTTAGTACAGAAATCAAAATTAAGCAACCAAAGACACTTCTTAGCAAGCGCTCAGCTTATGAAACTGTACCGTAATATAACTTTAATTTTAAGCAAAGTTGAATACATACAATCTACTGCAGTCAATGCTTGTCTTAAGTTGTTATGAAATTTGGAATTACTTTGAATGTTTTATGTTTTAAATAATGAATTTATTTCCAGGTACCATTAAGTGTTCATGCAGGATCTATAGCTGTACAGAAATACAGAGAAGCCAATGGACGTTTACCAAATATATGGTGAATTTTAAGCATTCATACCTTATAAAAAGTATTTCAAACATTATACAAAAAGTGTTCATTTATTATAGTGTCACTTCTATTTAAGTGTCAGCCATTTCTGACTAATGAGGCACCTACTTTCTGAGCACATTTACTTCCCAATTCCTATCCATTAATGCCAGGCACCAGGCAGGCAGACACATGGTAACCATTATTGAACTAACTGCTGGCTCACCAACCGGCCATATAAGAATGCACCCCTACTATGGATTCAAACCTTTGATCTAGCAATTCCAGATGCCTTAACCACTTGGCCACGGGAAATGTGGAGATATATACATGTATATACACTGCCCTTCAAAAGTTCCTTTACACTTGGACAATTTCCCATTGCAATTAATGTAGTTTCATATTTGTTTCACATGCAATAAATAGAAAAAGCTTTTTAACACAGGAATTATTTTCTGTAGAAGTATTTATAAATTTGTACTGAAACAAATTATCTTATTTTCTGTGCACACACACATTTGTTTTGGATGCAGGTCGATTGATGCTGCTGCCAAGATGTGCAAATTGTTAATTCTAAACTTTCCATCACAAAAATGGGACGAATAATTTTACTTCATGGTCATACATGTTTTATTTGAAATTCTGTAAGAAAAAGTAATGAAATTCAAAATATTCAAGTGTGAAGAAACTTTTGGATGGCAGAGTATATATGCTTCTAAACTTCCCTTGGTAATAAGGAGATCTATACATTTACGCGTTGTTTGTCTGAATAATAATGTCCTAATGTGGGAAAATTGGCAGGAAATGTTTTCCAAGTGTAAAAGCTATTATTTTCTAGTCATGTAATGTGTACTGTTACATTACATAACGACATCATTATGTGTTGCAAGAATTTGCTGGTATTGATTACTTGTACACATTAAGATGAATTTACAAATGTATTAATGTAAATGTTTTGGATAATATGAAGACTTAGTTAGTTTTATTTCTATTTTGATGACCCACAAGTTGTGTTGGTGTTCTTGGCTTGATTTACATTGAATGATTCCTTATATTTCAGGTGTAACGAGGATGCTGAAAAAATCGGTTCTTTAGTGAATGACTTGAAGTCCCAGGGACTGTTTGAGGAGGTTTTTATATGTTTTATTTATTTTACAAATTTTAATTTCAAAAACGTTTTAAATTCATGAAGATGCTTTTTTTGTTAGAGATTAAGTAGCTGACATCTTTTGAAACTTTGAATATAAAGTATAAACCTGCTTGATGTTATGGAGGTATCAATGCACATACTACAGAAATACATTGGAATGTTTTATTAGATGTGTGATTCATTTTTAAAAAAATGGTTATATACTATGTAGATGTAATTTTATCAAATTGTAAATAAACGTGTTTTACTACTTAGAACGGACAAAGGGAGAGAACTCTAAAAGGGACAAAGGGAGAGAACTCATGAAAATCTCCTGTGATCCTGCATGTGACATTCCATGTGCTGAGAAAAGCATACCACAACGACCATGTGTTCCTGGTTTTCATGTCCTGGTTATTTTTTATTGTTCATATTTCAGTGTGGAGATATCTCGGATGATGTTGTCACGTTGTTGTCGTATACATGTCGGGGTAACTTCTTGCCATTGTGTGCAGCTTTAGGTGGTATTGCTGCTCAGGAAGGTATCAAAGCTATCACTGGGAAATTTTCACCTCTAAACCAATGGGTAAGCATTCTGAATTGGCAATAAGGTCATCCTGCGTTTGGCAAGGTTGAACTGCTAATTTTACAATCCCTGAACAATGTGCACATACTGGTTGGTTATCTAGGTAGGCAAGAATGGGTGATTAATGTTGTAATAATTTGTTTCACAATAAAATGAGTTTGGTTAAACTTGTTGTCATAGTTATTGGATTTTTTGTATCAGTTAAAAATTTCTCATTCAACTTTTGATAATTTTTTTGCAAAATGGTAGAATCATAGATTGAAATTTATTGAAAAGCACTTAGATTCAATTGTTAACACTTTGACAAGTAATGTACATGTATATTGACTGAATAGATATATAGTGTGTGAGGTGATGTAGAATTGCTAAGACAAACCCCAGCAGGTATTACTCGTGCATATATTATGTGTTTCATTCTATTTGTAGCTATACCTGGATGCTATAGAAGTGTTAAAACAAGAAGACTCGAAACAGAGTAATTTATTCCAGGCCAAGTAAGTTTACAATGACCAGTATAACTATGTAGTACTACTCAGACACATTAACCTGATCCTCGTCACCTCTATCAGTATAACTATGTAGTACTACTCAGACACATTAACCTGATCCTCGTGACCGCTATTAGCATAATTTCTCAGTAGACTGATTATCTAAATTTGTCTTCTTCTCCACTCCGATTAACTTCAGCTCTAGTCATATTGATGTACATGTTTGGTCATCCAATAATATATAATGAAAGAAATCCACAAATCCAATAATTTCTATTACTGCAACAAATATACCAATGATGCACGATTCTCGCACGGAAAATGCGTACTCTATGTATAATATATTCATGCATCAGGATCAGGTTAACATGTTCGGACTGTATATGTATTCATTTTTTTGTTTGTTGATATCAGGGGTTGTTTGTTGATGTAGCTCTGAGAGGTCCTGTGTGATATGTTTCGCTTGAATTAAGTGTACATGTATGTCTCAAGTTTACAACAGTGTGTGTGTTTGGCTATTTGTTAGATATATGTTAGGACATACGTGTCCTAAGGACATTTAGTTACACAATTGACTTGTAATTATTGGTGTGCACATTGCAACTCGATAACCATTGTACTATTTCTCCTCTAGAAATGATCGTTACGACCAGTTGCGGATTTGTGTCGGTGAGAATTGTTTACAAAAGCTTCAAGAACTGAAATTATTTATGGTAAATATTTTTTATTCAGGGCGATATTAAATGGTTATATGAGGATGAATAGAGTGTGTCAAAGATTGTATAAAACAGCTTTGGCTCTATGCTAATATATATGTTATATGTTTCATATAAATAACTGTAATGTCAGTTTTTAATTCATCTGCGTTTTCCTCTGTGAATCCCCAGTAATTATATGCAATTATTTATACTGAATGAATGCATCATTTCTCAGATAAACAATTTATTATGGGATTTTGATAGCATTAGTCCAGTATGATCAAACTCTGTTTAAGATACGATAGAATGTTTGTGGATCGTGCCCACTATTTTAAAGCAGTTTCAGGCCTGTAATAGATGCATGTCATAGCATTACGCAAGTTTGTTGAAATGTATTGATGTATACCAAATGTTTACTCTTTCTTTTGTACCATGAATGATATGAGTCATCATGTAGTGGCCTTTTGTGTACATTTTAACGGTAAATCCTCAATAATAAGACCACCTTTGGAATTGTTGAAAACTCATCTTTTTATTGAGGTATTAATATAGAGGTTGAATAAAGAACAAACAGTGAAACTTGGACTTGAAAAGGGTGTTCTTTATTTTGAGGTGGTCATTTGGTGAGGTTTTACTGTACTTTCAGGTTGGCTGTGGAGCTATTGGCTGTGAGATGTTGAAGAATTATGCTATGATGGGCATTGGTAGTGTAGGACAAGGGCAGATAACTATTACAGATAATGATCTTATCGAAAAATCTAACCTTAACAGACAATTCTTATTTAGACCACAACATATAAGGGTAATATACTTAGTTATTTATTGTAATTAATGCATTTTCTTAAGTCAATATGAATAATATTCTATTCTCATCCATACTCAAGCAGTTGATTTACAAAAATGTCTTTGTGTTAACTGAAATATTGAATTTAAATTATTGTTTTAGTTGCAAGCTCTCTACCTAGGTCGTGTTTTCCATATTTGTTGTATTTCATTCTAATGTTTTTTCATGTTCTTAATGTTGCTATCTGTCAACTGCATTAAATATAAATACAAAATGTATTTTAACTTAGATCCCATTTGAAATAAGCTTTCATGCTATTATGGGCTATCCTAGACAATATAGTATAAACACGTAAAATCAATCATTTTTGTAGTTTCAAGTTTCTATATTAAATGATACAGGAAAATTATGTGATATTTAATTGACTGTGATATGGATTTTTATTATTGTGTAACTGTTTTATAAAAGTTGTTGTATGTGTCAATATTTATATAGGTAAGTATAAAATAAAACACCATGTACATAGACTTCAAAGTCAACTGTGAGGGGCGTGTCTTATCGGTGTGTGTTAAATGCGTGTGATTTTGGCTTCATATGAAATATTTCTGTCATTTTTTTGCAGCAACCAAAAAGTACAACTGCCGCACATGCTGTCAAACAAATAAATTCTTGTGAGTAAAATAATTTCATCTTTTGAGTTAATAATCTTAAAATGTTATAACTTCATTAATATTTTATTTTTTAATGGCAATAAACATTTCCAGGATTCATGTTGGTGTTAGGGAAAAGCACAAGACCCTGATATGAAGGTTGTTGAATCAAATGTATATACATAATCAGTGAAAATTTCAACAAAATACATACAAGATGAACTGCAATAAATGGATATTAATATGGATAGGTGTATGGTATATGGAGGAACCACAGTATAGGTACTAGGTAACAGAAAACAGGATAAGTATTCAATGAGGATGAATTATATAGATAAATTACACAGTTTTATTTAATAATTCATTTCTGTTAATCATAGATTCTTTAGTGAACAAGTTCTATTTCTTCAAACATAAGCATTAAGTGAATCATGAAAGTCGCAATTGTTAGTAAATGATTGTTATAATGTTTTATATTTCAGCATTAAACATCAAAGCCCAGCAACATAAAGTGTGTGTTGATACAGAGAAGTCTGTGTATCCTGACAGTTTCTTTGAAGAACAAGATCTTATTGTGAATGCCTTAGACAATGTGGAAGCACGTCGTTATGTAGATATGTATGTACATGACAGCAATTCTGTTAACTTTACTGATAAGTCGTACATTTGTTGTCCTATAATCCATTGTGAAGTAAAACATCAGGAATGATGTCTGTCCAAACCCCCCCGCCAATTGTCCAATAGATAGTTCCCGCATTAACAATATTTACCTCCCATGTTCTGAATAGTTGGCCATATTGATATGCAAATTTCCTTAAAGTTTATATGGAATATAATGTAACTGATGATAAAATAAAGTCAGATGTATATGAATAACTTTTTCATTATGCTCATCTGGGCAAATGGCTCAGAAAGTTGACGAAAAAGTGGTTGTCACATGCAAATTCCTTTGGTATTGTCTTTAAGTGAGGTTGTACTGTACCTGCAAATTCAAGGTGACCAACAATTGTGTAAGATTACATACAATTAAATGTAGTAACACTGTTCTCTCCTGTGTGACTGTTTTAATGTGTTACATATTGTAGGCGTTGTGTTACTGCACAAAGAAGTTTGTTAGAGTCGGGTACCATGGGAACCAAAGGTCATACTCAGGTCATTGTTGCACATCTAACAGAATCATATGGAAGTCAGGTAATGTATATATATATATGTATATATCATTTAACGATTTACAGCCTTGGAACTGTCAATAAAAATAATGGAGGTTTAAATACATAAATACGTATAACAAGACTGCTGGACACAGATTTAAAGATTCTAAGTGATTTTAATATTGTTGACTGATATGTTTCTGTTGTTTTCCAGCGTGATCCTCCAGACGAGGAAGTACCATACTGCACATTGAAATCATTTCCTGCCAATATAGAACATTGTATGCATTGGGCGAGAGACAAGGTATGTGCCCTGATAATGCTCCCAACTATCTGTTGTGTTTATCTCTAAATTACTTGCAAAAAATGTGAATGTGTATATGCTAGATATAGTCAATGTCTGAAGATTTTCTGTTGTGTTTAGTACAGAAAAGTCCAATTTTAGCATAGCAAACAGTCTTCCACATATTGTGTTTTTGTACCGATCAAATCAACTCTACCATTGATATTATGTTGATTACTTTGTTTATTTAGTTAGTTTTCACTTGAACCTGTGCAACAAAATCTCAACCTTGTGATATTCTTGATTGGTTTTTACTTGAATATGTTCAATTTAACGCCAAGCATAAATACCACAGGGTCCTTGACTTAATGTGTCTTTGGCATCATCTATGTGTCAAGCTTATCTGTCTTCTTGCTCCCACACTCTCATGTAGAAGTTCATGTTTAATTCTTCTGTTTTCTGTTAACGCCATTAAAAATGCAACTATATCCCTTTAGCCTTCATTTTGTTCCAAGTGTAAAAAAGCGCTTTATTGTGATAAATGAGTAACTCATTCTTCAAAAAGAATTTAAGCTATGGCCTAAGTATTCATATTTAATAATTTATCAAGTTTAGGAAATTATGTTTAAGAATTAAAATGTAATTATTTCTTTATAATGTCACAGTGCCGACGCAGACAATGTTTAGTTGCGTTTTTAATGGCTTGGAGTATGCATCTAGTTAAATAATGGTTACCATGTGCGTGCCTGCCTGGTACATGGCATGAATGGATAGGAATTGAGAAGTGAATGTCAGAAATGGCTGGCTGTTTAAGTAGGGACAGTACTACAATAGATAAACACTTTATATTCATTGTTTTTGTCCTGAATTTGGAAATTAATTTTTATGTACATAAATTAATATCTCCATGTTGTAATTTCTTTTCAGTTTGAAAGTTCTTTCACTCAGAAACCAAATGCTTTCAACAAATTCTGGAGTACTAATACAGATACTGCTGCAGTGATTGAGGTGTGTACGTCATTGTTTACTGTAGTTGAAGTATGAGCAAGTTATAATCAAATCCTTAGCTCTGTCTCCTGCAAATCATGATTATGGTTGAAGTAAGATACAGTAAAAATCATCAATGTTTTGGTACATTGAATGTCATGACCTGAGGTTGTTAATCTCAGTTTAAAACTCATGCCTCTGATTGGCTATTTGGAATTTTACAATTGACCAATGACAAGTTTCGAGACTCAGTTTATAGGTTTAGGTCTAAATTCTGCTAGTTTGATTATTGTACGAGTGCAGTATCACATGGCTTTCTGTTCTAACTTGGTTCCGGGGCGTTCATATTACAATTATTACAGCAGTCATGTTTTTAATGTAAAATTGTAAAAAATTCAAAGAAATTGTATGGTTTTTACTTTTATCTTATTTTCAGCGTTTATCTCGAAGTGAATCAATAGAAGGTGCAATACAGGCAGGTAAACTGCTGAAGTTTCGTCCTCCGAGCTGGACTCAGTGTGTCTGTATTGGTAGATTGAAGTTTGAGAAATATTTCAATCATAAGGTAGGTGAACATATCTCTATTGTATTCTATATGGGTATGTGATGGACCTTATTTTTTACCTATAAACATTCTTTACATCAATAGTGAAAGGAAGTTTACAACTTATATTAATCACTCTCAATGACAGCTGCCTTGCATATTTACCAATTACATGTACAGGGCTTTTTTTATCCTTATAAAGTTGGGTCGGAAAAGGGACCCATTCCAAATACGAACATTGTATGTTTTTTTCCCAATCCAAACCTGAAAATTTCCCAAAATTGGCATGCCCAGCTTAAAAGGGAAATTCAGCATTGATTATTGATAGGTTTTAGGTTAGACCTTTGAAAAAGTTATATCAAATTATCATGGAGAATACTTAAATAAAATTCAATATTTTGTTCATTTGTGTTACCTAAAGTTTTTCCCAATTTAGACAGTTGTGACACTAATTTTCCATATCTCACTTGATGCGGACCCATTCCCAAAATGGTGAAAGAAAGCTATGCAATTTATCATGCCTGATATTTTAGTATTATGAAGTCTGTAGTTCAACCAATCATATGGAGGCAATAAAACTGACGACCTTCAGAGCAGGAGTCAGAAACTTCACACCTCAACCACTAATCTTCCCTCCAACAGTCGTCTTTGATATATGGAGAGCTTACTGATAAATTCAAATGTTTATGATATTATTTGTTTTCTTAACATTATTTTATAATAAAAGTAATAAACTGCTATCATTTATTGAAGAGATTTAATCATTAATTATTTGAATTACTTTCTTTATGAAGATGTATGTGGATAAGAACTGTATGATGTCATTTTCAGGCTAAACATTTATTACATGCGTTTCCACTGGATACAAGAACTTCGGATGGAAGTGAGTTTTTTTCTTCTTTTTTTATTTTTTCCACATTTATAACATTGCAAAACATTTTACTTAACAGGTATTATAAAATGATGGTGATTTGTACAAACATATCAGTAATTTAAATGAGGGTGGCCATGACAAAACCTGTATTAGTGACTTTTAAGAAAAGTAAGAATGCAATGTTTTAGAGTATGTCTGTATGAAGACATTACCATGCCATTTTCTCAAAATTATTACTTGGCATAGTTTGATAAAAAAATGAGACTGTCTACATTAAATGTGGTATTAAATTACGATGTAAGCAAATGGTTAAGACCATTTGGCATCAATTTCTAGCTGGAGTTGAATTACTGCGGCTTGGTTCACATCTCAAAGTTAAAAACATTTCATCGGTTTCTAATAAAAACTGAGATTGGACCATAATGATTTCAACAACATCAAGCACATGTGTTGGTCATTGTTTTTCAATTACAGTGGTAGTAATATCAAAAAATGTCCTTTTAGACAAATTTTATTTGTGTTTGAATGTTGAAAGATTTCATGTTTGATGAAATAAATCCTTACTTTTGTATAATGTATGCATTAACAGATTTCTGTAATATTTCAGGTTTATTTTGGCAATCACCAAAACGTCCCCCAAAACCTCAGGAGTTTGACCCTAAAAATGCAATGTAAGTCCAACTAGCATCAAAATTGTTATCTGGAACTGTTCTCTTTGTCTGCCTTATATTGTAAACATTTTTCTTCTTGATTTTCTTGTACATTTACTTTTTCTGCACACAGATCTACTGCCAATGTCTAATATGTTCCTAAATTCTGTGTGCATCAGTCATCTTATACAATAACAGAATTGAACCAGTAGATTCACAAGTTGTAGCAATTAGCCTAATGTCGATTTTCCTCCACATGTGGAGAAGTTGCCAGCTCCTTGTGGAAGGGTAAGTTAGTACTGGTAAGAATTCAGTCCAGGAAAAACTGGTTAGGTGAACTGGCCGCCGTATATAACTGAAATATCATTGAGAAACGGCATTAAACCCGATGAAACAAACATCATTCAGGAGTAGAAGTGATAAAATCAATAATATTTTTGTATTGTAATGTACATTTACCATGATTTACCCAACATGACATTACATGTACTACATAAAACGAATATTTGACAGTTTTTTTAATCAAATGAAGAATGAACATTTATTTCAGACATATACAGTTTGTGATAGCCACTGCTCATCTGTATGCTGATAACAACAAGATCCCGATACCAGACCCGGTAAACGAAGATGAAGTCAGGCAAATACTTACAACTGTTAAAGTTCCAGCTTTTGTTCCAAATAACAAGGTAAGTGACCAAGACTGCTCCAGATCCTTGATCCCAAAATGTTAAAAATAATTCCGCTTTGAATCATAAGTAGGGCTGCTAGGGTTTACTGAACTTCAGTTAGTTTCGGTCGTTTTGACTCTGAGCCTTTTTTTTGTATTGTTTTGCGATTATTTTGTTCAGTACGTTAATGTATGGTCTTTAGTATACGCCACTGTGTTTTTTACCAGATCAATGGAGAGCTTCTCTGTTGTTTCTCCTGCACGCTCTTCCATTAGCTTTAGATTCTCATAGTCGATTGGTTTAATGTCGAGTACAACAAGGAAACTATTCACTCTCACTGGCCAACCCAAATTGTCAATCATCGCTGTAATAACAAAGAAGCATACTTTAGTTTGGAAAAAATGTTTTCCTCAAAAGATTGCATCAGAGAAGCAGAAAACATGTGCCAGGGCAATCCCTGAAGTACTTGTTAACTAAGTGGAATTGATGTTTATATACATATGTTTATTGTATACAGAAAATTGAGGTAGAAGAAGGTGAATCCAGTAACAAAGAGGAAGTTATCAGTACAGATGAAGTTGTGAAAGCAGGGACCAATATACAGGCTGTTCTATCTGCCACAGATCCTTCTCAAGGTGACGAGTATGATACAGCATTTTTCTGTTGTTGACATTAATGAGTCCTGCATTTATTGATACATTACCATTTTTACTGCATTTACCATTACATCAATTTTGCTCGCTTAAATCATTTTTTTGTCAAATATGATTTAAATCGTGACACCAAACTCCAAACGTTCTTTTCATTGACACAGCACCAAACAATTTATAAACGCTGATTAAATATATATGGACTTAGCTTTGACTTCGTCTGTACCTGCAGTATGACATTGTCTATCATTTATGCATGTGGCGTGAAGATTTATGTCCTAGTTGTGAGCTACATTATTCGTATAATATATATTTATAACACAACATACGGTGTAGAGTGGTAATAACACACATGTATTATTTTTCGATAATTCACTAGGGAAATGACAATGTGTGTGCATGATATCACAACAAAACAAGCATGACATAGATGTGCAACAATGATGTTGACATTTAATTTCATTAAAAATTATTGTCTTGTTAATTAGAATATGATAGCTGAAACAGATTTACAATGATTTGTAATTAAATCTTGGGTTTGAAATATTATAAAGAAAAACAACTTTTTGTTGCATCAGCTTTTGTTCATCAAAGAACAAATTAAACATGCAATACTGTGTTTGCAAATTGGAGGTTAATGTTATGTTTTGATGAAAAATTCAGCTGTTTCTGCTGTTAAGTCATAGATAGAATCTAACATAAGTTATCATTTTTTTATTGAATTTATTAAACTAAAGCCTCATTTTTATCGTTTTTAGAATACTCATTCAATAAATTCAATGAAAAATGACCACTCATGTAAGATCCTTTATTTACATTATAGCATTAGAGAAGATGGTGCCTGCAGAGTTTGAGAAGGATGATGACACTAATGGTCATATAGATTTTATATCTTCCGCTGCGGTATGTATACATTATACACTGTGTATATTGATGTACCTTACAGGATTTCCTCAGTCTGTTGTACCTGATGTTTTGTTTCGAGTTGTACACCATTTTACACAGTTTTTCATTTATGTACGTTAGTTGACCTAACCCGTGTTCCTGACTTACCAGCCAGTACTAACTGGGTTTTGCGGAAGTAACTGACCACTTCCCACACAGATGTTAAGGCAAATGACTCGGGATGTGTCATCTTCAGTCAACGTGTGAACAGATATCGTACGCCTCATGTAGTGTTTGAACATATAACATCCAGCCTGGTAGACCAGTGTTCTACCAACTCAGCTATGTGGGCAGGCTCTTTGTTGTCTGAAGTTGTCTGTATTTTGCAGAATCATTCCTTGTAATGACCAGTTGAGTAAAGATGCAAATTTATTGGTTTATTACTATTTGTGCAGTCAGTTGACGGGTCAAACTATAGTTGGACCTCATTATTCAACAACCTTGTCTGAAGGCTTGGTATCATCCAAAATAAAAATCACATCTCGATGTATCTTTCTATGCACATCAAATTGAAATGGGCTATTTGAAACCATGTATTATTCGAAATGAAATTTTGGACCCAATGAATTCAAATAAATGAGGTCCGACTATGATAATTTATCTTTTATATTTCCAATGCTGGTATATACATTTTTACATAAATGAGTAGATTTGTTGGTTATGTTGTGGATGAAAATCTCAGTGACTACAACCAACAGGTTTATATAAGAGCTAATGTAGTACATATTGTATATTTTGTATTCCAGAATTTACGTGGGGATATGTATAACATAGAGAATGCAGACAGATTGAGAATTAAGAGAATAGCTGGACATATTGTACCTGCTATAGCTACAACCACTGCTGCTGTATCTGGACTGGTCAGTGTATTACTGTATTATTATTTATAGAATTTATTTAGCAATTTCATTTCGGTATTGGGGACAATTTGGAACTATGTAATGTTCAGTGTCAGTCTGACAACAGCTTGTATGCATATAGGGCTTGAGTCCTACTGACATATAATTATGCTGATTGGGATCCACAACTAGTTAAGTCAAAATCAGTTCCAAAACAAGCCTATTTCTACATTTGTTTTACTTTGAGTACTTCAAATTGGACACGATTTTGTAACAACAAAATAAGAAAAGATTATGTATGTTTTTAAGGTGCACTGTAGATAATTGAGTATTTGAAAACAAAGAAATGTCATTTCGGTGGTGATAGGCAGTTAACATTATCCTCTTAAGTCTTATTTGAAGTTAAAGGTTCTAAAGTTACGTATAACCTTCACATCTCAGATGCTTTTACTCAACCCACTTGCGATAAACTCAACATAGTTGCCGCGATGGTGGCTTGGTGTATGTGCGTGCATTTGTGTGTGCATCCATGAGGATTTGTGTTGTCCGAACTGTTACTCTGTCATTTTCAAATTAATTGGCACATATGTCATCATGATGAAACAGTGTGTAGCGCACAAGGCCCATGTCCGTAGCTTAAAGTTCAAGGTCACTCTTACAGGTCAAAGGTAAAAAATGCCTATATGTACTGTATAGCATTATATACCACTATTCTCTTCATCTCTTGACAATGAACAGGTTAGACGTGTTGCCCTTTGGCATCTAGTTCTTCCTATTTCGTTATATGTGACTAAATGGATTGTCTTATGGGTAAAATATTGGTGTGTTTACTTTCAGGTTTCCATAGAATTGGTGAAAGTGGTTGCAGGTTTGTCTATAGATAAATATCGTAATACCTTCCTCAATCTGGCATTACCTGTGTTCCTAATGTCTGAACCTGGACCTGCTGAAAAATTTGTGATTAAGTGAGTGTACACATTGTGTCATACAGAAATCTAATGTTTATTTTTGTAACAAAGTTTAGTTTAATCTAATTTATTATATATTACTTGAAAAAAAGATTATTTCAACTTCTGTTTATCATTAATGATGACTGCTTTCTGGTGCTTTATTTACAGACATTTTATGACTGAAATTCTGACTTGGACGTAAATTTGCAAAAGTTAAATTTACCAGCCTTTTGTTTTCATTTTATCTAAACGAATGAAATTTTTTTCAGAATAGTTGTTGTCACACACTTCACACTTTTGCTAAGTTTGATTAAATATCTGTTCCGTTATAACAAGGTAGGAGTAAAATGAACTTTCAACATTTCTAAGTCTGAGTTTCAGTCGAATAATGTTTGTGAATAAGGCCCCCTGGGTTTTTAAGCAGTACTTGCTCCTAACTAAGATAATTGGGAAGATTTGAACAGAATCTCGCCCATGGTGAGATTTGATCTCATAAACTACTGATGATGAGTACGGCACTCCACACATGGATCACTGTGCCTCCCATATTATTAAAGTATCAACCATGTCTGATTGTAAAAATATCAGCACTACCAACATTTAACTGCTTACATGATAGACATAGAACACTATACATATCACCTGAATTGGTTTATATACAGTTAAACTTCGATAACTCAAACAGGTGACAATTCGAGAACCCCGGATTTGTCAAGGACTTTATTTCTTCTATTTTCATATAAAATATACCGCCGATAACTCAAGCAGAAATAAGTTGAAAATTCGAGCACCCTTGCCGGTCCCCAGTACACAAACTATACACAATAGCTTACTGGTAACTGGAGGACACAATTTCACACATTGTTCAAATGGGAGCTCCAAATAAACAAACAATGAAACTGTGTTAAAATTTTTGTACAACTTGCAAAAACATGGTAGAAAGGACAAGTATTAAGGTGTGAAAAACGATTATCGCAGTTTGCACAAAACATACAGATATCAATTAAAAAGGCCATTTGAGATGATAATGATGAGAAAAATAATGATATTGTTAACCTTTCAACTGGGCTAGTGTGAAGCAAACATCTGGGTTGAAGACGTATATTGATGAACTTTAATCTTGGTTGAACACGTATATTGATGAACTTTATTTCGTCTGTAAAACAACAATAATACTAATAGTATACTACTCTTATTAAGAATTTGACTTTACTTTTAGTAGTAATGTAGTCAATATTATAGCAATATGATACTATGACACAAATATGAAACAATTGGTACAAGTGTGAAAAACAACTCTGGGTCACTCGAAACATCGGGTAACTCAAGGTTTTTCGGATGAACCCCAGCGTCCTCGAGTTATCGAAGTTTAACTGTATAGCAATTGTATATGCCAAATTTATATATACTCAGTACATTTAAAAACGCACATTTTTGTACCTGTGTGTTTGTTTAGTGTGTTTTAAAACTCATTTTGATGTAAAAATACCAGTTGATAGAAAGAAAAGTTAGCGTTCATCATTACATAAAATTAAACAATATCATTTAAGTTCCTATCTTGCATCCCTAGGGAAGTTCATGACATTTGAGAAATCTAACATTTTGCATTTTCAAATGTACTGAGTATTTGTTGTGATGAAATTGCTTTCATTTATAACTTCTCTTGCTGAAAAAATGTGTGGTGAGAATAAGCAGTTTGATGTATACCTTGGAGAGCATTTTCCAGTTGGTTATTTGTTGTAATGTTTTTATCGTGTACAGGGAAGGACTGACATTTACTAACTGGGACAGATGGGATGTCCATGGTAACCCTGAATATACTCTCCAAAACTTACTGGATGAACTCAAGGTAATACTCATACAGATAAAGTTGCTTGAAATATTCTTCCTTACATGTGAATACAATTTTTACATTCGGGTCTTGGGCAGGATATAACATCTAGACCGACTCAAGCAAATATAGCCAGCCGTGAGTGGTAATAACTGTTTTAGCTTACTTCATATTTGATAAGGTATTTGAAATTTTATCTTAAGCTTTCATTTGAATATATTTTGGCTGTGCCATGACAAAACCTGTATTAGTGACGTTGGTTATGACATCGAGCATTTCCCAATCAAAGTTTTGACGTCACATACTACACGCTTTTTCTAAAGATGTTTTAGAGGCTTAATTGTGATTTACGCAATTAAACGAACAAGGAAATATATGTATTGCATAATTTGTTTTCTTCTATTTGAAGAGTAGAAGATTTTTTAAAGAGTTATGTACATTCTGATGCGAGTTCATCATTTTGTACCTTACTTCTGTAGACCGTCCGATTTCAATACTTTTGGTTCTAAATGAAAGCTGAAACATATATCTGGTAGAAAATGTTAAAACCCGGCTTTTGGTCACTAATGCAAGTTTTGTCGTGGCCTAGCTCATTTGTCAGTTATCTTCTAAGCTTTTATGAACGAGTGAGAATACAGGCAAGTTGTATACCAGTTTCAGCATACAAATTATGAAATCTCACATCACTTGTACTTTCTGTGATTGTGTCTGCTGAAGTTTCTTGATGAACAATTGTATATGCTTGTTTACTTATCACACCATGTTTCAGACAAGAGCAGGATTTGAAACCATATTTGTGAGTCATGGAACAAAGATAGTCTATGCAGCATTTATGCCTGCCCATAAAAAAAGATTGACTGATAAGTAAGTATATACGTTATGCTGTTCTTCCTAATTCTCAAATACAGTAAAACGTCAATAATATGACCTTTATTGAGACCTTTGAAAAATGGTCATCTTATTGAGTTGGTCTTTATATCAAGGTTGAATAAAGAGCAAAAAAGTGAAAATGGACTTTATATTGTGTTCTTAATTTTGAGGTGGTCTTATTATTGAGGTGGTCTTTAACTGGGGTTTTACTGTATGTCTGAGGTCAACTTAGAAACAGTCATCTAACATATAAACCTTACTTTGGGTACCAAGTAGGAATGCACCAACCTGTTGAAGTCTTATTTTTAGAAAAATTTAAATTCTCCTGAGGAAGTACTTGAATTTGAAATGAAATGCTTACATTTTGGTAAAATGTCTTAGAAAACTGCTTTTAATGGATACTAATTAGGTTTGCCAGTTGATGTATTTAATCTAAAACAAAACGTGTTGCAAACATTTTGAATTGTCTTCTTTCTTTCTTATTAATGATTTCTTGAGACCTACATTTGAGTTCTATACTTTATTCGTTTCCATGGAGATATCTTGTTTCTTACAGAATGACAAAACTTTTGAAGATGAAATCTGGAAATAAGTATATGGACCTTGTTATATCGTTTGAATCAATGGAAGGGGAAGATATAGATGGACCTCCTATACGATATTTCTTCTAACTGTGATATTTGTTTAGTATATAATTAACTGTTGTAGCAAACAAACTTGCTGGCTTTGTTTTGTGATATTACTTGTGAGTAGTACAAATGTGAATGATTATTATGCATCAAATATACAGATCTATTTATAATTAACACTACTCTATTGAAACTTTGATGTGGCAACATTGAACTAATTCTATTTTTGGAATATTCCGTGTACGTCATCATTGAACTAATTCTATTTTTGGAATATTCCTTGCAAGGCAACATTGAATTATTTCTATTTTTGGAATATTCCTTGCAAGGCAACATCTTCAAATTTTCTCAAACAGTTTTGTGTGAAACAACTCATTCTCACTGACAGACCAAACATTTTGTCTTCCTTAGAGTATTGCTTGAGCTTATTATCAATTTCCGTAGCATGAGGACGATAATTGTGAACCAAATTTTGTCTAGTACTATTTTGCAGATCATTCAAGTCAAGGTTTTGAGGGCACATGCTTTATATGTATTCAGTACCAATAGATTTTGTATAAAATTGTTAATATTGACATTTGTTAGAAAACAATGCAACCAGTTTTGCAGCTTGATATTTTAGTGTATTCATTGATAATCATGTACACATGTATGTTATATATATTGATATAATATTAGAATGTTTTAATATAGTATATACAGTCAGACCTTGTTTATTCGACAACCTTTTATCCGAACACATGGCATCAGTCAAAATAAATATCAGGTCCCGAAGTATCTTCTTAAGCAGGTCAAATTGAAGTAGGCTATTCGAAATCATGTATCATTCAAAATAAAATTTAGAACTCGATGAATTCCAATGTGCAATGTCTGACTGTAGTTGTAGTTACAGTCCACTACAGTAGAATCCTGTTGGCTAGAACTCGGTTGCGTTGAACACCCTTGTTGACTCGAATTGATTATGAAGTCCCAATTGAATTTCCTATATAATCTATATTGTTCTACTACTTTTGGTTTAGAACTGCCCAGTCTCAAACTCTCGAACCAATTATTCGGTCCCTTGATCATAAAATGCACTATTATTCGCACTTTTCGGTCGAACAATACATTTTCTCACCTCATAATTGGATATATATGCTGGCGAATGAGCTCAATTGTGACACGGCGCGTGTTACTCACACTGCATTGATAAATTTGTTTGCAGCTGTTTGAAGATTGATTAGTGCAATAGTTGATAATTAAAGTGTCATATGTATGTATAATTTAATTTCTATGCCAGGTAGCTTGATACTACAGTACCGGACACTGTATAGCTGCTATTGATTCTGTATGGTTATGTTGTGTTTTTGAATAAAATCACGATTTTGTTTTGTATGATTAATTATCATGCATTATGATTATTTATATGAGAGGTATACATTACTATGGACTTAAACACTCTTCTTTGACAAGATATACGTGCCATATTACACATGCATGTTAATTATTACACAACCACGCTTGACTGGAACAACCTTTTACTCAAAAAAAAATTTGTCAGTCCCTACGAGTTCGAGTCAACGGGATTCCACTATAACTGATCGGTTAATTATGTGATATCACATTTGTCTTACAGTGACAGCCTTATCGTAAGCGAAAAAGTTAATTTTGCTAATGAAGTATTCATTTCCCCAGTATGATCTAAAGAAGATATTACATTTGTGTTCATAAATTGTTGAATTTATTAAACTCTTTTTTCATAAATTGTTGAATTTATTAAACTCGTTTTGGGAATTTTATTTCCTTGGTATTTTCCTATATTGTATATGGTTGTAATACGTCTCTCCGATCATGGAGTTGTGAAGTTCCTTACATGTCAGTGCTGAAATTCTCTTTTTTCAATAAAAGAATGAATTGTGTTCTTTCAAACCCAAGGGAATATCGTTGATGTACTATATATTTGAGGAATACCTTGACCTGTATTAGTGACGTTAGTTATGACGTCAAGTATTTTCCAATCAAAGTTTTGACATCACAAATTAAGCACTTTTGTCCGAAGATGTTTTGGAGGCATAATTTGTTTTTTTCCATTTAAAGAACAGAAGCTTTTTAAAGAATTATGTACATTCTGATGCGACATCATTTTGTACCTTACTTTTGCATCTTGTTTTTGCTATTGGAATTGCTATAGAAAAAAAAACAGATTTAATGATTACAGATTTTAATACTTTTGGTATTGAATGAAAGTTGAAAAATATATTTGTAGAAAATTTAAAAACCTGAAAACAGACTTTTAGGTCACTAATACAGATTTTGTCGTGGCATGGCTCATTTGTTTAAAATCACGTGACTATTTTTGCTACTAGTATATTGATTTTTTTTCCTTCATGCCGCAGAATAAAGTTTGTTGTGGTAATGTTTTGATATGATTTACCATTTAAAGGGGTGTTTGGACATACTGTGAATAAAATGGATACTGAGATGTAAGCAACATTTCTTCTTGAAGAGTTTAATAAGCTTTTAATTAGGATTTGAAAGCTCTGATATTTGACAAGTAAAAAGCTATGTACTCCAATATGTGTTTGTTTTCTTTTATTAATAAATGTATGAAATATAGCTATTTCAGTTACTGGAATGCCTGTGCCTGGTTCAGTGCATGCGATAGACATTATAGCTGACTTACAAATGTAGGGCATACTATATTAATGACATATCCTGGAGTAGTTTGCTATTTTCTTTCACGATTCAAAGATTTTTACCAAGTGTATTATGGGTAACTTTTTCAACTTTCACTTTCCATATATATTTCATTTGAAATACAATAAATCAATCCTTATCTTAAAATCAAGCAAGGTTATTATTATTTTTATTTCATATTTTCATTCAGAGAGTGACTCTCATAGTATACCGAGTTGTAAAAAAATCTCTCCACTAGAAAAAATACAGTAAAATTGTATTGACTTTGCTATATATTCATATGAAATATTCATGTTTAAATCTTCATTATCATATAGTTTATTTATTTCAAATACAAGTTCAATAAGCCACATGGCCCGTGAGACAAACAAGATACACAAATAAACATTACAAATGACATAGCAAGTGGAGCATGTTTAGGCAATTCATATAGGTGCATTTCATTATTTGAAGTAAAAAAACATTCACTCTTAAGAACATACTACAAAGAAAGAAAGATGAACTGTCGCGTCATAGACGGAGAAGGTGATATTTACTGTAATGTCCTCATCTCCGCTGTATATACATACACGTTTACCATGCAGTATATCAATATAACAACATAACAGTAAAACAATGTAGCTCTCAATCAGTCAGCCACGGGGGCACATGACCATATAGCTGTCGATTGAGAGTCACATGGTCAAAGAACAGGCAATGTGGATTTTGACAGTAATTAAATGAATGAAATTATATCTAAATCGATAACATCTGTATTATACACTTAATATCTCTTTAGGGTTAAATTGAATAGTCACACATTATACAATTTCAAAAAACTACAACAACAAAATACGACACATACATATTACAGAACAGAACATATAATTATGTGTAATATTACATAACTATGAATGAAAATTTCATCAGTATGTAAATTGTAAAGACAACAGAACATATATATATATATACACACATGTATATTTTAAACTTCTTTACAAATGAATATGACATAATCATTGTAAAGTGGATCTTAATTGAAAAGCTTTAAATAAATATGTACTTAATTTTCTGAGTATAAACACATTAGTGCATTCGAAAAGTTGTTTAAGTTTATACATACTAGGATTGCACCTGTAATATTTAGAAATATATGTTTTACGGAGGTCAGAATATAAATGACACTCTATAACAAAGTGGTATTCGTCTTCAATTTTATTACATGTAATACACTTCCTGTCTTCACGTGGGATACAGTTTGGTCGATGCCATCTACCAGTTTCAATGAAAAGATTATGAGATGAAAGTAGTAACCTTGACATTGCAGCAGTTAAGTTATAAGTGAAATTACATTTTAAATAAAACTGAAAGTCAAAGGAAACAATGGTTTTAAAGAAGGTGCTGCGCGTCGAATTCCCAATTCGTGCATTCCAGTTCTGTACATTTGTATCACACAAACGTTGTTTAAAAAGACTAACAAACGCATTTACGTTACCAACACCCTGAGCTAACCAAACTTCATAAAAACCTAATGATGATAATAAATGTTGAAGCAAAGAAACCCACGACACTTTGTGTGGATACAAGTCCGCATCGGTTCTTAAAACTTCATATATAATTTTGCAATACTTTAAATCGTCACTAGTTATAATTTTTAACCAATACTTTACAATTCGTATATGTCTATTATGGGATAAAGGAAATCTACCGAGTATTCCGTAAACAAAATCATTTTGTGTACAACGTTTTACTTGTAGAATACGTTTGCAATACTGTGTATGAATACGTTCCACACTATTTGCCTTGTGGAAACCCCACACTTCACTTGAGTAATTCAAAATGGGTAAAATCAACTTGTCGAAAAGATCAAGTCTATGTTTCACGCTGACATTAGGAAAATTATATAAATATTTATTGAGTTTAAAAATAGCTTTTTGCGCTTTATCGGCGAGAGTTGTCTCTGTAATATTAAAGGAACCACCAGAAGAAAAGACAACACCTAGATAAGAAAGGGACTTAACTATTTCAAGACGGTCCCCGTTGAATGTAAACTGTAAGTTCTTAGACAAAATGCCACCTTTTCTGAAAACAATAATTTTACTTTTCTGGACATTTATTTTGAGTTTCCACCTACGGCAATAATTATTTAAACTATCTAAACCATTTTGCAAGCCCTCCGCTGAATCAGAAAAGACAACAATGTCATCAGCATAGAGTAAAATAAACAGTTTTGTCATGTACACATCAATACCTTTAAAACCATTTAATTCTAGATGTTCTTCAATGTCATTGATAAACATTGAAAACAAGAAAGGAGACAAAGATTCACCCTGACGAACGCCTAAAAAGCAAGAAAACTCGTCACTTAATTTGTTATTAAACCTAACACGTGATTTAACACTTAAGTACATACTTTTAAGAATTGTCATCATTTTACCGCGAATACCGAGTTTTATTAGTTTAGACCAAAGACTATTGCGCTCAATGTAATCAAAAGCTTTACTGAAATCTATGAAACTACAATATAATTTTTTACCTTGGTTTATCATATGCGTAACTATACCATGTAATACGAAGATATTATCAGTAGTGCTCATTCCACTGCGAAAGCCTGCCTGGGCCTCGATGTATACGTTGTATCTTTCAGCCCATGATGTCAAGCGGTTATTTAAAATGCGTGTAAAAAGTTTACCCATTACACTCAGTAAAGTTATACCTCTATAATTTTCGGGGTTATGAATAGACCCTTTCTTATGGAGTGGTACTATATATCCTTCGGACCAAAATTCTGGAAAATAACCAGTTTTGAAAATAACATTAAACAATGATTGTAAATAAGGGATTAATACAGCATTTCCATATATGAAATATTCATTTAAGTAGTTATCTGGACCAGCACTTTTACTGAGTTTTAATTGTTTAATACCTTTATGAATCTCTGCTATATTGACATCAGCATCCAATTCATGAAACATAACTTGAAATTCGTCGCGTACAAAGCGTTCATTAAAATACATGATATCCTCATCAGCTTGAAAGAATAGATCATCAGGATTGTTTACTGCTTTAAAATACACCTCAAAAGATGACAATGGTATATCTGGAGATTTTATATGAGCTGACTGTTTCAACATTTTCCAGTATAGTTTGGCATTATTTAGTCTGTACTGCTCCAGCGTTTTTGTTCTATCATCAAGGTATCTCCTTTTACATGATTTTATTGTACATTTATATTCAGATCGAGCTTTTACTAGTAACGATCTATTTTCATTTGAAGGACAACTACGATATTTGTTTAAAAAGGATAAGAACATATCATAAATCGAGCACGGTGACCCATCATTTTTATTTCATATTTTGGTTAGATACATTACACTGATACATTACACTGATACATTACACTGATCAAATATACAAAGTTTAAAGGAAATGTCTCTGTTAGAAATACGCCTTTAATATACCAATATTTAATTATGATGAGAAATAGTAAATACATTAGTTTGTCTTTGAACGTGATTTCTTATTGGTGACATGTTCTGATGGAGAGGTAAAATACATCCTTAGAGCAAATATTTGTGGTATAATAAATAATGTAATGTTCAGCAGCCAGAATATTTGCTGTGAGTGCGCACGAGATGGCACGTGGAACTCGGGCTCTGTTCTAGGATGTAGTGATCCACCTATATGTGAGAACTGTCCCTGAAATTGATAAAGTAAAACTTTGATATTTACAATATTGAAACCTATACATGCAGTGATAAATTTAAAGCATTATGTTGTTTTATTTGTTGACTTTCATTCTCTTTAAGTGTAAAAACACTGCAATAAGCAAACTGTCATGTGATAATTCGATATGATACAACAAAGGTTCTCATTGTAATTTAACGAAACCATGAACTTCACAATTCGAACCTCACTTTTTCACAATTTGGTTTGAAATCATGAACATTGAAATTATGATGTTTATACTTTCAATGGTTTAGGATAATAAAATGATGATCTAAGAGAACTCTGGTCTTCAATAATTACAATAAAATATGATTTGTGCTTTCCAAACAAAATTAAACTCTCTTCATTGCCAAGAACAAACATAATTTAACAACAAATAAAACATTAGTGAATCTAATTTGATTGATTCTTGGTATGAATGTTAAATCGACAAACCTGAGCGGCCGCACCAGCGTATAACAGCGACCAGTCCAACATCCAGGACTGACCAGGGTGTAACAATCCCCAGATTGCAAAACAATAGTATGGTATAAAATACATCATGTATATTATCATCTGAAAGCATCATCATGAGAATCAATACTGGTCATGTGTTTAACCTATCGATAAACCGTACAGAAAACAAACCAGTCAAGACTACTGTAAACCTAGAAATGTTCTTGGCGACAATATTTGGCGTTTTTCCGTCGATAGACTTTTTCGCGACTACATATGTATAATTGTTCGCGTTTCTAATGACCCAGGGAAAATCACTTACTAATACTAAATTGCACTTTGTTTCTCTTGTACGATTTTAATAAGCCTTATAGCAATATACTAGTACTTGGAACAAAATGGCAATGCTAGAAACTTTCGCAATTCATTGTTGGTGACGATTTTGCGACTACTTAAGTTCACGGAATGACTCTCCTCGCGAACTTGGATAACTTGATGCTCGCAAAACAAATTATAGGTTTACAGTATTCTGTATTTCTGAAAAGTCCCCTAGTATTTCATGTATACAGTAGAGTATCATTTCTAACAGCAATGCAGTAAATTGATACAAAACACTGCCAAAATCAGCCTACAAAGTTATGATTGCTTTGTAGTAACGTGAATAAACAATACATCTTTTGACATACTGTTTTAATATGTTAATTTCAATAACGATGCGCTTTTACGCTATATTTTTCTGTTTTCTTCAGAATTAGGTAAATAACGAAACTAGATAAATGGCCTGAAATTGTCTGCAGAAAAAGTAAGGAATCATCATATACAGTAAAACCTCGATAATGAGACCACCCTTCGGACCATTGATAACTGGTCTTAATGTTGAGGTGCTCTTAAAGTGAGGTTTTACTGTACATTTAAAAAACTGAACAATTCCTGTATATCTATCACATCCTCGTGTGTTAGGGTACAATTTGACTTTGATGTGCAAGATTTGCAAAGATGAATGATGTGGGTTGTAAAGTATTACCTGAACTTTAGGGTAAGCATATGGACTGTATATATATGGTTCATGATCATACAAATATTCTTGTATCAGTTCATGTTTACAACCCAGCGCCAACTGTAAATAGAAAACATTCGTTTGGTTCACAATTATAAAATTGCTTTACACAACCAAATACTTGTACAACAATGTTATTCCCATCCAGTTACTATCTTGAATATTGCACATACAAATCTGATGTACTCATGTATTTTGTTTTCAAACTAGATTATTATACTAGCACTAAAGTAGACAAGACTTTTTTATTTTCATGATGATGATTTGAACACAATTGAATAGCTTGTTAAAGAATGTTTCGTACTCTCTAGTGAAGCTGTTAATAACATTTTACCAAAACCCCAATTCAATTGGCCGAGTGTCCGCTTTAAATGGATTCGATCCCTGGTTGCGTCATGACGTGGACAATGGTACTGGTAATCTCCCTTATATGGCATTTGGTAGAAAGCTTCTTTACCTGAATTTGTTCTACTTGAAACTGTGCAGTGACTCAGTATTTCAATAATTCATAAACATTTGTAGACTGAAACTCGGACTAAAACCTAGAACTGTTCAATGTTCCTTTTGCTCCTACGTTGTTATAACAATATAGATGGTGATAAAACTTTGCGAAAGTGTACAGTGGGTAACAACAATTATTCAGACAAAATTGCATTCAGTTGGATTCAGTGAAGACAATGGACTGTTATATAGTTGTGTTACTCTAAAGTATTAGTCTGAGTTTCAGTCTTTAAATGTAGGTGAATACGGCACAAGGCAGAAATATAAGAATATAATTGTATTAACATATGTATGTATATATCAATATAATTATATGTAATAACTGTACTTACAAATCCACGGAATAGATCAACTATTGCGGCATAGAGAAAGTAAACGATGAATATAACATCTAAAGGTCTCGTCCATATACTGCTTGATGGTCTAACACCGGCTTTCTCTAGCTGAATGAAATAATACAGTAACACACTTAAATACCAACTCAATAGTAAGACCATCTCAAAACTAAGAACACAATTTTCAAATCCATTTACACTGCTTTGCTCTTTATTCAACATCAATAACAAGACCAGTTTTCAAGGGTCCCGAAGGTGGTTTTATTATTGAGATTTTACTGTACTAAGAAATATTATATGTTTGGTGTGTTCAGGGACCGTATACATATAGTGTGTTCCAGGTGTGTGTAGTAAAATATATTCATAAGTAAGGATCGGCGTATCTTGTATTTCAATAATTTGATTTTAATAGTTCTACATTGAAACATACTAACACCATAATGCATATGTCCGGTTACTTCTGGTTCCCAGCATATCCCATTAGAATCACACCACGTGACATACATAATGCAGAAAATATGTAAAAATAAAATTGATAACAGTCAATATCCATGGCAACTATTGTCCATCAATTCTTGCCACTTTAAAGAATATAAATATTATTAATTTGATTGGACAGGTCTGATGCATCCATACTTGCTTCAGTTCTCTAACCACTGTCTAAATACTGTCAGCTAGGAACAGATATAAGAATGATTTTATACTACCGCTGATTTCCCTCGTGCTCTCAATAACCTGTAAGCTATCCAAACAGGAACAAACAAATATGGCAGATTTAACAATATCGCCCATCTTATTCCAAATGTGCCTGGAAGTAGAATATATAAACATAACTGTTCTTTGAAGTTTGTAGCGCTACATCTGGAGAGGTGCAGCTATATTCAAAGTTAAGTGAAGGGGAGGAACTTAGTTATCAAAGGAAATAGAGCATTAACTAACTGTACGGTAATTAGATACCAGCAGTGTTAGTTACCGTACTGTTGCAAAAGCGATGTTTCATATTAATACTTAATCGCCATTTGTAAAATTAAAGATATTAAGAATTATGAATCTTTCTAACACAATGATTGTTTTCATTCCTACCTAGAATACTGCCAGGAACCAGAACAAGTAAACTATTGATGATGGAACCAGCCCAATAAAGTCCTACCAGTCTGTATGACTTCCTGAAAAATATGCTGATGTTGTTTGGTACTGTCCATAAAAACATAGATCAATATGTCCATGTTAGAAATCTTGTATTGTTAGACAGACAGCTTTAACTCTCATATTGTAGATACAGAAACTTATACCATTTTAACTCTTAGCTCACATGAGCACGTACGTACGTCTGGCAACACTCCTTTAAAACATCTCACCTGAAACCACAAAGCGTTTCCGATCAATTACTCAAGAACCCCTTGACCTTTGGTCCACACATTCATCTTGGGTAGCAGAGGAACACTATTGATATTGGGATCACGGGGTCGAAGGTCAAGTTCACAGGCATCAAGTGTTCACAAACCGTTTCCGATCAATAACTCAAGAACCCCTTGACCTTTTATCCTCATACTTGTTTCACACATTAATCTTTGTTAGCAGAGCATCCCTATTTATTTTGGGGTCACATGGTCAAAGATCAAGGTCACAGGGGTCAATTTTACATAAACCATTTCCGATCAATAACTCGAGAACACCTTGTTGACCTATCACCTGAAACTTAGTCCACACATTTACCTTTGGTAGCAGAGGAACCCTAATAATTCTGGGGTCACGGGGTGAAGGGTCAAGGTCATAGGTCAATTGTATTTAAAACTCCTCCCATTAATTGAAATGTTCAGTATGACATAATAGTGGACTTCTATTGTACTTCTGTGTGACTATATACATTTAAGGTCAGTTCATCGCACACATGAGATGAGCTCTTTCATTACCTACAGTTAACACACAACCTGTTGTTATTGTTACTGTTTCCAATATGGCACTAATCAAACGATGCATCCACGAAACATTTTTTTACCACACAACATTTCCAGCATGTATATGTGTGCAGCATACTTTGAACTCCCTTATGCAATTCTACAAAATATAACTCTGACAAAAAAACATGAGGGGGCATAATGTTTTACAAACATCTCTTGTTATCATTTTATTTTTGTTTCTATGGAAACATGGGATATGTTATCACTAAAGTCTTATAAATGTGTTAAAATACATAATATAAATTTCTGACCTTTTATAAATAGAATATAACATCCACAGACATAGACTATAGTGTACAATCCCATCCCAGTAATTGATCATGGTACCATAGGGTGTCCATAAATAAGGCTCCCCTTCTTTCAGATAAAATGTCATAAATTCTGAGATAATACCATCCGCTTCAAGGGCGATAACCAGGTCGATCATACTGCTGAACATAAATAGACTCATCACTGAAAAACATACCAAGAACCGTATATACATATATGTAAGAGGAATAACATCACATACTGCTATAGAATTGCAAACACACATCAGACTTTGCGCAGGCTTGGTGTATATCCGAATAATATTAGGTTTACTACTGACAGCCTTCGGATACTAGGTACATGTATTTACGAAATATTGTACAAAACACACAATTTCTTCTACTTAATCATTTTAACAATTTCAATAATACTCAATCACACCAAAATGGTCGCGACTAAAATTCCCAAACCCCAAACCTCGCCCCTGTTTAATACTGCCAACTGTTCATCGATCATTAAGACAGAATTATGTGAAATTCAATTAATCATATATACACCGTTTGTCTTTCTTTCCTTCCAGCAGTTTTACAGAGACTAACTTATTCTATACTCTCAGACTGCTGCTTCAATTTGTGTATTTGAGATTTAAGTTATCTATGTAATGTAGTATATGTTAACTGCGCAGTAATGTAGTATATGTTAACTGCGCAGTAATGTAGTATATGTTAACTGCGCAGTAATGTAGTATATGTTAACTGCGCAGTAATGTAGTATATGTTAACTGCGCAGTAATGTAGTATATGTTAACTGCGCTCACAAGGAACATTATTTCGAATCTTTTTGCTGATAGCAGAGGCAGAATCACTGGCAATGTTAGCAATGGTAGTCAGTAAAACAGGAGATTATCACTAGTTCTCTCCCCTCTTATTTCCTTTCTATAGCATATGCATATGGTACGATATTACATATACTATAGAAGGGATAAAGGAAGAGAACTCTAGAATGAGACGCCGTGCAATAAAGGGAGATAACTCTAGAAGGTACTTATAAAAAGGGAGAGAATCGTCACAACCTCCTGCGTTCGCAGTAATATTGCTGTTATTGCTACTACATGTACTGCAAACTTCAAATCGATTGTCTTTGTGTTATTCTGTGCTACTCTAAATGCAAGTACATGTACACTGTGTTTTACTTACCATACAGAATAAAGTCCGGTTTCTCTTTCCCTCTGAGAAGAACTGACGGGAGTACAACAAGAAGGGCCAATACAGTGGCCCCTATTCCGAGTATAATGCTGGGGTTTTGCATCCATTCCTGTGCGTTAAGAATAAGGCAGAGAGGGAATGGTAAAAGTGAAGTGAGAAAAATAGCAAACTCGACCCTCATCTTGTAGAACTATTGTCTAGAACATCTGTAAAAGTAAGGATACCTGAGAGTATTACATAAATAACGGTCATCTCAACATTGAATTGTTTTCATCCTGCTATTATTATATCACATATTCTTTGAAATAATCACTGCCAAAAACAATGAATGACATTCGTCTGTGAATTGTTTTAGATTCAATCATGCTTACAGCTTTCTAATTAGACAACACAAACGTGACACCTAATGTTACATGGATATTTTGGATTTAAATTCTGTTACGAAATATATACAGTAAAACCCCACATAAAAACCACCAAGAAATTAAGACCACACAGTTATAATATTTACCGTATGTTCTGACCATTATCAATTTTTCATATTTGAACTTCGATAATTAGACCACCGCATAAATAAATCCAATGGCAGTCTTATCAAGGAGCTTTCATATAGTGTGTATATAATGTAATAAAGTAAACAGTTCCAATAACTGTGTATCTGATAGATAATGATTATAACCTTATGAATTCTTCGACTAGAATGTATTGCTTCAGGAGACGTTCCGAACAACATATTCGTAAGACCGTGAGTACCAAACCGAATCGTGAGCAAAAAAAATAAAAATAATCGTTGCTGCTTTACTAAAGACTAAAATGTTTGCATGCTACGTTTGCTCGCAATATTGCAATACATAATTAATACCAGACCAGTAGAACATAGACAAAACGTTTACGTGTATCTACTTATAGATTAAGTACTAGACTGCCTCCCCATTGAACCAAAAACCTGGATCCGCGCCTGACATTATACATCAATATTCTTCAGCCGATAGAAATATATTCACTTACCAAGAGTAGAAAAACTATCCAACTAACAAAGTATAGAACTAACGTCTGTACTAAGTAGATTTAATTCCTATAAGTATTGTCCATGCACTTCGAAACAACCAATAAAGTCTTTCTCATCGCGTTGTAAGAAATCCTAAAAATTGTGCACATACTGTTGTTAGCTGGTGAGCGTACTCATGTACATGTACTATGTTGCTCGTGTGATCTATGGTGTGTTACAAACACATGGGCAGATACAGATAACATGAACGTAGGATAAACTCGCCTTGACATCAGGGTAAGTGTGGTGAGATATGTACGTAGTTCACTATGGTATACAACTATACATAAGCCGATTTCATATGTTATCTTTCTGCTCATACTTTGACCTGCATTGAAAACTATTTCATGCACGTTGTAACAGTAATACGGTATGCTAACAGTTACAATTAATGAACTGTATGGCAAGAATCGCTTATGTATTTACAAGGGAGACAACCCAATTAACATTACGATTGACAAATTACTCAACTCCTTGCAGCAGTTATTTCCCCTGACAGTTAAAAGTATTAGTACGCTGAGCTCGGAACCAGTAGCGGATCCGTTATCCAGTGGTAACGCACTGGACTGGTAACTAGGGATTGATTGTTCGATTCCCGCTCCACCACTAATAGTACTAACTGTCTTTCGGATGAGACTTTGAAAAACTGAGGTTCCGTGTACGATGCTTTACATCGGGCCCGTAAAAGAACCAGGGGTTCTTCTGGAACTGGGACATCTTCTGCATCATGCACTTTCCTACAAAAATCTAAAATGACTAACATTCCCCCGGAGGCGTCTCCCATAAGGGGTATTGGCATGCACATTAACACCTTGATGGTTGGTAACAACAACGACAAATACAACACATTAGACGAGAATATTAATTCCCCCCCACTCTTTGTCCTCTTTGATTCTCCTAGTTATTTCTTATTGTCGGCCAAGCCATTCCTCGCGCCTCTGTTTCCTGACGTGTGTACCATTGAGCCTCCTCAGGTGCCTTATGTTTGTGGATTTTTGTAAACCGGAGGTCTGTGTGGGAAGGCACTATCTTATGTATGTGGTGTTCCCTGTAGCAACTTATTCTCTCTCTTTCATTAAAATGAAAGAAAATGGAGATGTTTATGTACATAACTATCTTTAACAAAGATTGGAAGCAGGAAGCAATTAATTATTTTAAGTTATAAAATAATCATGATATTGTTCATTTAATAAACAATACAAACTTAACTGTTAAAATGTTTTCACCTTGTAGAAAATATGATTTATTAGCGCCTGAACTTTTTGAAATTAACAAATTGTATAGCTTTTGCCGTATGTTCTATATGATAAAAGGTGAAACTTATAAAACCACATACGAAGATAGAAGATGTTTAGTTATAAGACATAGTATATAGATATCGATGTTCGGGTCATTTTCAAGGGGGCAATCCACTGCGAGAAGCCAGTTTAAAGGCGTTGGAAGCTAGTGTGCTTTTGTGGAGTTAATGATAATGAAAACTAGGGGATTGCAGTCCCTTCTATCCCGTTTATGATAACAATCCAAATCGTTATAGGAAAATGTAGACTACTAACCCCGTGCTCCAAGCTATGATATGTACAAACATCATGAAATGTGCAACTTGTTCTCTGTGAATGAACATTTGCCAGAACATGTAATCACACTGATAAAAGCTAAACCATATCTCATTTTATCATTATCATTATTTTTCTTCTATAAATGATATACACTAATTGATATCCGGTTAGACTTACACAGCTGTAACTTGAAACAAGAAATATCTTGGAAAAAGATGGTCGGCGCAATTTGAAGGTTAAGATTTGTTGTGCAGCATAAAAGTGCCGAGATGTTATGACTGCTGGTCACTCTAGATCCAAAATGGATTTCGGTAACTTCACCGAAATTCAGTAGATTTCGGTATAGCCTGGGGTCCTGGCTCACTGATTGCTAACGCTGTCAGTATACCGACGCGGAGCAATATGAGGTTTGGCCAGGATTCCAGGCTAATTTCGGTAAGGTAACGTACCCTTTATCGAAAGGTTAACCAATCCGCGTCAAAGTTACAAATGTTGTTCCGTTGAAGAGAACTTGCCTTGGTGGTTAACGTAAGATTTGGTTGGTTTACACAACTCTGATATGCAAATAGCAAACCCATGTTAGTACGGCTGCGCCGAAAAAAAACCACACAAGGATTGCTTTTGTCGTTGTCAGAACGTATGCTTTCAATAATTCATAACCACACATGAATGTAAATTTCTGTGTTATGTGTATTCATTTTCTTTGAAGTAGGCCTAATAACATTAATTTTACGCATCATAGTATCATCTACAATATTGGCGGGTTAATGATTCTTCGTCATGGGGTCATTTACTAAAACAGTAATGACAGAAATTCATTATTCACCACCAACATACGGCATTGAACATAAAGTAATCCCATTAAAAAAAGCAATATGTATTAAAAGGAACACCAAAGCAATTTATTTAATGAAATATTGGTTGGTTATCCCGAGTATATCTGGCAGCTGAGAGCATATTTCATACACACGGTAATATCTGAATCAAAATGTTTATTTTCATTTCATGATAACTATAAGTTGTCTTCAAACACTTCTATCGCTAAACAGATGCAGTTTCTTTCTTGAAAAACACACATTTATCAGCCGCCTAAAGGTGTGCATCTGTTCGGAAGGAACGTGTCTACGAAACATTGAGAGAAACTTGTTTTTTGACGAATAAGATTGTTTTGCAGTGAATGTTAAAAACCCCGGGTATGATTTGAATCAACAACTGTTTGATGTGAATTTGTAGTGTATGGATTACGAATTTACAGATTCTATCAGGTATGTTTTAAAAAGTACGCATGCTATTGAAGTTTATCACCGCGTTAATTATTTGTGTGTTAATCATTTGCGTTCCACGTCCTCATAAACTCCTGATAGTACCACTTTGTTGTCACCGGTCCTGACTCGCATCTTCCCGACGGGGATGGCCAACGTATGACTTTGAATGCGTCAGCTGAGAATGTTACCAGCATTTTAGTATCGAACTAAGGACAATATGATTGATGATATTATGAATGTTATACAACATGTGTAGGGTCAGACAATCCTGTCTTGTTGTGGGTGTGTTTGGTAAGGTTCGCGTAACGCGATTTATAATTACTTGTTTCACACGTTGTCCTACTTTCCTCCTCTTCGCCGTGTTTTGTGTATTTTGACGAAGATAATCGAATGTTATATGTATACTGGTGGTAACTAACCATATATTTGATACTTTCGTCTGAAGTACATATCTTTTATATTAGATAAATAAAATGTATATTGATTGATAAAGACCGATCATGATAATATTCTGTATTTCACGCACGCGCACACTGACGCACGCAGGCACACACGCACAAACGGACGCACAAACGCATACACGCACCGATTATAGTGTCACAAGAATGTCATAGGGCATTGGCTTTTTTCATCAGATAGTTAAACATCTGCTCGATTCCAGTGGGAAATCATTAAATGATAGCATTTATTTCATTTATACCATCTCTTTAATAACGTACTACTTGATCGAAATTACCCAGCATTAGTAGATATTAATATGACAATTATAGCTTTCTAATTTGTGCCAAACAGAATAGCATGCTTAATGTGAAACTGTATGCATATTAACTATTACAATTTGCTTGGAAATGTCACACATATACGAATTAAATACTCAAATGTCACAGCACGCACGTCTATCTTAAACAACATGCAGTATCGAAACAGTATGGAACAAGTAATGCCATAACAGCAATGAATTCGATCACACTATAGATCGTTTGAGTCGTCATCTCTGACAAAATGTTGCAAGCTACAGAAATACGAGATCTATATGCTACTATTATACATGTATTTTCGAATCAATCACAGCTAGAAATTGATGAAAGTAACATAAAGCTGATTACAGTCAGTGAATGTAGACCTAAGGTTTAATTATCTGACAATGACAGTTCACATATAGCAATTACACATGTATTTTCAACATTCTCAATGATTATTTAACTAAATATAAAACACACTGAGTAATTTTAGGTGAAAGCATTTGTAATGACTAATAGGAAACGCGAACGGTAGAGAGACGTTAATTAGTGTCTTAGTGCACACAGAGAGACAGCACTTACACATGTTATAATCTTGCTTGTTGCTATTCAAATTTTGATATTGATTCCATTGCTATTATTTATTAAGGTATCGCATAATATGAGGGTTTTATCATTCATGGCCTAACACCCCCATAATTACATGTTCATGACCTAGCACCCCAATGATGACTGTGTTCATGACCTAGCACCTTAATGTTGAATGTGTTCATGACATAGCACCCAAATGATGACTGTGTTCATGGCCTAGCACCCCAATGATGACTGTGTTCATGACCTAGCACCCCAATGATGACTGTGTTCATGACCTAGCACCCCAATGATGACTATGTTCATGACCTAGCACCCCAATGATGACTGTGTTCGTGGCCTAGCACCCCAATGATGGCGGCGTTCATGACCTAATACCCCAATGATGACTGTGTTCATGGCCTAGCACCCCAATGATGACATTGTTCATGACCTAGCACCCCAATGATGACTGTGTTCATGGCCTAGCACCCCAATGATGACATTGTTCATGACCTAATACCCCAATGATGACATTGTTCATGACCTAGCACCCCAATGATGACTATGTTCATGGCCTAGCACCCCAATGATGACATTGTTCATGACCTAATACCCCAATGATGAATGTGTTCATGGCCTAGCACCCCAATGATGACATTGTTCATGACCTAGCACCCCAATGATGACTGTGTTCATGACCTAACACCCCATGATGACATTTAAATGACCTAGCACCCAAATGATGAATGTGTTCATGACCTAGCACCCCAATGATGACTGTGTTCACGACCTAGCACCCCAGTGATGACTGTGTTCATGACCTAGCACCCCCATGATGTCACTGTTCATGGCATAGCAATCACATGATGACATTATTCATAACCTAGCACCCCAATGATGACATTGTTCAAGACCTAGCACCCCAAGATGACAATATTCATGGCTTATAACCCCCATGATGACTGTGTTCATGGCCTAGCACCCCTATGATGACATTGTTCAAGACCTAGCACCCCCAAGATGACAATATTCATGGCTTATAACCCCCATGATGACTGTGTTCATGGCCTAGCACCCCCATGATGACATTGTTCAAGACCTAGCACCCCCAAGATGACAATATTCATGGCTTATTACCCCCATGATGACATTGTTCATGACCTAGCACCCCCATGATGACAATATTCATGGCTTATTACCCCCATGATGACATTGTTCATGACCTAGCACCCCCATAATGACAATATTCATGGCTTATTACCCCCATGATGACATTGTTCATGACCTAGCACCCCAATGGTGACAGTATCCATGGCCATAAGATCACTCTAGTGGAGACATTGGTCATAACCTGTAGGTCTTTCACTTTTGTATTTGATATGTACGTTGATAAACAATGAACAATACGAGTACATTTTCGTGAGTAGATTTTCAGTCGTCTAAATGCATGCGCGTAGTTACATTTTCCAATTTCTTTTGTTTGTGTAGTTTCTTTCTGAAAATTCGTTTCCAGAATATATTCTTTTTTTTTAATGTTTTGTACATGAAACCAAGATATATGATAAGAATCAACTTCAATCAAAGTACATAAAATCCTACTCTACTTGTTAGGGATGAAAACAAGAATCCTGGCTTTAGATTCAAACGTAAGTTAACGACCTCAGGCCAGGTGTAGAGTCTTACACTGTTCTCTGTGGGCTTGTTTCCTTTGTCTAAAGCAATGTTCAAGTTTGTGAGTAATTAGCTCGTTAAACAGCTGAATCACTTTTGTTTTAGCTTTTTTATACGAACTTGATTTGATTTGAACAAACATGTTATGTGTAGAGAGAGAAACGTACACTAAACCGTGAAACATTCTTTGCAAAATAATAACATAAACAATGAAATATTGCTTGATCCTAAATCATCATGATGAAATGAACGAGTCTGTACATATTTAGACTTAGAAATATCCGGTTAACACAGTAAAGGAATCCAAACGCTACCTATCACGGAGCCTTGGCGTCGGTCTAAACACGGGGCCTTTATTTATCTCCGGAATAAATTTGTAGCTGTAGTTTCAAAGTTAAATTTGATGATCTGTGAATACGACAATACTGTTGAACACATACAGGTCATCGACAGACTATCGTACATTTAAAGTATGATAAGACTGTTTGATATGTGGTAAAGTGTATTTCAAACCAACAAGCCAAGTCAAGTCGAGTTATACAGTAAACTCTCAATAATAAGTCCACCATTGGGGCATCTAGAAACTGATCTTCTTATTGATGTTGTCTTTAAGTGAGGTTTTATTGTATTCTTTTACGAAGTCGGTTCAATATATATACATGTACTCGTATATGTATCTATTTTAATTGTTCTTCACAATTGATAAAGACAAACACTGCTGAGAATTGATACGGACTCAGTACCTGACTTGTAAAATAATTGATATATTTTATAAGCTGTTCAGTTATCATGATTCTGCATCAGACTGATAGTGTTATGACTGTATCTATAGATTGTCACAGAAAAATCGATGGGTGACTCGTTGATGAACACACAGCAATGTTAACAATGCACAATACCTGAGAAATGTTATATTTCTGATACATTGAGGAGAACCCTATGCCGGTGAATGGTGTTGTTCGTAAAACTAATGTAAACGTAACAATGCACTTTGGTGATGATATTCAACACTGCGAAAAAGGGACGCATTAGGCTGATACTACGTTACTATGGTAAACTAATGGACGTAGTTGTAGATAAATTGTGATATATGGAATATCCTGGATATAACGTCGTCTAGGTATGAGCTTTTCTATTGTTAGTTTTTTTTTTGGTGAAAAACATGCTTTGATTTCACCAAATTTCTGCGATGCGAACGTATTTGCTTTTCGAGTTTCAACATCTATTTTCTTCTGTTTTTACGAACGAATTTTTATGACATTGCTAATTGTTAGATTTAGACCTGCCCGCTTCTGTTAACACAGAAAACAATGCTCGCTATTGTAAGTCAGCGGTTTGGCGATCGGTATCTTTCCTTTAAATTAAATAACAGCGAAATATCTGCATTTCTTGGTATTGTATTAACAATTATATGACACACACCTGGTGTGTTATCTGCTAATGAAGCGGAAACAAAGATTTCTTTAAAATATCCACCCTGCCACATACCTATATACACCCTGCCACAGACCTATATCCACCCTGCCACAGACCTACATCCACCCTGCCACAGACCTATATCCACCCGGCCACAGACCTATATCCACCCTGCCACAGACCTATATCCACCCTGCCACAGACCTATATCCACCCTGCCACAGACCTATATCCACCCTGCCACAGACCTATATCCACCCTGCCACAGACCTATATCCACCCTGCCACAGACCTATATCCACCCTGCCACATACCTATATCCACCCTGCCACAGACCTATATCCACCCTGCCACAGACCTATATCCACCCTGCCACAGACCTATATCCACCCTGCCACAGACCTATATCCACCCTGCCACAGACCTATATCCACCCTGCCACAGACCTATATCCACCCTGCCACAGACCTATATCCACCCTGCCACAGACCTATATCCACCCTGCCACAGACCTATATCCACCCTGCCACAGACCTATATCCACCCTGCCACATACCTATATCCACCCTGCCACAGACCTATATCCACCCTGCCACATAACTATATCCACCCTGCCACAGACCTATATCCACCCTGCCACAGACCGAGTTTTCTACTATGTTTTCTCTTTTGAATATTTTTGAAATAAAATGATTATACACCACTTAAACAATGCTAAACTAGCGAAGAAGCCAGTTTAAGTTTGTTGTAGAGATGTAAAGTACTAGGTATATAGATATTCCTCATGACAGTGAAGAAATTCCTGCATGAACATCCAGATAATCATTTATAAAATCAAGATAAAATGAACATACTTAAACGTCCGTATGTAATAAAATACAGTATACTTAAGACCACAATATTTAAGTTCATTTTCGCATTTTTGTACTTAATTTAACATTAATATTTTCACGTGTCCCGATGGTGGTATTATTATTGAGGTTTTACTGTATATAAGCTATTGCTGATTGTATACGTTCTAAATGTTTATAATGGACAGTGCAGTCTCTCTAGAGTGGTCATCTCTTCAGGAACAGTCTCTCCTCAACAATGATATCTGTTTTGTGTAGTGAGAATTCACTATCAATATATCCTATCTAGTACTTCTACCTCCAATCAACAACCTAAAATGTGCGTCTACAAAATGATGTTTGCGCTGGAGAGGTTCAATGTATATAAGCATTATCTGTGTACTCGCAATTATTTTGATAGAGTAGTTATTTACGAGTAAACTATGACTTTGAATGTTTTTACGAATGGCTGCTGTGGACAAATGGAATTTCACAGTATGATATGACTTAATCTCGTGGCGTATACATAATGGGAAGTGAATGGTAACAGTCGGTGTATAGCTTCAAGCTGTAACAGATGGCTTCTGTACACAATTGTATCATCAGAATAAAAACAAAATTATGCTTGCATATTTACAGTAAACCCTTATGTAAAGACCACCTCAGTAATACGACTGTATTTCATGGCCCAGTAGTACCTTTTTCTACTACATTTAGCTCGATAATCAAACCATCTCACGACTAAGCTCGAATTCCTTGAGGTTCTCTGTACTGTAAGAGTGCTTAATAACTTCTGCAACATTGAATTCAATTACATTACCTTATGAAATTATTGTCTCATACAACAGAAACATTAACACAATGAAACCCGCTGGAATCATAATACAGGGGCCTTATTCACAAACGTCTTAAGACTGAAACTTAGACTTAGACTTAAAATATGCAAAAAAATATAGTTACCGGCATTTCTTTTTCATTACATCTTAATAAATTAAATTCTGTCTGAATAATTGTTGATACCCACTCTACACTTTTCCCAATTTTTATTTAAATCCATTCTGTTATAATAACATAGGAGCCAAAAGAACATTAAACATTTTAAAGTTTAAGTCTGAGTTTCAGTCTTAAAAGTTTTGTGATTAATGCCCCAGTTGAAATACTGAGATATAAATGTTATAGGAATTGGCGTTAAAGGTACTAGTATTCTGTTGTTTGAACGTACGTACATCAAACCTGAATGTTTGTAGTGTTAGTCTGTCAATTTGATACACCATTTGAGGAAATTACATTAGACCGGCATTAAAATGGCAAGGGAAATGTCAATTGTGACAGTACCGTCATGTTGAATAATCTCAGTACAACAATTATAGGAATGTTACCGGAATTTATGTCTGACATAATTGATAATCATCAGACTTTTCACGATTCTCTCTTTTTATTATTTTATCTAGATTATTAATATGTTGGGATTTTTCTGCGAAATATGACTTGTAACATGGTACATGTACATACATTCACCATATTCACCATACATCAGGTAGAATACATATGTAAATCAAAGTCGGACCCTTTTAAATCATGTTTCGAAGTATTTCTTCTAATGTTTGCTAATATTTTGGTTTATTTTTCTTTGTCCAATACTCGGACACATCACTGACTGTATAATTTACATCATGGTGAATCTATAAAACTAACTTCGGATTAATCTATGACTTGTAAACGTACTGGCGTCCGTTTGGGTCCGTTTGTAGCACGTTCATCCCGTTCACAGACAGACAGACCTAACTCGACCGCATTACGTCCTTAGTGCGTCGTTATTCCGTCTATATACGATCAAAACAAAATAACAAGTTCTGAACAAGTTTGCAACACGTTTCTACACAGTTCTAAAAGTTCGCAGAAGGTTCTCAGTAAGCTCTACTCGTTTTGAGTACGTGTATTGCGTTCTTACACAGTTCTTAAAACGTCCACCCCGTCTGCAGTATAATAAGACAAGGTATATGGTATAAATAGGGACCGTTTTCTCACTTTGAGGCAGAGTCATCAGAGGGTGCTGGGATAAAACACCCTCATTCTGTTTACTTCCAGACTCGGGGACAGGCTCAGGAGGCTCAGTAACTTGGGGGTGATCTGGCCGGGCTTCAGTTGAGCAGGAGCTTGGGGGCGTTTGGGTAGTGGCTGCTTTAACACGCCCCGTCTGTCTGGCTCCTCTCTTTTTCTTGGAGGCACGATGATCACAAGGATGCAATGATCACAACGATGGTCACGATGTCTGTCACAACTGTTGTGGACTTGATCTTTAATTACAGCTTGAAACGGCGAACGAGAATGAGGACTGGCAGAAACGTGCTGGGTTTTTATAACCGTCAGACCAGGACGTGATTGCAATTGCGTTCTGAACTCACTAGGGACGAGATGAGGAAGTGGTCAGAACAAATTAAACTGTCTGTGAACGAGGTGATCGAGTTACGAACTAGTTAGAACGGAATTCGACGTATAATGAACGAAGTAGAACTAGTTACGAACGGGTTAAAACTGACTACAGACGGGCTTGGAAACGGTGTCCCCATGAGGTGAACGGGCAATTTTACCCGATCTGAACTAGATATAAACGGACTGCAGACGGGATAAAAACGAGATGGACGTATCGAGAACTGTCTATGAACTAACTAGGGTCGCATTATAGACATTGTCCGGCCAAAGCTATATCTTCTAGCCAGACTACAACCCGTTTTACGATTCTTTAGGACGGGTTCGGACGTTTTGAGAACTAGTTTGGTGTGACTGAAGCTTTACTAACCCGCGCTTGCGTTTTATTCATGGATTATGAAGGTCGCGACTCAGCCTCACGCAAGGCGGGATTCGAATCAATGCCTCTCCAAGAGTCAGGAACTCTACATCTCGAACATTATGCCTTCCTCATTTGTAAATACAGTAGGAACTCGTTCATTCGAATTCATCGGGTATTTCGAATAATACATGATTTCGAATAGCCCTTTTCAATTCGACGTGCATAAGAAGAAACATCGGGACCTGATATTTATTTCGGATAATCCGTGTATTCGTATAGAAGGTTGTAAAATAAACGAGGTCCGACTGTAATAACAGTGGATCATGATTGCAAGTTCCTTGGCCGTTTTCCTTGTTTACTTTCAATAAGCAAAATCTTTGACACACCATCAATTGAACTGGCGATGCCTTTTTCCATATCTGATTTACCAGTTAACTTTGTGTTGCTCTTTTTCCAGCCATGGCTTTCAGGAAGTTATCGATCCTTGTATTAATTACTAGATGACTTCCCGTGTCTAATAACTCGTGACGTTGATTAATTTACGCGTTGCATTCAATAAACCGGTTCGCTGGTAATTAACATTGATGATTTAATGTATTCTGAAGCTTCATGCAGTTCTTGGAAAACATCTTCAATATGGTGTAGGTGTATTTGATGAAAGAGACGATCAATGAAACAATCCAAATAAAGCAGTCACCGATATAGATGGACCATAGTTGTATTATCGCACGTAGGTATTGTAAGCAGATATATATTCAAACTAGGGATGTCAGTGGTTTGCCGATTAACTAGTTAACCGTTCGAATTCCGATTATCGGTTAGTAAATCATTAACCGGTTAATCGAAATAAACTCAAACCAAGTTTTAAATTGTAACCATTATTATATAGAATTGACATAAACACTCGACACCTGTAGGTGGTCATATTCATTATAGATTACTGTTTATAAACCATTTTGACAGGTATCATTTTCGCCTGCAAGGGAGATAATCCAATTTAGAGGAAATGGCTTTAACAAAGCCGCTAATCAAGGGAGATCATTTTTGATATTTATCCAGGAAAGCTGGACATGACAGTGATACAGGTCAGGTGGTGAACTATCACTGACAATCGATCATTATTGATATCAATATATTTGTCAAGACAGTGTTAGACTCTATTGACATTATCCGACGTAAAATACCGTAAAATGTTAAGACATGAAAAAAATACATGTAAACTATTAGATACATACGTTGGATCTAAGGTGGTACTGTTTTCTCCTATAAACTTGTGTATAGCCTTGCTCATTTCTCATCATAAGTCAAGCTTGATTCCAGCACGCATTTCGTGATATCAAATGTGCTTTTGCTCATGACAATCTAGCATAAAATAGAAGTAACGTTTTGAAAATAATTACTTGCGGTTGCTGGGAGATACCGCTGGTTTGATGCTTGTTCCAATAATCTTTCTGTTCAACGAATCTATTTTTAAATTTTACACAACATTACAGAAGAGCAATGTATGGGCAGTATACAATATATTTTGTACACTTTGTGACGTTATACAGTGTCCCAACATTATGCACATTGCGAGCGGCGGGGATACACAGGATTTTAGACAGAAGACGATCCTCGACATGTGGAATTTCACATGCCCGATTGATTCTGGGTCCCGGAAAATATACTTGAGTAATGATTTAAACAAAATGCTTGGATCTAAGGAGGGGAATTAGACCACAAAAAACGGTAAATTGTCTAATTCCTTTGATCAGCCCGCCAATCCCCTGGGTCAAAATATGGATAGGTGCATTGACGTGATTCCCGCGCAAACAGTAGGACGCGTCCATTTCATGACAAAACAGCACTTTACACATGTTTCATATGACCAGTAAACGTGGTGATCCGGATGGCTTGTAAAGCGACATAGACCAGTATTCCAGTATGCCTACTGGAAAGGAAATACAAAATAAATGTACGGTTTATATTTATACATATTCGGTTCAAAGAAACCTTGCACGCCCTTTCGTGCTTTATAGACTCCTCCAAAATCAATTTATAATCATGTTTGTACATAAACTTTATAGACTCCTCCAAAATCTATTTATAATCATGTTTGTACATAAACTTTATAGACTCCTCAAAATCTATTTATAATCATGTTTGTACATAAACTTTATAGACTCCTCCAAAATCTATTTATAATCATGTATGTACATAAACTTTATAGACTCCTCCAAAATCTATTTATAATCATGTTTGTACATAAACTTTATAGACTCCTCCAAAATCTATTTATAATCATGTTTGTACATAAACTTTATAGACTCCTCCAAAATCTATTTATAATCATGTTTGTACATAAACTTTATCGTCGGGAGTAATGTTACCTACAGTTACTTTCTTTTATGCAACCCAATCGACGTTATTTTTTCCTGTGGTTAGGGAAAGTTGAGGTGATGGAAGGTGTTGTTTTCACTATATTTCATGGTCTGCCCTTTTTTAAAAACTTATTTATTTTACATCGATTGTGAAACAAGTTCTTTCAACTTAATCACTCTCGATGACTGCTTCAATGCTGCTAGCCAGTACTCGCGTCAAGTTTAAGGATTGTAAAGTACGTGATAAAACTCCGCTCATTGCGGGACTTGAACTCACGACCTTCGGATCAGGAGTCAGGCGCTCTACCCCTCGACCACTGCGTCTGCCCTGTTGGTCGGCCAGGTCATTCATTGCGCCCCTGTTCCCTTACGTATCTACCCTTGCACCTCCTCAAATGCCTTATAAAATTTTGTTTTATGGAATGTTGTTGATCTTCGGATCAGGAGTCAGGCGCTCTACCCCTCGACCACTGCGTCTGCCCTGTTGGTCGGCCAGGTCATTCCTTGCACCCCTGTTCCCTTACGTATCTACCCTTGCACCTCCTGAAATGCCTTATAAAATTTTGTTTTATGGAAAGTTGTTTTCCGGGAAGTCTGTTTGGAGAGGCATTGTCTTATGTATGTGGCGTTCCATGTAGCAACTTATTCTCTCTGTCAACACAGATTCGGTTCTAAATTTGATACATGATACATATTTCCTAACGACAAAACTGAATGATACTTAGCTGATAACATTTGTAATATTTGTTAACATCTGAGAACAAAAGAAATGTATCGCATCAATAATGGGTTAATTACGGAGCCCCTAAAATGACATTCCATATTCTTTTTTTATTTCGTTTAAACGTAATATTATTTCGAAATGATATTACGTTTATACGAAATGATATTACGTTTAAACGAAATAACATCACGTTTAAACGAAATAATATTACGAAATGATATTACGTTTAAACGAAATGATATTACGTTTAAACGAAATAATATTACGTTTATACGAAATAAAAAAAGAATATGGAATGTCATTTTAGGGGCTCCGTAGTTAATTGTACAGCACTGAACTATTTGATAAAATGTCAATATACGAACATATTTGTGATACTACCAATTACCAACTATCTGTTTATAAAATAACGGTTCAATCCATGTAAGTACCATGTATTGATTCTTTATTAGAACTCAATAACGTATAACAAAGTCACTTTATATATATATCTATAAAATATTAGCGTAGTAAATATATCTGTGACGTGTATATATCATTATTGTATGTCAATGCTGGAACACACTATAATTCATATACGGTCCCTGGTCAATGGACGCAGTTTCACCCGAAATATGAAACCACAAGGTGACGTATTTTGGTATAATTATTTTTTTATGAAATCAAAAAGAAGCTTATTAAATGTCGAATATGATCAACAAGTAATTTGAGCCACTTAGTTTTTGTGTGATCAACAAGGTATCCGCTAATAGATACTTGCCTGTATTTGTTTAGTTGACAACAACGAGTCTGCTACACAAGGCAATATTGCGCAATGTTTTACATAAATCACTCTTAGATTTTGCCGACAATCAGCAGCTGCAGCACCACCGACACCACCAACAAAAACAACGACAACAACAACACCACCAACAACGACAACAACAACTACAACAACAACAACGACGACTACAACAACAACAACAACAACGAAGACAGCAACAACAACGACAACGACAACTACAACAACAACAACGACGACTACAACAACAACAACAACGACTACAACAACAACAACACCGACGACTACAACAACACCACCAACAACGACAACAACAACTACAACAACAACCACGACAAAAAACAACACCACCAACAACGACAACAACAACTACAACAACAACAACGACGCCTACAACAACAACAACAACGAAGACAGCAACAACAACGACAAAGACAACGACAACCACAACGACAACGACTTCAACAACAACAACGACAACGACTTCAACAACAACAACTACAACAACTACAACAACAACGACGACAACCACAACGACTTCAACTACAACTACAACAACAACAACACCACCAACAACGACAACAACAACGACTACAACAATTACGACGACAACAACGAAGACAACAACAACAAGGACAACAACAACAACAACAACAACAACAACGACGACAACAATAACAACGACGACAACAACAGCAAAATTCATACTACAAAGCCGTGTTGGCCCATCTGTATACAACATTTAACAGTCTAATGTGCATCACACGCTACAGAACAGATAATGTCTGAGTTCAATTTGTGAATCATATACAAGAACGCTTCGTTTAATGGGCGCAAATGTACTGTAGGAATGTCTATGTTTTCTCTAAATAAGATAAATAATGTATAGTTATATAAACTGAAGCAACATCATATTTGAACTATTTTAGTTCGTTTACTGCACTTAGTTACCGCACATATACTGCACTTACTTACCGCATATATACTGCACTTAGTTACCGCACATATACTGCACTTAGTTACCGCATATACTGCACTTAGTTACCGCTCATATACTGTACTTAGTTACCACACATATACTGTACTTAGTTACCGAACATATACTGCATTTAGTTACCGCATATACATCACTTAGTTACCGCTCATATACTGCACTTAGTTACCGCACATATTCTGTACTTAGTTACCGCATATACTGCACTTAGTTACCGCACATATACTGCACTTAGTTACCGCACATATACTGCACTTAGTTACCTCACATATACAGCACTTAGTTACCGCACATATACTGCACTTAGTTACCTCACATGTACTGTACTTAGTTACCTCACATATACTGTACTTAGTTACCACACATATACTGTACTTAGTTACCGCACATATACTGTACTTAGTTACCACACATATACAGCAGTTAGTTACCTCACACATACTGTACTTAGTTACCTCACATATACAGGACTTAGTTACCTCACATATACTGTACTTAATTATCTCACATATACTGTACTTAATTACCAAACATATACTGTACTTAGTTACCGCACATATACTGTACTTAATTACCACACATATACTGTACTTAGTTACCAAACATATACTGTACTTAGTTACCAAACATATACTGTACTTAGTTACCAAACATATACTGTACATAGTTACCTCACGTATGCATCACTTAGTTACCTCACATATACTGTACTTAATTACCAAACATATACTGTACTTAGTTACCAAACATATACTGTACTTAATTACCACACATATACTGTACTTAGTTATCACACATGTACTGTACTTAGTTACCATACATATACAGCATTTAGTTACCACACATATACTGTACTTAGTTACCTCACACATACTGTACTGAGTTACCTCACATATACTGTACGTAATTACCTCACATATACTGTACTTACTTACCGCACATATACTGTACTTAGTTACCTCACATATATTGTACTTAGTTAACGCTCATATACTGCACTTAGTTACCTCACGTACACAGCATTGACGTATTGAGTAAGGTATGTAAAGTAGGAAGTATTGAATGTAGAATCGAAAGTATTGAATGTGAAGTATGGAGTATTGAATGTAAAGTATGGAGTATTGAATGTGAAGTATGAAGTATTGAATGTGAAGTATGGATTATAAAATGTGAAGTATGGAGTATAAAATGTGAAGTATGGAGTATAAAATGTGGAGTATGGAGTATAAAATGTGAAGTATGGAGTATGGAATGTGAAGTCTGAAGTATGGATTGTGAATTATTCAGTAAGGACTGAGAAGTATGAATGGAATGTGAAGTATGAATGGAATGTGAAGTATGAATGGAATGTGAAGTATGAATGGAATGTGAAGTATGAATGGAATGTGAAGTATGAATGGAATGTGAAGTATGAATGGAATGTGAAGTATGAATGGAATGTGAAATATGAAGTATGGAACGCATTCGGTGGACGTCCTTCGTGTATGTCGAACCAACATTCCGATTAAACTGTATATATAAGATAAAACGTCTTGAACACCATTAAAATATCACATTGATACGGACAATAGAGCGCTCATACTCGTGCAAGCATTATTGACAACATATTGAATATTACAGTATTGTCGATGTATGAATATGGAACTAGCAATATCCGGACACGTCACTTACGCTGCCTTACAGGTCGGATGTAGATTATATTATACAAACAGAAAACTCAAAACTGACTGATTTTAATGGTTATAAAATGGACCAAACTAACATTAAATATACATATTGATCAAAATTGAGAAATCTGAAATCGAGACATTGAACACAATTATCTTCAACACCTTGCTGTTATTATAGTATTACTGTGGTATTAGATGATTGGCTTGTTATGACGCACGGTGAGATGGCACTTATCTATTATCTAACATAAGACTACTACAAGCACACATGTATCCTAATGCCTTTGTTTGGGAACTCGTTTTCTCCTTATTGCTACAACCATATTGTATCAACAATTATCGAACACCGTTCGTTTAAATGTACGAAAAACGATCCATAATATATTTCAATGCACTGTATATATACACACAGCTGTCACTTAAGTTATGGCAACCATGTGGTTGTAGTCCTTGTGTAAGCAATACGAATGATATAGCAGCCAATACCTCAAGTGGTCACAATACTAACTAAGTAATTGTTTAAACCTGGTGTATAATACATATAAATTGGTTCCGGTACCTTACGCTTTCCGTTCTAGTTGTGTATGAATTTACTTATGACCATGATCTTATTAGTGTGTACAATTCAAAGACAATTCAAACCCAAAATGAGACAGGGTGTGTTGTGGTCGAGGGGTAGAGCGCTTGACTCCTGGTCCGATGGTTGTTAGTCAAAGCCGTGCGTTGAGGTGGTTAGTTTACCCAGGAATCAGTTACCGATGGAGATAAGTATAACTTTTAGGTCGTTAGGAATAGTTCCACAATCGATGTATAGTACTTAAGTTTAACCAAACTCAGACCAATCTCTGTACACATCCTTCTGTACATTACGATATGCAAACGTATTTTCTAAGTAGCATCAATCTTACTAATTTTCCATTGTGATGCGGTAGAATGTAGCTTTGAAATTTGTCTACACCAACTGTATAGTAGTTTGACTTGTTTAGTTTGTTGTTACAATATCTAAGGGTGAATGCGATGCAGGTCTATATGTGTGTAAATATGAAGTAAAGAAGCGTTTTTGCTTTCATTTCTCGATACATTGTCGATAAGACATGTTGGTATCAAGAAGTGACGGTTACTGGAGTATTAATGTGATACAATCTCGATATGAAGACTTATGCCGTTAATCAATTTCCTCATGGAATAGCGGATTGGTATCAAAGTATCAGTACATCATTAATGAGTTCTAAAAAATAGAAACTATAAACACAAATAATGCAAAGTTTAACTATAATAACCATTTTTGGAGCGTTTTTTGTTAGTAGTTCAGGATTTGAACTACCACAAAACTTATGTATATAGAGTATCCTGGGGACTGAAAACTGTTCTGTATATCAGTTGTTCCCTGTATTCATAAGGATTTGAATGCAAACGATACGCGAAGAGATTTAAAATGTGTTCCTTACATCCAAATGTTTTTTTTTATATATGTGTGTTCTCTTATTATGTAACATACGACACTATTTATCCTATTGTACTTAGTGTTGCTTATCTTAAAACATAATTAGTTTGAATACTTCATCAAACAACAGATTTCTCATAAATCATTCTCTCGTCAAGCGGATTAAAAAGTTACTTCAGTAGCAAACAGACAGAGATCGGATTGAATGCATGCACAAAGCATACGAGAAGCATATATAAAGTACTTATACTACAAAAATAATTTAATCAAAAAGAAGCGAACCATTTTGTTTGATTGATAAAACTGGAGTCACTTTGAAATAAAATGGACGAGCAAAGAAACAGGATAGATGATGTATAATACCAATAAAGTCTTTGACGATTGGTTGAAGTATAAGAAGAAAGATATATAAGAAATATTAAGAACATCCACGGGTCCCTTGACAACTGGTCTTCTTATTGAGGTGGTCTCAATATTGAGGCTGAATAATCTTTGGTATGTTCATAGTTGTGGAACACTCAAAGTGATCTGTTGTTAACTTGCTTGCGGTGCCCTTGAATCATTGCCAGCGACAGCTCTATTTCAATCATGTACATTCTTCGGGGAGCATATATCGGTTCTACCGATTTCTTGTTATAATATTCTGCCATAATCCCAAAAATACAAATGGTTTGTACAAATTATATTTCATTTAATATAAGTGTATTCAATAAAAAATCTTGCTATATACTCATCGTCAATAAAATGTGAACAACCTAGAAACCAATATAGACAAACATCTCCCTCAGATAATTCGAGACACATGTGATGATTTATTCATTTGACTGGTACAGGAAGGTAAGCCGTCATGAAAGTGAAATTTTCCTCTAATGGGTTTTTGTACTTTGAGCGCATGTCATGACATCACTTCCGGGTTTTAGCTCAATTCTAAAGCCATCGAAATGGCTGGAAACTGATTCACGGAAAGTCTCGCATAGGGTGCAATGCAAAGTGTTCTGACTTGTTCATTGTACACTACTTAGCAACTGTTTCCGATCTGATATCCACTTTAAGATAATCATTAGCATGCAAACAAATTAAATATGGCAGACAGTTTTTGAGTGCATTTTTGCTGCTTAAAGTTTCCCTAACATAACCCAATAGGTTAAGTGGTAGGTTATACGATCAGTATAATATAAAATTTTGATACAATTAACTTGAATTATTCGTGATATGTATGAAGGCACCACACTTTTCGTGTAACATCTCTTTATAATTACACTGAGTTGGACCTTGTTTATTCGTCAACCTTCTATCCGAATACTTAGTATCATCCGAAATTAATATCAGCTCCCGATATGTCTTCTTAGTTATGTCGAATTGAAATGGGCTATTCGAAACTGTGTATTATTCGATATAAAATTTCGGATCCGATGAATTCAAAAGAACGACTGTATTTCACATGATGTAATTACGTAAACTACGATTAGATTTAACAAAAAATACTTATACATGTATATCGTTATATCAAGTGTACTAGGTTGTAAAATTAGTATTTTTATCAATTCATGAGAATGTTTAGTTAATCATCATTTTGAAAGCAGTTCATACAACTCATATTGATCACTCATGATGACTTCTTCCTGGGTAACTGCCTAGTACTCGCACCTTATATAGGTGCAGTATAACCTCACATAAAGACCACCTTAATAATAATACCATCTCGAAATCAAATCCATTTTCAGCGTCTCATCATTCAACATCGATATTAAGACCACCTCAATAAGAAGACCAGTTTTCAAGGGTCCCAAAGGTTGTCTTATTATTGAGGTTTTACTGTATTGTGAACACCGCGGATGAATCTGGCCAACAAAACATTCTGAATTAGGATCCCGGTTCTGTACACCAAAACCAGCATGCTGCCCCGAAAATGTGAACTCGTGTGTGTTGGTGAGAATCATCAATATTTTGTTCTTGGCACTGCCTAGGACCAGTCCTAGACATAGGACCAATATCGGACTTAGGATTGCCCTTAGGATTTTTCATGAAATGATCATAAGTGTAGGCCACTATTAGGACTGATAGTAAGCTTAGGGGTCATTTATGAAACTCACTGATATTGGTCGAATTTAGAAAGACTCAGAAAGAATAGTATGAGTTTACTTTCTCATTATCGATAAAGATGAAAAGTCCTTTTATAGAATCTGGCTAGTTTTTTTTCTTTAAAGAAACTTTTAGACTGAAATACCAGTTTTACATAATGAAGTAATGACGCAAGTATTATATTACAATACACATGTCATTTTCCTGTTCTCTTTATCGACCAAGTTAATGTCTAACAGAGAAATGCCAATTAAGATTCGTGTCTGTTTATATCAAGTTCTTCTATAATAAAATGGCAATTCTCTGACATCGAAGAGCATGAGCATTTATGTAGGAAAATAGTTATTTTACGAATGATTATAAAGCATTGTATAACATACCAAGTCTAACAAAATCTGCCAGAATGACTTCACTCATTTTCTTTGCATAACAATGACGTATAAATACAGTCGAAACATGTCGACATCACAGGGACCTGACTATTCATATGTCGACATATCAAACGCCTTAAGAACAGGTGGTTAAATTATTTCATATACAACTTGGTCCTAGATACAACGTTTAGTGTATTTTACTTATTGGCTACATCACTAACTCAGCTATATCGGTGTTGTTATAATAACTATCCGTGAGGTCAGCTTTTGGTGCAATAAGACTAACTAACTTGTGATTACTCTGTACTTCATTAAATTGTAATTCATTGTATTTCTTTTTTCAAGAAGTAGTTCTTTTACAGTATTAAAATGACAATGAGCGCATGATTATTGTTAAACCAATTTATATCATCTTATAATTATTTTATGTTATTATGTTAAAATTGTTTTTAGACTCCGTTATATATTGCAATAATATAACATATTTTGTTAATTAACACGCTATCCTTCAGTTAAAAGTATAATTTGAAGTCAATATACCTCTACATGAAACAATACATATATAAACCGCAAGGTGATTCCTTAACAGACACATTTGAATGAAACTGTGGCGAATCTGTTACATCAGTGGCCAAACAAGACGTTTTTTTGGGGAAATAAACACGTGATTTACAACTAATATCAAGAAACAATTATTTCATTTCTCACTTATGAATTGTTTTTTCACAACAAGAGCATGCTGAAGTGAATAAAATAACCATCGTTCACCTACTACACCGGTATTCTTAGCTTGCTACATTCTCTGCACCTTCAGTGCTTTATTACGTACAGTAGACTAACAATCTCATCTGATGTTGTACGGCCGTTAAAGAGCACTTTAGTGCTTCCGGTGAAACACGGACAACGAATATTTTCAATGAAAGGTTGTATGCATCATATTCGCTGATTAGCTATCATTCATTGTTTCCGATTGATGAATATATTAATTTTATTTGCACTATTGATCCGCCATTGTTCACTAATCCTAGCACTCGGCGAAGTTTCGGCTGAAGTTTGTTAGAATACGAATTTACACAGACGTAGGTGAAACAGGAATATTGTTAATAGTTTTTCTTTCACACAATTATTTGCATGTCAAAGCTTGTCTTGTATATGCTGTAACATTCTGTAGATGATTTCATGTTCGGCGCCCACGTGCCAGATCGTTGTCAACCCTCATTGTCATTCGCCGTAAATATTGTGACAGGAGCAGAAATATCAAACGTGACAAACTTAAGGACACCGAGGTACAATGACCTCGCTATATTGCTTCTAATGCAAGTTCACGTGACATAATTACTGTGGAAGCAATGCAACGACGGCCCTTACATATTGGAAACTTGTCATAATTATACAAACAAAGTGAGTGTTTGTTCCGTGTTTAAACGATAAAAATGTTCCCAACATTGAACCCTGTTACAATGTAGAGTAAACACATTTAGATATGTAATAGCTCTTGTAAATCACTATGAAATATTCTCACTCGACACATAGTCTGATATAGACAACACGCGGCACTCTTGTTTAAGAATTGTCACATGCACTTCGACTCATTCTGTATTCTCATTCAATGTCCACGGTGCATACTTATTTTGCAGACCAAATATTTGTGATTTTCTTATGACTTCGTGTTGAATATATGTCGTTAATATTGCAACTACTGGAACTAGATTTACACCAGTTTAGTAAGGGTTTCTTACCAATCATGCATGTTGATACCATTGCTTCTAACATTTACGACAGGACTTAAATAAAATGAAATACAGTAAACCTCAACAATGAGACCATCCTTGGGACCCTCCGTAATTTTGAGGTGGTCTTATTACTGAGGTGGTTTTGTAGTGAGGGTTTACTGTATATGTAATGCTGTTTTGCTGTCATATTGAGAGAATTTACTGTTAATGTAAAATTAATCTAATTTGAATATATCTATAAAATATGTATTTTATAACTTTTTTTTTTTATTTCCTATATTTTTCAGATGTAGCCACAGAGGATTCTACTAGAATACACAAATTTTACTTCAAAACGAAATCAAATCTATGCAATACATTCTAAGAAGATGGAATATTACGGAAGACATTTCATTTCATACGTCATCACATCAAGTTCTATGCACCGGTGAGTTGACATTCGTGTCGGATTCAATTGTTCATATTACTTTGCACAATGTTTTCGTAAAACGATATGCGAGCATTAGCTACGTGAAGTAAACTGTTTGAAGAAATAACGAGATACAATACACCAAAAAGCTAATGAGTATTTAACACTATTTATGAAGACTGGCGGTTGATAGCTTCTGGAAGTACGTACATAAAAGACACCATAGCAGGTATCAAATATCAGCAAACCTATGTATGTACATTGTCATATTCTGACGGCGGTGAGTGAAAAAACAATCAATAAAATGTTTCAGCGAATGGTTGGTGACATCGAATTCTGAGAAATACTTTAAATGGATGAATCTGACTACAATTAGAAAAAATGTTCTATCGATTAAGTGCGAACCTGAAATCACACTAACGAAATCTGGTAACAATACGGAGACTTGTTATGTCGACAAAGTTCGAGACGGCATATACAATAGAGGAACAGTGCAGCGCTGAACCGAAACTTACTGCATTTATCGGTGTGAATGAAGCTGAAAGAAAGTTGTCAACCAGATCCAATCATGACGAATGCGCTAAGGTATTGTGTTAATGTATTATTATTATTGTAATGGGGTTTGGATTCATTAATTAAGCTATTGTTATGTACTGTCATATTGACTTTTCCGCGGTTATTTGGGTTGAGGAAGACACCAGATGCTTCTTCATATTTGTTGACACTATGAACACATGGGTAGAACCAACTACCACCCGTAAGCCAGATTGTAAGCTACCTCATATAAATTCTACATCCCTGATGGGATTCGAACCCACACACAGTGATGAGGGGGAAGAGATTTTGAAGTCAACGACCAAAACATATTTCGAAGTTTCTTGCATATTTAACAGTGATGTAACTTGTTATTTGAGATATTCCTGATATACAGAACTCAATATTTGGAAGAAAGGTAACACATTCATAAAACACAGTAACTGCTGTAGATAGCAAACACCTTGTCATGTTAGTTTTACAGGATAGGCCGTGCCTTTTGTTCATACTTGTCATTGCAAACTTTTTGCTGTACATATATAAAGTGTGCTTGTATATCTATCAATTGTTAGAGAACAAAATGGCGTTATTATGATAAGTCGACTTACATATATGTTAATTGTTACTGTAAGAAATTTGATGTAACTATGAGGAACGCCCCTACATATCTGTCAATACATAGTTCCCGAATCTACAATATTTACCTCCCTTGTTCTTAACTGTCGGCCATTTTGATAGGCAAAACTGATAAGCCCTTATAGGAGTAATTTCCAAATATGTGATAATTGAGAAAATACCAAGATAATTTCCATGACAACCTCTTTTTCTTGAACTTACTGAGCCAAATGTCCACATGAGCATAATGCATAAGTTAATTTTTATATATCGGATTAGTTTATCATCGTTTACTTTATATTCCCCATGAACTTTAAGGACATTTGCCTATCAAAATGGCCGACAATTCAGAACAAGGGAGGTAAATATTGTAGATGTGAGTAACAATAAATTATCATTATGTAACAATAAAAATTACACCTACGTATCTGTCAATTGTATCATATTGTTCTTAAATGCAGTGAAACGAAACCGTGTGATTTTAACGGGAGTGATATTCGTAATATGTGAAAACCGTGTTGATCGAGTTTTGGCGAGTTTTTTCCAAAAGATGAAATCTGTGAGGTTTATTGACATACCAACACGTTACAGACATAGACTAGTTGAACGCGGTAGACATGATGCCAGCACACGACAGTAACAATCGCATGAAAGTGATTTTATTTGTTTGAATAAAATTCGATTTTCGGATTTGAGATAAGCAATGTTTGTCTTGTAAAACAAGTATCATTAATAACAAACTGTATAACAATGGTAAATCGACACGTTCGTGTTTGAAAAGTTTAACTTTTAGAAACCAGCAACCAATCATTAAATCTCTGTGATTAGCGGGCATCAAATGCAAACATTATGCCGATAATAGAATATGTTTGTAGATATTTTAAAATAAGCATGCCTTGTTCCGACCATTGTTTCTCTCGACGTCATCGGAACAATAGTGTACACATAAAGTATTGAATTGATACGTACCTTCAAGTTTCGATCTGAGCAGGTTTTTAGCAATACGCATGGTAAATGGTATTACTGTAAAGTATTGACTTATAAATGGTTCTAGTGCGTATCCATGTGGTTATTGAAAGATTATAGAAACATGACAGTTCAAAGAATCCAACCAACTTGCTTCGTTTTGTCGGTCGTCTGAGCATCGGTGTTCTGTCAATTTGCTGCTGTCGTCTTCTCTAATGCCTCAGCCACATTTCCAAAGGTCGCCGGTGGATATTTGAAGATCGATGGGTTTCACTAATGTTTTGGCATCGGTGAGAATCTGCAAGATACCGGTGATAAGTCCTTGTAGTGGTAACCCCACTCCCGGTTCCCCACCGGCGATCAGACAATATTCGGTCGACATGTGTGAACAGTTTTCGACCGGGTGCTGGACGGGCATCGGCCGGGTACCGGTAGATGTCATAGGATGTCACTCCGAGCATTGGCCGGCATGCGTGCGGACAGCGCCAAATTCACGACCAGGAGGTCGTTGGTTTAATCTCGCCATCGGTTGATTTCACCCGCTGTCTAAATAATCCCTAAATTAGGCGTAAATCTGATTAATAAGCCAGGAATCTGTTGTAAAAATATTCATTAAAACAGTCATGAAACAAATCCATGCTTCATATTCAAAAGCATTTCCTTGTGAAATTTATAGCCGAAGTAAAATTGAATAAAATTCATTTACCGTTCAATATTTCATAATTATCACTTTATTCTGAGACGTGTTTGATTTGAACAATATAAATGAACAAGCTCATAGTCATTTGTTATTATTATTTTGTTAAATTTTATATATTATCTCGACTGTGTCGACTATTTTAGTTTGTTACATCTGGAAGTATTGAACTGCAGTTGTTGAAAGAACACGCTTATACTCACTGGCTTGTGTTCACGAGGTGGTAGCCACTTCCATCTCTCCCTGTATTTCCAGTTAAGACAAATCTGAAATAGTTTTATATTGTATTCACAGATACTGATAGAGTTGAACCAGGAAGCAGCCCATTATTGTATGTTGGCATCGTCTCTCGGTACAAAGAATGACGGGGATGGGCTGCGCAGAAAGTTACGCCTTTCTCGGGTTCGAGCGTGGGACCAAGCGAAGAAAGCACAGCAGAAAATCATACCGGTACTCAGAAGGTGACACCTGCGACATATATAAAAACATTCTTACAGTTTTCTACTTATTATGATGGACCTTCATGTCTTTTGCTTCTTTGGTTTCTTACCACGACTTACGATGATTAATTTAATATATGTTTTGCTTCTTCTATCATTATTAAGTTTAGTCAGTAATTCATCTGTGTAAAAGAGAGAGAATATGTTGCTACAGGGAACGCCACATACATATTAGTGCCTCTCCGCACAGACCTCCGGAAAAACACCAATCCATAAAACATGAGGCATTTGAGGAGGTTCAAGGGTACATACGTAAGGGAACAGGGGCGCGAGGAATGGCCTGGCTGACCGTACGGGATAGTAATCATGGATATTTGAACCAACCTGGTTGCATCCAATGAACGTTCAATATAATTCGGAGCTAAGATATGAACACTGGTAGTGAACAATGTTAAAAAGCTATCTTCAAAATTAAACAAATGAATGTAAAACGATCGGGAAACGAAAGGAAAAATATTTTAGAACCAAAGAAATTGTTATACATGTATTCTGTTCAATTAAGTTATCGTGTTACGTCAGTATAATTCCGTGTATAATCATTACGCCATAAGAAATAATCTGCCGAACAAATTGTACATATTACTTTCTTGATGTATAAATTTTCAGAAAGTTGGCTAAGAGTGAATGTACGGAAGATCTAGAGAGAATGTACAGGGCCTTATCGGCGTGTTTAGAATTTCTGGAGAAACAATATTTCACAACGTTGTTGTTACAGATGGATTTTATCATCTATAAAGGTAATACAATATTCAAACTTATAATTCATATCAACTCAAACCGAGATACATGTATATATTTTTTCTTTCGGACGATTATATTTTCCCAACGTGTTACTATATTTAGATTTTGGATTATTCCATTAAAGCACAATATATCGTAGACTTAACTCAAGCTGATATATAAGCAAAATATATCGCAGACTTAACTCAAGCTGATATATAAGCACAATATATCGCATACTTAACTCAAATTGATATATAAGCATAATATATCGCAGACTGAACTCAAGCTGATATATAAGCACAATATATCGCAGACTTAACTCAAGCTGATATGTAAGCACAATATATCGCAGACTTAACTCAGACTGATATACAAGGCCAATATATCGCAGACTTAACTCAAGCTGATATATAAGCATAATATATCGCAGACTTAACTCAAGCTGATATATAAGCATAATATATCGCAGACTTAACTCAGGCTGATATATAAGCACAATATATCGCAGACTTAACTCAAGCTGATATATAAGCACAATATATCGCAGACTTAACTCAAGCTGATATATAAGCACAATATATCGCAGACTTAACTCAAGCTGATATGTAAGCACAATATATCGCAGACTTAACTCAGACTGATATACAAGGCCAATATATCGCAGACTTAACTCAAGCTGATATATAAGCATAATATATCGCAGACTTAACTCAAGCTGATATATAAGCATAATATATCGCAGACTTAACTCAAGCTGATATATAAGCATAATATATCGCAGACTTAACTCAGGCTGATATATAAGCACAATATATCGCAGACTTAACTCAAGCTGATATAAAAGCACAATATATCGCAGACTTAACTCAGACTGATATACAAGGCCAATATATCACAGACTTTACTCAGGCTGATATGCAAACATAATATATCGCAAAATTAACTCAAACTGATATATAAGCATAATATATCGCAGACTTAACTCAAGCTGATATATAAGCATAATATATCGCAGACTTAACTCAAGCTGATATATAAGCATAATATATCGCAGACTTAACTCAAGCTGATATATAAGCACAATATATCGCAGACTTAACTCAAGCTGATATAAAAGCACAATATATCGCAGACTTAACTCAGACTGATATACAAGGCCAATATATCACAGACTTTACTCAGGCTGATATGCAAACATAATATATCGCAAAATTAACTCAAACTGATATATAAGCATAATATATCGCAGACTTAACTCAAGCTGATATATATGCACAATATATCGCAGACTTAACTCAAGCTGATATATAAGCATAATATATCGCAGACTTAACTCAAGCTGATATATAAGCACAATATATCGCAGACTTAACTCAAGCTGATATGTAAGCACAATATATCGCAGACTTAACTCAGACTGATATACAAGGCCAATATATCACAGACTTTACTCAGGCTGATATGCAAGCACAATATATCGCAGACTTAACTCAGACTGATATACAAGGCCAATATATCACAGACTTTACTCAGGCTGATATGTAAGCACAATATATCGCAGACTTAACTCAGACTGATATACAAGGCCAATATATCACAGACTTTACTCAGGCTGATATGTAAGCACAATATATCGCAGACTTAACTCAGACTGATATACAAGCACAATATATCGCAGACTTAACTCATGTGTATGTTGAAGTTGTGGCATGACTTAGTATTTGCCTGGGAAAAAAGAGAAAAGAATATGTCTTACCAAGGTACGTCAGAAAATTACTGTAATGTTAAAATAGTCCGCAAAGACCAATGACAATCGCTCAAATTGGTTCAGTTAACGTTTTCATTCATTTACAACTATTTTGTTCAGTTAATTTTAACCACATTGTATGTTTGAAATAAACATTGCAGTTTTACATTCATACTTGTTCCATGACTGGAAAAAGACCAGAATGCCAACGTTGGTCACGATCAAGATATTAACTAATAGACGTACACAACACCTTTCAACAGTGTTGTTTTGGTAAAAAGATCTCCGTCCGTCACTCCCTCACTGTCTCTCCCCCCCCCCTCTCTCTCTCCATCTCTCTTAGTGACAGACGTATGTGAATAATGGATACAAGAGAAACAGACTATAATTGGCGTGAACAAATCATAAAATATATTTCTCATAACATGCTATATTCAGACAAGGCACTAATCAATGATTTTGCTCGAAATAGAATGACAATGCAACATGTTATCAGTAAAATATACAATACTGGATCCTATTTTAGTTACAATGTGTGCGTCATACGAAACAGATTGAACACATCAGGTTATCAAATTTAACTTGGACAATCTAAAACCTCAGGGCCAATACGAGGTTTTGATTGGTTAAAATCATAGCACCATTACATTGAAATTTCCTTCTAATTTCTACATGCCGCCTTTTTGTTTGAATATCACAGTTTAACATTTGCCAACTAATATAATAATCAAGTAGTGGGTATTAGTTGCATCAGAAGATTGAAGCCTGATCCGAATGGAGTGCTAAATCACGGACTTATTCTTCCATCGAGACACAATTTCCTGCGCAACAGACGAACTCGGTCTACAATAATTAAATAATTGAAGTAGCTACAAAACATCGTCTATATTTTATATATTGTACAGTTCAATTATAAAATATTGACAAGAATCGATTGGTTTGGTTTCATACCAAACCCGTTATATTGCAGTGGTTTCTGAAAAAATACTTTGCCTCAAGTTATTGATTTTTGAAATACAATGTCATGTAGTTCAATGAATTAGCTGTAGTTAATTGGAAATTATAAGATGTTAAGAGCAAACAAAGCCAGTAATGATACTTTGTACAGATGTTATATTGATTATGAAGATAAGATCTACTATTACGTTCATGTGATATTAGCGGCATAGAACAATTGATGTAAGGGTACACGTTATAATCACAGTTCAAATATTTTACAACAATCTAGTTAAATTGTTTAAAACGTGACCTATATATTGGGTGCATATTTGTTTTAAAGATAACATACCATATTGTCCAAGACAATAACTTGAGCATTGTCCATGATATATTTTGTTCAATCATCACGAGTATTGGCATACTTACGTTGTTACAATTATCTCGAAAAGGGGCATATTATCGCGGTTTCAGTTATCTCGAAAAGAGGCAATTTGCATTGTTACAATTATCTCGAAAAGTGGCATCTTCTCGTGGCGGTTTCAATTTTCCCGAAAAATAGGCATTTTTGCATAATTACAATTCTCTAAAAAAATAGCATCTTCTCGCTGTTTCAATTTTCTCGAAAAGTGACATGTTTGCATTGTTACAATTCTCGCGAGAATTGGCCTCAGCGCATTACTACAATCGTTTGTAATAAAACTAGTAAATAATTAGTATTTAACTGAACTACATGTATTAATTAAAACTCTACATTCCGAGGATATAAATAGTTGATGAAATCCATGTATGTCAATGTTCTTCATGTAACGAAATTGTCTTCACTTAAGTTTTTATCACAGGTTTATATATAAGAAATTGTTTTTAGAATGTTTTTTCAATACCTGTATACGATACTGTTTTCAGGGAATTTTATAAACTCAGGACTGTCAGAGACACCGAAAAGAAATAGGGGACACACAACCAAACTTACAGTGGAACATTTACCAGCCACAGAAACACTGTCAGTGAAAAGTTTAGGCAGTACGGACTTGAGGAGCTCGGATACAGAAGAATTGATGATATTGCAAAAGTAAAAGCGAAAATACATTTTGTTCAATCATCACGTTAATTGGCCTAATTACATTGTTAAAATTATCTCGAAAAAAGACATCCTCTCGCGGTTTCAGTTAATGTCCGTCCCCACACTAAATTATTTGTTTTAAAGACTGTATTGTCAATTTTAAGAAAAAAGTGACATTTTTGCATCGTTACAATTATCTCGAAAAGTGGCATCTTCCCGCGGTTTCAGTTATCTCGAAAAGTGACATTTTGCATTGCAAAAGTAAAAGCGAAAATACGATTAAACTGTTAATGCTTAACTGCAATGATTCCAAAAATAAAAAATGTGTTACATATCTTAAACAGAAGTGCTTCATTGAGTCAGGGGCCGTATATGTTATAGTATGTTCCAGATTGAGTAAAATCCGTCCAAGTGACAAAATATGTATAAATTCGACTCGAAATTTATTATCGTTTAACAATTTTCATAATGCATAGTACACTTGTACAGTTACTTAGTACATGCACATGTATACCATAGATACACTGAACAATAGATGGATCGAACTAATGTCTATGTCCGACGGCAGTTCGATGTTTCGAAGTGCTACTGTATTTGCTTACTTTACATTTTTGAAATCATTAAGGGCATCTTCTTAACTCCTGACTATACCAGACGAATCTATTTAGTAAAGTCAATTAAAACACATAGAAATGAAACCCAAAAATACACAATGGAAATCACTTCTGTAACACATTCCTCGGAGTTTGGCAAACTTAGGCATAACTTCGTCAAATGGCGCTTGTAGTTTGTTGCGAAAAGAATTGTACGTTTCTCAAGGTCCACAGTTAAATTTTCTTATCAGAAATATTTATCCTTATTTTCAGTTGTCGATATTCAACAAAAACAACACAATGGCTAACCGTGAAGCATGTACTATGTTATACTAGAATAATACCATATTCTTTTCATTTTATACTTTTTCATACAGTTGCCACATGTTTTAGTTAACACAACGGCATACCTTTTTTTATTTGAAAGTCATATCATGGTTCAGAATTAAAGACAGTAAATAGTTGAAAAATAACGAAACACCTGTTTTGTTTCCAAATTACCAAATGAAAATTAGAAAAGCGGAAAGCGTTCGGATGTTTGAAAATTACATTGTAGCCACTTAATGTATTACCATTTTCATGCTTACATGTCCCGTAATTGGTTTGATATGTTTCTGGTAATAAATGTATGTAAAGTGGTAAGTCACTCCTATTTAATGGGCCAGCCATTTCTGACTTATGAGACCACTACTTTCTGAGCACATTAACTTCCCGATTCCTATCCTTTAATGCCAGGCACCAGACAGGGAGGCACACGGTAACCATAAATTGACTAGCTGGTCAAATCATAACGGACCTCTACCGCGATTTGAACCTTCGACCTCCCGCTCCCAAGACGGATGCCTTAACCCTTAAGCCAAGGGAGACACTGAAGACGTTTTTACATGCTTAATCAATGCAATTTTTTATTAATTTCTACAGTGATTTTGAACGCTAGTACATTAATACGACATTATTTATAATGATAACCAAGACGATGCTTTTTTATGTTTCAGGGAAATAGAAGATTTACGCGAGTTAGTTTATTCCATGAATCAGAGTATTGCAATACAAGCGTGGGAAATAGACCCTGAAATTGAAACTGAAAAATTTACTCTCGCAATCGGTAAGTGAGCAACATATGGGTTAAATCTACATGTTAATAAGCATATCACGTGCATATCTTCATCTCCAGCATGAAATTCGAATGTAAATAAAGCTTTAATGTTTTAGGCAAGCATCATTATGTCCATTATATTGATGCGAGTGTTTACTTGTATGTGTATTTTAATGTTTCTTTGTTCATTTGGAGAGGCTAGGCACTTTGTATGTGGCATTTACTGTTCGACTTTCATTTTCATTTTGTATTTGCTATCTCGAGCATTTCTATGACAAAACCAGATGACATACGTAGGGTTGTGTTTGTGACAAAGACTGCCGGTCCCTGAATAATTATCATCAATACATCTGCTAAAATGTTTTATACCAATGAATGATCTTTATACATATCCTTTAGAGAGAATTTACTTTCAATTAACTATAGTAAAATCCTCTCAACAATTGTGAAACAGATACCTCTCAAAGTGTATTATCCTGGAGAGGTTTCACTGTATTCTATGTATGTATATATATTATATAATTGATACATATATACGGATTTTGATGGGCGTATTTGATCTCTGTAAGACATTACATTCTTCAATAAAAAATAATAATATATAGATATTATAAGTCTTTTATGGAAGAATATTATGTCTAAGAGAGATCAAAGTACGCCCATCAAAATCCGTATATATATAATATAATATGAATATAATACTTATTATCTAGCACTATAAAGTACACGCGGGAATCATGTATAATAGGTGCGCTGGTCTCGGACTTAAGTAGGCGTATATTATGTGATATATCATATTCTTATTCTTATATATACTTAATAGAGAAGGTACAGATAATGGCTGTTGAATCATGTATAAGTTACTGTCAGGTGTCAGAGATGATATTTCAATAGTATCATATATCTGACAATTACCATTCATACTGAGATGTCAATCGTACATTTACTGATACATCACAAACATTGGTTCTATGACAATAATACATTCAAGCACAAAGTTGAATCAAGTACTTTATGATTACTGGTTCAAAGAACGAATCCTACATTTTGTATGTTGAGAACATTCACGACATTATCATCATTATGACAACGTGATCTGAAACGATGAACGTCATTTTGTCAGATTGGCTTCGATGTATTTCGATAGTTCAAACGTCAGCATAACGGACCGGCAATCCGTAGACCTTGGTTCGATTCCCGGTAGCGCCATTGACCGATTTTTCGTGTTTCTCAAACATGACTTTATTTCACTATTTACTACAGCTGGTGTTAAGTGCTGTGTGGCGGATGTAAAAAATCGCCACGTACTTCGTCCAAAGTGTAGTTTACCTTAATCATAAATTTATATATGATAAATTAACACGAAATGACGTCAGGTCGCTGTGGTGTAGTGGTTAGCGTAACGGACCGGCAATCCGTAGACCTGGGTTCGATTCCCGGTAGCGCCATTGACCGATTTTTCGTGTTTCTCAAACATGACTTTATTGCATACGGTGGCTTAGAGGTGACGCGTGAAATTATTTTAATCTCGTTCCGACGACATACTATCTCGTTCATACGACCTCATATGTCGTGACCACGACTTAACTATCACGTTCCCACGACATAGTTATCTCGTGGCCACGACTTACTAACTCGTTCCCACGACATGCTTAGTCGTGGCCAAGAGATAAAAAATAATTTCACACATGTCACCTCTATTCCACTGTAGCTTCATTTCAATAGTTCGCAAATATTGTTTTTGAAATATATTTGTTTACATTAAGTATCAATCATTGAATGTTTAGGTAGGTTTTGAATTAAAAGATAACAATCAAAGTACACTGCAACCGCAATAACGAGACTCCGATTTATTCTGAAGACAGCCGGTAGTAGTTAAGAGGTGGTCTGATTATCGAGTTAAAATACAATGTATGAAAGAAATATTATAAACTTGAACACAAGTACAATCTCACTAAAAGGGTGTTAAAGCGACGATTTACAGTTGGCATTTTTCACAAAAGTATGTCTAATAATTCTTATCGATATTGTTTTATAATCATTAGTTTGTACATCATTATTATTCCAGACAACGAAAATTCAGTCGCAGAATCAAACGGGAATCCATCGATAGGAACTGCGGTAATCTTTCTTGCTGATACTTTAATTTTGTCGTACCGTACCCTTAGCCACATTCGTATTTGACTTGCATACCTTTAGCCACATCAACGTCTAATTTACGTACGTTTAGCCACATCAACGTCTAATTTATGTACCTTTAGCCACATCAACGTCTAATTTACGTACCTTTAGCCACATCAACGTCTAATTTACGTACCTTTAGCCACATCAACAACTAATTTACGTACCTTTAGGCATATCAACGTCTAATTTACGTACCTTTAGCCACACCAACGTCTAATTTACGTACCTTTAGCCACACCAACGTCAAATTTACGTACCTTTAGCCACACCAACGTCAAATTTACGTACCTTAAGCCACACCAACGTCTAATTTACGTACCTTTAGCCACACCAACGTCTAATTTACGTACCTTTAGCCACACCAACGTCTAATTTACGTACCTTTAGCCACACCAACGTCTAATTTACGTACCTTTAGCCACACCAACGTCTAATTTACGTACCTTTAGCCACACCAACGTCTAATTTACGTACCTTAAGCCACACCAACGTCAAATTTACGTACGAATTAAATTTACATTGTGTGATTGTCCTGTCTACCTGTAGCAACAGGGAGGCGTAGCGATGGAAGAGGGGGGGGGGGGTGGAGTGTCTGATTCCTGATCCGAAGGTCTCGAGTTTGAATCATATCTTATTGAGATTCAACCATACATTCCATAATCCCTAAAATAAGCACGATTACTGGTAAGCAATCCAGGAGCCTTATTCACAAACCCTTCAGACTTAGGATTTAAATTAGGAAACTTATATTTACCAACATTTTGTTTTCATTAAATCTAAACGAATGACATTTTGTCTGAACAATTGTACTTAAAATCTGTTCATTTCTTTCCATTTTTATTAAAATCTATATTGTTACAACAACATAGGAGCAAAAGGAACATTTAACATTTTAAAGTCTAAGTCTGAGATTCAGACTTAAGGTTCCATGAAGCAGTCATGGGAAATGATTGATTTAATTTGATCTTCACAATCGGTGCGAAATAAATAAGTTTGAACTAAATCTTTACAATTGCAATTCTTCATAGTAACCAATTTTGTATTACATTTGTTGGTATAATATTGAAATGTCCATGAAGCCACTTCATGAGAAAATAAAAGTCGATTGTAATGAAGTTAGGCTTAAATGTTGCTTAAAATGGAAATATCGTTTCAAATTCTTTCTTGTATTCCCCGTTTAAGTCCACGTACTATGAGAACACCTGCATTGTGGTTATATAGTAATATACACTGGTTGTTTAGTTTATTTAGACTTAAAACGAATGCCAGAAGAGGATAATTATAATTCTTGGTCAATGTAGCGTAATGACACTGTATGTGCGTATGTGTGTGCGTGTGTGTGTATGAGTGATTTTATTTCTCGTCTCAATAAAGAATATATTTGTTCTGGTGTAATACAAGATGTCATCGTCTGGTACATATGTTCTTCGATCATTTCACCGCCTTGTTTCACTTAATCATGTAACAATAAGTCTTTTCAGATTCTGCCCAGCATGGTTAAATGAATAATACGTGGTTTCTGTGTCTTGAAACAGTCACAGTATAGTGCTGGAATGGGGTTCCGGTTTAAAGGGGTTTTGGTATTATATCCGTATATGCCCCTCTATGATTGTATATTTTTATTACAGGATGCTGATAATCGGAAGATAAAATGTGTTTCCATAGTGATAGCGACAATAATATTACTGATCATTGGAGGAATTGTGGGTATTTTATTGGGACTATTGGATTGATAATGTAAGAAGTAAACGAAGATCAACGCTCAAATGTTATATGAACGGTCGTGGTATATTCAAGTGCATTAAAATGTGACCTCGACTGTCTCAACACGTGTGTCGTTTGTGTTTTATGCAAACGACTCAAACCGTTCGGTGCATTTACTTTTTGGATAGCCGGGTCTACTCGGGGTTTTCCGTCCGAGCTTTGTAACCGACCATGCCTTGTCTCCGAAGTTCGCCTGTCGAATTGCTCTCAATCAATGTTCATTGTAGTACATACTTTGTGCGACTGTACTATGAATTAGAACTTTGTGTTATATGCTTATACTTTGTGTTGCATTCTGATACTCTATACTTACTCTATACTTGATGTTACATCATGGACCCTTTGTGTTACATTCTGATACTCTATACTTGATGTTACATTATGGACCCTTTGTGTTACACTCTGATACTTCGTGACTTTTTCTATGTGCATGTGTATATTAACTGATGGCCAAATGCCTTCCACCAAGCTCTGAAGTTATTGAGATCTTTACTGTCAATGTTAACAATATTTCTATCACATATACCGTATTTGTGTATATCATGTAACCATTGGTGATATTTTATCGTACGATTGTTATACGTGAGAAGAACGCCCATGTTGTCAGCTACACCATTTCTCTGTGCCTATATTCACATCGACAACTCAGTGAAACTATCACTGACATGGTTTTCAGTGCAGCCCTATTGTACTCGCTTTTTGCTGCTTGCGTCACAGCGGTGCGTAAGCCAATCAAATCTAAAGTTAAAAGTTGAAGCGAAATTTTGACAGCCGAACTTCGTTTGTAAACGGGTCGCTGATTTGTTTAAAAACTGCACGTTGTAAACGCTTGATAGGGAATGAATATTAAAAATTCGTCATTTCTAAATTATGATTTTAATGAAGACATACGTAAAATATGATTTGGCTACTCATACTAACGGACAAGACATGATTTGGCTACTCATACTAACGGACAAGACATTTAATTACCGACGATTTATTGCCGCAGTTTTATGTACTTTATGCAACAAAATAAACTACTGCATCTGCAGAAAACAATCAAGCGTTATGAGGAAATGTTTATCTCCGAAAGAATGAAATCCTTTTTTTTCTGTCGAAGATGGTCAAATTTTAGACCTGATCATTTAGAATCGCAATGCTTTAGCAAGGTTCACACGAACACAACGAAGAAGTCTGTATTTGTACAAACTGACTCGTTTTGAAAATTAGATGTGGTTTCAATGATATGCAACAAGATTTAACCTCAGTGACGTCATTATTGTTAAATAATGTTAGATCTATTTGTTTTATACCAGGTCGTAGCTTCATGTTAAGTCATTTACTTCGTATTTTAAACATATCAGTGTTATTTTTGAAATTATTCATTTATTTTATAAGCGCAAGATAAATTAGCCGAGCCAAAAAAAGTCACGTAGATAAACAAGCTATTTTTGAAATGCGTGTGTTATTTATTATCAGGTGCGTAGATTCCTATAGAACGCGGCCTACACTTACACGAACATTCGATAAAATAAAACTGCGAAAAATGCAATAAGATATTTAATGTGTTTTTTGATGTTATTGTAAGCATACTTACCAGAACGAAATAAACACCAAAACGCATCTCTGACGATATAGCTTCTTTCTGGGGGACCATGCTCACGGACCCCCTAAACAAGGCATACACATTAATTTCAGCTAAGCTACCCCCCTGATTATATATACATGTACTTACATTGATGAGACATTTTAACGAGCACCGGTGGTCGAGTGGATAAAGACACGAGACATGACACAGTGGTTTTGTTAGACAATGTTTGGTATCGGATCGATTCTCCGTTATACCTTGCTTTAAATATATTTTTTCGTTTCAACAAACTGTAGGGTTTTTGGTTCGGCCAATTTATCGAGTCACCTCACATTATTTGTTGATACAACCGCATTGCAAAACTAGTTGGGTTAGTTCTGGAGTTCTTTCCCCTGATCGCCGCAGTTCGCTGTGAGATAGTAGTGAATACAATTTATATTCTGGTGATATACTTAACGCCATTAAAAACGCAACCAAAAAGTGTGCATATAGATAAAATGATATTACAAAGGCAAACATATTCTTCATTTCGCAAACATAATTTCATAAAATTAATCAATAATGAAATAGAAAATAATTGGTCTAGGGTTTAATAAAGTGTTCAACAAGAATTAACACATAGATAACTGTACCATGCTTTTGACAGTTGGTACTACAAAATGACGCCTAGTGCAAATAGTTGCGTTTTTAATGGCGTCAAGTATAGTAGTGAACGGGAAATGATACAAGCTGCCTTTTGATATTAATAATACCAAAACTGTATTTTAGTAGCTACTACATCGAAAAGAATGATGCCACGTTGCAAATTCAGTTCGTTATTCTGCCGTTTGCTTATATCAGCTGTATCAATTTCCTGAAACAAAAACTGACCAATGAAGGCATCATTACTGTAATGAATTATTCTACTGGAATACGATTGTTGATGCCATCTCAACAAACGCCGGATATTTTACTAGTATTATGTTTAGAAGACACTGCATCGACCGTTTTAAAACTTGCAACGAAAACATCCGTAATGTGTCATCATACTGCATACTAGCCTGATACATACAGTAAAGTCTCACTTAAAGACCATCTTAATAATAATACCACCTCAATATTTAGAACACAATTTTCAAATCCATTTTCACTGTTTTGCTCTTTATTCAACCTCAATATTAAGACCACCTCAATAAGAAGACAAGTTTTCAAGGGTCCCAATGATTGTCTTATTATTGAGGTTTTACTGTAGTACAGTAGGCCTACGCTATACTTGTTGAATATTTGCCCTATTTTACGATTTAGTTGATGTACATTTATTTGATAGAAAAACTTTACTGCTTTCATAGCAGCTTTATTATCATATAATGTATGTACAGTTGTTCTAATGCTTTATCTTTTTATCGCTGTTTCCTCCGTCCTATTGTTCTTATAGACTATATGTCTTGATCAATTCAGATAAATCATTTGTCATTTATTGCAATCATTTAACTATATCCGTATAAATCGGGTATTGAAGATTGATCGTTATTTATTATTACAAGTAATTGTTATATTGTTATAATGCTATTAAATATCAGCGTTAATGCAGTGTAGCAAACTATTTATTGATTATTATTAGTTTATGCAATAGTGACGCATTCAAAAAGAATGTTGAGAGCAGTGTTGAGACACCAAATAGATATACAATGTACTTGTTAAAAAGACTATTAAATTCCAAAATTACTCTTCTTAAGCTGAATGATAACTTCACAATTCAATATGTACAGTGCAACCTCTCTGGACCAACACGTTGTGGAATACACAAATCATGGCTGTTGTTGAGAAGATGTTGCTTAAGAGAGTTTAAGCGAATTCTAGTAAATGCTTACTATAGAAAGACTGACACTGTTGTTGAAGAGAGTTGTTGTTGAAGAGAGTTGTTGTTGTAGATATGTTGTTGTTGAAGAGAGTTGTTGTTGAAGAGAGTTTGTTGTTGAAGAGAGGTTATTGTTGTAGAGAGGTGTTGTTGTAGAGAGGTGGCACTGTTTGAGACTTCCACAGTGGATTTCGCTCGTAAGTGACATTCATTTCTTCTGAAATATGCCACGATTCGTTGAACAATAAAACCTTGGTTATATTTGCATGAATAAAACTTCTTGTGGGGTTTGCAGGTGTTTTGTTGTTTATTTAACTTGATTAATCCCAGCGAAACAAGAGACATGACCGGTTGACTTAATTTAGTGAACGTAAAATTCTACGATCCTAATTTATACATTCGGCTGGGGTTTGCATTCTCCGTGATGACGTCCCTGAAGATATAAAGTCATTCTCCGTGATAATGTCACTGAAGATCTTAGGTCATTCTCCGTGATGACGTCCCTGAAGATATAAAGTCATTCTCCGTGATAATGTCACTGAAGATCTTAGGTCATTCTCCGTGATGACGTCACTGAAGATCTAAGGTCATTTTCCGTGATGACGTCATTGAAGAGCTAAGGTCATTCTCCGTGATGACGTCCCTGAGTATCTAAGGTCATTTTCCGTGTGAAGAATTTGTCAGGTCAAGAACAAAGTACGAGTAGAGAGCAACCCCTCGAGAGTTTACCCTAATCCCCTGGCTGTTTCTGCTCATGGATGTATAAGTTTATTCTGTTGAAAACGTCAACACGAAAATATTAAAGCAAAATACAACGAATAGATATACTAGTAAATAGTTTAATACTTTAGATTGTAACAGAACAAAAGGCAATAGTACGTTATATCAAGTGATGCGCTCCAATAAATGCTTCATAAATGCTACATAGTAAATGACTATACTCTATGTAGTTTAAAGTGTAACACTGAATGGTACATGGTACAAACTGTCCTTCACCTTACATTTTTTGGCTTTGCCTGGTACGGCGACATGTTATTATAACAATAGATTTTTCCAACATTAACAATATCTACCTCCCTTGTCCTGAATATTACATTCGTTTAATGTCTACTACTTGATGTACATGGATCTCACTTCTGTGTTAAATGTCTACTACTTGATGTACATGGATCTCACTTCTGTGTTAAATGTCTACTACTTGATGTACATGGATCTCACTTCTGTGTTAAATGTCTATTACTTGACGTACATTGATCACAGTTGTGTGTTTAATGTCTACTACTTGATGTACATGGATCTCACTTCTGTGTTTAATGTCTATTACTTGACGTACATTGATCACAGTTGTGTGTTTAATGTCTACTACTTGATGTACATGGATCTCACTTCTGTGTTTAATGTCTACTACTTGATGAACATGGATCACACTTCTGTGTTCAATGTCTATTACTTGACGTACATTGATCACAGTTGTGTGTTTAATGTCTACTACTTGATGTACATGGATCTCACTTCTGTGTTTAATGTCTATTACTTGACGTACATTGATCACAGTTGTGTGTTTAATGTCTACTACTTGATGTACATGGATCTCACTTCTGTGTTTAATGTCTACTACTTGATGAACATGGATCACACTTCTGTGTTCAATGTCTATTACTTGACGTACATTGATCACAGTTGTGTGTTTAATGTCTATTACTTGACGTACATTGATCACAGTTGTGTGTTTAATGTCTACTACTTGATGTTCACAGATCACAGTTCTGTATATCGGACGCTCGTGTTCCTATGGAAGCACCAATCACTCTCATGACGCTTGATGACAACATGTTACATCAATCGGCTTCTTGTAGATAGTCCTGATATTTCTGTAAGAGACAAAGCATAACGTTGGACACACAAATGCAATAGATTACTTAACACAAATGTTTTACTACTGATACTAAAATCACGATTTTCAGTTTTTGCAACTGATGATTTGACGTTTTGAATACATTAGGTTATGCTAAGAATTTGAGAAGAACAATTTGAATTGCCCGAGTGAACTTCACAAAATAAACACATGGTGCAACCACTCCGTAGTATCCCATCTTAAACGACAACTTCTCTACAACAAGACTTTCCATGTTTCATGTAATAAAATGACTATCAATTTAACATATAAATGGTTATTCGACACCTTCTAGTAACTTACATTCATAATTTTAGCTTCTTGTACAGACACATATACCCAAGTATAAAGTGGTTTAAATTCTAAGGCAAGTCTCTGGTACACCACTGTCCGTACACCGTCCACTGACATTCTCTTTAATGCTGAATTTACCAAAGCTTTCCTGGAAACAAAGTAAAGTGTGTATACAATTGTGTTAGATGAAAAGTTTCCTGGTTTGATGGACAGTTACTGTAACTGTCGAGAATTATCTCCCTTTGTCCCCTCTAGAGTTCTCGCCCTTCATCCATTCTATAGCGTATGTTCTATATAATGTATATAGATAAAGAGAAAGAACTCTAGAAGTATATAGTACATATATACTATAGAAGACATTAAGGGAGAGAAATCGGGTAAATATAATATATACATACGAGACGGGATAAAGGGAGACAATTTTAGAAGGGATAAAGGGAGACAATTTTAGAAGGGATAAAGGGAGACAACTCGTGACAGTCTCCTGTACTGTAACTCTAGTATACTGGTTTTAAGTACTAACCCACCGGGATTAATCTACACAGTTTCTCAAAGGCTACTGATATATGTTCTGTTGACTTACATGTTGTAAGCCTGATCTCGATTTTTAAAATGTATGCATGTTGATTACCTCCAGAAGCAACATTTAGATGAAACAAAATGACGTTACGTAGTTTGAAAGATTAAACCTTTAATGTCAAGGTCATGTGAAGCTCCCAGCACAACTTTCATGCCTCGGACAGAAGAGAGCTCGGGAATTGCGCGGTCATATGGCCCGTTGGAAGTCCGTACGCCGGCAGCTTCATTTGACCGACGCAAAAGCATACGAGAGGCTGAAAATACTTACGTGTTACATACATATGATTATAAAATTTGACTTTAAGTGAAGGACATCACAGACACCATAATGGAATATGTTCTTATACCTATTTGGGTTGACAGGATTTGCGAAATCAGAGGAATGTTCAATAGCCGTGTATCCTCCAATCTTGGGTTTCGGGCGAGAGAAATGTTGTTTGGTATGAAATATCCGGTATACCATGTCATCATCTTCACCTCCCCAGCCAAAATACAGATTAGAGAATCCGTTCACTTTCCAGAACTGCTCCGGTGTGAAAGCAACTACACCACCGAAATATGCCAAATATGGAAGTCTAAAATATATTGTACATTTACTATAGTCTATAAAATAATACAGAAAATGATGCAGAACGAAAACTTATCGTGTTTGATCTCTTATAGATACTATAAAAGTCTTTTTTTCGCGGGCACTTTATTTCGCGAATATCCCCCTTTTGTTTTTTTCGCGAGTGTTTATTAATGCAAGTTCCATGCTGAGATGTTCGGACATAGTGATGAACACATATTTTCGCGAAATTTTGAAATTGCGAGGTTTTCAACTCGAAATAACGCGAAACTTAAAAAGTAAATAAAAATGACTTTTACAGTAACCAATATGACTACAGAAAGATTTTCTATTGAATCGTATACTTTATCAGTGTTTCAGTTATTTACAGAGGTGGTTTGACATGAAAAGGATCCTGGGCAACAAACCAGTACAAACCTGGCGTTCCGCAAGCAATGGCGACCTTCCATCCATGAATCAGAGGTAGAGGACAAATTAACCTACTTCGTGTGCCTTAATTTCTGTCCTATCATAGAACACATAAGCCCGACCCGGGATTCGAACCTAAGACCTCCTGATTGGCTGGGGTCGTTCTACCGACTGAGCAAACTGGACGGCCCAACAGACATGGTGTACATAAAGATGATTGCTGAAACCTTTAGTTTATAAATTCCTTACAGCAATGAAGTTGTGTTTCGTCATATACGATATATTCGCTAACTGATTATATGGGTTATACAAACGTGTTATATTCCCCATTTTTCCTGCCAACAACCGGTATAACAAAATATACATATACTATAGAATGGATGAAGGGAGATAACTCGTGACGATCTCATGCGGTAAATGAATTCGAGTTGGTTGCACATTTAAAGTGCCATGACCAAATATGAAAACATGAAACAACGACCAAATATGTGTTATCTAGATAACACCGCTAAGAAGTATCTGCGTCACTAGAATAAGTCATTACACGTTCAAGTTTACCAATGTTAACAAAGAAATTGTGTTGAAAAGTAAGGTCAATGGTTAAAACTACAATGCGACCTCACAGAGCGACTCTCTAACTTGAGCAACAACCTCTCCAGAGTGGCCCTGTCTTGAGCACCAACCTCTCCAGAGTGTCCCTCTCTTGAGTAACAACCTCTCCAGAGTGGCCCTCTTTTGAGCAACAACCTCTCGAGAGCGGCTCTTGCTTGAGCGACAACCTACACATAGTGACCCTCTCTTGGGTAACAGCCTCTCCAGAGTGGCCCTCTCTTGAGCAACAACCTATCCAAAAGGGCTCTCCTTTGAGCAACAATCTCCTTCCAACGAAACTATCAATTTTCCCATAGTAAATAAATCAGTCCCCATTTAAACTCTCTGTTGCAGCAACTTCTTAACAACAGCCGAAATTTGCATCTCCCAGAGTGTTGCTCTGAAGAGGTCACACACTAGGTGAGATGTCGCACTTATAGTAATTATGTTATACCTGTGTTTATATTTGGTGTTGGATGCCGTAAGATGTCGGGGTACACGTCCACATCTATACATGTTCCTGTCGTCCATCACCAGCAAATCTACATCATGGATTATATAACATGTATAGGAATGTACACTTGATGCTGTTAGAAATCCAACATTGGCAAGTAGACCTCTATTAAACTGTGTAGGAAATGCCTGTCAATGTATAAATGATAATAACATAAAACAGCCAGCGTTGTAGTTCATTCTCGACGATTATAGGTCCGACATTTCACGTGGCATTTTCATAATCTTGAAATCTTGTTGTTTACTTTAATAAGATAATATAATACATGTAAATATCGAAAATGACTTGAATAAATTATGGTAGGACTACTAACCATTTCTACAACGTAAATTCCATACTCAATCATCTGTCGCTGTAAGACTTTATGTAAGTGACTTAGTAACACCTAGTGAGAAAATAAAATAACATCGACATTATACACACATACATGAACATACAACAGTGGACATAGTTTGATATATCAATACGAGCGCCGCTGTACGATTACAAACCTCTCTTCTGTAAGTGACGTCATTTCTAGAAAACGTCACATGTGACGTCAACATGTAGGACTACTGACAGTAAGCAATATTTGCCCAATATGGCAATGTGAAAACGAAGTGACCATATGGAGTAAATTATTTTATATTGTTTTCTGCTTGTAAATGGTGACATCACATGTTGCGTTTTCTTGAAATGACGTCACTTACAGAAGAGGTTGGTAAATCCCATAGCAGTGCTCATATATAAATTTGAATTTCAGGTTCTGACGTATAAGGCTCAGTTTTGTTCGTTACAAAAGATACTAAACACTATGGACTTCTATGAACTTAGTTAAAGTGTACCGATATTAACGTTGATTCTATTTGATATTTAGGGGGCCTCATTCAGACTTGAAACTCAGACTTGATTTGCAAAAAATATATATCTACCGACATTTCTTTTTCAATAAAACATAACAAATAAATTTTGTCTGAATAATCGTTGATACCCACTCTACACTTTTGCCATTTTTTATTAAAATATATTCTGGTATAATTACATAGGAGCCAAAAGAACATACAACATTTTAAAGTCTAAGTCTGAGTTTTAGTCTTAAAAGTTTTGTTATTAAGGCTCTAGTTGTGTCTAAGCCCATGTTCATTGTATGCTTCACATTACGAACGTAGAGACAATGTATGACTTGATTTTCAATAATCCTCTATTTTGTAAAGCAAAACAAATGTACAGAAATGTTCGGAATGCAATGTACAATACTGACAGACACATTTAAGTATTAAGTCATTGCAGTCTAATTCACATAGTTTTACAGTGTCATTTTGGAGTCATTATGTTAACTGAATAAACCAGGACATTTTACATTGACGCCAGTAGGAATTTCAGTGTTGGAAGTTTTGCTCGGTATAATTATACTCAGAACAGTTAAAAACGCATAGTTTTTGTTCTGCGAAATATTTGCAAAGCGTCATTTTATTGCATTTAAAACTCTATTGGTATGAAAATACCAGTTTATTGTAATGGAATATGGCATACATGTTACACAAACATGAAATAATATCTGTTGTATTCCGAAGTCCTTGAAACTTGAGAAAATATTTATTGTGCGTTTCTACTCAGTACATTTAAAAACCGTAAAATATAAGATTTCGTAAGCTTACGTAGGGATGCAAGACAAGAAACATAACATGATATTATTTTATTGTACGCAATGATGAACGCTAAATTTTCTTTCAGTCAACAGGTATTTTCATATCAAAATGAGTTTTAAAACACTAAAATGACATTTAAAAAGACATATCACAGGTACAAAAATGTGCGCTTTTAAATGTACTGAGTATTTATTAGCGTTCAAAATCACCGTTAAAATGATCAACAACTGACCGAAGTATGACCTTGAATAAAGGTTAATTTACCCCAAAAAAACATAATCGACCAAATTCAAAAAAAACATCGCATCCGCAACAAGTGGAAATAGCAAAATATTTAGCAACAAGTTCGTGTTTTTCAAATATCATACACTTTCTGCTTAAAATGGGGGAATTTAATCTGGTAATTTGGAAAATGGATTCTCTATGTTACTTGTTGTCCTGTAAATGAAAGTATTTACTTGACATGGAAGAAGTCTTTTCGTAGATATGTAATTATAACATTTCTGAACCATAACATAGTTGTAAAGCTTAGATGTAGACGTTTACATTTACGTAGTATGTTATAGACTTGTCTGGAACATTAAACATTGCATACCGATGTATATTAGCTAAATACTCAGTACTTTTTTACTAATCCAATCGTTAAGGAATGAACCAATCCATAGATTCCATGTACTATGAATACCCTCCGCCTGCAAACCCGGCGACCGTATGCCTGCCCGCCTAACCGATACGTCCGCTAGTTCGCTCGACCGACCGACCGCCCACCGAAACAACCGCCCGCCCGAGAGCAAGCAAGCCCACCCGCCCGAGAGCAATCAAGCCTGCCCGCACGAAGCCCACCCAAAGCCCGCCCGCGCGCCTGTCCACCTGTCTGCCTACCGAAATTCAATAAATTTGATCTTACCTGTAAATGTTTATCTCTATCTCGATAAGGAATTATTATAGCAGTTCTCTCCCTTGGACTACAATCTACAGGTTTGAAGATACCACCTTCACCAATCAACTGTCGGCTCGCCTCTGCTACATCTGTGGAATTTAGTATCACTTCCATATCCATTGGTCCAACTAATGTACAACATAAAGTGACATAAGTTTACAGTATTAGATTAAAAAGCATAAGCTACATGTATATACATGCGAGGAGTGATCAAAATTTACGTGGACTTTTTTTCATATCTTTGCAACGGTTGAATATTTCAGTTTTGTTTTCCCACTGCGTTGTAATTATATCAGTACAGTAAGACCTCACCTATATACCACCCCAATAATATGACAACCTTAACATTAAGACCAAACTTTTCAAGTCCATTTCCCATATTTACGCTCTTTATTCAACCTCAATATTTTGTTTATGGCTGATTTAAAATAAATTACTTGATATAATGTTTGCTAAGAGACATTTTAGGATAAGAATGAATGTTGAGGTAGAATTGCCTTAGAAATAAAAGAATCAATTACTAGTATATACAAATTGATAGAAAGAAGACTCTTTGACAAGCTAGATCTATTCCATATCACCATCTTTATAGCCCTTTACCAAAATAAAACATTGGAATTTTATCGCATAACAATGTTCTGTCTTTCCAATAACCTTATTTATTACACTTCTATTCTTATAACTTCGATCAATCACTTACAATGACTGCTTCCTGGGTTACTAACCAGTACTCGCGCCTAACTCAGAGATTGTGAAGTCCGTGAACTCACGATCGGATCCGGCGTCAGGTAATCTACCCCTCGACCACAACGCCTCCCTTCTCCCAGGTCCAATAGTTAATGTAATAAATGAATAAATCAATCGCTTTACTTGCCTAACTTAGTCGGCCATAATGGACAATAGTTCGGTCTTTTGTGACTCTTCAATATCAGCGCTTCATTCTTCGTCCTGTTTGACAACATCCGACTGACTGCCGTGTGGTTCTTTACAATTTTTATCGACACATCTGGTACATGATCTGCTAAATTATTTCCAATTTGATCATTAGATTGTTGTTCCTTTATTTCTAAATAGTTCGTCTTATTCAAGTTGGGTTCGATGTAACTCCCGTTCAGTTTAACATGAGAGTCACGTATTGTCTCATTCAGTTGATTTATATCAGTTTCATTAACTTCACGAACAATATTTTCTAAGGGAACAAGACGATTAAATATAACAGTAGAGTTATGTCCATACTTATCTTCTGTATAATTCAATTGTTTTACATATGTCAAATTTTGTCCAACAAATGTCGAATTCCCTTTCCAACTGATTTTGTTTTCATTGAAACCATGATTCGAGCGAACTATTTTCTGAGTCAGTTGGTCGTACAGTCTGATGTCATGTGGAGTCAAAGTTAGACTGTTCACGTGTTGTGATAATTGAATAAAGAAAATAGTTCCCGCTATCAGGACAATGATGATGAAAAAATTGTGCACATTTTCAGAGATGATCATGGCTCTTACTTTTCGCCGCATGGTAGTTGAGAATAGCGTCCCTTTCTAAATATGCTGAGTCATTCTGAAATGAAACCGGTAAGTCTGATACAATGAATATTTCGACAATGACGTCAAATTGTGCGTACGTGTTTGACTATGTCCCTTTTCAAAGGTTTGAAGTGTCACATACGGTTGTGTGTTGATCTAACCAACACCTTCTCGAGTTTCTAACCAAGACATATCTATTCTTCCACAAGCAACTAACAACTATGAATCCATATCGAATTCCACCGATCATAATCTTAACAACCCGATTTCAGATTACATCTAGGCCTACTGACTGACACTCGACATCTTGGAGAACATATATTTTATCTGAAATCGTCAAAGAGAAAACACACCTCACCCGAGGGTCATACCTACGTCCTGCAGGCTGTCAGCATTGTTAGAACTATACCATCGTTGTTCTGATAAAAAATACAACTGCATAATACTATAAGGTACAGCTTGTCTGGCTAGCTCAGTTGCTATCGAGAACGCTAGTCTGTCGCCCGGCAGATCCAGGTTCGATTCCCGGGTTTGGACAAGTTATGTTTGGCTACGATCATGCCGTCCACGTGAGGAGAAGTTGTCAGTTGCTTGCGGAAGTGCAAGTTCTACTTGATAATTAATTCCATATAAACTGGTTAGGTAAACTAGCCGCCGTATACTCGTATAACTGAAATGTTGTTGAAATACGGCAAAAAACGATGAAAACGAAACTAAAGGTTAAAGCAATGATAAACTGTTTATATATGATATGAAGGGCCTTACCTAATCATCTATCTATCATATAATCCATACTTGTATTACCAGTTGAATTAATGTAAATTTGTTACGATTCAGATTCTCCTACCATTAATCTCCTTCAGCGTAGACAGAAAACTTAAACGGTTAACATGAAAGAAATAGCAACAAAACGACCAGCTATATGCCTTCCACATACTGCTTGATTTAAAGTATATTGTATAAACCTATATTAGACAAAAGAGTCGTCATTAACTAACATGGGTAAATCTTCGATAATGAATTCGAACAAAAGAAATAATATAGAATAGCGTGTAATCAACTACAATTGAATAGTTTATGTCTCAAACTGCGTGGTTCTATTTTCAGATGGCCACGATTTGCTCGACTGAAATTTAATGACGTACTAAGGTTGAGAGTATCAAGTCCTATATTTTTAAATTAAATTAATTAAAGGTAGACAGTCATATTTTTTGGACATAATATCCTAGTCATAAATATGAGAAAATTGTTGGTAATTGCCTTCATACAGATGCACTCCACAACACTGTATAGTCACGGTTCTTACATGTCTCCCACAACCACAGATACAAGAGTCCGATACGGGTATTTCCTATCCTGACCTACCCACCGAGTTAGCGCCAGGGTAGGAAATCTCTGTATCAGACACGTGTTTTGCATTTCCAGGACACTTTTAAGAAAAGTTATAATGCAATGATTTAGAGTACGTCCGTATAAAGATATTTACCATTCGTAACTACTCGGCGGTATCCGGCAGAGCTCGGAATACATACCTCGTAAGTAAGTGTATGGATACACCCAATGTGATGTGCCCCGGCGAATAACGCCGAGTAGATAATGCACTGCAAATAACATTCTCGACAGCTCTCGGGCATTTCCGTACCACTTCGTTACTCGGATAACACCCTCTAGTGTATTTATTAGATGTTGGTTTCCCAGAAATATCGTATATGTCTCAGTTCCATAATAGACAGGTACAGCATATCTCGGAGGCGGCCATCTTGCGGACTACTTTCTTACCATTATATCTCCGAGGTTATTTATATCTCCGAGGTGCTCCGAGTGGACATTTACATTCCATTTTCTAAAAAACGTCACGTGTCATATTTTGATAGAAAATAAGACTATGTACCTTTAACTATATACCCCATTGTGATTATCGTTTTCGTCAAGGGGAGGTAAATCCTAACGAGATTTATCAAATAAGTTTGTATTTTGAGTTCATAGTTACGTGATTTGATCATCTCACTGAAACAATATAACTGTAGATATCAACTTACCTATTTCCTTAGTAATTTACTTCTGAATAGGTACATTATGATACCTACAGGATAATACAAAAAATCGGTGCGGCGTTCCATACATCACGCTTAAAACAACTATATATGAAAACAATACCGACTAGAAGCATTCGATTGCTGTGTTGTTAATGTTTTAAATGTTATATTTTGTACATACCGAGTCTGAATGGGTATAGGGTTTGGACAAAGTAATACTCAGGTTATCTGCAAGTAGCAATATTAAACAATTTTAGAAACTAACAAGAAAAGTTGTTAATACTTGTGGTGTAAATACATTATAATTAACAAACATTCCCTCACTCTCTGATTTAATTAATTTAATTAATACGTGTGCAGAAATGCGTGCAGAAATGTGCAAGGATAAAACTATCGTAATTGAACGTGTTATACATGCCGAGGAATGAATATGTCTGTCTGGTGGCTGGGAAAATATGTTAAACTCAAAACAAACCAGCAACTAACCTTTAAAAAATCGGCCGCATAAAACCGTAAACACAATGACATTTCAGAGAGTTCAAACGCATTACAACAGTTTACTTATCAAAAACTCTGCGGTTTGTCTCCGCAGTGAAAACAAGAGCTCATTGAGAACGCAGTGCAAAGCGGACCACCGAACAAGCATAAACTCTGGTGACGCGATTCACGGTTTCAATTATGAATAATAAAGAAAACAGGGTTTGTGTTATTTTTTCAACAGCTTTCTTAATTTTCTGGATGCTGATAGGAACCAATGGTGAAGTAAGAAATGGTTCATCAGTCCGGGTGATGACATTTAATGCAGGTCTTACGCCTCGTGTTCACCAGTATGCTGATAGAAGATTTCATGTCGGTGAATCCATCATGGCTGTACAGTCTGACATCGTTTGCTTGCAAGAGGTATGTATTCCTTAGTTAATACAGTAACATTCATTAACATTTGGACCTATTTTATTCGACAACCTTCTATCCGAATACTTTGTATCATCCGGAATGAATATCAGGTTCCGTATATCATGTATCTTCTTACATATTTCAAATTGAAATGTCAAATGTCTATTTCTTTATAATCTATTTTATCACAAACTGTTTAGCTTTTAAATTATTCCACACTTTAATAGAAGGTTGTAAATTTGATTTTATGTTCGAACTTGGGTCGTGCTTAAAGTTTAATATAAGTTCTATGGTACATCAGATAGCAATGGGGAATATTCTAGGACCTTAAGCGACAACACGTTCTTGATTAAACTTGAGTTACAAATAAAATAATCGACAGTAGGGGCCTACTGACATTTTCGCATGCAGCTTGTTCAGGGGTGTCATAATTTCGTTCTTCCGTTTAGAATGTAATGGTAATTTAATTTCAAACAATCTAAAAGTTGATAACCATAGTTATTTGCAATTTTGTCATTACTGTCACGTTACCTACGAACATGCTCAGATTTACAGGTCAAAATTATCCATTTCATATAAATAATTTACACAAACTTCATCCAAAGTTTGCTATTCAAAAAAATCCGTATCTATTTTCAAGATAATCTTGGGGACTCTTTGTTCTACAATTAAAATCTCCAAAGAGACAAAAAGTATCAAATTTACTAAGGAGACGACTCATTTCAGTCTTTATATCTAAAAATGGGACTTCTATGCAATAATCTGAATATTCAGGCGGTTTATAAACACTGCCACACAGTAAGTCTTTGTCGGTTTTACACAATGTTTTAGAAATAGTAAACCATAAGGCTAGCTTAGAGTCAGTCTATAATAAAGAAATACACTTTGATAGCTTATCAGCTATTCCTCCAGATTGTCTATTTGTGAGACATCGTCTATTTTTAACAAAATATTTTGTATCCAGGTATGGATGTGTAATCCAACTCATCTAGTTAATATTTACCTCCCTTGTTCTGAATTCTGTCGGCCATATTGATAGGCACATTTCCTTAAAGTGTTGAGGGAATATAATGCAAACGATGATAAACAATCTTGTTATTTTCTCAATTATCGCATATTTAGGAATTATTCTTATAAGGGCCTATCAGTTTTGCCTATCAAAATGGCTGACTATTCTGAAGAAGGGAGGACAGTATTGTAGATGTGGGAACTATCTATTATACTATAAGTATTCAAAACTTATATGAATTTTGGACATACTAACTTCGACTTTATTCCACAGACGTTTAAGGAAAGAATTGTAATTTTTTCTCAGTTACCAGTATCAATATTTACATATTCTTCCAAAGACGATTGAGTGGAAGGTTCATATTCATTACAATATAATATGTCTATGTTGTCCGCGGGGACACAATGTTTGTGTTATACGTACCACGTTATCGTTACTAACTCCGGATACGTCATATACACAGTTAGCCTATGATATCCAAGAAGTTTTTGAATGATTATAGTTCTCTGGGGTTTTTAGCCCAAATGACATATCTGAGCGAAATTGAGCTATTAACATTTCTGAATGCAGGGATATATGTAAGTCACTATAAGCCTTTTTTTGCAAAACGACATTTTTCAGGGAATTAAAGCACTTTTGATATGTTCATCAAGACTACAAAACTGTCGGAGTTTCACAAAGTTTATACGTCAAATATGTTTTCAGATACAATATTATTTTACAAATATATGTTTATTATTGTTTTTTTATGAATAAATTAACCATACATTGTTTTGTTTCTGCTCGCCACTGAATCATGAATCTCTTGACTGAAATATTTCAATTAGCTGAACATGATGCTCAGTGCATTTGGGCCAACAATCTCAGAGAATGCCACATATCATTAGAATAATTACTACTACTTTTATTTCACCCATGTATACATGTATATCCTTCCGCAATTCAACAGTTAATTAACAATTAAAATTTCTTTTCTATTGTTCATTAAGTATTTAATCGAATTACTAAGTGATTTGTTTGACACATACGTATACGTTTGTAGAACAACAGTCAAGTAAGTCAAGTACTAGAACACTTAAAAACATATAGGCAGGATGTGCATGGCAGGCAGGATGTGCATGTCTATAGTACAACAGTCAAGTATTAAGCCTATGTGCAAATAAAATGCCAATCTCACTCGTCAAAAACTGATAAATCTAAGGTATTAAGTACTGTATTGTTCGACTTATGTATGGTGAAATTTGAATGAAATGGTAGCTAGGTACCGCAAATCATGTTCGAGAGTTCGACCTTTCTCTGTTCGAGTGATCTATACTGTTAGATCATATGAAATAACGGAACGGATTTCATTGGGACTTAAGAACAAGTTCGATGTATCTACTGTGTTCGAGCCAAAACTGTTCGAGGTTTCGAAGTTCTACTGTATGATTAAAATATACGTGTATAACGAATTATCGGATATGAAGTACAATTTGTTCTGTCCCAATGATAAAAAAGACAAGTTATCTGCAGTGCAAACTCTGGAAGGACAGCCCTCCCTTGAGCAACAGTCTCTTAACAACGACTGTATCCATTTTCCACCATTTAGAATTTATCATCAATTTAACATCTATAGAGCATCCACTTCACCACAACAGCCACATCGTCCATCAAAGTTGTTGCTCTAGAGAGGTTGCTATGCCTTCCGTTTAAAGTCTGTATACAGTTTGAGATCGCACAATACCTTCAAATGTAAATCTTCAGTCAATAGATTTGATCCTCGGGTACTAAATTCTTTCTTCGGTAAAAGAAGTACTGTTAGTGATGAGTAATTGTTGCTCAAGAGAGAGAGCTGCTTTGGAGAGATGGCACAGTAATTGAAATTCTGTTTTAACGACCTCAAACCAACGTCGTTTGTTGGTAAAGCAAGTTTTTTTAGATTATCAGCAGAATTGAATAAATATAAATGTCAGACATTCTGCTGACTAATATCGTCATTTATCAACTTTAGGCAGATTAAACATCACTAACTGATATACCGGTTAATATGCGTATAGCACATGTCAGCAACACAACGCGGTTTAATCAGCACGACGTTTTCTAAGCACAGCTGTAATGATAAACTCAAAAAAGAAACAAATTGTTTCCCGGCATATTTTATTTTTTTGCAGGTTTGGTATTCAGACGATATGACAAGAATTGTAAATTCCACCTTTCAAACGTATCCATATTCGTACAGCGCTATCCATCGTGCAGTCGGGGACCTTAAGCCTTTCTCCCATTTGGACGCTCCATGTGTCTCTGCAGCGTTTGGGGGATTTATTGCATGCTTAACCAGGCACTGTAACGCAACTACCGGAACCCTTGAATTCTTGACATGCGCTAAGGACACATGTGAAATGATGAATTTGGACCAAGCATGTATCACGTGTCTCGTTATCACAGGAAATTCCAACAAGGCCAACCGGTATCCATAATATTACATAAAATCGTAGCGCATGTTTTTGTCATTGTCAATAAGACTGTCTAAGTTTTTAATGAATCTCGGACACAATAATACCCCCTGTATGTTTCGTAAACATTTTCAAATTTGCCTATATTTTGACTAAAAATAAAATATTAAATCAGCCCTTTATTCAGCTTATGCTTTGTTCTTTCAAAATGATTAAGGCGATGGTTATACTTAGTAAGAGAACACGTTTAATGAACCTCAGACATTTGCAACCACATTTTTAGCTTTTATCAATAACTTGTTTGCCCCCTTCTCGTATACCCCGAATATGTTTCGTATAGTAGTTCATGTCTCACAAATATTGTGAGACATACCCTCATCATGCTGAACAATTTTGCAGTTGTCTGGGAAAGTTTGGGACAAAATTCAACGTAGAAGGCTTACTGTTGATCAGTAAATATCCGCTGAGAAACGCTACGTCTGCCAGGTTTATTCCCAACCAGAAATTGATTCTTCCACGTGGTTATCTATCAGTCGAGGTAAGTATCGTGTTTGTATCCAGAGGTGCGTTTGTTAGAGGTAGGGGACGTAAGCGAGAAAAGTTAGCCAATGTAGAAAAGGTAGTTGTCTAAAATACGCTTTAACGCTTCGCTAGCTATAAATGGCGCCCGCCAGACCAGACGACACTGTTCCGCATGGATGCCATTTTGTTTAGCAAAGATCACTGTCAGATCACGCTACCTATCTAAAGATAAGGGCTACCTTTCCTACGTCTAAGAAACAGCAACGCTACTTTCCCTAAGTAGCGCTATGTAGAATTCTATTTGTCCTACCTCTAAAAATGCGCCTCTGATATTGCTGTTCATTGACGATATTTGATTGTGATTATACATATAACTATCATATTTGCGCAGACATACAAATAACTTGTATATACATACACAACGGTTTGGCCAAAAGTGTTAACAACGTTATCGAGGGCCCTCCCCTACACATGGCAGATTATAACTAGCAAAACAGTAATCGTTTATTTGTGCATAAGAAATTTGAGATTTAAGAAATAAACTACATGAAAAAGATGTAAACCGTTATTCGATTGCTGCTAGTACCTTCCACGCCACCCCCGCTTACGTAGATGAATTATGTAGCAGTGACACTTTGTAATTATTCAAATCTATTACAGTAAAACCTAAAAAATACGACCACATTTGGGACCCTTGAAAACTGGTCTTCTTACTGAGTTGGTCTTAATGTTGAGGTTGAATGAAGAGCAAAAGAGTGCAAATGGACTTGAAAGTTATGTTCTTAATTTTGAGTTGGTCTTATTATTGAGGTGGTAGTAAAGTGAGATTTTATTGTACTATTTTTAATAGAATTTTGTACTTCTTGTAATAAAATTCATTCTGAGATTCGGATAAAGTATCTATACCAAATAGAAATTTGTGTGCACTAAGAGGATGAAAGTCTCTTGTATCTATAAATAGTGTTCGCCTCTGATGACAATTATATCTTTTGCATGTAAAAAGTAATGTCGAGAATCTTCAATCGCCGCACCACACTCACATGAAGGGTTATATGGAGAATGTACTAATCTATATACACAGGGAGAAGTTAGTTTTGGCTGTTGTAAAGAGATTCTAGCTCTACAGAGGTTAACGGATAGTCAATTCTTATCATTCACAAGAAAAACTGGTACTGTTTTGACAGAGGTTTTATACTCTTTATGAGCATATTTACCCCAGGAAGACATAAATGATCAACTTACCGATTTGTACCGTGCCACCTTTATGTTTTGTATTGTATTTCAATGTAATCTTAATACAACACAAGAACGTTTCGTCTATCTTTACTTTGTCCCGTTAATCTAGATCATAATAAGGATGATTTTATAGAGAATTTACGTTCTTATGAAAATACTGACTGACTTCACAGCACAGTTCTCTCCTTTTATCGCTTCTACTTTTAATGCATATACATGAACTATAGAAGGGATGAAGGGAGATAATTCTAGAAGGGACACGGGAGAGAACTCGTGGCAGTCTCCTACGCTTCAAAGATACGGCAATAACGCATATCACCCATGTGTCTTTCAATGGTATTAATAGCAAAAGCTGTGTTAATTCTCGCAGAAATCAATTAATGTTTTGAAAATTACAACGAAATAGTTACGTCAGGGCTGTTTAAGTTGTAAGTTGAGAAAGTACATTATTAGAATGGTATGTTGTATTTCCTTATATAGAGGTATTTGATAGTTGTGTCGGTGAACTCCCAAGATATTTACGTTGATCCATGTCGGCTTTTACACCTTGGGTCTGCATGATATCTGTCTTTATTACGCGATAATGTATGAAAGAACGGATGTCTAAAACTGCATAAGAAACAACCAATATCTTCGTTTACCTCTTTCAAAAAATGGAATGTTCCAATCTACATTTACTCTCCTTCATTTTTTCAAGAGTTCTCTCCCTTTATCATATATTATAGAAGGTATATAAAGATGGAATGTTCCAATCTACATTAAGTCTCCTTTCATCTTTTCAAGAGTTCTCTCCCTTTATCATATATTATAGAAGGTATATAAAGATGGAATGTTCCAATCTACATTAAGTCTCCTTTCATCTTTTCAAGAGTTTTCTCCCTTTATCATATATTATAGAAGGTATATAAAGATGGGATGTTCCAATCTACATTAAGTCTCCTTTCATCTTTTCAAGAGTTCTCTCCCTTTATCATATATTATAGAAGGTATATAAAGATGGAATGTTCCAATCTACATTAAGTCTCCTTTCATCTTTTCAAGAGTTCTCTCCATTTATCATATATTATAGAAGGTATATAAAGATGGGATGTTCCAATCTACATTAAGTCTCCTTTCATCTTTTCAAGAGTTATATCCCTTTATCATATATTATAGAAGGTATATAAAGATGGGATGTTCCAATCTACATTAAGTCTCCTTTCATCTTTTCAAGAGTTATATCCCTTTATCATATATTATAGAAGGTATATAAAGATGGAATGTTCCAATCTACATTAAGTCTCCTTTCATCTTTTCAAGAGTTATATCCCTTTATCATATATTATAGAAGGTATATAAAGATGGGATGTTCCAATCTAGATTAAGTCTCCTTTCATCTTTTCAAGAGTTATATCCCTTTATCATATATTATAGAAGGTATATAAAGATGGGATGTTCCAATCTACATTAAGTCTCCTTTCATCTTTTCAAGAGTTATATCCCTTTATCATATATTATAGAAGGTATATAAAGATGGGATGTTCCAATCTACATTAAGTCTCCTTTCATCTTTTCAAGAGTTATATCCCTTTATCATATATTATAGAAGGTATATAAAGATGGGATGTTCCAATCTACATTAAGTCTCCTTTCATCTTTTCAAGAGTTATATCCCTTTATCATATATTATAGAAGGTATATAAAGATGGGATGAAGGAAGATAACTCGTGACAATCTCCTGTGTACTAACCGGTCAAAAATGAACACAAGTTTCATACGTAACATTACATAAGACGCTTCTTTAACAAGTAACACTTATTTTCACATATAGGTAGATGGAGTTGGTACAGTTGTCTGTGCACACACTACAGCCAATCTCGGGGATAGCAACTATGAAGGTAACAATACTTACATCATAAGCATGCACCTTTAAACATTGAATATTTACCGTGAGGGTTAAAATTACGACTTCGATACGAGCGATATTGTCAGCCTCCATTCTCGCTCGCAGAGGCCATACCTGGCCCCAGATTCACGAAGGAACTTAAGTTTCTGCTCAAACTGCTTTCAATTTCCAGAGAGTCGTTTGAGTTTTTTGTACTGAATATATAACATTAAATTATAATTTATATTGATCGTTTCCATAGTTATCTAGAGAATATTTAAACCTGCACTTTCAATCACTTAGAGTTAAGTTCAATTTCAGTTATTTAAGTTCCATACTATTGGACATTCTAACATTATGCTGTCAATCATGCTAAGTAAGAACATTATACATTTGTTTATTGATATACATGTATAATCAAAGGATGTGTAGTTAATCCAAATGCAGTAAACTATTCAGTATTCAGTAATAAAAAACAAAAGTTTAACTTGATTTAAGTACAAACTTAAGTCAATATGTGAATATGTTTCATAAACCTTCTCAAATTGAGATTTTTCACGAGTTCAGTATATATACTATAAACAATGATCGTGTGTTCTACAACTTAAAATATGAATTCTTGGAAATTTGATGTTGAAACAGATTTTATTATAGATGTCTGAAATATAGCTTGTGTATATTTGATATACATGTATGTATTAGATAAATATGGCATTGTCTCATTCATCGGGTTCGAATATTTATTTCGAATAATACATGGTTTCGAATAGCCCATTTCAATTCGACGTCCCTAAGAAGATACAACGGGACCTGATATTTGTTTCGGATGATACCCAGTATTCGGATAGAAAAGTGTCGGATAAAACGAGGTCTGACTGTTTTATCAATACTTTAAACATTCCTGAACGATCAATAAAAGTTCCCAATGTGTTCACTTCAGCCTTAGATTACCGAACATGGGCGGAACAGAGCATGGCAGAGGCTCGGATGCTAGTGCAGCATTTGCAGAACAAGGGCAATGTGATTGTGATGGGTGATTTAAATTCTAGTCCATCACATGAAGCCACCAGTGTTGATGCTGATATGCCAGGTATAGTTGTACTATTTATGTACATTTAGCTTCCAAGCATTTAATTAGTTAACAAGAATACAACATCGCAAATGTATTTAATATGCAAGTTACATGAAAAAGTTATGGTCTAGATATGAAACTGCAACATTACTGGTGTTTCATACAGATGACTACAAGTAAACTTAGGGATGCTGTATAAAATACGGCCCTCGAAATGTTGATATCATGCATCAAATAAATCATTAAGGAACTGTTCGAGTTAGATGAGCTGAAAAGCGTGCCAATTACAGATGCCTGTCAAATTGTCACATGATATCTCAATATGCCACTAAGGGAGATAAGCGATGTGAGGAGTTTGGTGTTTCAAAAAACGTAACACGTTCAAACTTTTACACAAACACTCTATTCCTTTTCTCTTGTTTTGCCTCTTTCCATTTACAACCAACAACAAATGTGTGGCTTAATACTTAAAATCCAACTAAGGGTGACAACATTACTGGTAGATGGAAAGATTATCAATTACTGATTTAAAATATTATTCAATAGTTATTATTATATTCATTATATTTTAGGAATGTACAACAATTTCAAGGACGCAGGCTATACATCATCGTATATGGATACTGTAGGTATATGTACATACTGTACATATAATCCTCTCACCAATTATTCACACAATCTGGTCCTAGATCACGTGTTGGTGAAAAACTTCAATGTACTTAGTGCCAAGGTAAGTACCAACCGGTTCTCTAATCTCACCATAGCAACCATTTGATCGCCATGGTAACACAATACACTTAAATGTTACTATTTAAATCATCAAGGACAAGTTTATGTATCTGGCTATCAAATGATATGTGTACGTACATGTGTGGCAGTTCCTGTTTCCTAAAGTCGCAATCATTAATTTATTATCACCATGGCAACACATTTTATTTTCATTATTGCAAAGTCATTTTTAGAAATTTGCTATTTTTTTGTGTATTAGAATTATCAAAACTGCTTTACTTACAACTTGCACGGTTTTAAGACATCCATTTAATACTGAGATGTGAACACAAAATGTCAAAGCAAATACGAGTAAGGAGAAATATGCTTGTTTGATTTCACTCTGCGAATGCACCATCGTCGTAGTTGTACTAACATGGCTTTGCTATTTGCATATCAGTGTTGTGTAAACCAAATCTTACGTTAACCACTAAACCAACTTCTTTTCAATCGAACAACGTTTGTAACCTTGACGCGGATTGGTTAACATTTCGTAAGGTGAACGTTAAGTTTACCACAATCCATTTTGGATCTGGAGTGACCAGCATCGCAATATCTCGGCAATTTTTATGTTGGACAAATTTTAACTTTCAAATCGGCCGACCATCTTTTTTCAAGATATTTTTTATTTTTATGACCAACTTCTGTTTACAGAGGGTGTTGGATGAAAATCTACCACAGAAAGAATTTCCACTGTCGGATCATTTCGGTATTGAGGCTAGAATCCAGATTCCACTGTCAGATCATTTCGGTATTGAGGGTAGAATGCGAAGTGCACTGTCAGATCTTTTCGGTATTTTGGCTAGAATGCAGAGTGCACTGTCAGATCTTTTCGGTATTGAGGCTAGAATGCAGTCCATGAACTGACACCGGCTATTTGAAAACACTTCGTTCACCAATACTTGCCGCTGATCGTCAAAAATACCCGAATAGTTCTATACTTGACACCATTATCAACGCAACTATTTGAACTAGGCGTCATTTTTTAGGACCAACTGTCAAAAGCGTGTTACAGTTATCTATTGGTTAATTCTTATTCAAAACTTAATTAAACTCTTCATAAAACCATTTTTAATTTCATTGATTAATCGTTGAAATTGTATTTGAGAAAAGAAGAATATTTTTGCCTTTGTTGCGTTTTTAATGGAGTGTGTATCCTGTCAAAACTATGTGTTCATTATCAAAATAAAGTCATAGCTGCATGAAATTAAACGTCATCAATTTTGTTTATAATAAAATTTTGAATTGAATAGACATCCGGACCCGGAATTATAACAGATACTTACATTCTGCACTCAAATCACAAAATTTACCCCAATTCGTATGATAGTAGACAAATGCATGGAAATGTCGAATGTTTGCCAAATATTCGTTTTGGTCCATTAGCTTAGAGAGTTTAGTGTGACTATGAGTTTCTGGAGTAGTTATTGGATTTTAGTGCCCCACACAGCAGTTAATAATTACCCCCACATGTCGTATAACACTCAGATCTCTATGAAAATAGGCCACATAGAATATTCAGCACTCATTCAACATTATTATACATGTTAAGGGTAAATTGATAGGAGTCGCTATCCCTCATAGTAAATTGTATGATCCGAGTGAAAGTATCTGTTATAATCCGTGACCCTGGTTGTAATAGTGTACGTATGAAAACTGTTTACTTGTCGCAGTCAATTAACATCCAATTAAAATCAACACCTATGGTGCCATTGATATTTAATCCACTATTAAAACACTTTCTTTGCTATTGTTCGACGATCTGGTTGACTCTCGGTGGATTCAGTGAGTAATTAAGTTTTAGATTCTAATATTCACCATCATGTTGATTCTCCAAAATATAATTGTAAAATTTCTACTGTGTAGCTTTTCCTATTCTTCAGAAATCACTTCGTATCAAAAACAAACTTCATTTTTATATACGGTAATACTTCACTTTACGACCACTTCATCAGAAAGATCGTAATTTCATGGTCCAGTTTTTTAATTTTTTCTTGCATATTTTTAACTCGATATTCAAACCACCTTACAACTAAAACCGGGTCTTCAGAACAAGTAGTGGTCTTTCCCTGTACATACAAACTACAGACATGACACTTAGTTACATTTACTCTCTGTGCAACTTTGGACTAGTTTAGATTTACTTTGTTGATATAAAAATTATGAAATAAATAAATATTTTTAGGAACTACAGAAATTGTCTGTCATTCTTGTTAGCTGGTTAAGACAATGTGAATTTTGCATACACATGAAGAGACAATCTGTGTACAATTCAATTTAAAGGTACATTGTCTTATTTTTTGACATTTTTATCCTTAAGTCACAAACATGAGAAAGCAGTTGAAACTGCCTTCATACAGATGTACTCAACCACACTGCATTGTCACTCTTCTTATGTGTTTTCCAAAAAACACAAATACAAGTGTCCAACACATGTATTTATCCTGACCTTTGCTCTGAGTTACTGCTAGCATTTGACAACTCATGTTTTGGAGTTGCAGGAAACGTTTAAGAAAAGCTAATGTTTTTTAGTTTATCTCTATGAAGGCATTAACATGCCATTCTATAAAAAAATGTTACTTAGCATGTTTTATAGAAAATGAGACTTTCTAACTTTAACACATATTTTAAAACAGTTAAACATGTTCATCTTACATGGACAGTGAAACAAGTTTATTATAACTTCAGTTTATCACTCTCAATGAATTCTTCTTGGGTTACATACCGTCAGACTTGAGAATGCAAAATCAGATGAAAATTCTGCAAGGGGACCAGGAGGCCAATGAAGCTCCTGGCTTTTAAGCATCTAAGATGGCTAAAATTGTCTCAAACACGTCACTTGCAAGCGTCACATCCACATAAAATGTTCATGCCTGAAACCAGTACTTGCGCCTAATACAAGGATTGTAGAATTCACGTTTTGTCCAAGGCAAGATTCGAACTCATGACCTTTGAATCTGGAGTACTGCCCTCTTCACCTTGACTATGCATCCAAATAATATAAATTGCCCTTTGTCAATGTAACACAAAAGGATAAATCTCAAAGGATCCATAGATTGAAAAGAACAAAATAAGGTCTTTGATTTTATTACAAATAGTTCACCCATTCATCTGTATTATTTATTATGACACAAATATTTAATTGACACATGATAAATTAGTCAAAATTGTTTTCTTAAAATTTCTCATTCATAAATTCAAAAGAAAATGTCCATACCAGTATCTTAATGCTTATCAAATATCAATATATATCTCTCTTACATGCAACTTTTTCACACACGAAATCTGAAGTTTATTAACAACAACATTCACCTTCTGACATTTATAACTATAAACTAACATTCAATCGAAAATTTATTTTACACTGTAACTTGAAACATGTCTAAAAAAATCGGCGACAGTGTACATTACATATGTTTCCATTTTTATACAGAGATAAAATGACCTGAAAATGCATTATAATTATACAAACAACTTATTGTATAAAAAAAAGAAACTTACTAATAAATTAGCACTCAACAAAATGTGAAAACACTTCCGAACAATTTAGTGCTTCAATATGACAATGCATGTCCACAGATAGCATTAAAACCATGAGATAATATACATGATGGATGTTCAGATAAAGCAAACACCAATGTGGAATGTGATACACAAACAACCAGAGTTATCAAAATCGATTGCATACAGTTTAATTTTTAATACAGGGGTTCCACCAGGTGCTGAATCTCGAAGGTCATTTTGAAAAAAACAACAACCCGAAGTTTACCAATTTACAGCCAAACTGCATATAGAGAAAAATGGACCCTTTGACCAGAATCCTTAGGGCCAGATCTTGGCTTTTTAAAATTCCAGGGGTCAAAGGCTTTATAAAATTCCAGGGGTCAAAGTGTCAACTCCAGGATGAAATTGAACCCCTGCAGTACATATTTTCTCGAGTAAAACTCAACATCTAGCAATGTAGTACATGACATGATATAAGCCCTGAGACATTTAATTATTAACTTAATTAACTTCTGTGACTGTTATTTAGACAAGCACAACTTAACACCATCGTCAGTAACTTTAGAAAACATAATGCACTGTAAAATTCACCGAAAGATTGCCTAAAAATACAATGACTATTTTCAAAATTCAGTAAATTCTAGTTCTGCGCTCAGTGAATGAAATACATTAGTTATAGATAAGAACTGGTAAAAAAATTCAGCGAGATCAAAAAAAAGACATGCAAGGTGACATTACTTTTTTATAATTCCAAACAAAATACACTTGTTGTTTTTCAATGCAAACATTGTGTGGAAAATACTCATTGAGATATTTTATCTTTTTATTCCCGGTCTTATCAAGTCCATCTGGTTCACATTGCTCATTCCAGAGGAAAAAATTAATTAAAATGATGCTAAAATTAAATAAATGTCTACACTAGCTCCTCTTTGGTTTTGTGGTGTCGTATTTAGATTTGCTTGAGAACCAGAGCAGGAATGGAATGCCGAGGGAAGGGAGCGTCATAACAGCAAATACCATCCAGTCCACCTGAAAACATACACAACATGATAGTGACTTCAGATTATAAATGCTTCGTCTTTACACACATGCATGGTTAAGAATCAAGTCTTTTTACAATGCTGCCTTTTATTTATGTGGATTTTGTCACATGTCTTGACCATCTAACCAGGGAAAAGTGCTCTAGGAACAGAGCACCTGACTCTTGATCTGAAGGTTGTGAGTTTGAATGCCATTATGACGACAGTGAACCACAAACTTCACAACCCCAGCATTGCTAATTACCCAAGTACTGGCCTATAACCCATGCAGGGTAATTAATGTAATCTTTAAGAACTTGTTTCACAATCAATGTATGCAATGGTTAGTACAATAGTAACCCAAGAAGAAGTACAATAACTAACACAAAACTAAGCATAAGTATTTTTCAACACTGACCTTCGTTGATTTTGTCAAATACCTTGATCATGTGACTGGCAAAAATTCAGGCCATACAAACAAAATACAGGCCATTCCAAATTCTACACATGATCAAAGACAGGTCAAAATTTGCCTCTATATCCACAATGTCTTTTTCCCAAACAAAGACATTACATGTATACATCAAGGCATAAAATGCACACTAATAGCAAATGACTAGCTTTAATGACTTTTTCCACCTTTGACCATGGTCATTGGCAACATGACACATTGCTATCTGCTAAATAGGCCAATGTCATTATGTTTTAACATCATTAAGGGAGAGTTTTAACATCACTTCCGGAGATTTTTAACATCACTACCAGGGATTTTTTACATAATTACGGGGAAGTTCTAACATTTGCAGATTTGCTATTTTCAATCAGACCTACATGAAGACACTAAACATAGACAAATGTTGATTTGAATTTTTAAAACTTAATAAACAAACAAAATGGCAGCATTCTGGTTTTGTAGGAAGAATCTACTGATCCTGACTATATTTGTACCCTGACTATGACCAAATACAACTTATAAAACATATGATAAAAATATACATTCTTAACATAAAAAATATGCGGCATATCTGCAACATTTACATAATGATTACTTACAAAATGTGGAGAAAATCTTCTGTTGTAATCTTTGAAGCTGACAATACCACCTTCCCCTGGTGCACTGGTGTAGCCAACCTGCAATAAACATCCTTATTACTTCTCTGAATAGACTGGATTTATATATTTCATACATTTATTTATCCATCAACGTGACATAATGTAACCACAATGCAAGTACAAGAAGTGTAAATGATATTTGATTTTTTTAATGCTATGAAAGATGCTACATTCTGCATAGTTACAACAGGACACGCATTGAAGGTGCTTTATGATCACATACAATTAATATGTAACATGAGTCAAATGGAACCCCTGAATACCAAATTTCTAGAAAGAGAGCTTGTGGTGCCATTTTTCGTGTCTGTAGTGTGATGCATCCATCCAGGGATTGAACCTACGACCTCCCTCACTCAAAGCGGTCACTCTACCTATTGAGGGATTTATCTTAATAAACTGAACATTTTAAAACATTTAACTCACCTGTCTCTCTTTTAGATCATCTCCTGATGAGTAACTCACTTCGGCAGCAGTGAAGTTGAAGTATCCATAATTTAATGGCCTCAAAATCACTGAATGACTAACATTTGTGTTCCTAGTAAAAGGTCAAGGTTCATAATAAGAAGCTGTGGCACAACCCTCAAGTATGACGAGTCTCGTGCTGATGACATCACTTAATGACGTCACATACTAACTTGAATGAATTTGAAAATTAAACATTGGTATAAGTAAAAGGTCCCTGAAACGTTACTCGTTTTATTTAATCTCATCCTTTATTTGTTATAATAGTCTCATTTATCACACCAATTTCGCACAGACAGATGGTCAGGGGTAACACTTTATGCCCTTAGTACCAGAGCTACAGAATAGCATCGTTTTATTTTAAAAATGAATTTATTTTTACCAAAAATGTTTTGAAGTTCAAAATCAGTCGTTTAATAATGACTTGAATTTCCTCAAAGACGAATTGTAGCATATCTTCCTATTTTTTTGTTTACACAGATAAATTTGCCAAGGGTATAAATTACTTCTGCGCTGCATGAATGGAGTCAACAATAAAGTCCACACATCTCCACATCAAGATAAAACTAGAATGCGTCCATAGGACACAGATGCCCCCCCCCCCTTTTCAGAGAGGGAGCATAAAAATGTCATAGTAATGCATCCTTTTGGTGAAAAAATGCATCCTTTTAGTGAAAAAATGGTGTCTTCTAGCACGGTTTCCAAGACAGATAGAGCAAAGAAACATGATGAAAGTGACTTGTCATCCATCATAAACTTTGTAACAACAAAGGAGCTCATCAAATTATCATGAAGATGTCAGCAGCATATAGAATAAACTAGTAGTATGTGAGAAAAAAACTGATTAAACTACCACTGCTGGAAAAAATGAAAACTTAAGAAAAAATATAAATTGATTTTCAATTTTGGGAGTAAATTATATGAGTAAAAAATCTGGAAATGAAAAACTAATAGCAGGGTTCCACTAGTTGCTGAATCTCAAGGGTCATTGTGATCATTTTTGACCAGATTTAACCAATTTAAAGCCAAAATACCTTTGGCCAGAATACTGAGGGTCAAAATATGACTTTGGAAATTCCAGGGGACAAAGGGTCAAATGGAACCCATGTTATAGCATAAAATTGATCTGTTGCTCTGTGGTATTTGTTACTTATACATACAACAATAGTAAGATGTTGCAAGATAAAGGATACGGTGCAATTCTTTCCCAGTTAGCTTGTAAATTTCCAGCCACTACAGCAAAATCAGCTTCAGGAAAACTGTCATCTTGTAACCGTACTTTCTGTGCAACACTGAAAATAAGAATAAGATCTTAGACTTTAATCACATCCAAATGTTACAAGGAGCTCTTGTATTGTCCATGGTTCCATTTACTCCTGGTAAATTTTATTTCCCACACTGTATAATTACGTTAAACCCTACTGAAGTTGCCTAGTGTTCACTCAAATTCAAAAATGATGGTCAAGGCTAAACTTGTAGTTATGGAAAATTTTGATCATAAACTTTCCAATATTATTAGTGAATTTTATATTGATTATTAAATCAAACAAGAAACCATGTCTAACAGACAGTTTGAAAAATAGAATTTTGTTAGCGTAGTAAATTATCTTTATTAAAAATTTTGTTTACTAAATACACTTAGAACTGACTTTTGCAATAACAAATTGTTAGAAACAGGTGTATTGTTAATATTCTCTTACTGTTCATTATTAATATTATTGTAATGTTGCTTTATTAACTCTTCAGCACAAAATTTTTACCACAAAAATGATAACCAAAAGAAGCAGTGGTATGGTATGCAATTCATCATTAAATTAATTAACGTAGTGTTATTTCTAGAATTTGAAAAGGGCAGGGTGCTGGCAAAACAAGGGCACTTCGGTCGTTGCAAATTCGTTCCAAAAGGGCAAAATCATGTTAAACATATGGAAAAATCAGCACACCAAGTGTGACCAAGTCACATCATATTCTGAAGTTCAAGATAGACAAGTATTTATAATTAAAAACACAATTAAGGATTAAACATTCAAGGAATAGATGCACAATTAAAACAACACTTACCTTCCACCAATATTGAAAATTCTGTACTCTACTGTTAAGTCTTTATCTTCCACCAAATATTGATTTAAAATATTTTTTGAAGCAAGCAATCGAGCCTGACCCTCCTCATCAGCCGAGTTACCTTGGAAAAAGGCGACACACACAAGAAACAACACAGATAGGATCTTCATCTGCAAAACGAATCGACAGAATAATTGCAAAAATGTAGCAAAATTTAAACTCTTATATTTATAAACTACGTGGGCAATACCCCACCCACTGCCACGTCAAAAGACGCAAACAATAAAACAAATGTTTACGATTCGATCACAACAAATACAAACATGTTTATCAATAAAAAGTTTGAGAATTACATTAAATCATACTCTAATTATTATCTGACAGAGAAAAATACACTTCTGTTCGAGAAATCGGAATAACAAAATTGCCACGACTCACTTTGCCGGTTTCCTTACAAACTGAAACTGAGTGATCTCCCTTGAAGCTAAAGCGGTGCGAATCGTTTAAATCGCACATCATGCAAAATACTTACCAGTAACACGTTATAATGGGCGCAATAAATTCCACTCGGTGTCGTTATATTTCTCTTCACTTATTATGTACAATATAATGGCCAACACCAATCAATGAAGATAAGTGCCTCATGTCTATTTAATTCAGGCGAATGACCGGGACAAAAGATGAGCAAATTCTTTAGGTACCTGACACGGTCGGACCTATATATAGGTCCGTGGTACTGACTATGTTAAACATTTAAAAGAATAACTCGTACTGAAATGTGCAAGCTTCGTAATTCGGTGCAGTCGTATTGTGCTTGCTTTTGTTACTCGAGTCTCAGTGGTGGGTGAGCCAATCAAATCTGAAGTTGAATGCCGATGCCAATTTTGGAAAAGCCGAATTAAAATCTGCACCTTGTAAACGCTGGAGTGGAACGGAATGAATTCGTATACATGTCCTAAATTATGGTTTTAATGTAGACATATGTAACTATGATTGTGCTACGCATCTTTACGGGCAGTAACTAGACCTTTCACTAATGAATAGATATACACTTTATCCACCAAAATAACACAATGGTTTAATAATTAATGTTTTATTAATCAGTCTAAGTCAACACGAGCCGCGTGATAATTAAACGGATCTAACACAACTGCAGTGAAAATATAATTAATTTTTGACACGTTCAATTATTATTTATTATACATCGTACCTTAACTTTATTTTAGACACGAGATAAATGCTTTAATATCGTATTAATGTACTTATACATGTTTTTAAACAATTTTTGTACTTAAGTAATTATTTTATGAAAATCTCTGAAAGGTCATTGGACAATGCCACAACGTTATGTAATTGTGTTTGATGTACATTTATTTACGCGCTATATCAAACTATGTACGTGCGATGTCATTATTGTTAAATATATCCATAAGTTCATATAAAAGAACGGAAGCAGAATTTTAATATTTCTTGTTTTATTCGTTGTTAATAATTTCAAAATTTATTTTGAATGATAATATAGTTTTCTCTAATGGGTGAACATTTTGCTCTTGGTCAGTTTCTAAATTTGTCAAATGTATTTGACAAGTTATATTTATGGAAGTGTTTAAGCTTTTTAAGTGTCGCGAAATGACGTCTATTCCACCTGTAGACTTTGCGTGCTAGACTGGACTAAGCAGTAAAATTGAAGTTGTAGTACCGTTAACGCGAGAGTTGCCCGGGTCAAGGTGTTATAGTGGACACGATTGTTTTCATCATTGATACTTCTAAGTTCTTTTGCATGTTTTTTGTGCCATAAATAGTGAATGGCCACACACATTTTACACGCAAACATGGAGCATACGGCAGTTTCACATCAGAAAGCTGCGTCCTACTAAAACCATGACTATTTGAATCTTAGACAGATACGCCGAACCTAGATGTATACCACTGGAGTTCGTCCACTTGTTTTGTTTGGTGAGTTAGTTTGTCGTATATATGTCAATTTTAAAAAAACTGATCTACCAATCTCTTACTTTTCGTTTCTCTACTAAATTATTTTAACTGGTCTATTATCGCACATTTAATTGCGGAGTTGCTGAAAAAAATGTTGATTTATTTATAACATTTGAGATTTTAGCAAAATTTTCAAAAACAATATTTATTCGATTTTTTAGTGCTTAGTCGCTAAAATATGTCTTGTACTTATTGAAATCGATATCTAACGGTATTGTTCACATATATGTCGTATATTTGCAATGGTATTCGGATCACCTCGGCTATTTAAAAAAATGAATGGGTACGGAAATTACCAAGATGTTGCGATTGTTAGAATGGAGGCGATTTTATCGCTTCTAGCTGTTGGTAATTCTATAAACAGAAACGGATGAAGAATTGTATCAGACGATTATTCAATTAACGAACGTTTTAAAGCTAAATTGTGTTCTGATTGTGAACAAATCACAACACATATATCGATGGATATCGATGAAATTATATAATTTACACTTTTTCTGATCTCGTAGTTACTTTTGTAATTTTTGTTTTGAAATCAAGAATTTTAGTGATAATTTGTCTCTTTCAAATTGCGCTGTCAGCAACATTTAGTTTTGATACCTCAATTGATTCGGCTTATTTCACAGTTTTTTGTTATTTCGTATGTGTTCGTATGTGTTTCGTAAGCTTCGGGGCTTTTATGAAAGTTCTGTCTTTGTTGAATTGCAAAATAATACCCGACGGTCTGGTTGTCCAAATAATCAAACGTTTGTTCTTCCAATCAATTTCAAGAAAAGTTTCAACTTAGTTGAGATAATTATTCAATTTGTTGTCAATGACTTAATCGTAACTGGGCGTCGTTGTTGATTTACACGACTTTGCTAATCTCTGAGTTTACATTTGATTTGATATTGAAAGTATTGCTTTGGTTATAATTTGTTTAAGTTATGTTGTTTATTGCATAAACTAATCGTCTCGTGCAAATAGCTCTTCGAACACTTTTTACAATGCAATGTGATGCTTCGAAATAATTGAATTTCATGCCATGTACTTGGACATTCAGGGAATTGTCAGAAACGCAACGTCATGTCGTGTGGGGGTTAATGTTGTTAGGAGTGCACGCGGTTAGTGATTTAATAAGGGGCAGTGTATTAACTTCATGACCATTAACTAATTTGCTCAGCATAGAAAAACTGCAAAATGCTGAATGTTTTGGAAAATGAAAATATGGCTCTATGAATGATACACAATTAAACGTTCACACAGCAAGGTTACAGCGAGCTACTGTCGGACACCAGTAAGTAAATGTTATATGTTCTTGGAGCAATAAAGAACCGACCAACTTCACAACTAATTGTATACCAATAAATATGTTCATAATCACAACTACGCGTTTGTTCATGATTTTGAGTTCGATGATGATGTAGTTGATTAGTTTCAATGTATTTAACAATACCCACCTATTACTGGCATCTGTAATAATTTTGACCAAGAATTTGACATGTTTTACAAAAAGTTGAAACCCCCACTTTCCGATTTAATCTTGACAAAACAGCTCGAAGGTCAGCAGTACTTGTATTTTCAATTGTGGTTTGAGCACATAATTTTGTTGGGGAACAATTGAACATATTTTGCATTTATAGAAGTTTTAGAAATTTAAACAAAAGAGAGAGAATACGTAACGACAGGGAACGCCACATACACAAGACAGTGCCTCCCCACGCAGACCAAAACAGATGATTTTAATTTTGATTTAAAACAAGCCATGTGGATTTTGGTTTTAAGTGAAGGTGTCAACACCCAATTGTTTTAGTAAACCCCAAGGAATGGCCATGAAGTCATTTTGTTTATATTTACGTTTATAAGTACGAGACTCAGATAAGGGATAGAGAAGTGTTTAGTGAAATATGATCATATTTCGAAGAACTCTTCAAATCACTTTACTGTATCACGTGAATTTTTATTTTTATATTTTGTCTTCCTGGCAGTGAAAACATCAACAGAATATTATACTTATATGTGTTCTAAAATTAAATGGCTGTTCCGTGCTAAGATCTGTTGATAGTGTTATAAATGTAGTAAAGACAGGATGTTTTTACAGGGAACGCCACATACACAAAGCATTGCCTGCCCCACAATGATCCCCGGGAAACCAACGGTGTACAAAGATTAGGCGCTGAGGAGGTGCAAGGACCTACATGAATAGGTGTAAGAAATGGTCTGGCCCCACAAACAACTAAAGACAATTTCGGATGACAGCAAGGGGAGAAGTTTACGCATAAAATATTCTGTAAACATTATCCTTTCTGTTAAAAACAATATTATTGACATTATGCACCAGCAAGAGACGTTTAAGATTTAACATTTAACACATTTATACGTAAAATGAAAGACAATATGTTGTCACCGCACTCATATACATAAAAACCTATTATTCATGGTTTATTGATACACTAGCATACATAATACATACATAATGATTTTCAATTATAGTACACTTAACAAAACTTATCTTTCAAGTGTGCAGGCATACATATGACCATATTTCGGTCAATATTAGTCTGACCTTGCGGAATTTTTCACAAAAACGTCTTGACTATAATTGTCCATTGTTTTCATCTTTTATCGTTAAGACAAATGTTGATGGCAATAATCAACCAGCATTTTTTTCATGCAACCAAATTAAATAACAGTGCATCATTCAGCTCAACTTAATGCACAAAGAAACCAGATCTCTGTCAAGAAGTACTCAGCTCGTGGGTCTTATCCTTTTTTGTCAGATATTGTTGACAACAAAGAAATGAGCCGTTCCACGACAAAACCTGTATTATTGACCAACATTCCATTTTTCAGGTTATAACTTTTTTTACAGATATATTTTTCTACATTTATTCTTAAAACTCTGTTGTGCAAATGGAAATAAACCGATAAATCAAACTTAAGCTTCAATGGACACTTCCGAATAAGTACTTAGTTTGTGATGTCAAAATTGCATGGGAAATACTCGACGTATTAATCAATGTTAATAATACAGGTTTTTGTCATGGAACGGTACAAATAATAAACACTATATAGGCATACACATTTTATTAATAAACGCATTTCAATATTTATAAATTAAACGATAAAATGTTTGGTTGTTCGAGATAGATATACTCGTGCATAGTCTACATGTAACTCAAATTCAACTGCAGCGATAAACTACTAAATATTCAAACAGTTCATTAAATTAAACATTTTGTTATATCAATTGATAAATTGTTGAGCTTATTTGGTGAGTTTTTTTTCATAAGAAAAATACCAAACATCTCGTCGGAATGCACAATGTGCCCGTACGGCATAGTTCTTCCTTTACGATATTTCGGCATTGTCAAGGCATTGATTCACTAACCTTGTTGGCCACTCTTATAATAGATAGTTTGCCGTTTTAATTTGATGGAAAAAAACACACCAGAATACTCCTCTTATGTTTTTCACTATAAAATCCATGAATAATTATACAAACGTGCACAATTCTTTCAGTGTTATTGTCAATTGAAAAAGTGTGTATTTTCATATATTATACCTTAATTTGCTATGGACAGAGAAATTCAAACTGAAGAATGAGAGAAGGAAATAATGAAGGTTAATGCCTACCACATAATTTGTTCCAACACTTACTTAAAGTTGTTAAGTACCACCAAGTGTATGGGAATTTAGCTTGTTTTGTCTCTTAAAGTTTTTGTGCTGTTTTAATGGACACGTCTCAACACTTGACAGACCATATATTGTTGCTGAAAGCCTATATAATTGACTCTGAAGTTAATTTCTGATGTTTTTATTCCATTTTAAATGGCACATTTGGCAAACAACAACACACTCGATATGCCAATAAAACATACGCGCTGTTCTCATGAGAAAGCCACATCCTATATAAGTCGGCGATATTTGGGTTTCGAACAGGTACAACATCACTTTTACCAAGATGTACACCACTGGAGCTTGTCTGCTTGCATTGTTCGGTGAGTTACTTCTTTTTAATTGATCAAATAAATGAATTCATTTTTAACAATGTTTCCTATCAGGAGTTAAAATTCATTTGTTTAGCAATACTGTTTTATAATGATTGCAAGAAAGATCGTTATGTTTAATCATTAGACAGAAATGATTTTGTAAGAAACACATAATACTGTATCAATATGACGGCTGGAGAATGATTGGAACGATTTTACCAAACATGAACAGTATGTTTACATCTTAAATCAAGCAATTATTGTCATCTATTGGTGGGCCTATGTATATATCCAGCGTTGCAAAAGGTTGATTCTATGAAGATAGGTGACAACTTTATAGTATATCATAAATCTTTCTATATTCGTAGTTTTGCAAATAGACTTATCTGTGGAGGAATGACGGGTGTCTCTTTCGTGATTGTGAATAGAGTAGATATCTGAAGTGAAACCCAAAGTTATTATATTTATTGATATTTCGAGCAGGGAGTGAGTGTTGGGTTTCACGACTCGACATTCATTTTCATTTACATTGAGAGAAGAAAGGAACAGTTGCAATATTTAATGAATTCAGAGACAGTTGATCGGTAAATTATTCGACTGAACGAGTAGCTCAGTCTGGAGGGCCAGATAACTGTCTATTTTGATGGATTTGTTTAGAAGAAAATCCATCAATTGAATATCCCCCCCCCCCCCCTGCGTGTCCTCTTTCAATCTCCTTAGTTGATCTTTATGGTCGGCCAGGTCATTCCCTACGCCCCTGTTCCCATGCGTGTCTATTTTGATGGATTTGTTTAGAAGAAAATCCATCAATTGAATATCCCCCCCCCTGCGTGTCCTCCTTCATTCTTCTTAGTTGATCTTTATGTCGGCCAGGTCATTTCCTACGTCCCTGTTCCCATGCGTGTTTGTAGCCTTGCTCCTCCTCAATGCCTGATGTATTGTGAACTGCTATTTTCCCGAAGGTCTGTGTGGGGAGGCATTATCTTGTGTATGTGACGTTTCCTGTAGCAACTTACTATCTCTTTTTTTTGGAGCGTTCGTCTTTGCATTCATATATCAATTATGAAAATTTCTAAAAATTGAAAATTTGACATTCTGAGTAAATATAATGTACATTGGTTGCGCAGTTTTTATCAAATGAGGACATATGACGAGATCTACTCATGTAGTTAAAGCATGCAATAATATGCATTACTTAAACAGAAGCTGGTTATGTCAATAAAGTTAAAATACATGTAACGTTTTTTTAACAAGCGGTTTGTTTTACATGTACACTGTTTGTCCGTGCGACAAAACCTATATTAGTGATCAAAATTCCATTGTTCAGGTAATAATATTTTCTTACAGGTATATATTTCTAGTGGGGAGGCACTGTCTTATGTATGTGGCTTTTCCAGTATTTTTTGCTGACAGTTCCAAGGCTGGAATTCGCTATATGATTGTTGTTTCTCTTTATGTTATGAATGTGTTTTGTATTTGCCTTTCCCCTTTGCAATTCTGTCACTTTATACAGTGTTCAGATTGTTTCCTGCCCATTTTTGGCCTATTAAGGCCAGTTGTCTTGACTTGTCCTGTGATCTTTTCCATCCATTAATTCCCCCTCCCCCTCCCTTTACTGTCCACTTAGATTCTCCTAGTTATTCCTTGTGGTCTGCTGGGCCATTCCTTTCGCCTCAGTTCCTTAATATGTGTACCGTTTGACCTCCTTTAGTGCCTTATGTTTTGTGGATTGTTGTTTTTCCGGAGATCTGCGTGGGGAGGCACTGTCTTATGTATGAGGCTTTCCCTGTAGTTACGTATTCTCTCTCATTTAGAACCAAATTATTAAAATCGGATTTCTACATTTATTTATATAGCGATTCAAATATTTAGAAAAATAATAAGCTACAAAATAACGTCGCGTAAAATCACTTTACTGAAGTGTACATTTATTCTGAAAAATCTGTTGTGCAATAAAGTAAAAAAACATGTAACGTTTTTTAACAAGCGGTTTGTTTTACATGTACACTGTTTGTCCGTGCGTAACATGATAAAACAAGATCTTTTGAATTGGAAATTCATTGCAATTGTTGGATTTAAGATATGTTAGCCAATGTGGCAGCAACACGAGATAAAGTCTGTTCAAATAATTGACGTTCAGATGACCCATATACATATTGAACGCACACAAAGGGTATATACTCGTAGTTTACTATCATTCCTTTATCATAATTCCTTTATAATTAAAGTTCGTTTTTATATTCAGCTATTGCTTCTGCAGCCACGCTGCATTTGGAGAAGCCTGTTGAAGCCAGTCTGTTTGTAAACAGTCGTATTATCAATGGTGAAACAGCGTCACCAGGAGAATTCCCTCATCAAATCACACTCCTGAACAACGGTTACCATATGTGTGGAGGTTCGGTTATCAGTAATGGTTGGGTATTGACCGCTGCTCATTGCGTTGATGGACAGTGAGTTTGTTTCATATTCTGTTAGTTAACTAAACTATGTATATGATTTTTAAATACATGTATGTTGAAAGAAAGACTTCCGTTGATATCATATAAAAAGAAGACGCTTTATTTAACATTTTTATGTTAATTTACATAAATGTTGAATAAGTAAGTATTAAGAAGAGTTGTCTCTAGAATTGCAATGTTCAGATGCATGTCATTGTAGTAAAGTAATGACAACATTTGTTTCCAAGGACTACAGCTAATTTGGCCGTCGTTGTTGATCTTCACGACTTTTCGAATCCCGGAAGCTACATTTTGTTTGATGTTTCATCTATTAATATGGTACGTTAACTTGCTCTTGGCATTATATCTCATGTGTATTCGTAATGGGTTCAATATCAGTAAAGTTGTATTAGGTCAGGAATTAATTCGGTCATGATTTGTTGCATCAAATATTTTTATAAGGAAAGCAATGCAAGGAATTTAACAATGGAAAATAAAAATGCCGAAAATGGAAGAAATGGTATGAAGTATAATGCACATTTAGCAGTTTATTATGAATAAAAATATGACATGCACCATAACAACACCGTTTTGTTTAACAAAGTTGTTTAGAGGTAATTATGACTCGATGCTATTACATTCTTCGGGATACATTATATACTGAAAACATACTCTCCCCACACTTTTTCTGAAAACAGATTTCTGTTTACTATTTCACTAATTGCAGCATCCACAATACAACCAAGGATCAGGCGCCTTTCCAAACGACGTAGCAGTTCTTAGACTGGACCCAAACAACGCAAATGATATCAGTAGTAACGCAATTTCACTGGCGAGTGGTTCTAACTTGTTTGAGAATCAGCAGTGTACAATCAGTGGGTGGGGTGTGACAGGTAAATTATGTTTACTTCTTTTGATTCACTATCATTAATATATTTAGCTCCTGGACCAAATATGTCGACATCGATTTAATGCAACAAATGTGTCTCACAGCTGATTCAATTTTATATACAGCATATGATTGTTCTAAGACAAAATTATCTTCATTTATTGCAGAATCTGGATCCGGTTCCTCTGTTTTGTTGAAATCTAGCGTACGTGTGTACCCTAACTCAGAATGTACTACTGCCTGGGGAGCCAACAACATTCTTTCTCAACATATATGTGTCAGAGGAGAAGCAACTTCAAATGGATCTGGTTCATGTAACGTAAGCGTTTACACTGTCAACAAAACCATGACTAAATAATTTGTGTATTCAACTATTTCCACAAAACATATCATTCAAACCTGCGTATCTCATTTGTGGCATACACGCCCGACTTACTTTTATCATTTTGTAAACATTTATCTTTCTACAATACGTGCACTCCGTCTTTCTTTCACGATAGATATTGGAGTCTTATGTTTTGTAGGTTATTGTATTCTTAAGGGTCTGTGTAGGGAGGCATTGTTTTCTGCATGTGGCATTCCTAGGAACAATTTAACTTCTCTTTAACTCGTCATCTAAACACTATCTATATGATATGATGTCGACGACTAGCGCATTCATCAACTTAAAACTTACTATGCATTTATATATATTCGTACATCGCTATAAAAGTGAAACAATATAGATCTAGGAATAAGAGATAAACAATGAAATCAATACACTTACACAGGGCCTGATTAAAAACTGTAAACTAATGTACTATACTGATTCAAATGTTTACTCTAGATGCTGTTGATAATACTTATAACAGTGTGCATAAAGCTTAATACATCAATGCATATTTATATATTACTTTCTTGTTCTAGGGCGATAGTGGTGGTCCTCTTGTGTGTGCTGGACAACTAGCTGGTGTGACATCATGGGGACGTTCTGGCTGTCATGTTAATGGTGCGGTGACTTATCCAAGTGTCTACGCTAGGGTGACATCTTTCTATTCATGGATACAATCTATTTGCAATTGTGTCTAAAATCCTACAGTAACAGTCATATGTAATCATATGCAGTTCAGGTGATGAAAATAAACAAACTTCCAATGCTTATATTTCTTATGTTCTTTACATACCTCACTAAAGTCGGTTTTTATTTACTAATTGTGTGTTCTGAATGAAAAAGTATGGATTGTAAGAAAAAAACACACACTATTAACAAAAGCGTATAGAAGGTGCATGTTAGCTGTTATTGTTAGTTGATATTATGAATGTTGTTAATTACGAATGGGAAGTGAGTATAGTATAATATATTAAATGACTCTTTCTGTGTATATGAAGCAATGGCACTCAATTATTGGGAAGCGTTATAGCATACAATTAAAGCATAAGGGAATGGTTTAATAAAAGAGAAAACAGATATTAAAATACTAATGGAAAATAGCAATACCATCCATTGCTTTATGCTACTTATGGCTCTCCCACATTTACAAATATATCGGAAAAGGAAGACATTAAGTAAAAATAATGAAATCACAAAAGACGTAAAAGACAAATCAACGTAGAAAAAGAAGGATAAAGTTGGTACAAGGAAATCCTCCCCACACCGATCTGGGTGAAACATCCGCACATGAAACGCATAAAATAAATAATGAAGTAATACCTCAAGCAAATACCACAATTAGCCTAGGACAGAAAGTGGGTGAAATGAACACGAACATGGTATCTGATAAAAGTCCTATATGGAGAAAGGGGTGACTTGATATTGATCTAATCGTGTAAACTAAAAAGAAAAGGGTTTGACCACACAGATCCATAGGGAAAGAAATGAAATAAAGGACTACTCTACTTGACAAAACATTTACTAAGAACGCAGCAAATGCAAGAAAGAACTAAAGAGTGACACATTGAATGCCACATTCACAAGAGAGTTCTTAAACTAAACAACAGAATGGAGGAAATGTAAAGGAATGAATACGCTGTTAATAGGAACTTCACATTCACTATAGGATTAAAAGACCATTTTTTGGCGTTTACATATGTTAACCCGATCAGAACGCACACATTGACGAAAGCCCCGGGGCTTTATGTTAAATGTGTGCGGAATGATCGGGGTTAACACATGTGTAAACGCCAAAAAATGGTCTTTTAATCCTTATAATTCCAAATAGACTTTTGAAACGACCCACAATGATGTTTTTGTCGTCAATACACATCGTGACCTCACGCTGTGTTGACTGAAAGTGCGGATGAATACGCACAGAAATAGTACCGAGTTGAACAGCCCACAAAAAACCATTGAAAATAATTTTCAGACCATAACAGGAGCCATATTTGATATTGACTTAAAATGTAATGAAATTTATTCGAAACAGTTATTATTCCGCGCCAATCATTTATTCCGTGCAAACAGTAGGTTAGTAATGCAGTTCAATGTCGCGCTAGAAAAACATGTCGGGTGAGCGCGCATCGGATGAAATTCTCACGTTGAAACGTCGTTGAAGAGAGCTATCAATCAGAAACTACGATACATATACTGGTAAACATACCGGATTTCATAAACATGGAATACGTGCTTCCAAGAGAATAGTATATGCTGTTGATAAACACGTTTTGTGAAACCGATAGAAATAGTCGCGAAATCACATGCCTAAGATTAGATTGCATGCTAGCTTAATTACATAATGTTTACTTGTTGTCGTGTAATCTGGCCGACTATCAAAGAAGACCATGGATAATATAGGGGGACAACAAGGACGGAGAAAAGAACATAAACATGAATGAAGGCAAGGAACTGCACATTGAGAAAGGGCAACTTAACCTACATCTAACATATATCTAAACATATATAGAAATAATAACCACACACCGATTTACAGCCTTGGAAGTGTTACTAAAATACTAAGAGGATAATCGATTTAGCAGCTAGCTATCTTCAGAATGCGAGAGAATAACAAAATCTAATAAATTAGAATATACTATATAATATCTAATAAATAACATTAAATATTAGTAAAAGGAAATTATGAATTAGACAGAAAGGAACAACATATACATTTATATGTGGACATCCATAGCATATATATGTATACACAAAGGAAGGATTCGAAACATTAATAGATTGATAGGTATGTCACTGATGTTAAATAACGTAATGAATAGAGATCTAAAATGGGGCCATAGTAAAACCACACACTGGGAAACGACGTAATGAATAAAGAAGCAAAATGACGTCATAATTAAAACACACACTGGCTTACTTAATTAATGGCCTCATATTATTTAAAGAGCAAAAGAGAGATTAAGTTGTTACAGGGAACGAAACATACACATGGCAATGCCTCTTAACACAGATCCCCGGGAAAAATGACCGTGTAAAATGACGTTGCCTTACTTTCAATGTGGTATAATAGACAATCAAAATACTTTAAAACGGAGAAACAGGGACATATCTTCAACATTAACATGAAACATTATACACAACAGTTCAACACAAACTCAAGTTGGGTTATTGCTTAAAAAGGCTCGATGAAACTAATTCTGTATCATGTTTTCAGAAGAAAATTTAATGCCAACAAAGTCCTGAACAGAATCCAAACAACACCCGTATCAGCCATATCCCGCCATATCCAGTATGGTTTTATGGGTGGTAGTGTATTGTGTATGTTGTGTGCATATAACAACTTTCTTACAGGCGGTAGTAGGGTTCATAATGTCAGGAATCGTCGAGCAGCTTTATTAATTTAATACAATATGAACACGAATGCTAGATTCCTTTTATCACATAGCATGCAGACGGACTTTAAACAAAAAGCACCTTTCTCTAGCCATCTATCCTGCGATTCATCAACAAAATACGACTATTAATTACCCGAGGGACACTGCATTAGTTTTGGGAAGTATATACATTATAACATGCAGTGGAGAGTTGATAGCCCTATATTGGCCACAATAAATCAATACACTGTCATTGCGTTCGATAATGATCTTAAAAGAGTAATACATGGAAATTATGATGAAAAAAGAGAGATTTAGCTGCTGCAGTGAAGGCCCCATACACAAGACAATGCCTCGAAAAGTGTTACATAGTACCCGACATCTACCGATTATTATGTTATAAAACATGTAAACAAAATGTTATTGTGATGCTAAAACGCTAAATGTCTATTCTGAACGCTGACAGGGAGATAAAATTGTTACATGCAATAGACAGTGCCACCCATTATAAACCACCGGAAAACAATAGTCGACAATATATTTCAGGCACTGAAGAGGTGCAAGGGTAAACACTGATTAGGTGCAAGTGTACACAACAGAATAGTGTATGATTGTTTGGTTTTATATCTACATATTCTTGTTCACAATGATCCGCATTTTTTCCTTTCTTGACGTTTTTTGTTCGTTTTCAACTAATTAAAACTATTTTGGTTTAAAGCTTTATACATATTATTGGATTCGATATTATTATGCCATAAATATGTAGTTTGTACGGTTTCGTTGAACGTGTACGTTATCTGTTATAGGACGTGCACAATATTAATCCAAATGTATATACAAAAGAGCTACTAATGTGTTCAAGTAATGCAAGTCCATGATTTTGTAAAATGATGGAACTATTATCGTTACACCAACCAGATCCACCAGCAGTTTCTTATACTCCATAACAGATGTAGGATTCCTAGTAACGGTTATAGTCCATATTTAAGAACAACGTACGTCGGATTTCATCAAAACGGTTGCGATAGGTCCAGTTTCTGCAATGTATGATGATTATTACTTACAACAAATATACGTTGTAACTATCATTGAATCAGTCATTAAGTCGTGAGCCATATTTGTTGGCACTGTTGATCAAGAACCACTCGAGGCAGGTCATGAAATATATTAATTATATTAATTAAAAATAGTAAATATATTTCATATGTCATTACCACTTACTGACGGTACATATTTGATTCTAAAACGAGATAGAACTACTTGCCAGTAGGATGTCGTTACTGCTGATATCATTTGGGGCGCCAGAGGTTACATCATTAGGAAATCAATATGTTCATTGGGTGCATTGTTGACACTAAAATATTTTAAATCGCATTGTTTGTTTCAATATATGTATAGTTTATACATTAGTATGCGATATTCTAAAGGTTTAAATATAATTTCAACGTTATCTATAAATATCGATGTTACACAAAAATATTGCTGTTGTACAACAAGCATATCTATAAATCAGTTATAATTAGTGTTTTACAAAATAAAGTGTTACCCTTGTGTGTATAATCCTCTATACAATTTCCTGCACTTATATTTAATATAATTTTTTTAACATAATACAGTTTTCACTGTTGACATTATAGTCGATGAATCATTAGGGAAAGGACATGACTTTACAATCGCAATATCGTGCTTGCCACTGCTATTTTTTACAACAAAACATCTTTGCTCTTAAAATCTGTAAATAATTTATGATACAAAGAAATTATGACATGTTTGTCCATACTAGTTAAAATAATGTTTACAAAACATTTTAAACACCATAAAAGGCTCAATTGTATCGCGTCAAGTTTGTGGTCAAGAAGATACTTAGCTAGTGAATGACGCCAGGTGGGGAAATATGGTACTTGATATGAGACAATATCCATTGTTTAAATTGTTATAATTCGATAAGAAAAGTGAACGTTTTGATATTGGTTGTGAGAACGTTCGCATGTGTTTCTATTCAACGACTATGATTTCAATAAAATATAAAAGCTGAAAAAATAACTTTTGCCTAAGTATTCACATTCTTTATCCCCTCCCGTAACCATTGGCCGTATGTGACTCACGTACTGTTGGATATTGATAATTTTCCCAATAATCATTTTCGTTTGTACAAACGACCAGCGGCTTTCAATAAATTTCGAAGTGAAAATTAAGTCTTGCGTTTTTCAAAGTTATTGTCATTTAAAGTAATAAAAATTAAAAAAATGTAATTAGACAATGCTATTATATAACCGTGAATCAATGCAAGCTGCCTAACATAATAAAGTTAAAAAATGTTCGTAAATAGAAAATGCTATTATAGTTAAACCTATTATATTCGTTTCTACACTTACAAGGAAATATGTTAGCGAACCCAGACGGATTCGAGCCCACGACCCCAACGACGTAAGGACCTAGCACTGAAGTAATGGCAACCATACCCACTACGTCACCGAGTAAATCGAACCCCTCTGGTTTCACTTATAATTTTCCAAAATTTACTTGAAAGCTGCTGTCCCAGTCATTCATAAAAGCCGAGTGGCGTGTCTGTCTGTGTGACATTTAAGTAGTGGCGTAGTAGGTATGGTCGCAGTTACTTCAATACTAGGCACTGACGACGTTTGGGTCGTGGGTTCAAATCAAGCTGGGTTCACCAATAAATTTCTAAATTTTACTTGAAAGCTCCTGTCCAAGGCATTCATAAAACACAAGTGGCGTATCTATATGTGAGACATTTAAGTGGGTAAAATTATCACAAGACGTAAAACAAAATAGTGTGTCTAAATTGCCAAATGATAGTACACTCGTAAGTTGAGTTTTTAATTATTAATTTACAATGTTCATCATACATATTTATCTAGTAGTTAGTGCGACTTGTTATCTTAATTTCGAACGCTGATATAATTATCTCCAACTACTAGTGGATGTGTTGCGAATTGAAGCACACGGTCAGTTTCTGAACGTTTTCAAGTGGCACGATATCGTCATTAAGTAAACACATCCCTAGACTTTGCGTGTTGGGCTTTGTTAAGTACTAAAATTGAAATGGTATTGCTCTTAACACGATAGCACTCCGGGGTCAATGGATTATAGTGGACACAATTGTTTTCATCATGAATATGTTAAGCTCTTCTGTGAGGCTTTGTGATATGTCATATAGAGACAAATGACCACACACTTGACACACAAACATGAAACATACGACAGGGTCTCCCCAGCAAGCTGTCTCCTATAAAAGCCATGACTGTTTGAGTCTAGGAAAGATACATTATATCTCTAACCATGATGTAAACGACTGGAGCTAGAGCATTTGTGTTGTTTGGTGAGTTATACAAATCAATTTAAAATCAACTGATTTATTTATTTTCAACATTTTTGTGTCTCTACTTCGATTTATAATTTGTAAATACGAAATGATATTAGGTTTTTACGAAATAATATTAGGTTTTTACGAAAAATTAATTCGTTAAAACAATATTACGTTGTTACGAAATAATATTACGTTATTACGAAATAATATTTGATTTTACGAAATAATATAACGTTTTAGGAAACAATATTACGTTTTAACGAAATAAAAATAAAAGTATCGCTCGAAAAAAAATGTATTTCACTTCATGGGCTCCGTAGATTTGCATTGTTTGTTGAATGCAAAACATCATAAGTACTGCTTTTTGACATTGAGGTCTTAATGTACTAAAAGATATACTGACGATAACAACTGCTTTTTCATAAGTCTCAAATTAAATTCTAAGTTAAAGTGCATTTGTAAATCATATAACCATATTAGTTATTTTGCCAGGAAAAGTAGGATGCCAACTTGAAATTGTATTTTCAAATCATTATTCAGGATTTCATGGAATTTGTTTCAAAGCCACGAAATACGTTGTAGAGTCAATGGAATGGACTAATTTGTTCTCTTACCTGGAATGTAAGCGCTTCTGTGGATCATTCTTTCTCAACTCTTTTATGTAAGACGATAAACAACTATCGGTGGATTAGGTTCGTAAATGTATGAGTTTTTACGTTCTACAAAATCAAGATATTCTGTTACTTGTATATATAAAATAGTCTTTGTATACTTTGTCCAGGACTTTCATTTTTGATAATGGTCGAACATGCATTATAAAACGTAAAACGCATTATTAGCAGTACCTAGTGAAAATGATTTTATATGCACTGTCATGGAATAGTTTTTGAAATACTTTTCTGTCTCCTACAAATAGTGCTTTATCGTATCAAAACACTGTATCTACTACACTTTATGAGATATTATCATTGTTACCTGTTCCGTTTTAATAGGCACATTTCTAAAATACGCTCAGTATACAACAATAGGATCATTATGGTTTTTCGACCATAGGAAAAGCGTCGCGTGCTCTTAATGATGGCGTACATGAGCGCCCCAGAAAATAAACATACGCACAAATTTAAACATTTATAGTTATTTGAACCTATTACTAATGATATACATCTTATACTTAAACAGCTGTGGAACTGTATCGATTGTCATGTTTGTTTGTCATATTTTAGATGTCTGTACCTAAAGAGACGAACATCCGTATTAATGTTTAACCATGGAACGGATAAGTTGTTCTATGGTAATGGTGGTGAATTTCTAGTGTGAAACGGATTACGTCCTGTGATATACCATCGGGACGTTCAGACTGTCATACAAATGGTAACGTGGAATACCCAAGTGTCTACACGAGAGTGCGTGAGTTCTATTTCTGGATGCAGTCGGCGTGCAATAATTGTGTCTCAAATCCTACTACGAACGTCTTACTTAATGCATTGTATATAAATTAGATATGTTATCTGTCATTAATTTTGCAGTGTTTGCTTCTGAAATTATCTTGACACTCCTAGCATTGAGTGGGTATATTTAGGATCACGGTCTATCAACCCTTATCAGTAATACAGAGACGGATAGCTTCTTGAGCGTTAAAGTTATATCAATATTGATTTAGTAGTGATAAGACAATCGTGTTCGTTTGGTATAGATGATGTTGCACTTGTACAAAATTTATGGGAACTTTAAACCACATATTAGAGGCACGATTAGTCGGCCGGTTTCGTCCGGCACGATATACAAGCTTAAATTTGCATAAAATACGTACTGCTTTGTTGTTTACATCAGTCAATATAGCAAATATATGTATTACAAGTACTTAATATTTGATATAACATTAAATAACAAGCTAATCGCTTAAATCGAATTGATTATATTTGGATACATTGTCTTCAGATCGTTTATTGCGGTTACAATAGTACTGTATGGCTTATTTGTCGGAAAATAAATATATTTTGACTTGACTTGGTTGGCTTTGAGCATTCTATACGTACACACACTGCGTAACACAAGCATCGGTAGACGATATAAAAGCCAACTTATTTGTGCCAATAGTACTGTAGTACCTTCAGCGATTTACAAAACTAATTAACAAATTTACTGTAAAAGCAGACGCTGATATCCCCGTAATGAAAATGTCGGCAAAAATTATTAAATTTTGCATTTCATTTCGCGAGATTTTATGTTATAGAATTATGGACTGTTGTATATGATAGTACCGAACACTCGTTTGGTCAATGATTAATTTCTGGTGCATATCAATATCGTGTAAAACAAATGAGAAGTCCAAAATTTGATTGTCTTCTCTATGTTGCGTTCCCTGTAACAATTTAAACCTCTCCTTTTAATAATTAATAATTGTTTGTCGTTTCTACCTGGAAATGTATTGGGTATTTAACCAATGAGACGAGCGAAAATCGAGATTTATCAAATGTCTATACCTGTCGTTTGGTGCCGATGTGAAATGATCTCTGTCACTGAACCGCTTGAATGTATTACTCATGGTCATCCGAAACGCTCTTCGGCAATTACCGTAGCGTTCGTAAAAGACGACGGTAATATAAAGGAAAGCTAATTGCGTTCCACTGTCGCTATTGATAAACCAGTAAATATCAGAGAAATTAGTGAACATCGCATATAACGGACTAGAACAAAATTAATCCTGGACCAATCAAAAAGCTATTGTTAGATTATATAGCAATATTATCCTTTCTGTTAAAAACAATATTATTGACATTATGCACCAGCAAGAGACGTTTAAGATTTAATATTTAACACATTTATACGTAAAAGGAAAGACAATATGTTGTCACCGCACTCATATACATAAAAACCTATTATTCATGGTTTATTGTTACGCTAGCATACATAATACATACATAATGATTTTCAATTATAGTACACTTAACACAACTTATCTTACAAGTGTGCAGGCATACATATGACCATATTTCGGTCAATATTAGTCTGATCTTGCGGAATTTTTCACAAAAATGTCTCGACTATTGTCCATTGTTTTCATCTTTTATCGTTAAGACAAAACAAATGTTGATGGCAATAATCAACCATCATTTTTTTCATGCAACCAAATTAAATAACAGTGCATCATTCAGCTCAACTTAATGCACAAAGAAACCAGATCTCTGTCAAGAAGTACTCAGCTCGTGGGTCTTATCCTTTTTGTCAGATATTGTTGACAACAAAGAAATAAGCCGTTCCACGACAAAACCTGTATTATTGACCAACATTCCATTTTTCAGGTTATAACTTTTTTTACAGATATATTTTTCTACTTTCATTTAATACCAAATTATTAAAATCGGATGTCTACATTTCTTTTTATAGCGATTCGAAAATTTAGAACAAAAATGCAAAAGTAAGCTAAAAAATGACGACGCGTCAAATCACTTTACTGAAGTGTACATTTATTCTTAAAACTCTGTTGTGCAAATGGAAATAAACCGATAAATCAAACTTAAGCTTCAATGGACACTTCCGAATAAGTACTTAGTTTGTGATGTCAAAATTGCATGGGAAATACTCGACGTATTAATCAGTGTTAATAATACAAATAATAAACACTATATAGGCATACACATTTTATTAATAAACGCATTTCAATATTTATAAATTAAACGAGAAAATGTTTGGTTGTTCGAGATAGATATACTCGTGCATAGTCTACATGTAACTCAAATTCAACTGCAGCGATAAACTACTAAATATTCAAACAGTTCATTGAATTAAACATTTTGTTATATCAATTGATAAATTGTTGAGCTTATTTGGTGAGTTTTGTTTTCTAAAGAAAAATACCAAACATCTCGTCGGAATGCACAATGTGCCCGTACGCCATAGTTCTTCCTTTACGATATTTCGGCATTGTCAAGGCATTGATTCACTAACCTTGTTGGCCACTCTTATAATAGATAGTTTGCCGTTTTAATTTAATGGAAAAAAACACACCAGAATACTCCTCTTATGTTTTTCACTATAAAATCCATGAATAATTATACAAACGTGCACAATTCTTTCAGTGTTATTGTCAATTGAAAAAGTGTGTATTTTCATATATTATACCTTAATTTGCTATGGACAGAGAAATTCAAACTGAAGAATGAGAGAAGGAAATAATGAAGGTTAATGCCTACCACATAATTTGTTCCAACACTTACTTAAAGTTGTTAAGTACCACCAAGTGTATGGGAATTTAGCTTGTTTTGTCTCTTAAAGTTGTTGTGCTGTTTTAATGGACACGTCTCAACACTTGACAGACCATATATTGTTGCTGAAAGCCTATATAATTGACTCTGAATTTAATTTCTGATGTTTTTATTCCACTTTAAATGGCACATTTGGCAAACAACAACACACTCGATATGCCAATAAAACATACGCGCTGTTCTCATGAGAAAGCCACATCCTATATAAGTCGGCGATATTTGGGTTTCGAACAGGTACAACATCACTTTTACCAAGATGTACACCACTGGAGCTTGTCTGCTTGCATTGTTCGGTGAGTTACTTCTTTTTAATTGATCAAATAAATGAATTCATTTTTAACAATGTTTCCTATCAGGAGTTAAAATTCATTTGTTTAGCAATACTGTTTTATAATGATTGCAAGAAAGATCGTTATGTTTAATCATTAGACAGAAAACGATTTTGTAAGAAACACATAATACTGTATCAATATGACGGCTGGAGAATGATTGGAACGATTTTACCAAACATGAACAGTATGTTTACATCTTAAATCAAGCAATTATTGTCATCTATTGGTGGGCCTATGTATATATCCAGCGTTGCAAAAGGTTGATTCTATGAAGATAGGTGACAACTTTATAGTATATCATATATCTTTCTATATTCGTAGTTTTGCAAATAGACTTATCTGTGGAGGAATGACGGGTGTCTCTTTCGTGATTGTGAATAGAGTAGATATCTGAAGTGAAACACAAAGTTATTATATTTATTGACATTTCGAGCAGGGAGTGAGTGTTGGGTTTCACGACTCGACATTCATTTTCATTTACATTGAGAGAAGAAAGGAACAGTTGCAATATTTAATGAATTCAGAGACAGTTGATCGGTAAATTATTCGACTGAACGAGTAGCTCAGTCTGGAGGGCCAGATAACTGTCTATTTTGATGGATTTGTTTAGAAGAAAATCCATCAATTGAATATCCCCCCCCCCTGCGTGTCCTCCTTCATTCTTCTTAGTTGATCTTCATGTCGGCCAGGTCATTTCCTACGTCCCTGTTCCCATGCGTGTTTGTAGCCTTGCTCCTCCTCAATGCCTGGTGTATTGTGAACTGCTATTTTCCCGAAGGTCTGTGTGGGGAGGCATTATCTTGTCTTGTGTATGTGACGTTTCCTGTAGCAACTTACTATCTCTTTTTTTTGGAGCGTTGGTCTTTGCATTCATATATCAATTATGAAAATTTCTAAAAATTGAAAATTTGACATTCTGAGTTAATATAATGTACATTGGTTACGCAGTTTTTATCAAATGAGGACATATGACGAGATCTACTCATGTAGTTAAAGCATGCAATAATATGCATTACCAAAACAGAAGCTGGTTATGTCAATAAAGTTAAAATACATGTAACGTTTTTTTAACAAGCGGTTTGTTTTACATGTACACTGTTTGTCCGTGCGACAAAACCTATATTAGTGACCAAAATTCCATTGTTCAGGTAATAATATTTTCTTACAGGTATATATTTCTAGTGGGGAGGCACTGTCTTATGTATGTGGCTTTTCCAGTATTTTTTGCTGACAGTTCCAAGGCTGGAATTCGCTATATGATTGTTGTTTCTCTTTATGTTATGAATGTGTTTTGTACTCCCTTTCCCCTGTGCAATTCTGTCACTTTATACAGTGTTCAGATTGTTTCCTGCCCATTTTTGGCCTATTAAGGCCAGTTGTCTTGACTTGTCCTGTGATCTTTTCCATCCATTAATTCCCACCTCCCCCTCCCTTTACTGTCCACTTAGATTCTCCTAGTTATTCCTTGTGGTCTGCTGGGCCATTCCTTTCGCCTCAGTTCCTTAATATGTGTACCGTTTGACCTCCTTTAGTGCCTTATGTTTTGTGGATTGTTGTTTTTCCGGAGATCTGCGTGGGGAGGCACTTATGTCTTATGTATGAGGCTTTCCCTGTAGTTACGTATTCTCTCTCATTTAGAACCAAATTATTAAAATCGGATTTCTACATTTATTTATATAGCGATTCAAATATTTAGAAAAATAATAAGCTACAAAATAACGTCGCGTAAAATCACTTTACTGAAGTGTACATTTATTCTGAAAAATCTGTTGTGCAATAAAGTAAAAATACATGTAACGTTTTTTAACAAGCGGTTTGTTTTACATGTACACTGTTTGTCCGTGCGTAACATGATAAAACAAGATCTTTTGAATTGGAAATTCATTGCAATTGTTGGATTTAAGATATGTTAGCCAATGTGGCAGCAACACGAGATAAAGTCTGTTCAAATAATTGACGTTCAGATGACCCATATACATCTTGAATGCACACAAAGGGTAATTACTCGTAGTTTACTATCATTCCTTTATCATAATTCCTTTATAATTAAAGTTCGTTTTTATATTCAGCTATTGCTTCTGCAGCCACGCTGCATTTGGAGAAGCCTGTTGAAGCCAGTCTGTTTGTAAACAGTCGTATTATCAATGGTGAAACAGCGTCACCAGGAGAATTCCCTCATCAAATCACACTCCTGAACAATGGTTACCATATGTGTGGAGGTTCGGTTATCAGTAATGGTTGGGTATTGACCGCTGCTCATTGCGTTGATGGACAGTGAGTTTGTTTCATATTCTGTTAGTTAACTAAACTATGTATATGATTTTTAAATACATGTATGTTGAAAGAAAGACTTCCGTTGATATTATATGAAAAGAAGACGCTTTATTTAACATTTTTATGTTAATTTACATAAATGTTGAATAAGTAAGTATTAAGAAGAGTTGTCTCTAGAATTGCAATGTTCAGATGCATGTCATTGTAGTAAAGTAATGACAACACACCAATTTTCAAATAGCATGTGTTCGTAGAAAAAGATGATTTGTTAATTAAAATAATCCATTTGTTTCCAAGGACTACAGCTAATTTGGCCGTCGTTGTTGATCTTCACGACTTTTCGAATCCCGGAAGCTACATTTTGTTTGATGTTTCATCTATTAATATGGTACGTTAACTTGCTCTTGGCATTATATCTCATGTGTATTCGTAATGGGTTCAATATCAGTAAAGTTGTATTAGGTCAGGAATTAATTCGGTCATGATTTGTTGCATGAAATTTTTTTTATAAGGAAAACAATGGAAAATAAAAATGCCGAAAATGGAAGAAATGGTATGAAGTATAATGCACATTTAGCAGTTTATTATGAATAAAAATATGACATGCACCATAACAACACCGTTTTGTTTAACAAAGTTGTTTAGAGGTAATTATGACTCGATGCTATTACATTCTTCGGGATACATTATATACTGAAAACATACTCTCCCCACACTTTTTCTGAAAACAGAATTATGTTTACTATTTCACTAATTGCAGCATCCACAATACAACCAAGGATCAGGCGCCTTTCCAAACGACGTAGCAGTTCTTAGACTGGACCCAAACAACGCAAATGATATCAGTAGTAACGCAATTTCACTGGCGAGTGGTTCTAACTTGTTTGAAAATCAGCAGTGTACAATCAGTGGGTGGGGTGTGACAGGTAAATTATGTTTACTTCTTTTCATTCACTATCATTAATAGATTTAGCTCCTGGACCAAATCTGTCGACATCGATTTAATGCAACAAATGTGTCTCACAGCTGATTCAATTTTATATACAGCATATGATTGTTCTAAGACAAAATTATCTTCATTTATTGCAGAATCTGGATCCGGTTCCTCTGTTTTGTTGAAATCTAGCGTACGTGTGTACCCTAACTCAGAATGTACTACTGCCTGGGGAGCCAACAACATTCTTTCTCAACATATATGTGTCAGAGGAGAAGCAACTTCAAATGGATCTGGTTCATGTAACGTAAGCGTTTACACTGTCAACAAAACCATGACTAAATAATTTGTGTATTCAACTATTTCCACAAAACATATCATTCAAACCTGCGTATCTCATTTGTGGCATACACGTCCGACTTACTTTAATCATTTTGTAAACATTTATCTTTCTACAATACGTGTACACTCCGTCTTTCTTTCATGATAGATATTGGAGTCTTATGTTTTGTAGGTTATTGTATTCTTAAGGGTCTGTGTAGGGAGGCATTGTTTTCTGCATGTGGCATTCCTAGGAACAATTTAACTTCTCTTTAACTCGTCATCTAAACACTATCTATATGATATGATGTCGACGACTAGCGCATTCATCAACTTAAAACTTACTATGCATTTATATATATTCGTACATCGCTATAAAAGTGAAACAATATAGATCTAGGAATAAGAGATAAACAATGAAATCAATACACTAACACAGGGCCTGATTAAAAACTGTAAACTAATGTACTATACTGATTCAAATGTTTACTCTAGATGCTGTTGATAATACTTATAACAGTGTGCATAAAGCTTAATACATCAATGCATATTCATATATTACTTTCTTGTTCTAGGGCGATAGTGGTGGTCCTCTTGTGTGTGCTGGACAACTAGCTGGTGTGACATCATGGGGACGTTCTGGCTGTCATGTTAATGGTGCGGTGACTTATCCAAGTGTCTACGCTAGGGTGACATCTTTCTATTCATGGATACAATCTATTTGCAATTGTGTCTAAAATCCTACAGTAACAGTCATATGTAATCATATGCAGTTCAGGTGATGAAAATAAAACAAACTTCCAATGCTTATATTTCTTATGTTCTTTACATACCTCACTAAAGTCGGTTTTTATTTACTAATTGTGTGTTCTGAATGAAAAAGTATGGATTGTAAGAAAAAAACACACACTATTAACAAAAGCGTATAGAAGGTGCATGTTAGCTGTTATTGTTAGTTGATGTTATGAATGTTGTTAATTACGAATGGGAAGTGAGTATAGTATAATATATTAAATGACTCTTTCTGTGTATATGAAGCAATGGCACTCAATTCTTGGGAAGCGTTATAGCATACAATTAAAGCATAAGGGAATGGTTGAATAAAAGAGAAAACAGATATTAAAATACTAATGTAAAATAGCAATACCATCCATTGCTTTATGCTACTTATGGCTCTCCCACATTTACAAATATATCGGAAAAGGAAGACATTAAGTAAAAATAATGAAATCACAAAAGATGTAAAAGACAAATCAACGTAGAAAAAGAAGGATAAAGTTGGTACAAGGAAATCCTCCCCACACCGATCTGGGTGAAACATCCGCACATGAAACGCATAAAATAAATAATGAAGTAATACCTCAAGCAAATACCACAATTAGCGTAGGACAGAAAGTGGGTGAAATGAACACGAACATGGTATCTGATAAAAGTCCTATATGGAGAAAGGGGTGACTTGATATTGATCTAATCGTGTAAACTAAAAAGAAAAGGGTCCGACCACACAGATCCATAGGGAAGGAAATGAAATAAAGGACTACACTCTACTTGACAAAACATTTACCAAGAACGCAGCAAATGCAAGAAAGAACTATAGAGTGACACATTGAATGCCACATTCACAAGAGAGTTCTTAAACAAAACAACAGAATGGAGGAATTGTAAAGGAATGAATACGCTGTTAATAGGAACTTTACATTCACTATAGGATTAAAAGACCATTTTTTGGCGTTTACATATGTTAACCCGATCAGAACGCCCATATTGAATAAGGCCCCGGGGCTTTATGTTAAATGTGTGCGGAATGATCGGGGTTAACACATGTGTAAACGCCAAAAAATGGTCTTTAAATCCTTATAATTCCAAATAGACTTTTGAAACGACCCACAATGATGTTTTTGTCGTCAATACACATCGAGACCTCACGCTGCGTTGACTGAAAGTGCGGATGAATACACACAGAAATAGTACCGAGTTGAACAGCCCACAAAAAAACAATTGAAAATAATTTTCAGACCATAACAGGAGCCATATTTGATATTGACACAATACACTACCACCCTTAAAACCATACTGGATATGGCGGGATATGGCTGATACGGGTGCTGTTTGGATTCTGTTCAGGACTTTATTGGCATTAAATTTTCTTCTGAAAACATGATACAGAATTAGTTTCATCGAGCCTTTTTAAGCAATAACCCAACTTGAGTTTGTGTTGAACTGTTGTGTATAATGTTTCATGTTAATGTTGAAGATATGTCCCTGTTTCTCCGTTTTAAAGTATTTTGATTGTCTATTATACCACATTGAAAGTAAGGCAACGTCATTTTACACGGTCATTTTTCCCGGGGATCTGTGTTAAGAGGCATTGCCATGTGTATGTTTCGTTCCCTGTTACAACTTAATCTCTCTTTTGCTCTTTAAATAATGTGAGGCCATTTATTAAGTAAGCATGTGTGTGTTTTAATTATGACGTCATTTTGCTTCTTTATTCATTACGTCGTTTCCCAGTGTGTGGTTTTACTATGGCCCCATTTTAGATCTCTATTCATTACGTTATTTAACATCATTGACATACCTATCAATCTATTAATGTTTCGAATCCTTCCTTTGTGTATACATATATATGCTATGGATGTCCACATATTAATGTATATGTTGTTCCTTTCTGTCTAATTCATAATTTCCTTTTACTAATATTTAATGTTATTTATTAGATATTATATAGTATATTCTAATTTATTAGATTTTGTTATTCTCTCGCATTCTGAAGATGGCTAGCTGCTAAATCGATTATCCTCTAAGTATTTTAGTAACACTTCCAAGGCTGTAAATCGGTGTATGGTTATTATTTCTATATATGTTTAGATATATGTTAGATGTAGGTTAAGTTGCCCTTTCTCAATGTGCAGTTCCTTGCCTTCATTCATGTTTATGTTCTTTTCTCCGTCCTTGTTGTCCCCCTATATTATCCATGGTCGTCTTTGATAGTCGGTTCCCTGTTACAACTTAAGCTGTAAATCGGTGTATGGTTGTTGTTTCTGTTTATGTCATGAATGTGTTTTGTATTTCCCTTTCCCCTTTGCAATTCTGTCACTTTATACAGTGTTCAGATTGTTTCCTGCCCATTTTTGGCCTATTAAGGCCAGTTGTCATGACTTGTCCTGTGATATTTACCATCCATTAATTCCCATCTCCCCTTCCCTTACTGTCCAATTTGATTCTCCTAGTTATTCCTTGTGGTCTGCTGGGCCATTCCTTGCACCTCAGCTCCTTAATATGTGTACCGTTTGACCTCCTTTAGTGCCTTATGTTTTGTGGATTGTTGTTTTTCCGGAGATCTGCGTGGGGAGGCATTGTCTTATGTATGTGGCTTTCCCTTTAGTTACGTATTCTCTCTCTTTTACTATGGCCCCATTTTAGATCTCTATTCATTACGTTATTTAACATCAGTGACATACCTATCAATCTATCAATGTTTCGAAACGCAATCCTTCCTTTGTGTATACATATATATGCTATGGATGTCCACATATTAATGTATATGTTGTTCCTTTCTGTCTAATTCATAATTTCCTTTTACTAATATTTAATGTTATTTATTAGATATTATATAGTATATTCTAATTTATTAGATTTTGTTATTCTCTCTCATTCTGAAGATAGCTAGATGCTAAATCGATTTTCCCCTAACGACAACAAGTAAACATTATGTAATTAAGCTAGCATGCAATCTAATCTTAGGCATGTGATTTCGCGACCATTTCTTTCGGTTTCACAAAACGTGTTTTATCAACAGCATATACTATTGTCTTGGAAGCGCGTATTCCATGTTTATGAAATCCGGTATGTTTACCAGTATATGTATCGTAGTTTCTGATTGATAGCTCTCTTCAACGACGTTTCAACGTGAGAATTTCATCCGATGCGCGCTCACCCGACATGTTTTTCTAGCGCGACATTGAACTGTTTTACTAACCTACTGTTTGCACGGAATAAATGATTGGCGCGGAATAATAACTGTTTCGAAGAAATTTCATTACATTTTAAGTCCATATCAAATATGGCTCCTGTTATGGTCTGAAAATTATTTTCAATGGTTTTTTTTGGGCTGTTCAACTCGGTGCTATTTCTGTGTGTATTCATCCGCACTTTCAGTCGACGCAGCGTGAGGTCACGATGTGTATTGACGACAAAAACATCATTGTGGGTCGTTTCAAAAGTCTATTTGGAATTATAAGGATTAAAAGACCATTTTTTGGCGTTTACACATGTGTTAACCCCGATCATTCCGCACACATTGAACATAAAGCCTCGGGGCTTTATTCAATGTGTGCGTTCTGGTCGGGTTTACACATATGTAAACGCCAAAAAATGTTTTTTTAATCCTACAGTGAATGTGAAGTTCCTATTAACAGCGTATTCATTCATTTACATTTCATCCATTCTGTTATTTTGTTTAAGAACTCTATTGTGAATGTGGCATTCAATGTGTCACTCTTTAGTTCTTTCTTGCATTTGCTGCGTTCTTGGTAAATGTTTTGTCAAGTGGAGTGTAGTCCTTTATTTCATTTCCTTCCCTATGGATCTGTGTGGTCAGACCCTTTTCTTTTTCAATATCAAGTCACCCCTTTCTCCATATAGGACTTTTATCAGATACCATGTTCATGTTCATTTCACCCACTTTCTGTCCTAGGCTAATTGTGGTATTTGCTTGAGGTATTACTTCATTATTTATTTTATGCGTTTCATGTGCGGATGTTTCACCGAGATCGGTGTGGGGAGGATTTCCTTGTACCAACTTTATCCTTCTTTTTCTACGTTGATTTGTCTTTTAAATCTTTTGTGATTTCATTATTCGTTATATCGCTTCCCAATAATTGAGTGCCATTGCTTCATATACACAGAAAGAGTCATTTAATATATTATACTATACTCACTTCCCATTCGTAATTAACAACATTCATAATATCAACTAACAATAACAGCTAACATGCACCTTCTATACGCTTTTGTTAATAGTGTGTGTTTTTTTCTTACCATCCATACTTTTTCATTCAGAACACACAATTAGTAAATAAAAACCGACTTTAGTGAGGTATGTAAAGAACATAAGAAATATAAGCATTGGAAGTTTGTTTATTTTCATCACCTGAACTGCATATGATTACATATGACTGTTACTGTAGGATTTTAGACACAATTACAAATAGATTGTATCCATGAATAGAAAGATGTCACCCTAGCGTAGACACTTGGATAAGTCACCGCACCATTAACATGACAGCCAGAACGTCCCCATGATGTCACACCAGCTAGTTGTCCAGCACACACAAGAGGACCACCACTATCGCCCTAGAACAAGAAAGTAATATATAAATATGCATTGATGTATTAAGCTTTATGCACACTGTTATAAGTATTATCAACAGCATCTAGAGTAAACATTTGAATCAGTATAGTACATTAGTTTACAGTTTTTAATCAGGCCCTGTGTTAGTGTATTGATTTCATTGTTTATCTCTTATTCCTAGATCTATATTGTTTCACTTTAATAGCGATGTACGAATATATATAAATGCATAGTAAGTTTTAAGTTGATGAATGCGCTAGTCGTCGACATCATATCATATAGATAGTGTTTAGATGACGAGTTAAAGAGAAGTTAAATTGTTCCTAGGAATGCCACATGCAGAAAACAATGCCTCCCTACAGAGACCCTTAAGAATACAATAACCTACAAAACATAAGACTCCAATATCTATCGTGAAAGAAAGACGGAGTGTGCACGTATTGTAGAAAGATAAATGTTTACAAAATGATTAAAGTAAGTCGGACGTGTATGCCACAAATGAGATACACAGGTTTGAATGATATGTTTTGTGGAAATAGTTGAATACACAAATTATTTAGTCATGGTTTTGTTGACAGTGTAAACGCTTACGTTACATGAACCAGATCCATTTGAAGTTGCTTCTCCTCTGACACATATATGTTGAGAAAGAATGTTGTTGGCTCCCCAGGCAGTAGTACATTCTGAGTTAGGGTACACACGTACGCTAGATTTCAACAAAACAGAGGAACCGGATCCAGATTCTGCAATAAATGAAGATAATTTTGTCTTAGAACAATCATATGCTGTATATAAAATTGAATCAGCTGTGAGACACATTTGTTGCATTAAATCGATGTCGACAGATTTGATCCAGGAGCTAAATCTATTAATGATAGTGAATCAAAAGAAGTAAACATAATTTACCTGTCACACCCCACCCACTGATTGTACACTGCTGATTCTCAAACAAGTTAGAACCACTCGCCAGTGAAATTGCGTTACTACTGATATCATTTGCGTTGTTTGGGTCCAGTCTAAGAACTGCTACGTCGTTTGGAAAGGCGCCTGATCCTTGGTTGTATTGTGGATGCTGCAATTAGTGAAATAGTAAACAGAAATCTGTTTTCAGAAAAAGTGTGGGGAGAGTATGTTTTCAGTATATAATGTATCCCGAAGAATGTAATAGCATCGAGTCATAATTACCTCTAAACAACTTTGTTAAACAAAACGGTGTTGTTATGGTGCATGTATATCATTAATCTGGTTGTCTGCAATGTGGTTGATTCTCAAATAGAGTCGATGTTGTCAATGTCATATTTTTATTCATAATAAACTGCTAAATGTGCATTATACTTCATACCATTTCTTTCATTTTCGGCATTTTTATTTTCGATTGTTAAATTCCGTGCATTGTTTTCCTTATAAAAATATTTGATGCAACAAATCATGACCGAATTAATTCCTGACCTAATACAACTTTACTGATATTGAACCCATTACGAATACACATGAGATATAATGCCAAGAGCAAGTTAACGTACCATATTAATAGATGAAACATCAAACAAAATGTAGCTTCCGGGATTCGAAAAGTCGTGAAGATCAACAACGACGGCCAAATTAGCTGTAGTCCTTGGAAACAAATGGATTATTTTAATTAACAAATCATCTTTTTCTACGAACACATGCTATTTGAAAATTGGTGTGTTGTCATTACTTTACTACAATGACATGTATCTGAACATTGCAATTCTAGAGACAACTCTTCTTAATACTTACTTATTCAACATTTATGTAAATTAACATAAAAATGTTAAATAAAGCGTCTTCTTTTTATATAATATCAACGGAAGTCTTTCTTTCAACATACATGTATTTAAAAATCATATACATAGTTTAGTTAACTAACAGAATATGAAAGAAACTCACTGTCCATCAACGCAATGAGCAGCGGTCAATACCCAACCATTACTGATAACCGAACCTCCACACATATGGTAACCGTTGTTCAGGAGTGTGATTTGATGAGGGAATTCTCCTGGTGACGCTGTTTCACCATTGATAATACGACTGTTTACAAACAGACTGGCTTCAACAGGCTTCTCCAAATGCAGCGTGGCTGCAGAAGCAATAGCTGAATATAAAAACGAACTTTAATTATAAAGGAATTATGATAAAGGAATGATAGTAAACTACGAGTATATACCCTTTGTGTGCGTTCAAGATGTATATGGGTCATCTGAACGTCAATTATTTGAACAGACTTTATCTCGTGTTGCTGCCACATTGGCTAACATATCTTAAATCCAACAATTGCAATGAATTTCCAATTCAAAAGATCTTGTTTTATCATGTTACGCACGGACAAACAGTGTACATGTAAAACAAACCGCTTGTTAAAAAACGTTACATGTATTTTTACTTTATTGCACAACAGATTTTTCAGAATAAATGTACACTTCAGTAAAGTGATCATTTTACGCGACGTTATTTTGTAGCATATTATTTTTCTAAATATTTGAATCGCTATATAAATAAATGTAGAAATCCGATTTTAATAATTTGGTTCTAAATGAGAGAGAATACGTAACTACAGGGAAAGCCTCATACATAAGACAGTGCCTCCCAACGCAGATCTCCGGAAAAACAACAATCCACAAAACATAAGGCACTTAAAGGAGGTCAAACGGTATACATATTAAGGAACTGAGGCGAAAGGAATGGCCCAGCAGACCACAAGGAATAACTAGGAGAATCTAAGTGGACAGTAAAGGGAGGGGGAGGTGGGAATTAATGGATGGAAAAGATCACAGGACAAGTCAATACAACTGGCCTTAATAGGCCAAACATGGGCAGGAAACAATCTGAACACTGTATAAAGTGACAGAATTGCACAGGGGAAAGGGAGTACAAAACACATTCATAACATAAAGAGAAACAACAATCATATAGCGAATTCCAGCCTTGGAACTGTCAGCAAAAAATACTGGAAAAGCCACATACATAAGACAGTGCCTCCCCACTAGAAATATATACATGTAAGAAAATATTATTACCTGAACAATGGAATTTTGGTCACTAATATAGGTTTTGTCGCACGGACAAACAGTGTACATGTAAAACAAACCGCTTGTTAAAAAAAGTTTTCATGTATTTTAACTTTATTGACATAACCAGCTTCTGTTTTGGTAATGCATATTATTGCATGCTTTAACTACATGAGTAGATCTCGTCATATGTCCTCATTTGATAAAAACTGCGCAACCAATGTACATTATATTTACTAAGAATGTCCAATTTTCAATTTTTTGAAATTTTCATAATTCATATATGAATGCAAAGACCAACGCTCCAAAGAAAGAGATAGTAAGTTGCTACATGAAACGTCACATACACAAGATAATGGCTCCCCACACAGATCTTCGGGAAAACAGCAGTTCACAATACATCAGGCATTGAGGAGGAGCAAGGCTACGAACACGCATGGGCACAGGGGCGTAGGGAATGACCTGGCCGACCATAAAGATCAACTAAGGAGATTGAAGGAGGACACGCAGGGGGGGGGGGGGGATATTCAATTGATGGATTTTCTTCTAAACAAATCCATCAAAATAGACAGTTATCTGGCCCTCCAGACTGAGCTACTCGTTCAGTCGAATACTCTACCGATCAACTGTCTCTGAGTTCATTAAATATTGCTATATAACTGTTCCTTTCTTCTCTCAATGTAAATGAAAATGAATGTCGAGTGGTGAAACCCAACACTCACTCCCTGCTCGAAATTTCAATAAATATAATAACTTTGGGTTTCACTTCAGATATCTACTCTATTCACAATCACGAAAGAGACACCCGTCATTCCTCCACAGATAAGTCTATTTGCAAAACTACGAATATAGAAAGATATATGATATACTATAAAGTTGTCACCTATCTTCATAGAATCAACCTTTTGCAACGCTGGATATATACATAGACCCACCAATAGATGACAATAATTGCTTGATTTAAGATGTAAATATACTGTTCATGTTTGGTAAAATCGTTCCCATCATTCTCACGCCGTCATATTGATACATATATGTGTTTCTTACAAAATCATTTTCTGTCTAATGATTAAACATAACGATCTTTCTTGCAATCATAAAACAGTATTGCAAAACAAATGAATTTTAACTCCTGATAGGAAACATTGTTAAAAATGAATTCATTTATTTGATCAATTAAAAAGAAGTAACTTACCGAACAATGCAAGCAGACAAGCTCCAGTGGTGTACATCTTGGTAAAAGTGATGTTGTACCTGTTCGAAACCCAAATATCGCCGACTTATATAGGATGTGGCTTTCTCATGAGAACAGCGCGTATGCTTTATTGGCATATCGAGTGTGTTGTTGTTTGCCAAATGTGCCATTTAAAGTGGAATAAAAATATCAGAAATTAACTTGAGTTTGAAATTCGTGTCAATTATATAGGCTTTCAGCAACAATATATGGTTTGTCGAGTGTTGAGACGTGTCCACTAAAACAGCACAAGAACTTTAAGAGACAAAACAAGCTAAATTCCCATACACTTGGCGGTACTTAACAACTTTAAGTAAGTGTTGGAACAAATTATGTGGTAGGCATTAACCTTCATTCTTTTGTTATCTCATTCTTCAGTTTGAATTTCTCTGTCCAGAGCAAATTAAGGTATAATATATGAAAATACACACTTTTTCAATTTACAATAACACTGAAAGAATTGTGCACGTTTGTATAGTTATTCATGGATTTTACAGAGAAAAACATAAGAAGAGTATTCTGGTGTGTTTTTTTTTCATTAAATTAAAACGGCAAACTATCTATTATAAGAGTGGCCAACAAGGTTAGTGAATCAATGCCTTGACAATGCCGAAATATCATAAAGAAAGAACTATGCCGTACTGGCACATTGTGCATTCCGACGAGATGTTTGGTATTTTTCTTTAGAAAATAAACTCACCAAATAAGCTCAACAATTTATCAATTGATATAACATCTTTATAATATTAAAATCTTGATAAGTCTTCACACTTTTGTAGCTAACTTTTGCATTTTTTTTTGTAAATATTTGAATCGCTATATCAAGAAATGTAGATATCCGATTCTAATAATTTGGTACCAAATGAAACTAGAAAAATATATCTGTAAGAAAATGTTATAACATGGAATGAATTTTGGTCACTAATACAGGTTTTGTCATGGTATGGCTCATTTGTTCGTTGTCAACAATATCTGACAAAAAAGGATTAGACCAACAAGCTAAATACTTCTTGACAGAGATCTCGTTTCCTTGTGCATTGAGTTGGGCTGAATTATGCACTGTATTTATATTTGGTTAATTGAAGAATGCTGGCTGATTACTGCCATCAACATTTGTCTTCATAGTCTTAAAAAAACGAGAAAATATGGGAACAATGGATTTTGACGTATTAAATCTGTCGCGAAGTAGACGTCTTACTATTTTGTCACTGGAAGAAATCGACTTGCAGTTCTTGATCACATAAATCAATAAATTTGCTTGAATGTCACATTCATTGAAATTTCACATGTATTCAGAATTACGGACCGAAGTTGTCGTGTTATACTAATTTATAATTGAAAATCATAATGTATGTATTATATATGCAAGTGTATCAATAAACGTTGTAGAATAATTTTATATGTGTATGTGTTCGATGACAACATATTGCCTTTCATTTTATGTTTAAATGCGCTTCAAACGTTAACGTCCTTTTCTGGTGCATAGTCAAAGAGAGAACATACAAAAGAGAGAATAAGTTGCTATAGGGAACGTCACATACATAAGACAATGCCTCTTCACACAGACCTCCGGGAAAACAACAGTCCATAAAATATCAGGTATTTGAGGAGGCGCAAGGGTAAAAGCGCAAGGGAATATTGGCGCAATGACATGACCGACCATAAAGAACAACTAAGGAGAATTAATGACAGTATTGAAAAGGCCATAATTTCCTTAAAAAGCTCATTGTTGTCACTTTGGTGGATTCCAGGGATTGCGGGAAATTTGGACATCGCACTATATAAACTTCCGGTATGTAAATGACATGACATAATAGATATTTGGATTTCTCGGATTACACCGGTCACTAGTATACACCGGTAACAGGGTCATAGACTATACGTCTTAAACGAAACACAAATGGAAATAATACCCATACAGCGATTTACAGACTTGGAACTGTCCGTAAAAATACGGGGGGTTTAAATCGATTTAGCTGCTAGTTAAACTCACACTTAATCGCTATATGGTCATTGATTTCCAACACATACACATTAATGGACTAAGTAGGCAATAACTAATCATTGAAATCAATTAACCATTACGTACATTACAACAGACACACTGGGTATAATCCAGCACGAAGAAACAAGCCATCTTATACTGACCTTTCTCTCAGTAACTAAATTATTTACATCAGAATGCAAAATAACCACAAAGTATTAACATTTTCTTCACGAGGATATCAGTTTCAATTGTTTTATATTTTACAGTACATTTGATAAATAGTTGTGTAAATCGTTGAAGGAAGTACAATGTACTATTGGCACAAATGACCGTGCTTTTAGATCGTCTACCGACATTTGTGTAACGCAGTGTGTGGACGCATAGAATGTTCAAGTCCAACCAAGTCAAGTCAAAAAATATTTATTTTCCAATAATTTCCTGGACATGTAACATAAGCCATACAGTACTATTTACCGGCATTGTAACTACAACAAAACGATCAGGAGACGATGGTATCAGGGTTAGGGTCTGTTTGCATCAAATGTATCCGAATCCAAATGTTTTCCAAAACGCCTGCAATAATCTTATACCAGCATTCTCATGCACGACCAAATAAAAATGTAGACATTCAACACACATTTCGTACTCGACTGTTCTTTTGAAATGATCCCAAACATCACACAATGTAGGAAGGTCTTGGTGGGAGTTGATGCACAATTAATGACTGTATTCGCTTGCTACCTCCGAGTTGCGTTAGCGAGTACGTGGGAGTAGATTGCGCGCACACTCATTGGCAAACATTGCGTTCAGTAGCAAAACGTGTGCACAGTTTCGTAACGTGAGCGACTGTTAGCTTTTTACAGAACGCAGGGCACGTGTATGGCAGCTTGAACAACCAGATGATATCTGCAAGAAGTCTGTTTCAAACTGCAGGATCACCACCATTAGCCTAGAACAAAAAAAGTAGTTCCTTAGTTAAATAGTAATACCGCTGTTCGTTTCTTTTTGTACAGACAACCAAGCATAGCACCGATCATCGCTGCACCTCTACATGTGTTTAAGTTGAATTGTTTGCCATAAATAATATCTTAGAATTTTGGAATAGTGTGTTTTATGTTCTACATGCATCGGCAAATATATGTTTTTATCCACATGGTTCAACATTTTGAAGCAGTTGTGCATACTCAATAGAAAGTATGTTTCGGTCACCGTGATACTATATACGTTTCTTTCCTCATTTGTCACTCCTAGAGTTATATTCTATCATTAATGTATGTTATAGAAATGTGGCCATAAACAAGGAACGTGTAAAAATGATAATTTCTCAATAATTTGGGGGAAATAGGGTCTGTTGGTACGATACAGCACTGTTTGTGCCAGACAGTAGAGTATTTAAAACATATTACATGACAATGCATATACAATCACTTTCGCCTTATACTATATGTTACATCAAAGACCTAATTTAGGTCTATGGTTAATCTATTTACAAAAATGATAGTGAGCCGGTGCATAGTATAAAGAACGTTTTATGTATACACGTACCAGAAGATATAGATTTTGAAGAAGATACAAACTCATACATTACACGTCCCAGAAGATACAGATTTTGAAGAAGATACCAACTCATACATTACACGAACCACTGGCAGTTTCTTCTCCTCTAATATAAATGTGTTGAGAAAGAATTCTCGAAGAAACAGAATGGTAAGAAAAAAAATTAAGAAGTCCAGAATAATAATTTGAAAAGACCAATACATTTAAACTAGATGGCATCTTACTTTCACGGTCAAAAACAACCTAACATAGTTTCATTATTGACAATTACACTAGTTTTACATTTAATTCCTGTTTAAGGAAGAAGCACTAGGAGTTACCGCCGGATTATATTTTTTTATAATTTCCGTAACCGTTCTAGTCTTAAAAAATATAGCGGAGGTGGTCCGATTGCCATTCTAACTGTACGACATGCATATGAACCATACCGTTAAATATCGTTTTCAATAAGTACATGACATGTTTTAGCAACTAAGCAATTAAAGTATGGAAAATATGTTGTTTTTAAAAATGTGCCGCGAACTAAAATATTCAAAATAAATAAATAAACATATTTTCGCGATTATCTAATCGGTAATAGAGGAATTAAAACTGGGACCAATATATATTATATTGGTTCAGATTAAAATACTTTTGTAGAGTAACGGAAATGTAAAACATGTATAAATCAGTTGTTGTAATTGACATACACGACAAAGTAACTCACCAAACAATACAAGTGGACGAACTCCAGTGGTATACATCTAGGTTTGGCTGTATCTGTCCAAGATTCAAATAGTCATGGCTTTTATAGGGCGCAGCTTTCTGATGTGAAACTGACGTATGTTCTATGTTTGCGTGTCAAATGTGTGGTCAATCACTATTTATGGCTTAAAAACATGCAAAAGAACTTAAAAGTATCAATGATGAAAACAATCGTGTCCAATATAATCCCTTGACCCATAAGTGCTCTCGCGTTAAGGGTCCTACAACAATATCTAAATGACCCTTTTGTGCCACTTAAAGAACTGATGCAGGGTAAAAACTGGAAACCGACCACGTGCATGAATCAGCTCCACCTACACAAATAAAAATAGTTCTAATCTATATCACAGTTCAAAGTCAATTTTGAAAAATAAATGAACGTACCGAAGTATCGCATTGAATACATTAAGTAAAAGTTTTGTAAGTACAAAAAACTAATAGTAACAACAACGAGATAAATGTGTGTGAATCATAGAAGAGATTTCACTAGTTATTCCCCTTATATACTATAGAAGGGTTAAAGGGAGAGAACTCGTGATAATCTCCCGAGGTGAGAATATTGCAGACTAGGTTGGTCTATTCAAATTTATTCGCCGCTTGCTGCTTGAAATGTCGACTCTTGTAAGCCAGTAAATTGTTAATTAAAGTGATACGGTATGTGCATGTTCTTTTCTGAAGCGTATACACTTCGATATATCAGTGTGAACGAGTACTAGCAGTCTTTGCGCAAACTACGCGATTGTTTCGCATTTGTTGTAGTACGTCTCCAGAGATATCTAATAAAACAATATCATCCGCACACAACAGTAATGAAATCTAAGTCTCTCCAACTTTAATACCAAAAATGTCGTGATCACTGACCCCCTTAACAAGGTCATTCGCAAAAAGTGAGAATATTGTTGACAATTGTTGTCTCCCTTTCTAACACCGGTTTTGCAATCAAACCGATCAGTGTACTTATCATTTATGCTCACATACACACTAGTGTTCGTATCTGGGAGCAATATTGGTCCCAGGTTCCTATATATACTTTTGATGGAGCTGTATATCTTTCTGTCGACATGGATCAGTAATAGTTTGTACAATAACATGCCTCCGTCTATGAAATCAAAGCATTTCCGAAGATCTATAAAACTTGCATAAACAGATGGATAATTTTCTAACGATATTGCTTAATGTGAAAGTATGATTTAAACCTAAAGCCATTTTTGGCCAGCTAAGATGTCACTTTCTCCATGTAATTTGGCCAAGCTTATTTAAGAAGGCGCTATAAGGTTGGCTTATAAATGATAATAAACATAAACATCTGTAACTCATGGTCGTCATCTGTCAGTTGCACTGTCTTTAATATTGGAGCACAGGTTCTTATTATAGTAAATAGGCCATATAGAACATTAAAATAGTTTGTTTCAAGTACCTGTGTAATGGACATTGCTTTTCTCAACATAGAGAGAATATAACTTATGTAGGGGTATGTCAATATGGACAATCTTCATATTTTTCTTTCAAATCATTTGTATGTGCAAAATGTTTTTTTTCAAATAATAGCATTGACCACTGCTATTAAACAACTATGATGTCCAGTCTTTTGTTACTTCACTAATGATCTTTGAAAATAATACGTGTTATCATAAATCTGTGTTATCATCTATGATACAAATATGGTAATTAAAAAATATTATAATATCATGTCTTCAAAATCAAGACACCTCCAAATAAACTCGGCAAAATATATCTACTGTGCTATGTCAAAAAGAAAGCCCACAAATCTGTGGAAACTACATTGTACTTATATTACTATTTGTGTTAAATATTTGTCTGACTTTTTGTAACTGTACCATCATATTTCATTTAAAATTGTCTCTATGCCTCCGATGACTATTCCTCTCTCACCGACTATATATGTGGCAAAAACTTGAGCTTGTAAAATGTTTAATGCCTAAATAAAACGTATTGTGTTGTAAAAAAATATAAGGTAAACAGAGTAGTACATGTTTCACGATTTATTTACTATATATACCGGTATTACAACCCTTCAATATTGTTAAACCATAAACAGTTTGGTTGGCATGACAACAATCCAGACATTGTGTGACATACCTGACTATTTTCAGCAAACTTTATAAGATACATTATTTGCCAAATACACCAAATTCATTATCACTAGTCAAATTTCAAAACAGAACATTAAAAACATACAGTATAGATACAATTTGCAATAACACATTCTATGTAAAGTATAAAGTTGATGGAAATCAACACAACATAATCATACATTTTTGGTTAACAAATTCAAACCCAACACAAATATAACTACATATATCAGACTTGGAGTAAACACAGTAAACCCTCACTTAAATACCATCTCAATAACAAGACCATCTCACTTAAATACCACTCCAATAACAAGACCATCTCACTTAAATACCACTCCAATAACAAGACCATATCACTAAAATACCACCTCAATAACAAGACCTTCTCACTTAAAGACCACCTCAAAATTAAGAACAGTTTTCATGCCCATTTTCACCGTTTTGCTCTTTATTCAACCTCATTACTAAGACCACCTCGATAAGAAGTTTTCTAAGGTCCCTAGGGTGGTCTTATTATTGAGGTTTTACTGTATATGCAAATTACTTCAACTGATTACTCTCTAAAATACTAAGTAATCCTGATTACATTTTAGATTGTTTGCTAATTACAATGGTCATAAGAAGATATGTTGGAACTACCATCTATCTACCATCACAGACTGTCCATTTACCAAGTTTCTCTCCATAGCCACACTAACACCAAAAGAATACAAATATATCCATTTAGAAGGGCATCTAGCTTTCAGTTTCATGTTAACACGTCCGTCTCAACGTTGATCTATCATACTTGACATTTACACATCATATTCCACATTGATACATCATCCACGTTGAAAGAAACAATTCATTGTTAAATGTTGTAAACACACAGCCAGAGAAAGGTTTTACTATCCATGACTTCATGGCAAGTAGTACAGAAACCATGAACCAATTTCCACAGTTTAATAGTATGGCCTTCTTGGATTATTCTGAAAGAAAACAAAGAAGATAAGTCTCCTTCACTGGCTTCTGATACGGACAGAATTATCCAACACAAGGGTAACCGTTTTGGTAGGAACAAAGCTCTGCTGAGTGACCATGTAAACAGTTACCCAAGTGCAGGATATTTCCATCTGTATATGAAGCCAGTGATAGATTCTTTTTCTTGCATACCTTTTGTAATAATGGAAAAAATTAAATAAATCAACTAACTTTTTCAGGACTTTTTTCTTATCATGACATAGCATTTTACAAAAATCATTCAAGTTACTATCCAATGTTAAATGACTTCAGTATGTGACGTCATCAGCACAAAACTCATCCTACATGGGGGGTGTAAGATTTCAAATGCATGAAATTCTGCTGTCTGCAGAAGCAAAATGATGTCATTAACCATGTAATTTCCCTATACTGTCACTGAAAACTACCAAGCAATATTGCTAAATCACTAAACTCGGTTAGGGTTTGGACCTGTTCAAAGACAAGTATGCCCACATATCTAACTTAATAGTGATAAAGTACATGACATTATACATGAATCCATTAACAAGTATAGAAGATTATGCCACAAAGTTTGCACAATGAACTGACAGACTGACATTGACCCCATTCATATAAACCTTTACTGTCATATAACCATCACTTACTAGAGGGTTAGGTCTGAACCGGTAAGCCAACATCATTCTCTTTCTGTATGCATCAAACTCATCATCCTCTCTAGACAATCCATCTGGTCTCTCAGTCCCAACACCTCTACCTTCCACTGACACATTTCCCCTGCAACAAAAAGTATGAAACGTGGGAAATTATCCTTAAAGCTATTATAGTCTTGATAAAAAATCCTTATTTATAAATGAGAAAATCAGCGGCAATTGCCTTAATACAGACATACTCTACAACGCTGCATTGTCACTTTACTTACAAGTTTCGCAAGACCACAAATACAAGTGACCAATATGGGTTTTTTCTATCCTGACCTAGTAAATACCTGTTTTGCAGTTCAAGGAAATTTTTAAGGAAAGTTACAATGCAATGTTTTAGAGTACATCTCTATGAAGGCATTGACAAGCCATTTTCTCAAAAGTATTACTTAACCTTTTTGATAGAACATAAGACAATCTACCTTAAAATGACACAATCTGTAAAGTCCCCCTTGTATAAATCAAGAAAAATGAAGCCAAGTTATATTGTGGTGCAAAATAATTAGACCACATACATAACAAATTGAATGACATTAACATATGCCTCCTGGTACTATGAAACATTTTCGTTCACAATAAATGAATCTTGTTATTCAAGAAATGATACACATAGTTTAACAAGTGAGGAAACAAATGCACAGTTATCTTTGAGAAAGGGAACAAAATCTGTTCACAAAGAATTTGTTTTTATTCGGGTAAAGTGCAATTTAACATTTGTGCAGTAGCAACAGTCGGTGTCATTATTGCTGCATACTTATTTTAACTTTTGAAGTATATAATAACGCTCATTGAAATGTATGCATATTACAACACATTAATAATCAAAATGCAAATAAATAGGAGTTTTGTTAAAGTCTAAAAGGTTGCGCAATTCAAACAGATTTAACTTTGCTTTATTCTGTATAAAAACACAATGCAGCCCTATATGTTGAGCAACAATCTCTACTATCTAATAAACCTCTATAGAGAAACAACCTCTCAACAACAACCAAAGATTATACCTCTGAAAAGGTGTTACTATGCAGAGATGGTAGTGTACTTACTTGTTGACGGGTGCAGTAATTCCCTGACCCTCAGTACCTAAACCTTCCCCTTCCTCCCATCCTAGCTTCTGTAACATCTGGTAACCAATATTCTCACACGTTATCTTGAAATCTTTGTAATCACTGTGATCAGGTGTTCTTCCTTCTTTTAAAGCCTGTAATACAACACAAATGCTTCTAAGTCAAAGAGTAGAGGGCATGACTCCAGAGGCGCATTTTTTAAAGGTAATAAAAATAGAATTCTACCAAGCACTACGTTGGGTAAGTAGCGGTGCAGTTTCTTAAATGTATGAAAAGTAGCCCCTATCGTTAGATAGGTAGCGTGATCAGACAGTGCTAGCTTTGCTAAACAAAATGGCGTCCATGCGGAACAGTGTTGTTACTTCCCCTACCTCTAAAATACGCACCTCTGGCCTCATGTTCACAAAGATTTAGTTTCAGGAATAGGATCAAGATCAACAATAGTTTCTTTCAAACTTTGTCTAAAGTGTTGTGTAAAGCTAAATATGTGTACATAATGTGACAGATATGAACATTTTGCAAAAATTTTGAGAGATTAAATTCAAATTTCATATTTATTAAGAAAAATATGGAAATTAATAAGTTTAGACTGATTCTGGAAAATGATCCTGATTTGATCTAGATCAGTTTCGGTCATAAGTATTCTAAATTAATTTCTCAACAACTTGGTGAAGTTTTGTATGTTTTAACAATGTTAATTAGAAGATTTTTGGGTATGTTTTGTTTAAGTGTATGAGAAGTACCGGAAAAGTGTTCAATCGCTTCAAGAAAATGTCAAATATTTTCAAGCCTTCCACTAAGTGGTGCAATATCACAAATCTCACAGTAATAATAATAACGTCTTTATTTAAAGAGGCAACACAGTTCGGCAAGCCCAGTCTTCCTTATGAGCATTAATAATAGGTAGGTATAGAAATCTATACAGACAAAAACAACGTATGAGATCATACATAAATATATAACAATAGACATGACACTATTTACAATGTAACACCATGCTGCACACCAGAGTAAAACCATGTGAGGTATGATCTTTAGACAGTATTCAGAGAATTTGCAGGCGAATATCAAGAGGTAGAGTCTCTGAAGTAGTGATAAGCATTAGTTGTAAACTTGCATCCCATATGTTCAGTATATTAAGACTAAAATTGTGACTTCTTTTGATAAATGGTGGACAACAATCAACCTAGTCCAGTCAATTCACAACCATATTCCAGCTTTATAAGTTAAGTTTGAAAATAGTAATAATGCATTAAAAACGCAACTAATTGAACAAGGCGTCATCTTGTACTTACAAACTGTCAAAAGCGTGTTACAGTTATCAATGTGTCAATTCTTATTCAAAACTTTATTAAACTCTACACCAATTATATTATATTTCATTATTGGTTAATTTATGAAATTATCATTGAGAAATAAAGAATAGTTCTGCCTTTGTAATGACACTTTATCTTATCACCATTTTTGGTTGCGTTTTAAATGGCGTTAAGTATACATATAACATGTTTGTGGGGCTATACTTCATTTCTAATGATGCCAATTGAGATAAAACCATGAACAAGAAATGCTCAAGTCGAAATTACAATGCTTGCACCTTTGCTTCTGTAAGAAAAGTAGTACAGGAAACATCATACTTCAAGTTAAGGACAATGCGAATCTATGCCAGCAACACTAACTTGTTTTGGATCAGCTAAATCACTATAATATCCATACCTAGTAGCTAAGTCATAACTGACATCATCAATAAGGCTTCATTGTTTATCGAAACTGGACTTTTGCAAACATTCACAACAAATAGATTACTGTACAAAATATTGACATATTATGGTACTCACTTGAAAATGCATGCATAGGTAACAATACATATTGCAAAAGATGCGCAACTGCTTGACAACCCATCGCGCTTTATTACAAAAACAGAAATGTTTTCAATGCATCTGACAAGCGTGATGCGAACCAGTATATTTGTTTAAGAGTTAGGTTGTATTACTTACTTTGAATGTTTCCATAAATCTCTCAAGCTCATCAGGAGGTAGGAAGTCCCCAATATGATGTTTCCCTCTACCAGCATCTGTCAGGGCCTCGGCCCATTCTGTAAAACAGACAAAATATAGCTTTATCTATAAGCTTGTGTCAGGAAGGTTCTCTGAGAAGTATGCAAACTACATATGATATTCATTGGGAATTTTTCCTGAGACTAGAAAAGTGGAGCCTATTGGGCATGTGAGTGAGGTAAATATTCAGCCTCATAAGAGAGTTAAAGAAAAAGCCAAGCAGGAGAAGGATAGAAAGTTGGTGCTGCAATGGAGTATGTACGTAGGTATCAGGGTGCTTAAACAAGGTACTTATCAGCCTCCAAAAACACTATTCTGGTTTCTCCAAGGATATGTACACAGGTGATCGAATCAGTTTCTTCATCAGTATCATACAACTCTATGGTGAACATGCATAATGTGAGAGAACCACAAGTTTTATCCTAAGACTAAGAGAGATTTCTCAGCTTGAGATAGCGACAACAATAGCAGACATCCAAACGGATACCAAAAATGACCTTTTACCTTTAGTGGCATCCATTTCCATATTTCTGTTTTTATGTTCCCAAGTTCCTACTTCATCGGTTTCTTCATCAGAATCATATTCATATTTAGCTTTAACTTTAATTCCTGGAACGTCAGCCATTAGTGCAGCTTCCTGTGCTTTCTTCTGGGCCAGGATCAATTCATACATCACATTTAACTGCAAGCAATAAAAACAATAATATCACAACATCAAATTATATCTAATCAATGTTCACTTAGCCATATTTCAAAGAGAATAAGTTGTTACAGGGAATGCCACAATCACAAGACTATACCTCCTCACACTGGACACAGCCATCAAGAGTGATTATTATCAACTAAAAGAACTTGTTTCACATCGAATATCTAAGTAAAGTCAAGGACAGGAAAGCTCATTTGCTAAAAAAGTGGAAGTTACAAAATCAGTAGATACCCCAAACATTATTGAACAAAAATACAATTTTTGCGCATATCTGACCAAATCTGACAACTTTTAATTCATAATTCATGACACTATTGCCAAGAAAAAAGGAAATCGGTGAATAGATGAAGTTTCCAATCCCTGTAAATTAAACCAGTCCTATCCAAGTATTAACAAAAAGTAAACCATACCTCTCTCTGTTCTCGTATCTGTTGTATCTGATCAGCATTCATTGTGTCAGATCCTACCATACGTAGAGAAAACTCTTTTAATGTAACAGAATGTACATGTGGTGTGCTCATAGCTGGAAATAAACCATTTATCCAATTATTCATATTCCTTTGAACAAATGAGTGAAAACAAGAACTAATCCATTTCAAGGGGAACTTTTCCATTTATGAAGCATTTTGAGATAAAAAATGTACCATTCAAAGCATTGCAATATAATTAAACTTGCGTATAAGTACCATACAGTCTACAAAATACAAATAGTAATGTTGTATTGAAACGGAAATCTATAGACGATTCTTGTCTTAAAAAGCATCAACCTGCATCAATAGATCATTCTTTAGAAAAAATAAAACATGGCGGTATCATCTTGAACAAGAACTTATCCAGAGCAGCCATCTCTCTTGAGCAACAACATCTCCAGAGCAGCCCTCTCTTGAGCAACAACCTCTCAAGATCAGCCCTCTATTGAGCAACAACCTCTCCAGATCAGCCCTCTCTCTTGATCAACAACCTCTCTAGAGCAGCCCTCTCTCTTGAGCAACAACCTCTCCAGATCAGCCCTCTCTCTTGATCAACAACCTCTCCAGAGCAGCCCTCTCTCTTGAGCAACAACCTCTCCAGATCAGCCCTCTCTTGATCAACAACCTCTCCAGAGCAGCCCTCTCTCTTGAGCAACAACCTCTCCAGAGCAGCCCTCTCTCTTGATCAACAACCTCTCCAGATCAGCCCTCTCATGAGCAACAACCTCTCCAGATCAGCCCTCTCTCTCTTGAGCAACAACCTCTGGAGAGCAGCCCTCTCTTGAGCAACAACCTCTCCAGAGCAGCCCTCTCTTGAGCAACCTCTCCAGAGCAGCCCTCTCTCTTGAGCAACAACCTCCCCAGATCAGCCCTCTCTCTTGAACAACAACCTCTCCAGAGCAGCCCTCTCTTGAGCAACAACCTCTCCAGAACAGCCCTCTCTTAAGCACCAACCTCTCTTGAGCACCAACCTCTCTTGAGCAACAGCCTCTCTAGAGCAGCCATCTCTTGAGCAACAACCTCTCTTGAGCAACAACCTCTCCAGAGCAACAACCTCCAGAGCAACAACCTCTGGAGAGCAGCCCTCTCTTGAGCAAAAACCTCTCCAGAGTGACCCTCTCTCGAACAACAACCTCTCCAGAGTAACAACATCTCCACAATGATCCACTCTTGAGCAACAACCTCTTCAGTGACCCTCTCTTAAGTAAAATCTCTCCCTTAGCGGCACTCTCTTGAGCAAGATCAGCCTTCTCTTGAGCAACAATCTCTTTCCAACAACAGTATCAATTTTTATTCCTGTTGTAACAATTAACTTTCAATTTCACCTGTCTAGAGCAACAACCATACAACACAGCCAAAAGTATCCTCTGCAGGGAGTTGCTCTAGAGAGATTGCACTGTATTGAGTATATTGATATCAGACTGAAGTTGATAGTAACCAGAAAGAAACTTCCTTGTAGGCAGGTTCATTTTAAATAAATTGACTGTTTGTAAAATCAACAATTTTTTATCAATTCAACTATTTGACAAAGTCTTTAATTTGTGCTACATTAAAATGTACTAAAAGAAAATAGTACATTTTCACACAATCTAAAAATTCATTCCAAAAATGTTTAATTCACAATGAAATGAATTTGCAAAATTTAGAATGCTGTGATTAAATAGTCATTGACAGCAACAGGAAAATGTCATCACATATAGTGATGGTATCTTATGACCTTAAAACATAACTAAAGTATTCTTACATGATTGCCCATCTGAAATGTACAGAAAAATCTCTATTGATGTGGTAAAACATTACATAATGAACACAGAAGGAATTATATTTAATCCGCAGGTAAAGACCAAATTATATATTACACATCATGAATTTACACACATTAAATAATAAATAACTGACAGGTAATAGAGTGATAAATAAAACAGGTATACATATCAACAAACAACATTATTATCACCTTCATGGATTCAAATGAAACATTATCTCACCTGTCTCTTCTTGTGGACCCCAGCGACTTCTACGTTTTCGTTTTTGCCCTCTACTGCCATCATCTAAAGGTATAAGCACTAACTAATTTACTTTCACTCAGTTCAGAAATGTCAGTATAGAATCAGTTATTTACAGCAGTCAGGTGACCTAACCAGAGTTTCTATGTTACCAACCAGAATTAATCTGTTCTTTTAGCCTCTTCTATGGCAACAACAATAATACATGCATTGTGTATACCTAATCATGGGCATTATTTACAATCATTTTAAGACTGAAGCTCAGACTTACACTTTTAAATGTTCCTTTTGTTACTATGTTATTATCTCAGTATAAATTTTAATAAAAATTTGCAGAAGTGTAGAGTAGCAATTAACAATTATTCAGACAAAATGTTCATAGTTCAGATTTAATGAAAACAAAATACTGGTAAATATATTAGATGTGTTTGCAAATATAATGAGTTTATTGACTGAGTTTCAGTCTTAAAATGTTTGTGAAATAATGCACCTGGCTTTGGACAATTGTATGACCCTCGTATGTATCACAAAATTTTGATTTTCAGCACCCTCTCAAACCCAAATCAGATGAACGTCCATTCACCCAAATATATTATCACCAAACAATCACAAACTTGTACTAAGCAAGTCACACTCCTCTGTTTTTTGAGACTGCATTTTTATTTCCCTATAATCTTCTTTGTAAATAGAATTTGCTAGAATTTGAGCAAATTCTTAAATAGTTTGAAAGAATTTTCCAATTCAAGTGTAAGTATGGATTAATGTCCTTGTGATGATGGTGACTGGTGAAGCTAGTATGGTATAATTAAAATAGACACATATGTTGTCGAAAAAGGGCTTTATTTCTCAAAGCCGAAAACACGGTTCGCTTGTGTATAAAAAGGATCATGGTGGCAAGTCGAACTATGCATAGCATAAAAACACGGCGAGTAGTCAACTAAGTATTCTTATAGACTTGAAAGCCGTGATAAAAATATCACCCCTTTCTGCCAAAAAATATTTATAAATCTTTTAGTAAATATGCAGTCTGAGCTTTAACAAGAGGATTACCTTCAAAGTCTTTCTTCAACCCTCTAGCTACATCGATCTTAAACATGAAGTATTGATACTCTCCACTTTCCTCATCAAACAGAAAGCTGCAAACACAATACAAACATCATTAAAAAATGCATGAGCACTAAATGTAACATACGTAAATTTATTTCTGCATTTATTTCAGACTTTATGCCATTTCTAAACAGTATTTCAGTTATATAGGGTAGTCAGTTGACCTAGCCATTGCTCCTGGGTTACCAACCAGTACTAACCTGCTCCTCTGTAAGCAATGGACAACTTCTCCACATAAATCAGAGTTCATTGTTAGAGAGCCACTGACTTTGGGTGCAGAATCTTCAGTGAAATTGTCACAGAAGATCAAATGCTTTGCCATGGTTTCAAGCCCAGCACCTCTTGATCAGCAGTCAAGCGCTCTACCAACTAAGCAAACTTGGCAAACCTCAATGATAAGACCACCCTTGGGACCCTTGAAAACTGGTCTACTTATTGAGGTGGTCTTAATATTGAGGTAAAATTTAGAGCGAAACAGTGTTAATTGACTTGAAAATTGTGGTCTTAATTGTGAGGTGGTTTTATTATTGAGGTGGTATTAAGGTGAGGTTTTACTGTAGTACATAGTATTTTTTCCAAACCAAGCTCTTTCATATTTTATTGTATAACTACATGGTTATTATAAACATGGATAAAGCAAACATTTGGATTTGGGTTTGGGTGTGAAAACAGATGATAATTTATAGCAGCAGGCACAGAGTATTGATTGACTTACTCACTAATTGGTCATGTTTGCATTGGTAAAGTGTAGCATACTTGGCAATGAATTATGTAAACAGGGATTACATTTTACTAAGACGATTAGACAAACAGTAAGCATAACACAGGTTTGTGATTTACATGTAAGTACGTAGTTACAGTTAAATAGTCTCTATACATGCATTTAATTAGGTGAAGCTTTAACAACTTTTGAATACTATTTCTATACAGGCCGAACCGGTTTGGACCTCGTTAAAATGTTTTGCATTCCCAAGAATGATCTTTCTTTAGTCAAAAATGAACTAGTTCGCTTGTTTAGTTTTTCATTTGTACATGTCGATTTCACAAGCGGTGAATTAAATAATTGAGCATCTAATAAACGTTTAAAGTCACTGTTTCAATTCATTGTTTCTTACATGTACATGAGTATTTTTTTTAAATTGTATATACATTAATGCAACAATAACATTAACAATAATTTATTTTGTTATTCATTTCATCCATTAATAAACAAAATACAATGTATATATGTATTACTACACACACAAGTAGTTAAGGAGTAAAAAAAAAGTAATGTAGGTTACGGTATAATGAAATTTATGAAATCAATATATTATAACAAAATTTTGCTGTATTGATATAACTAGGTATGGATATAAAGAAGTAAATCGCCAGGTCCCCAGAAATTCACCAATTCCACTTTATTACATATTTATATATGCATTCAAAATCCCCACTAAAATTACTAACAACTAATCTCAGTAATACTGCACTGAATAAATGATCAATGCATAACTATCAACCTATTTCAAAATGCATGTAGCATGAATAGGTTAAAATAATTAGCAACAAGAAACACAGTCCACATACCAAGTTAACATATATTTGATAATTAATAAGATGAGATTTTATTTTTACTTTGTTTTTTCAGGTTTTTACTTAATTTCCAAAGACTTGCAACTGTATCGGTTTTTTTTAAAGTTAAATCTTAATATAAAGTCAATTGGAACATGTTATAAACTTAATACATTTAAACTTTAAAGCCATGTTGAAGTATACACAACATATAGATACAACAAGTCACTGGACTCCATGTGCACAACTACATATGCTGACTACTGTGCCCATGCAATTTGGTTGCCCAACGTCATATAGCCTTCAAGATATGCACAACATAATTTTCAGTGCACAAATGGGGCAAGTAAAGGACCACAACTGCTGTAACTAAATGACTCCAAGATTGAAACAACAACAGACAAGTGACTTGATATGCAGGCAAACATTCCTACGACAATGTGTTAATCAAATTCATGTATATCTTCAGATAAGAGTGACCCAAATTTCTGCAATTCAGAATGGAGGTACATCTAAATTCTCTATCCATGAAAATGAAGAAAACAGTACTTTCTAATGTCTTCAAATGTTTCATAGTCTTGAAATATAATGGTAAATAAAAGCCTCTACATCACTGATGTATGATCAGCAAGGCAGCCTACTGAAGAATCAAATTTGGAAACTAGCTTTCATTTACAGAGTTTACTAGATGCAAATGCACAAACCATGTCAATTATTGATACCACTAGTGGACAAACAAATTTCAGACAGGTTTTACAATACTTCAGGAATTAAGGACAACATGCTATATATACCAGGAATTCACTCAACTATTTTCTTTGAAGCAGAGTTAACAATTGAGTTTTAGAAGTGTTGATAAGAAATGTGTATAGCCAAATACTTAGATGATCTCTGTGTTTCAGTTCATGACAACAAAGTATACATACCTATATCCAGGATCTTTTCTGTGATCTTCTCGTAGCTGATTCAATGCATGATCCCCTGCCTGCCCCACATACATTGCCAAGTTATCAATGAGCTCGCGGCTGTCTGTGTTCTCTGGGGGAAAAACTAGAACCAGACTGTCAGTAACATGCCCTTTTCATCAACCCCTTTTTTTGAAAATCCCTACAAGTGTGTCAACTCCCATACAAAATCAGGTCAGCATAAACTGCTAATTCAGGCAGTTTATTAAGTATTAATACGAGAGCAATCTGACCATGACATTTCAAATTGCCTGAATTTATGTATTCCAAATCTCAAAACAGAAGAAAAAAAATTCCAATCCAGACTAGAAAACCCCTGATCCTGAACAAAATTCTAGTGTAGTGAAAATCAGCATGAAAGCAAATTGCAAGCATTATCATAACTGTTAACAGTATTTTCCTAGAAATAAGTGAGTACTTTGCCGGCCTGATTCTGTTCGTGTCCCACACCCACAACATAAAGGTACAATATTAAGTCAAAGGTCAAGCACCAAGTTGAAAGTGAAGTAATCCTCAAATGATGATACATGTACATATATCCATGATCACATTTAAGTTACATTTCAACTTTGCCTTTCAGTGTATCAAGAATTTTCTTTTTTTAATAGAACAGAACATAATTCAAACATATCACATTGTCAGCAGAACTACACATCATGATAATAAACAGTGGGGCATAATAAGGAGTGTATCCAATATATCAGGTAAAACACTACATTACTGTTTACAATTATAAACTGATTGGCTCAGTGACTGTAGTGTCAGAGATCGCAGGCTAAATACCTGACTGTGACACACCAAAGTCATTAAAAATGCAACAAGTAGCTCCCTTGCCAACACTTGACATTACACTGCAACTCCGTTATACCGCGATCGGTGGGGTCCAAGGACTCGCGATCGCGTTATATCCGACCGCGGTATAGAGACAGAATACCAACTTACCCCACCCACACAATATAGCGTTGTGCATACTATGTTTTCATATATTTCGTAGTTGTTTCGTATTTGTTTTAATAAATAGGTAGAGGATAATATATAAAATGTATTTAGGGGTTATTATTTGAAACTATTTCAAAACAAAACTCATTAATTATTTAAAACAAAGCTAAAATATGATCATTTCTCTTTCGGAACCGCGATATTTTGGCGGCGTTTGTATTATTTGTTACCCGTGAAAATTACCCCCTGTGACACTCTCGCAAAATACACGTGAACATTGCAGATTTAGAGTGAAAATTGATTCAATAATTATATCTTATTGTATTTTCGTACCTATCGATCTTTATCCGTTATTCACCAGAACAAAAGAATAATCCATCGCGTATAAATGTTGATTCCACCAACAATCACGCGTGAAAAATGCGATGGCCTACAGTTTTTGCACCACGCCTGGTGGTATCTATATTAAATACGTCTAATAAAGCATTTCACGTCAATCAAAATGTACATTTGACAAAATCACCACCCACGACGGTCGACCTCTGAAACTAGAAGACGACGCGGCGCCTTTGAAGTCTGCGAGTAGAACATTTTCTATGTGAGTCGCATCAAACATTGGGCCGACTACTTGATCTAACAAGTCAAGATGCGGCGCCTTTGTAGTCTGCGAGGACATTGTTTTTGACTAGCAGCACTTCAAACATTCTGTGCCGATCGAGTTGTCTGCTTTTTCCTTGACTTAACTACTTTTTGTGACAGATTGAGAAATAGTCGACCGACACATCACTAGATATATGTGAACAACAAGTGCTGTATTTATCGTAATTAGCGCATCCGGACACCATTTAGTTTATTGAGGATTAACACTGCTTTGTTCCATGATTGACATCCCCTACTGTCATTCATTCAATTAAAAGAAATCTCGCCGGTTCGCGATCATCTAATTGGTCAAGGTAAGGAGAATAATTGAACGTGGGCGTGTTAGACTCAACATCATACTCCCGTGACGTCACAGATTCAGCACAATCCAAGGTCAAATTACGTTGATGTTTATGAAATGTGTTGAAAAACAATAGAAGGCGACATTTGTGTAAATATTGATGGTTGTCATAATTGGACATATATCTTTTATGGTGCGTATATTCAGTTTAAGTAATCTTGTTGATTCGCGATCGCTTAGTAAAATAAACTTAACAGCACGTGATTTCGCGAAAGAGCAGACTGCAAATCGCGAAAAAATACGATTTTGATCAATTTTTCTTCTTTTTTTTACAAATTTTAGGATTTTTCATGAAAATAATCGGGAGCCACGACGACATCGCGTTATAATGGATATCGCGCTATACCCGACCGCGGTGTAACGGAGTTGCAGTGTACCAGGTTATTGCAATCATTGGTTGAGTTTGTGTCAGGTAAATGTGACTGTAGCTGTATGTAACTAGTCTATGACATGGTATAACAGCAGCACTAAAACTGCTGCCAGTAGACACCGGTCCCTTATCATAGAAAAATTGCTGGAAGAACTTGAAACCCAACACACAACTTTAAATATAGACTGGAGTCTTCAAAACTAAAAATTGAATGATATTTACTTTGCATCTCTTCAAACACATTTGAAGCAGCAAGACTATCTCTCTTTCCTTCTATCTTCATTTCCATCCTGAAACATAAATGTATTTATTACAGAGTTGTACTATATAGAGGATCAGTAAATCTAGCTATAAAGTTTTGCAATATGTAGTAACATAAGCGATTGTATACTGGATATAGTGTAGGCCCTCAACCCTAAAGGTTGTGGGCTGGAACCTTGCAACGATCATGACCACACCTCTGTACACTTGTCTGCCAGATATTGTAAGACAGTAATGATGTATTCATTCTATTATATCAGTTGTTTTGGGTGATAAATGAAATATTATGCAAGCAAGTATTATAACACAGAATCTAAATGTAACTGGACAATTTTGTTGTTAAAACTTATGTCCTTATCCGGTTGAATTTTTTTCCACAAATTGTAATATGTCTTCTATTGCTAACTCCATAGATATTATGATAATGTGTATATGCATAGTTATGCTAGAGAAACAATATTATTCAGAAAACTAATACCAACCCCTTCAATGCGTTGGTGTCCTTTGCTGCAATAAAAAAGATTTATAGAATTAATTCATGATCCGATTGCAATATCTAAAAGATTACATGGCAGAGATCCGATTATGATTATTCAGCGTTAAGAGGGCTTCGCAAATAACACAAACATATATAGTCAATAAGAGAATTCAGTAATATAATAACAGCACATAAACTAAATTAGAAACTACAAGTCCAGCTTTCATAAATTATTTTGTCTTCCCTTCTTTTTAAATAGATTTTAACTTGGTGTGATTACGACAAACATAACTCGAGCTATTTGCAGGACACTGATTTTCGATTCAAGACCTTGGACGGAACAGAGCAAAAAGCAATCCAAATTGAGCTCTTCACATGTTCTTACTATACACTATGTTTGGTGTTTATACAACAAGAGAAACTAGAGGTGTTTGCTGAAAACTGATTTTCTATTTTTAGTTATGGTGACCTTGACCGAACGAAAACCAGGTTATTAGAATGGTGATATCGTTGGGTGGATGGGCGGTTAGTCGTCAAACTGAGGGTTTCTAGCAAATAACTTGAGTTTCTTTCGTTATATTCACACCAAACCTGGTTAATAATGCAAAGACAATGATGATTTACTTACCCGGTGAATCACCTTCAGTAGGGATTGCAGGATCATAATCTGCTTCTGATTTACTGAATGGATCATACTGTCCAGACTCCTGTTTAACCATCATTCCGTATTCATTACTTGGCTCTGGTTTTATACAAGGTTTCTTCACTAAAATTGGACCATAATCTCCCATTATTGTTGTGTATTCATCCTGACTGCCAATAGGTTCTTGTTTAATCATACCAGGCGGAGGTGATGTAAACTGCATATCCATTGGTGGTCTCGGGGGAGGAGGTCCGTGAGGCAACACCCCAGGAGGTGGGGCTCCCGTATTCATGGGTGGAACTTGATTTACCATGGGAGGAGGAGGATGACTATACACAACAGTGGGTTGGCTTGCAAATGGAGGTGTTTGGGAAACAAACATTGGAGTTTGTGTGCCAATCGGAGGTGGACCTTGACTGAGCAAAGGAGGTGGTTGACTGAGGAATGGCTGGGGCTGACTTTGATTCACTGGTATCATGATTGGCTGACTTTGTCCAGGAGGTGGAACAGAAACATCAACAACTCCAGGGGGTGTGGCCATTACCTGACGAGTTTCTGGGGGAGGGACTGTAAACTGTGGTTGTTGTACAACATGGGGAGGAGCAACTGAAAATGTAGAAGCAGGTGGTGGAGGCCTGATATGAACAACAGTACTTGGTGGCAATGGCTGGCCAGGTTGTGGGATATATAAACCAGAAGATGATGAATTTACAATTTGAGGAGGACCTCCAATAGATGAAGGAGGTGGCTGTGAAACCAGTGTCTGTACTGCAATGGTCATAGGAGGGGCCATTGACATGGGAGGTGCCATAGACATACAGCAAGGCGGAGCTAATGACATCTGGGGTGTATTTTGATTGATTAGTTGCACATGAGAGACAGGAGGTGGAGTAGGGGCACCTGGCAACCCATGAGGCTGAGGTGAGGGTACTAAAGGAGGCTGAAGCTGAACCGGGTTTTGCATTGTAGGTGGTAAAGATGGCATACTTTGATGAGGCTGAGCAACAATGACTTGCTGTTGGACAGCTGTTGGAGGAGGACTTGTGAACCCTCCAGGGGGCTGCAAGGGTGACTGTGAATGAACCTGTAAAGGTGAAGCCATGACTTGCTGGGTAAGCGGAGCCACCTGTGGGTGCTGCATTGGAATTTGTTGTACAGGCTGCTGAATGACCTGCACTTGTTGCAGCTGTGGTGGACATGGGGCAGGCTTTTGCTGTAGCTGAGACTGGGGAGGTGGTGGGGCACTATTGGGCGGCATCTGCTGTAAGGACATTAACTCCCCAGGTGCATGTACAAGAACCTGCTGCACAGGTTGTGGTCGTCCCATCATTCCAATTATCTGTGGCTGAGACAATGATATCTGCTGCGTTACTGCATGTTGCACTGGCTGTAATGGAGGCTGTGTTAAACGACCATCATCCAACTGTATATTCTCATGAACAGGAATACCCAACGACTTCATTGATTCCTACAAAAAAATAAGTCAGAAAGCATAAAACTAAAGACAGAAGCAGATATGGAGCTGAAAATCATACATCTCAAAATCTGGCCTAGAGATCATGAAAATACCGAAGTAAATTCTTAAGAAAATTCTTAGTAATATGCTTCATTCTGTTATTGTGCTGAGATGTGCATTAGTGAACAATGTATTTCACCGACGTACTAAAGCAATTACTAATACTTAATTATCATTATGATAGTTATCATTCGATATAACAATATGTTGACAAGCAAAAATTGGAATCACCCCTACTTATCTTTTCTTTCAAACACACAAATAAGCAAAATAAAAGAATATTACACTGAACTTTCTTGTGATAATAAGCAAATTACCACACTTAACTATATCATATATTTTAGAAGGGAATCATACAAATTTATATTTCATTACAATATCTTATAAATGCAAACAGATATGTATTGAACAAGATATTTTATGTCACTGTTTAAAAACAGATATAATCGATACAAGTATACGTCTATTAATAGTCTTTTACCTTATTAATGTTTGTAACTGGCGAAGGGGATCGGCTTCTCATCATAGATCTTTTCTCTTCTTCTCTTCCTAACTCTCGTTCTCTCCACCTCTCTTCATTCCTAGAAAGTTATGTTGACAGAAACTGTATGACTGACTCAAGTAACAGTGCGATTTGCTTGTAATTCAAACAGAGAGTTGTGACATCTCACATGTATATTATATATAAAAAACTAATACTTGATAACTTAAAGGGAAACCTGACAAATCATGTTGCATAGACACTCTCTAGCATACTTGAAAAAGACAACATACTGCACTGTTTGAGTTTAATGATACAAAAAATACAGAAGAATGAAAAAAAAACACAAAAATCACATTGGCATGTCAGAAGTATAATTTTTAGACAGTTTTAATGTTCTGTAATGTTGGCTTTTTTGTCTTATGTGAATGCTGTAAAGTTTAATATAAAGATCTGTTAGGGAAGTATGAATGTTTATATAAACATATAAACACTTTCCTGAAATATCCTTAAATAAAATGTATTGACATAAGTAAACATAGAAAATGCATATACATGTACATGCTTTTAATTATGAATTTGTACCTGAATAAATCTTTTCTTTCCATTCTTCCACTCTGACTTTCCCATCTGTCTTGAAACTGTTTCTGCATTGGATTCGCTGGTTCTCTATACATCTCCTTGCTGCTGGACCTTGAATCATGATAATACTTGTCTCTCTCTAAATCCTTTGATGAATTTCTATCGTCCTTCCTATTTCTATCCTACAACCCAAAAATCAAAAACTATTGTAGCAATATCTGTGTGAATGGGAAATTGAATTTCTTACATCGCAAAAGAGAGGTTGTTTTTTCAAAGCTTTTTAATGTGGTCACAATTTGCAAACATACGCAAACATTTAGACTAACAACATAGAGATACATATAATATTTTTTCCCAACGTTTCCAAACAATCACAGATTTTACTTTTTTACAATAGAAAAGCTTCAGCAAAATTCATATTCGATCAGTTCTTTATTTTGATCTGCGAAAACAAAATCACTTTCTTTCTTGATGTTATTGCTTTACCCAAACCTTTTCTAGCAATCACTTGACCATAAGCAAACCTTACAGTATTTACCTGGAATGAGTGAGGCTTATTTCGAGACATTCCATCACCACCTCCCCATGTTTTAGGGTTACTTGCGCCCTGAAACCAATGTTTACTGCTAGATTCTTCTTTGACTGGCTTCAAATCTTGTGATACCTTGCTGCTTGCAACAGTTTCTTCTTTTTTCGATTTGCCTTCAAAAATGAGAGTACATGCTAAGGCCTAAACAGTAAGACCGAATTTTGTATCTCTACAGACCCTACTATTTTACAGCTAATTTCAGAGAGTCAGATCTAGCAATGTCTGTCCACACAGACGTATACAAAACATCATCAAAGAAAGAAAATCCCCACCTGAAGACCGAAAACATTTTCTGCATGTTACAGTAAACGCCCATTTTTAGACCTATTATTTTAAGCACAAATCCAACATTTAATTACAGCTAAACATGCAATTCAATAAAGCCCTTCACACAGATGCACAACAGGGAAAAACTGTATGCATTATTCCTAAAAACTGACTACCAATAAAACAAATACCACATTAACATAACTTTTAATTTGTTACACTCTTGTACCAGAATATTTTGCTCATCCAAAACTTTGGATTTTTCATTCATAAATAAAACGTAAGTACAACATAAGGCCATTTATAATAATCTGTAATTGAATTTGCAGGTCTTGGAATACCAAGTATATATGTTTTAATAGCATACATACTTGATGATGTGCCTTTATTCTGCATTCCTTGTTGCATCTGCTTAAATCTTTCCATGAAATTCCCATCATTCACCAGAAGATTTGGCTTTGGTGCACTGGCAGGAGATTTATTTGTCTTTTCTGGAGCACGACTCACAGGACTGAAGAATGTGTCAAAGAATACTTAATTAATGTTAATTTATTAATGAATATATACCAGCAGGAGTTAAACAGGTTCATGAACTAAAGATATTTATAAATGACAGCTGATACAGTACATGTCAGGTTTGAGAACTGCAAAGAGAAAAAAAAACTGGAAAACCCAGGTTCTATATATGACAGAATACGCTGTCTAAAATAGCTCTACGAAACATTTGGGTTAATCAAAAACCAGCTGTATTTCCTGCTGCGAAATATGAGCGTTGTGCAGTAACCTTATCTTTATCATCAGATTCACAAGGATCTTAAAAATGATGCCGAAGGATGTCCAAAAAGCACAAAAAATTGGGGGAAATTTCTAATCCCTGATATAGATAAAGTCCATCAACTGACATTTTGACTTCAGGCACTTTTTCAGTGAAAATACGAATTTGTAACATGCAGTAATATTTATAAGTAGCGCTATTTGAGCAATATGTGGTCAGTCGATATTTTACATATATATTTTTCACAGGTAAAAGAAGACAAAACATCCTCACGGTTTAGGCACAGCAGGTGTAACCTTAGCACTAGCTTGTGCAGCAGCTGCCTCTTTACTTTTCTGGATTTGTTCAGCTGCTATCTTCGCCTCTATTTGTCGCTTCTTTTCCTCAATAATACGTTCTTGGTCATTCATTTGTAACATTTTGTCCCTGTATGTGGTAACAGAGTATCCCAAACCACTTGAATATGTCTGAGAAACATTTTTAGATGAGCCTACAATATTAGAAAAATACAAATTAAAAGTTGCATCATCTCCAGCAAATATTATTTAAATATATCGTAACAATTTTTAATACTTTTTCAAAGTTTCAAAGAGAATTTCTTATATCATGAAAGGAGTACTCTTTTGTCAGTTGCCATAAAGTACATTAGTAATTTAGTAACAGTTAGCTCAGTTCTGGGCTGTCAACCAGTAGTTCCTGGTTTGATTCTCAGGTAGGCAGGGCAGGTCATGTCCATCTGTAAGATTATAGACCTGCCCTGCATCTTCATATTTGGCTATATGTACAGTCATTTGTTCTCTACTTCTGATTCATGCGAGGTCAGCCGATTGCGGTAGTGCAACATAGAATTGGTTTGGAGTAAATAAAAAAAATATGTTATCCTGCCATGTACAACTATATTAAACTGAAAAAATGTTGGAAAATGGGTGTAAGCTCCTATAAAATAAAACAAGGGTAGTATCAGGAGATAAATAAGCCCAGATAAGTATTTGTTAGTGGAAAACCTTGCTGGTCACACAAGAACTTGTAGCTTATGTCACTTGTTTGTCATATATGCTTCATTAAATATAGGCAGAGTGGTCGAGTGCCTGACACCTGAATCCTGATTCGAAGGTCGTGAATTGGCGGCGCTCGATCACAAACTTCAGTACTCAGGTTGGTAGCCAGGAAGCAGTCATCGAGAGTGATAAGCATTAGTTGTAAGAACTTGTTTCACAATCAATGTAAAATAAGTAAGTTTAAATAAAGTTTGTTCACCTGATCAGCCGTGCGTTTGGTTAAGGCTAACACTCGCACGAGTAAGAAACTACACTCGCACGAGTAAGAAACTGTGCACGCATTTTGCAACCGAACGCTCTGTTTTCCAAAAAGTATGCTAGCTACCTCGGAGATGCTCAAGCGAGTGAGCGCACAATGGGTGCATACTTTTTGGCAAACAGAGCGTTCAGTTGCAAAATGCGTGCACAGTTTCTTACTCTTGCGAGTGTTAGTCTTAACCGAACGCATGGCAGGGAACAAGCTAGGCTCAAATTTTTGGGAGAGGTCGCTTCTCGCTTCAGCTGAGATAGGGAGAAGTGGGGAGAAATTAGGGAGAAGTGGAGGCGGCGCTCATTGGTCAGCAGTTGTCGCTTATAATATCTCGCCTTACATTACAGCGGTAGATGGAATTTAACTTTCCATATTCGAATATTTGTGGCCGTTTATCGATCAATATTGTTTAAACTGTGGGAGAAAATCCGTTAATAGGTATGTTTATACAACGAATGCACTGTGGAGGTCTCGCTTGATTACACGAAGGCTCATATTGTTAATGACATGTCCCAGAAATTTACAGCAACTTATCTGACTTGCATTTATTCTCAACAAGCCAGGCCCAATGCTTTTATTTACCATAATTTGATATCAATATCACCATACCTGTGGTCGAGCGACTACTCTTGATATTAAGTTCATCCTGTCTGGCCTGATAACCAAGTCCAGCTGCTCGTTGACCTGTATATTTATTCACTCCCAGCCCTCTCCTGGACATCGTGAAAAGTCGGGTTTTTTCTGTCGAATTAGGGGTGACAACTTGGCACGCACGCACTACACTCAGGATTGTTTAGCAACGTCAAATAAGAACAACACTATGTTTTATAATCGAGAAACATTTTAACCTTGCTGATGCATACGCTACTAAATGTGCAATTGAAATGTAACTAAGTAGAACAAAAACAATTATTTGCACGACGTTCTCGATAACAAGACGCCATTATTTTGCAATTTACAACTTCTTCGCTAAAGAGTTCTCGTGCAACGATTATCTCCCCTTAGTCGGTGACTTGCCAAAAAGTCTAAATCTCAACCGTTGAGGCCGATAATATCCCAATTGATCAGGCCGAAACGCCTACTTGTTAAGCCCCTCCCACTAAGTACTATATTGACTATAGGTTACGCTGTGACGCCTACTTTTTAAGCCCCTCCCCTTTGACCCGGTGTTGATGGAAACAGGCATGCTTAGTTGTTGGCATTTAAGTTTTCAGTGCGTTTGACGTATGAAATTAGAAGTGCTCATGTACGTGTAACTTACAGACTACTGTAGATTGCAAGGATAATAAAAATCTATTTTCGGTAAATTATTTCCGTATCGTCAAGAATTCTAGTATCGTTCTTGGATTTTTTGCCTCTTTAGTTTACATACAATGACACAAAGGGGGTCGGCACGTTAAGAAAATGACCTCAAACAGACATCCAAGTCAAAATAATCATACCATTTAATGATATTACATGGTATGATTGATTTTGACTTGGATGTCTGTTTTAGGTCATTTCCTTAACGTGCCGACCCCCTTTGCAATGACACAGACGGAAACCTGTGCATTTGGCCTTCCCATGTTTTGAGAGGAACCAGAATATTCATGCTAATTCTGTCTTGACATCGGCTTTATGATTGCAAAGAAATTACCATTTACAGTGTTTATTGTGGCATATGTACGGTGGCACAGAGGTGACATGTGTATGTTTTTATTTATCTCCTGCGCACGACATACTAAGTCGTGCGCACGACTTAATTATCTCGTGCGCACGAAATAGTAAGTAAATGGGTCATCAGATTTTTCTAAGATGATTATTAATTTTCAAATTACAGAAACATTTACTGTATATGTCTAAAATATGGTAGTAGTCACGAAAGTCACATGTATATAACATGTTTAAAATATGGTAATAGCCACGAAAGTCACATGTATATAATATGTCTAAAATATGGTAGTAGCCACGAAAGTCACATGTCTATAATATGTCTAAAATATGGCAGTAGCCACGAAAGTCACATGTCTATAATATGGTAGTAGCCACGAAAATCACATGTCTATAATATGGTAGTAGCCATGAAAGTATCTTGTCTATAATATGGTAGTAGCCACGAAAGTCACATGTCTATCATATGGTAGTAGCCACGAAAGTCACATGTCTATAATATGGCAGTAGCCACGAAAGTCACATGTCTATAATATGGTAGTAGCCACGAAAGTATCTTGTCTATAATATGGTAGTAGCCACGAAAGTCACATGTCTATAATATGGCAGTAGCCACGAAAGTCACATGTATATAATATGGTAGTACCCTTCTTTCAAAATGGCGGAAATTTACAGCATGGGTTACTTCCCCTGATTTCAAAATCATTGATATTCCGTGAAAATGGCAGCCATTTTGACATCAGGGGACATAAATCATGTCTAAAATTGCATCCATTTTGTAATAAAGGGACATTACTCTCATTCATAATAGCGACCATTTTTAAGCAGGATGCATAACTCTACCTTGCTTGGCGACCATTCGAAACAAAAGTAGCCTCCCTTCTTTCAAAATGGTGGAAATTAACAGCACGGATTACATTCCCTGATTTCAAAATGGTTGATATTCCGCGAAAATGGCAGCCATTTTGACATCAAGGGACATAAATCATGTCTAAATTTGCATCCATTTTGTAATAAAGGGACATTACTCTCATTCATTATAGCGGCCATTTTAAGCAGGGGGCATAACTGAACATTTTAGGCGACCATTCGAAACAAGAGTAGCCTCCCTTCTTTCAAAATGGCGGAAATTTACAGCATGGGTTACTTCCCCTGATTTCAAAATGATTGATATTCCGCGAAAATGGCAGCCATTTTGACATCAGGGGACATAAATCATGTCTAAAATTGCATCCATTTTGTAATAAAGGGACATTACTCTCATTCATAATAGCGACCATTTTTAAGCAGGATGCATAACTCTACCTTGCTTGGCGACCATTCGAAACAAGAGTAGCCTCCCTTCTTTCAAAATGGTCGAAATTAACAGAACGGATTACTTCCCCTGATGTCAAAATGTTTGATATTCCGCGAAAATGGCAGCCATTTTGACATCAAGGGACATAAATCATGTCTAAAATTGCATCCATTTTGTAATAAAGGGACATTACTCATTTTCATTATAGCGGCCATTTTAAGCAGGGGGCATAACTGTACCTTTGAGTGACCATTCGAAACAAGAGTATCCTCCCTTATTTCAAAATGGCGGAAATTTACAGCATGGATTACTTCCCCTGATTTCAAAATGATTGATATTCCGCGAAAATGGCAGCCATTTTGACATCATGGGACATAAATCATGTCTAAAATTGCATCCATTTTGTAATAAAGGGACATTACTCTCATTCACAATTGCGACCATTTTTAAGCAGGATGCATAACTCTACCTTGCTTAGCGACCATTAAAACAAGAGTAGCCTCCCTTCTTTCAAAATGGTGGAAATTAAAAGCATGGATTACTTCCCCTGATTTCAAAATGGTTGATATTCCGCGAAAATGGCAGCCATTTTGACATCAGGGGACATAAATCATGTCTAAAATTGCATCCATTTTGTAATAAAGGGACATTACTCTCATTCATTATAGCGGCCATTTTAAGCAGGGGACATAACTGAACCTTTTAGGCGACCATTCGAAACAAGAGTAGCATCCCTTCTTTCAAAATGGCGGAAATTTACAGCATGGGTTACTTCCCCTGATTTCAAAATGATTGATATTCCGCGAAAATCGCAGCCATTTTGACATCAGGGGACATAAATCATGTCTAAAATTGCATCCATTTTATAATAAAGGGACATTACTCTCTTTCATAATAGCGACCATTTTTAAGCAGGATGCATAACTCTACCTTGCTTGGCGACCATTCGAAACAAAAGTAGCCCCCCTTCTTTCAAAATGGTGGAAATTAACAGCACGGATTACATCCCCTGATTTCAAAATGGTTGATATTCCGCGAAAATGGCAGCCATTTTGACATCAAGGGACATAAATCATGTCTAAATTTGCATCCATTTTGTAATAAAGGGACATTACTCTCATTCATTATAGCGGCCATTTTAAGCAGGGGGCATAACTGAACCTTTGAGGCGACCATTCGAAACAAGAGTAGCCTCCCTTCTTTCAAAATGGCGGAAATTTACAGCATGGGTTACTTCCCCTGATTTCAAAATGATTGATATTCCGCGAAAATGGCAGCCATTTTGACATCAGGGGACATAAATCATGTCTAAAATTGCATCCATTTTGTAATAAAGGGACATTACTCTCATTCATAATAGCGACCATTTTTAAGCAGGATGCATAACTCCACCTTTCTTGGCGACCATTCAAAACAAGAGTAGCCTCCCTTCTTTCAAAATGGTCGAAATTTACAGAACGGATTACTTCCCCTGATGTCAAAATGTTTGATATTCCGCGAAAATGGCAGCCATTTTGACATCAAGGGACATAAATCATGTCTAAAATTGCATCCATTTTGTAATAAAAGGACATTACTCTTTTTCATTATAGCGGCCATTTTAAGCAGGGGGCATAACTGTACCTTTGAGTGACCATTCGAAACAAGAGTATCCTCCCTTATTTCAAAATGGCGGAAATTTACAGCATGGATTACTTCCCCTGATTTCAAAATGATTGATATTCCGCGAAAATGGCAGCCATTTTGACATCAGGGGACATAAATCATGTCTAAAATTGCATCCATTTTGTAATAAAGGGACATTACTCTCATTCACAATTGCGACCATTTTTAAGCAGGATGCATAACTCTACCTTGCTTGGCGACCATTAAAACAAGAGTAGCCTCCCTTCTTTCAAAATGGTGGAAATTAAAAGCATGGATTACTTCCCCTGATTTCAAAATGGTTGATATTCCGCGAAAATGGCAGCCATTTTGACATCAGGGGACATAAATCATGTCTAAAATTGCATCCATTTTGTAATAAAGGGACATTACTCTCATTCATTATAGCGGCCATTTTAAGCAGGGGGCATAACTGAACCTTTAAGGCGACCATTCGAAACAAGAGTAGCCTCCCTTCTTTCAAAATGGCGGAAATTTACAGCATGGGTTACTTCCCCTGATTTCAAAATGATTGATATTCCGCGAAAATGGCAGCCATTTTGACATCAGGGGACATAAATCATGTCTAAAATTGCATCCATTTTGTAATAAAGGGACATTACTCTCATTCATAATAGCGACCATTTTTAAGCAGGATGCATAACTCTACCTTGCTTGGCGACCATTCGAAACAAAAGTAGCCTCCCTTCTTTCAAAATGGTGGAAATTAACAGCACGGATTACATCCCCTGATTTCAAAATGGTTGATATTCCGCGAAAATGGCAGCCATTTTGACATCAAGGGACATAAATCATGTCTAAATTTGCATCCATTTTGTAATAAAGGGACATTACTCTCATTCATTATAGCGGCCATTTTAAGCAGGGGGCATAACTGAACCTTTTAGGCGACCATTCGAAACAAGAGTAGCCTCCCTTCTTTCAAAATGGCGGAAATTTACAGCATGGGTTACTTCCCCTGATTTCAAAATGATTGATATTCCGCGAAAATGGCAGCCATTTTGACATCAGGGGACATAAATCATGTCTAAAATTGCATCCATTTTGTAATAAAGGGACATTACTCTCATTCATAATAGCGACCATTTTTAAGCAGGATGCATAACTCCACCTTTCTTGGCGACCATTCAAAACAAGAATAGCCTCCCTTCTTTCAAAATGGTCGAAATTAACAGAACGGATTACTTCCCCTGATGTCAAAATGTTTGATATTCCGCGAAAATGGCAGCCATTTTGACATCAAGGGACATAAATCATGTCTAAAATTGCATCCATTTTGTAATAAAGGGACATTACTCTTTTTCATTATAGCGGCCATTTTAAGCAGGGGGCATAACTGTACCTTTGAGTGACCATTCGAAACAAGAGTATCCTCCCTTATTTCAAAATGGCGGAAATTTACAGCATGGATTACTTCCCCTGATTTCAAAATGATTGATATTCCGCGAAAATGGCAGCCATTTTGACATCATGGGACATAAATCATGTCTAAAATTGCATCCATTTTGTAATAAAGGGACATTACTCTCATTCACAATTGCGACCATTTTTAAGCAGGATGCATAACTCTACCTTGCTTAGCGACCATTAAAACAAGAGTAGCCTCCCTTCTTTCAAAATGGTGGAAATTAAAAGCATGGATTACTTCCCCTGATTTCAAAATGGTTGATATTCCGCGAAAATGGCAGCCATTTTGACATCAGGGGACATAAATCATGTCTAAAATTGCATCCATTTTGTAATAAAGGGACATTACTCTCATTCATTATAGCGGCCATTTTAAGCAGGGGACATAACTGAACCTTTTAGGCGACCATTCGAAACAAGAGTAGCCTCCCTTCTTTCAAAATGGCGGAAATTTACAGCATGGGTTACTTCCCCTGATTTCAAAATGATTGATATTCCGCGAAAATGGCAGCCATTTTGACATCAGGGGACATAAATCATGTCTAAAATTGCATCCATTTTGTAATAAAGGGACATTACTCTCTTTCATAATAGCGACCATTTTTAAGCAGGATGCATAACTCTACCTTGCTTGGCGACCATTCGAAACAAAAGTAGCCCCCCTTCTTTCAAAATGGTGGAAATTAACAGCACGGATTACATCCCCTGATTTCAAAATGGTTGATATTCCGCGAAAATGGCAGCCATTTTGACATCAAGGGACATAAATCATGTCTAAATTTGCATCCATTTTGTAATAAAGGGACATTACTCTCATTCATTATAGCGGCCATTTTAAGCAGGGGGCATAACTGAACCTTTGAGGCGACCATTCGAAACAAGAGTAGCCTCCCTTCTTTCAAAATGGCGGAAATTTACAGCATGGGTTACTTCCCCTGATTTCAAAATGATTGATATTCCGCGAAAATGGCAGCCATTTTGACATCAGGGGACATAAATCATGTCTAAAATTGCATCCATTTTGTAATAAAGGGACATTACTCTCATTCATAATAGCGACCATTTTTAAGCAGGATGCATAACTCCACCTTTCTTGGCGACCATTCAAAACAAGAGTAGCCTCCCTTCTTTCAAAATGGTCGAAATTTACAGAACGGATTACTTCCCCTGATGTCAAAATGTTTGATATTCCGCGAAAATGGCAGCCATTTTGACATCAAGGGACATAAATCATGTCTAAAATTGCATCCATTTTGTAATAAAAGGACATTACTCTTTTTCATTATAGCGGCCATTTTAAGCAGGGGGCATAACTGTACCTTTGAGTGACCATTCGAAACAAGAGTATCCTCCCTTATTTCAAAATGGCGGAAATTTACAGCATGGATTACTTCCCCTGATTTCAAAATGATTGATATTCCGCGAAAATGGCAGCCATTTTGACATCAGGGGACATAAATCATGTCTAAAATTGCATCCATTTTGTAATAAAGGGACATTACTCTCATTCACAATTGCGACCATTTTTAAGCAGGATGCATAACTCTACCTTTCTTGGCGACCATTCAAAACAAGAGTAGCCTCCCTTCTTTCAAAATGGTCGAAATTAACAGAACGGATTACTTCCCCTGATGTCAAAATGTTTGATATTCCGCGAAAATGGCAGCAATTTTGACATCAAGGGACATAAATCATGTCTAAAATTGCATCCATTTTGTAATAAAGGGACATTACTCTTTTTCATTATAGCGGCCATTTTAAGCAGGGGGCATAACTGTACCTTTGAGTGACCATTCGAAACAAGAGTATCCTCCCTTATTTCAAAATGGCGGAAATTTACAGCATGGATTACTTCCCCTGATTTCAAAATGATTGATATTCCGCGAAAATGGCAGCCATTTTGACATCAGGGGACATAAATCATGTCTAAAATTGCATCCATTTTGTAATAAAGGGACATTACTCTCATTCACAATTGCGACCATTTTTAAGCAGGATGCATAACTCTACCTTGCTTGGCGACCATTAAAACAAGAGTAGCCTCCCTTCTTTCAAAATGGTGGAAATTAAAAGCATGGATTACTTCCCCTGATTTCAAAATGGTTGATATTCCGCGAAAATGGCAGCCATTTTGACATCAGGGGACATAAATCATGTCTAAAATTGCATCCATTTTGTAATAAAGGGACATTACTCTCATTCATTATAGCGGCCATTTTAAGCAGGGGACATAACTGAACCTTTTAGGCGACCATTCGAAACAAGAGTATCCTCCCTTATTTCAAAATGGCGGAAATTTACAGCATGGGTTACTTCCCCTGATTTCAAAATGATTGATATTCCGCGAAAATGGCAGCCATTTTGACATCAGGGGACATAAATCATGTCTAAAATTGCATCCATTTTGTAATAAAGGGACATTACTCTCATTCATAATAGCGACCATTTTTAAGCAGGATGCATAACTCTACCTTGCTTGGCGACCATTCGAAACAAGAGTAGCCTCCCTTCTTTCAAAATGGTGGAAATTAACAGCACGGATTACATCCCCTGATTTCAAAATGGTTGATATTCCGCGAAAATGGCAGCCATTTTGACATCAAGGGACATAAATCATGTCTAAATTTGCATCCATTTTGTAATAAAGGGACATTACTCTCATTCATTATAGCGGCCATTTTAAGCAGGGGGCATAACTGAACCTTTTAGGCGACCATTCGAAACAAGAGTAGCCTCCCTTCTTTCAAAATGGCGGAAATTTACAGCATGGGTTACTTCCCCTGATTTCAAAATGATTGATATTCCGCGAAAATGGCAGCCATTTTGACATCAGGGGACATAAATCATGTCTAAAATTGCATCCATTTTGTAATAAAGGGACATTACTCTCATTCATAAAAGCGACCATTTTTAAGCAGGATGCATAACTCTACCTTGCTTGGCGACCATTCGAAACAAAAGTAGCCCCCCTTCTTTCAAAATGGTGGAAATTAACAGCACGGATTACATCCCCTGATTTCAAAATGGTTGATATTCCGCGAAAATGGCAGCCATTTTGACATCAAGGGACATAAATCATGTCTAAATTTGCATCCATTTTGTAATAAAGGGACATTACTCTCATTCATTATAGCGGCCATTTTAAGCAGGGGGCATAACTGAACCTTTGAGGCGACCATTCGAAACAAGAGTAGCCTCCCTTCTTTCAAAATGGCGGAAATTTACAGCATGGGTTACTTCCCCTGATTTCAAAATGATTGATATTCCGCGAAAATGGCAGCCATTTTGACATCAGGGGACATAAATCATGTCTAAAATTGCATCCATTTTGTAATAAAGGGACATTACTCTCATTCATAATAGCGACCATTTTTAAGCAGGATGCATAACTCCACCTTTCTTGGCGACCATTCAAAACAAGAGTAGCCTCCCTTCTTTCAAAATGGTCGAAATTAACAGAACGGATTACTTCCCCTGATGTCAAAATGTTTGATATTCCGCGAAAATGGCAGCCATTTTGACATCAAGGGACATAAATCATGTCTAAAATTGCATCCATTTTGTAATAAAGGGACATTACTCTTTTTCATTATAGCGGCCATTTTAAGCAGGGGGCATAACTGTACCTTTGAGTGACCATTCGAAACAAGAGTATCCTCCCTTATTTCAAAATGGCGGAAATTTACAGCATGGATTACTTCCCCTGATTTCAAAATGATTGATATTCCGCGAAAATGGCAGCCATTTTGACATCATGGGACATAAATCATGTCTAAAATTGCATCCATTTTGTAATAAAGGGACATTACTCTCATTCACAATTGCGACCATTTTTAAGCAGGATGCATAACTCTACCTTGCTTGGCGACCATTAAAACAAGAGTAGCCTCCCTTCTTTCAAAATGGTGGAAATTAAAAGCATGGATTACTTCCCCTGATTTCAAAATGGTTGATATTCCGCGAAAATGGCAGCCATTTTGTCATCAGGGGACATAAATCATGTCTAAAATTGCATCCATTTTGTAATAAAGGGACATTACTCTTTTTCATTATAGCGGCCATTTTAAGCAGGGGGCATAACTGTACCTTTGAGTGACCATTCGAAACAAGAGTATCCTCCCTTATTTCAAAATGGCGGAAATTTACAGCATGGATTACTTCCCCTGATTTCAAAATGATTGATATTCCGCGAAAATGGCAGCCATTTTGACATCATGGGACATAAATCATGTCTAAAATTGCATCCATTTTGTAATAAAGGGACATTACTCTCATTCACAATTGCGACCATTTTTAAGCAGGATGCATAACTCTACCTTGCTTGGCGACCATTAAAACAAGAGTAGCCTCCCTTCTTTCAAAATGGTGGAAATTAAAAGCATGGATTACTTCCCCTGATTTCAAAATGGTTGATATTCCGCGAAAATGGCAGCCATTTTGTCATCAGGGGACATAAATCATGTCTAAAATTGCATCCATTTTGTAATAAAGGGACATTACTCTCATTCATTATAGCGGCCATTTTAAGCAGGGGGCATAACTGAACCATTAGGGCGACCATTCGAAACAAGAGTAGCCTCCCTTCTTTCAAAATGGCGGAAATTTACAGCATGGGTTACTTCCCCTGATTTCAAAATGATTGATATTCCGCGAAAATGGCAGCCATTTTGACATCAGGGGACATAAATCATGTCTAAAATTGCATCCATTTTGTAATAAAGGGACATTACTCTCATTCATAATAGCGACCATTTTTAAGCAGGATGCATAACTCTACCTTTCTTGGCGACCATTCAAAACAAGAGTAGCCTCCCTTCTTTCAAAATGGTCGAAATTAACAGAACGGATTACTTCCCCTGATGTCAAAATGTTTGATATTCCGCGAAAATGGCAGCCATTTTGACATCAAGGTACATAAATCATGTCTAAAATTGCATCCATTTTGTAATAAAAGGACATTACTCTTTTTCATTAAAGCGGCCATTTTAAGCAGGGGGCATAACTGTACCTTTGAGCCGACCATTCGAAACAAGAGTATCCTCCCTTATTTCAAAATGGCGGAAATTTACAGCATGGATTACTTCCCCTGATTTCAAAATGATTGATATTCCGCGAAAATGGCAGCCATTTTGACATCAGGGGACATAAATCATGTCTAAAATTGCATCCATTTTGTAATAAAGGGACATTACTCTCATTCACAATTGCAACCATTTTTAAGCAGAATGCATAACTCTACCTTGCTTGGCGACCATTAAAACAAGAGTAGCCTCCCTTCTTTCAAAATGGTGGAAATTAAAAGCACGGATTACTTCCCCTGATTTCAAAATGGTTGATATTCCGCGAAAATGGCAGCCATTTTGTCATCAGGGGACATAAATCATGTCTAAAATTGCATCCATTTTGTAATAAAGGGACATTACTCTTTTTCATTATAGCGGCCATTTTAAGCAGGGGGCATAACTGTACCTTTGAGTGACCATTCGAAACAAGAGTATCCTCCCTTATTTCAAAATGGCGGAAATTTACAGCATGGATTACTTCCCCTGATTTCAAAATGATTGATATTCCGCGAAAATGGCAGCCATTTTGACATCATGGGACATAAATCATGTCTAAAATTGCATCCATTTTGTAATAAAGGGACATTACTCTCATTCACAATTGCGACCATTTTTAAGCAGGATGCATAACTCTACCTTGCTTGGCGACCATTAAAACAAGAGTAGCCTCCCTTCTTTCAAAATGGTGGAAATTAAAAGCATGGATTACTTCCCCTGATTTCAAAATGGTTGATATTCCGCGAAAATGGCAGCCATTTTGTCATCAGGGGACATAAATCATGTCTAAAATTGCATCCATTTTGTAATAAAGGGACATTACTCTCATTCATTATAGCGGCCATTTTAAGCAGGGGGCATAACTGAACCATTAGGGCGACCATTCGAAACAAGAGTAGCCTCCCTTCTTTCAAAATGGCGGAAATTTACAGCATGGGTTACTTCCCCTGATTTCAAAATGATTGATATTCCGCGAAAATGGCAGCCATTTTGACATCAGGGGACATAAATCATGTCTAAAATTGCATCCATTTTGTAATAAAGGGACATTACTCTCATTCATAATAGCGACCATTTTTAAGCAGGATGCATAACTCTACCTTTCTTGGCGACCATTCAAAACAAGAGTAGCCTCCCTTCTTTCAAAATGGTCGAAATTAACAGAACGGATTACTTCCCCTGATGTCAAAATGTTTGATATTCCGCGAAAATGGCAGCCATTTTGACATCAAGGTACATAAATCATGTCTAAAATTGCATCCATTTTGTAATAAAAGGACATTACTCTTTTTCATTAAAGCGGCCATTTTAAGCAGGGGGCATAACTGTACCTTTGAGCCGACCATTCGAAACAAGAGTATCCTCCCTTATTTCAAAATGGCGGAAATTTACAGCATGGATTACTTCCCCTGATTTCAAAATGATTGATATTCCGCGAAAATGGCAGCCATTTTGACATCAGGGGACATAAATCATGTCTAAAATTGCATCCATTTTGTAATAAAGGGACATTACTCTCATTCACAATTGCAACCATTTTTAAGCAGAATGCATAACTCTACCTTGCTTGGCGACCATTAAAACAAGAGTAGCCTCCCTTCTTTCAAAATGGTGGAAATTAAAAGCACGGATTACTTCCCCTGATTTCAAAATGGTTGATATTCCGCGAAAATGGCAGCCATTTTGACACCAGGGGACATAAATCATGTCTAAAATTGCACCCATTTTGTATAAAAGGGACATTACTCTCATTCATAATAGCGGCCATTTTTAAGCAGGATGCATAACTCTACCTTGCTTGGCAACCATTCGAAACAAGAGCAGCCTCCCTTCTTTCAAAATGGTGGAAATTAACAGCACGGATTACATCCCCCGATTACAAAATGGTTGATATTCCGCGAAAATGGCAGCCATTTTGACATCAGGGGACATAAATCATGTCTAAAATTGCATCCATTTTGTAATAAAGGGACATTACTCTTATTCATAATAGCGACCATTTTTAAGCAGGATGCATAACTCTACCTTGCTTGGGCGACCATTCTAAACAAGAGTAGCCTCCCTTCTACCCTGCTTAAGATGTGGCAGAACTTCATAGGCCAACTGGGGACACATAAGTCTAGCCCTACTTTGCCACCAATACTTGACAATCCATCTATTATCCAATGGCTGCTTCATTTAATCAATGGCAGGCCTTGGTAGTCTTTTGTAACTTGCAACTGACTATCATACTTAACCGCTGTCATCAAATGTGGGTCAATACTTTCAATCATAGAATAAGCCATGTGATCGGGAAAAACTCTTCATCTTATGATGAAGAAACCAATTAATGGTTTGTATTTGATCTATCAAAACTGTGAACTAAAACCCAAAAACCCAAAGATGGTGGAGCAGTTAAGAGAATAGATCAGTCATGGATGTCAGTGGGTGGTTATAGTAAGTAGATAGCAATAAGTAAGACCAACAAGATGCAACAAATTATATCTGGTCACTTCTACGGACCATGGTCCTTTATGGACAAAACAAACATAATAAACAAGATTTCACAATGGAAAGTACATAAATTGTCTATTTTCTAGCACAAAAGTCTTCTGGTCCATGTTGAAACATATCATTCATGTCTAATATGTCACTTTTTGTTATTTAATAACATTCAAAAATAAACCATTCATTCTGGACAACCATTCATTCTGGACAACCATTCATTGACAGGACAAATGCACCAATTTGATGAAGTTGTTTGATGAGATTCATTCCATACCTGAAATATAAAAAAGTATGTTCTTAAAACTTTTTTATCAAAATTAGTCCACTTTCATGTCTCAATTTTGTCACAATTAACACAGCTATATCGAAAATATCCTCAAATAACAAAGTGGGTTAGGACCTTGTTTATTTGACAACCTTCTGTCCAAATACTAGGTATAATCGGAAATAAATATCAGGTCCTAATGTATCTTCTTATGCGCGTCAAATTGAAATGGGCTATTTGAAACCAAGTATTACTTAAAATTTTGAACCCGATGAATTTGAACGAATGAGGTCCGACTGTAAATTACTATAGCTGTATTTAATTGCTAAGTGTATAAGTATCATGAGAAAAGCAAAATGAGCCAAGTCATTGCAGATGCTAAGGCATGATGGGAAAATATGTCTGCTTATTAAAATGCAAAAAAACAACCTAGTACAATTATCATTCAAGACAAAATCCAACATTTTTCATCAAAACAACTATAGTTGGGTGATAATATTTAGCTACTTAAATGTTTAACTGACAGACTTGACTTTAATGAATATCTTTCAAATAAATTTTTGAAATTCATTAGTGAACCCAAAGGGGTTCAAACCTATGACCCCTATGACATCAGCACCTAGCACTGAAGAAACTGCAACCATACCCACTATGCAAACGAAGAAACCTCAAAAACGGTTATTCAAATGACGCTGATATGGTTGTCGTTAGTTCAGTACATGGTATATACGGTGTGTGTGACATCTTGAGATAATTTTCAGCTACTTTTTTACTATAACTATTTTATAGAGAATACATTTCTGTATGTTAATAATTTAAGTTATAAAAGTGATGGCAAATCATCAATATACATGTAATTGCAAATGTCAGTATATGTACCAACTGTGTGTTAATCTACTAATGCAATAAATGTTTGTATTCTCGTTCGATAAACCGTTCGGAAGATTTTTCGGTTAACTAGTTTACAAAATAACTGATTATTCCCATCCCTAATTATTCTACTACATGTATTTACTTTTTAAAGTAAGTCAGTCAATATTTTGGTTAATTAATCAACAAGCCCCAGTTTTTTTTTACTGTAATCTCAGTGGCAAAGAATTTATCAAATTTTGTTTTAATTTTCTCTATTATTATTTTTCCCCATCATTTTGTACATGAAAAAAATCTGATGATAAACTTATTTCTGTATTTTTAGCTTTTGCTTTAATTTTAGTGTGAATCTGCAATTCATCAATGCCCATGGCCAGAGATTATAAACTTGAGATCAGTTGTTGTACTCAAAGCTTTTTTTCAGTCACAATTTATTTTGTCAAATAGATATTTTGTTAAATGTTTCAGTAACTTTTTAGGTTAATTATTTATGTTATATGGCAATTACTGTATGATCAATTATAAAACAACAGAATTAATCTTAGAAAACACACAAAACAAGATTTGAAATCAATCTCAAGTTTTATAACCTCAGACAAAGGTGTTCATTTGAAATATTTCACTATTATTTGTCACAAATTTGATACTCCTAGCCCTGATTTCTCGAATATACTCGAATATACTAAAATACGAAGTTTAAAATATCAGGAAATTTAATAATTTACTAATAATTGTAATCATCAATATTTTTGTATGAACAGTTAATTTTATCACAATGCCATGATATTATATTTTTGTAACAATGTGCATTTTATTTTATTAAATTATTCAATTGAAACTCTACATACATCTGCAACAGAAATCCACATTTTGTTCTATAACATTTTCTACTATTTTTATCCCCATTTTTTTAATTTTCACTTGCCTATATGAACAGAAAATCAATTGTCAATGTTCAGATTTCTTCAGATTAAAATGTACTTAATTAGTGAGGTGTGATAGCTTTCACCTGAATGCATCAAATGAAAGCAAAAAATGATATTTAAACTTTGATGGTATGTCTTCATTCGGTTACAAAAACCAAAACCAGTTATAATTCCACATTTTTGTGAAATACTGGCAGAATTAAGTACCAACCAAAGTATTTCAAACTTTTGATGTTCAGAATACAATTCTTTCATTTATTAATTCACTTCACAGTTATTCAATGTTCTGAAGTTTTATTGACCGACTGACCCACTGACTGACTATGGAAAGTATACCAGTAAGTATTAATGATTCAAAAGGAATAGTTTGCTCTACATTTCATAAGGCATTTGCTTAGTATTTGGTATATTCTACTGCCAATGTTTTATTCTGACAACATCATGAAGTTAATTTAACATACTGTGATATTATTAAAGTGGCATTACATATTGTATGTAAATTAATGTATTTAACATAACTTTTGTCAGGAATTTAGTATGGAATGATATTCTTGTCAATGAAAATATGTTTTATTTTGCTGAAATTGTCATAATTTGCAATAAACTAGCCATTTAACTTCCAACTCGTAATAAAATATTCGTTTTTGGTAAAAAAAGTATAGATCTAAGTATTTGACCTTAGAAAGCCTGTTTTCTTTGAAGTGATGTCTAATGTTGGAAAATGTTCTTGAATGATCTTGAACTGAATGCAAGTTGTCTCCCTTTAATCAATTATTTGACATTTTGTTCAATATTTTATATTACCTTATTCAGTAAATCAACATGCAGCAACAACACAACCAAGAACACATACATGGCTTTATGTAACACTACATGGATCATCATTGTCTTTTGATCCTGAAAAAGAAATCACAGATAAATAAATTTGTGTCAACTAAAATAAAAGTTTGAAACTTTACTGAACCACTTCATATAAAACTTTTTATAGGGGTGTCATCTTATGTCTATAGTGTACCATGATATATTGCAATACTTTAGCAGTGCATTGCAATATGTACCACAATATATTATTTCAATAACCTCACTTTTTTGAACATTATGCAATTTTATCGACTAGACCAGAATTGTTGGAACCTAATTTGTATTACAACATTTTTGAAACTTGAAACGCAGTGGAGACTTAGTTAACTGAAGCTTTGTTGGATAGTTTTCGGCAACAGCTGTAAAAACAATATTACTTTTCTAATAAAAAATCCTCATAGTTATTTTTAGTCAGTATGCATCAAGCTTGAATAGACTAAGGCAAGATACGGCATTAGTAGATAGGCCTTAATTAAGTATGTACATGTATAAGTTTTTGATTTTCAGTTAAAGCCGAGTTAAAACACAATGCAGACATGAAGAATGAAATTAATTTCGGATGCCTGTTTTTGATGTAACAATACTTGTGAATATATCAGTTATAATATCATACATTAAAAATCCACTATACCATCAAATAGAGTTGGTTGTTTGTTAAATCTGGAAACCTAGTCCATTGATTAGTGGTATTATGTTATCATTATTCAAAAAACCTTATTCGACTGAAGGTGTTACAATGCCGACAATGCCAGATCTTTCCTGCGCCATTAGAAATTACAAAACTGCTTAGAAATGCAGACGACAATATTCTTTCTTGTTCTTTAATGGAATTTTACATAATATGACATAGTATGCTTTAGTTCTCAGACATGTACATTTATACTCAAAAAGTATCATTTGATATTAATGTTATACAAATTTATTCACTGATTGATAATTCCTACCCAGATATTATGAAATCCATGAAGAAAATAATTCAACCAAAACCGTCATGGTTTTTACATACATTCATGTATATCACAATGTATTACGTATGGCAAAGGAATACATGACGGTACATATTTAACTTGTTTTTGTCGTCACCAACTTGTCATTCATTTTATTTGGATGTCTGACTTTTAATTACCCATTTCGTACTCTTTGTTCTGAATTAATTCATTCTGATCTTGGACCGCACAGACCCCCTAAAGCAATCCCAGGAGAGCTCTTAGCATGGTTAGACCTGCAGCGGAGTATATAATGTCTAGCATGGTCACGAACTATAGCAGAGTTGATGCTGTTTAGCAAAGTTAAAAACTATACCAGAGTTTATGATGTTAAGCATGGTTATACCCATAGTAGAGTTTATGATGTTTAGCACGGTTGAGACCAATAGTAGAGTTTATGCAGTTAAGAAAAGTTAAGAAATACACCAGTGTTTATGATGTTAAGCATGATTCAGACCAATAGTAGAGTTTATGATGTTGAGCACGGTTGAGACCAATAGTAGAGTTTATGATGTTAAGCATGATTGAGACCAATAGTAGAGTTAATGCTGTTTAGCATGATTGAGACCAATAGCAGAGTTTATGCTGTTTAGCATGATTGAGACCAATAGTAGAGTTAATGCTGTTTAGCATGATTGAGACCAATAGTAGAGTGTATGCTGTTTAGCATGATTGAGAACAATAGTAGAGTTAATGATGTTTAGCATGATTGAGACCAATAGTAGAGTGTATGCTGTTTAGCATGATTGAGAACAATAGTAGAGTTTATGCTGTTTAGCATGATTGAGACCCATAGCAGAGTTAATGATGTTTAGCATGGTTAGGAGTATAGCAGAGTTTATTATCTTTATCAGTGTTGTGACATATAGCAGAGTTTATAATGTCTAGCATAGTTATGACTATTAGCTGAGTTTATGATGTTTAGCAGCTTTATGAGCTATAGTAGAGTTTATGATGTTTAGCAGCTTTAAGACCTATAGTAGAGTTTATGACGTTTAGTAGCGTTATGAGCTATAGTAGAGTTTATGATGTTTAGCAGCTTTAAGACCTATAGTAGAGTTTATGATGTTTAGCAGCGTTATGAGCTATAGTAGAGTTTATGATGTTTAGCAGCTTTAAGACCTATAGTAGAGTTTATGATGTTTAGCAGCGTTATGAGCTATAGTAGAGTTTATGATGTTTAGCAGCTTTAAGACCTATAGTAGAGTTTATGATGTTTAGCAGCGTTATGAGCTATAGTAGAGTGTATGATGTTTAACATGGGTAAGACCTGTAGCAGAGTTTAGATGTTTAGCAGCATTATGAGCTATAGTAGAGTTTATGATGTTTAACATGGGTAAGACCTTTAGCAGAGTTTATGATGTTTAGCAGCCGTAAGACTTACAGCAGAGTTTAAAATGTTTGTCAGCATTTCGACATATAGCAGAGCTTATGCTGGATAGCATAGTTAAGATCTATAAGAGTTTATGAAGTTTAGAATGGTTAAGACCTATAGAAGAGTTTATGAAGTTTAGAATGGCTAAGACCTATAGAAGAGTTTATGAAGTTTAGAATGGATAAGACCTATAGAAGAGTTTATGAAGTTTAGAATGGTTAAGACCTATAGCAGAGTTTATGAAGTTTAGAATGATTAAGACCTATAGAAGAGTTTATGAAGTTTAGAATGATTAAGACCTATAGAAGAGTTTATGAAGTTTAGAATGATTATGACCTATAGCAGAGTTTATGAAGTTTAGAATGATTAAGACCAATAGAAGAGTTTATGAAGTATAGCACAATTAAATTAAGTAAGGAGTTCACATTTGTATTGAAAAAGAACTACTTGATGGCCAAGGTGCAGGCTTTGGCAAATGAAGTCAAATCAAATATTGAGGCATGGGGTAATGAAATGTAATTAACAAGTTTAATTCACAAGAAACCCAAATGAAGCATGAAATAAACAGAATTGTTGTATGTTTCGGTGCAAGATGGAAAGTATTTCACCTACGCCACTCCTGAAAATATTGCATGGGTTGCTTACTTGTTGAAATAACTTTTGATCTTACACCAAAACATACAAATATTCTCTATTTATTAGTGTGAAATTATATACATATGTTTAAAGGTATGTGCCCGGCATCAATACAGCTTTGTCAGAGATTTACAACTACAATGTACATGTATAATCTTGTTGTATTATGTCTATAAATGTTTCTGTTTTAATAATTAACTAATACATCAATTATCATATTCAAATAGAATGTTTTGAAACATATTTTTGTTCAATATATGCTTGAGCAAATATTTATTGAATATGTTTTAAGTTGTATTTAGTTTTCTTTGAAGAATGTATTATCGATCACCAGTATATTTGACAGTAACTGTAAATATATATTAATTTACTAGTTATCAAGTGATATATTATTCTAACCTAGTACATGTAATTGTAATTTTTATAATAAATTTAATGCCAAGATTTCCAGGAATTTGTGTATTATCATTTAAAATGAACATACCTTAAGTTAAGTTGATGTTTGGTGTTGCCAACAACAAGCACCTTTGTAAGGCAATGAGATATTTCTATAAGCCACGATCGAAATTTTAAAGATCAATTGAATTCTTGACACAATTTGGAGGGATGAAAATGAAAAGTCTATACGAGAGCGCTGCTATGGGATTTACAACCTCTTCTGTAAGTGATGTCATTTCAAGAAAACGCAACATGTCATGTCAATATTTGCAAACAAGATACAATGTTTACTCTCTAGGGTCACTTCGTTTCCATTGCAATATGGGACAAAGATTGCTTACTGTCAGTACATGGTGATGTCACATGTGATGTTTTATGTAAATGACCTCACTTAAAGAAGAGGTTGAAATTCATACAGCAGTGCTCATAATTATGCTGCTTGATCTACAGTAAAACCTCACAAAAAGACCACCTCAATAGTAAGACCGCCTCATTATTGAGACCATATTTTCAGGGACCAGTTTTCAATTTTTCATCCACATTTTAACTAAATAAAAATCAGACCTCCTTATTGATAAGACCAATTTTCTTGAGAACCAATGGTGGTCTAATTTAGGTTTCACAGTATATGCATATAGAGTCTCAATCTCATTAAAATCAGCTCCAGTCGCACACTCCTATACTATATGCTAACTGGATCTGATGACTGCACAATACAGGTCACATTCTTGTGACCTTTGAGTAGCCAATCAAATTGTCGACTGCAAATTGCTGTGGTTTAGAGTTATGAATATTCGTTGATCTCAGACGAGCTCCGTAAATTCTATTTGAGCGTAGATCATGCACATCTATTTTAGATCCTAACAGCAGAAAGTAATGGAGCTAAAGTTAGGGGCTGATTTCAATGAGATTGATAGAGTCTTAAAGACTAGCTTAACTCAATTTGATTATCACCAGAATTTTGACAACAAATATTAACTAACAGAGCTAACCCACCATTTTGTATTTACATTTTTTACATTTTATATTATACCATAGTGCAGGTTTACCTCATTACTGACACACAGGGAGTGGTAGCAAATTGTATAGTGATTGTTACCTCCCTTGCCATTTCTTCCTTGAGCATAATTTAGTAGGAAATACTCAGAATATCATTTTAATTTTTACAAATCTTTAAGATAATAGCATTTATTCTGGTGGATTAGCTCTTTTGGTTAATATTTCCTGTTTATATGATGGATTATGTGACAGTCTAACTTACCATGTGATGTGTGTCAGCATCTCAGCACCAGAAACCGCTCTCAACAATGACTATCATATACACAAACATATCATTGAATGGAGACCTGAAAGTAAAGGAGGAATTTTGTTACATATCTACAGCCATCAATTTCATTAAAATCCTCACAGCTCAATGTTGCAGGGCAGACCCCTTCCCCTTGCACACTTTCTTCGAATAAATTACGCAATTCCTTACTTACATCTGAAATGTTTGTCTGTGAAATTATCAAAAAGATAATGACAACATATAAACGGCGTCATGTAAAAAATTGAGGTATTGAACGGAAATTTGAAGTAATTAATAAGTGTAAAAAATAAAAAGGACGAAAATGATGCATGAAATAAATAGAACATCTGTATGTTTCGGTGTGAGATCGAGTCATTTCACCTCATGAGTATCTGACTTAAATTTTCACTTGCGGTTATGTCACTTTCGATAATATTCTCTCTGCTGCTCACTCAGTGAAATAACTTTCGATCTTACATGGAAACACACAAATATCCACTATTTAATCATGATTCTTGTAAAAATGTGAACATTTTACAGTCGCAAAAATGTCTATAAATTAAAAAAAACAGAAATATTGTTGCAAACATTTCTAGGTTACCAGTATTCATATATCCTTTCCTCTACCACTGCTACCTAATACAGACCATGCAATGGGGTCTTGAGATCTATATTTATTATATATTATGAAAACACAAAGTATGCACAATGCTATATATTGGGTGGGTGGGAAAGTTTAATGCAGTCTAATGCGATCGCGAGTCGTGGACCGCTCTCATCGCGTTGTAATGGAGTTGCAGTGTACTATCATACACCAAAGCAGTACCACAGCATTTATTTAAACATAACATGAGAATCACTTATAATCCCACAGTGCAGAACTTCAGCTAATTTGGACATATTTGTACTTTCAAAGCCAGCAGAAGACACCAATGACTAATTACAGAAATGTAATATCATTTTCAATCTAGTCAATACATAATTATACTTATACAGAACATGTATATGACATATTTACCTACACTAAATTATAATACTTGTTTTAAACATAAATTATGAAGATTGTTATGGTAATATTGTAATTATGATATTCGGGCTTTAGTATGCTGTTAAAAACTGGTTAATTTGCTAAAAATTATCACTGCCATTTGATATTTAACCCATTTCTTTATTCTAGCCATTTAAGATCTATGAACAATTGTGAAGAAGATTTTATTGCCTGGTTCAGAATAATCTTGGCAGCTCTTAATTAAAATACTTGAACAGTAAAACCTCACTTAAAGACCACCTCAATAACAAAACCACCTCAAAATTAAGCATACAACTTTCAAGTCCATTGTCACCATTTTGCTCTTTATTCAACCTCAATATTAAGACCAACTCAAAAAGAAGACCCGTTTTCAAGGGTCCCAAGGTGGTATTATTATAGAGGTTTTACTGTACTTTATTGATATAGCATTTCATGTATTAAACCCATACCCAATGACAGTAATCAAGAATGGGAAGAATATATGCATTATAGTACATTAATTTGGCTCCATCAGTTAGATCATACCAGAATCCGTTCATGAACTGATGAACTCTTTATGAACATTCATGAAATGTTAATGAATAGTCATGAACTGTCCTTCACTGTCCACCAAACATCCATTAAAACAAATTCATGTACCCAATGTCATTAATTAATTTCTAGCATTAAAACTAGTTCATGAACCAAAGTTCATTAATTTTGATGAATTGTTTAACCACTTAACATGATAATTTCTCAAAAACACAGTTATTTTATGTACTCAGTGATTGACTACAGTACGAGGGGCATTTTATAATTAGTGGCAACGATCCAATATTTTATCGATTTTCACGTGCATCCACTAGTGTAGCATACCGATGGAAAGAGTATTGATTTTTCCGTTCACCTGGCAAAAAATTACACGCGAATCACGTGCAAATGAACTTTAAAATGAAGTTTGAAATAGCGTGGTACATTATAGTGGCTATAAAAATGGCTGAAGCTAATAGCGATTTTCGCGAGGAGCAAAGGGCGTATTGCTAAATACGTGGATTGCTTGGCTTGAGCGCTTTAGATATTCAATCTGATTTAGTCAAGGAATATGGAGAAAGTGCTCTTCCATATCGCACAGTTGCCCGGTGGGTTTCTCTCTTTAAAGATGGCAGATCTAACATTAAAGATGAGGCCCGTCCAGGGCGCCCAGAATCTGCAGTGTCTGACAAAGACATCTGCACTGTAAAAGATATAATAGAAACAGATGCCAGATGTACTGTTGAACAGATCGGGGAGATATCGGGTCTCAATTCGTCATGGGTTTTCTTGATTTTAAAGGAAAAGTTAAACATACACAAGGTTTGTGCGCGCTGGATACCGCACTTGCTCACCCCTGAGCAGAAGAGGGAGCGGGTAGAGAAAGCTTCGGCTCTTCTCACTATGTTTAGAAATAAAGACCCCAGGCGCCTCAAAGAAAATGTAACAGGTGATGAAACATGGCTGTACTTTTTTGAGCCTGCCACTAAAGAAAATAACAAAATGTGGATAGGTGAAAATAATCAACGGCCTGTAATTGCACGGCGCAGTAGAAGTGTCAGACGCGTTATGTATGCCCTGTTTTTCGATTCCGATGGAATTGTGGCCCAAATCCCAGTCCCTGAACGCAGAAGTGTTACTGGTATATTATACAAAGAAAATATACTACCGGCTGTTGTTAACTATTACACAACAAAGCGCCCACGGACAGGGGTCCGCGGCATCAAGTTGCTACATGACAATGCACCAGCACATCGTTCAGCTGTAGTACAAGATGATCTGAAGGAGCATCATATTCATGTTTTATCACACCCTCCATATAGCCCAGATCTCTCTCCCTGTGACTTTTGGTTGAACCCATATATTAAATCATGCTTGTGAGGGCGCCTCTTTGAAACGCACAGCGCCGTAGGCAGCGCGTTATATCAGTGTATAAACAGTATACCCAAAGAACGCTTTAAAGGTGCATTTTCTGAGTGGCTAATTCGACTTGAAAAGTGTGTACAGTCGCAGGGAGAGTACTTTGAAGGTCTCAAATAGTCATTTATGGGTTAATGATAGGGGTTTGAATAACCCGCCGCTGTTGCCATTACTTATCAAATGCCCCTCGTATTTAAGCTTTTGATGTAAAGGTTTACTTACAGTGGTCGTTTATTAATGGAACAGTCTTCATTTTAATTGATACATTTTGTGTCATTGCTATAAGCAACCATTTACGGCTTAGACTATTAACATTCTGTAATAGTGACGATGGAATTCACATTCCACAAACAGCTGATAAGAGCTGACTGACCATTCTGTATATTGTTTCCTCAGTATCTTTTCAATTGAATTTGTTTAAATAACCCCCTACTAACAGCTGTCTTCATTTAACAGCTCCATAGTCAGTGCAGTCCTTGGTTTCACTGCAAGTGACTGAAAGCTTCCCCACTTGAATCAGCAGTGGGAGGTGAATGACCTCAGAAAGATTCTTAGATCAAATCACGACAGTGACCGTAGCTGGACGGACCCAGGATTGAACCGGGTCCTTCAGGCTGGTAGTCTAGCTTGCTACTGACCACGCCAGATTTAAACCCATTGAAATGCATTCATGAATAGTTCATGAACTGTGCATAAACATTGTGTAAATTTATCCATGAGCTTGATGAACTTGAACGTCCAAGAACTTAAATATTATATTTCAAATGTACAATTTTGACCTATTTATGAACAGACCAAAATTATTTATGTAACGGAAGAGGACCACCTAAGGATCATTACTGTAAAGTTTGATCAAAATCCATTCAAGGGTTTAAGAGGAGATGACGTTTATAGTTTCCACTATATACATATAGGATCATTCCTGTGAAGTTTGGTAAAAATCCATTGAGTAGTTTAGGAGATGTTGTTTATAGTTTCCACTATATACATTTAGGGAACATGGTCCCGCCCCTGGCAGCCATGTTTTTTTGACGGAACTTAATAATTTATGCAATCTTGTACGATGACCACTATAGACAATGCTACACACAAAATATCAGAGCTCTAGACATTAAGGTTTTGGACAAGAAGATTTTCAAAGTTTACATATTTTACTAAATTTTCACAGTTACAATTTAACGACTTATTTTGATTTGCTAATATAGTGAAAATTGGATACAAGCAAAATAATGATATATGCTGTCCATTTAAAATAGAATTTTAACCTAAGATATAGTCCTTAAGTTTAGTTAATGTTCGGTGTTGCCAATAGCCTAGTGCTTTGCTTATTCAATTGAATATTTTGAGGGGTGAAAGTGAAAAAGTCTATATGAATATAGAATGTTATAGACAGAGTATTGCTTTCATCCCTCAATCAGCAGAATCACCACAATAAAATATTGACTAACAGAGCTAACCAATATGAGGCATAAGTATCAATGCTGGTGGGTTAGCTCTTTCATCAGTATTTGTTGTTCATATGTAGAATTCTGTGACAGTTTTATTTAACTCACCATGAAATGTATCCCAGGATCTCCGCACAAGACATGTTTCTCAACAATGACCAGCAGAAACACCAACAAATAATGAATGTAGACCTGAAATAAAAGAAGTAAATTTGTTACACAATTTTCATTAAATAGTTAACAAAGAAATCCTTCCAGCTCAATTTCGGCATGCAGACGACTCCAACAGAATTTGTCCAATTACATCATGTAATTCTATATCTCACATTTATAACATAACATACAAAGAAGAGTGGTAATAATTTTGATAACTCACTTGTGAAATAACAACTCATGTGCGTGACATCACAACAAAACAATCGAGACAAAGGTGCACTCAATGATGTTGATATTGTTAAATATGCGTTCTGTACCAAGTATGACATTTTCTTTCATTGGAAATTATTGTCTTCGAATACAATATGTGATATAATTATTTAAACTTGTATCATGTGGGCTGGAATAAAGGAACATGAAAAGGGCAGATAACAATGTGATCATTTAGGGCAGGCGGTCACTAAAGCAGATTTGACTGTATTTTACATGATTTAAACATGAATTAATTCATTTACAGTTTATTATACAAATATCATTTGTTTATTCCCATTGATGACATACAGTAATTTAGAAACTATTCTATAAAAAAGTTTTAAGAAAATTCTATAAAAGAACAAACACATTTAATGGATTGGTATACCTCATCAACCAATTTAGGCATACCCAGTTTTCACTGCCTTTTAGCTGGCTTATTGAAGTGGATTGTCTCCCTTGAAAATGACTCATAAATCAATATCAAGTTTCCAGCTCTACCATTTTTTTCAATGTAGATTATACAGCTTTATCTTATTACTAGAATATTTTAACAGTTTTACGAGTATTCTACAATTTCCTCTCTTTTATTTAGTGTAAAAATATTTTTTCAAACTAAAAATGTTCTTACTTCGAGTTTCACCTTTAATCACATAGACCATGTAGGAAAAATTGTCATTTTCCAAACGTTAAGGGGCCGATTTAAAACTTTGCATGTTTTATGTCCACTACGACAGTTACTAGCTGTTCTTATAGACTAGTTTTCTGATCTTATAAATTTACTTTTAAATCGAGTGTGATAATAGCAGTATATTCATTTTCACATATTATCAACATGCATACATAATTACAAAAAATATATTATTTATCTTACATTGAACTTTTTATTGTTGCCATTAATGTTAGAAAATTAACAAATTATTTATTTCTGTTAATTCCATAGTAAAGTCATTGTTGTTCAATAACCCTCAAGAATATATACTTAACACCATTAAAAATGCAATTGTTTTAATATGGCTTCATTTTGTACATGGTGTTAAAAGCTACCAACTGTTACCGATGATTAAAATATTGTTAAAAAAGTATTGAAACTATGGACCAATAATTCATATTTCATGATTGAATAAGTTCAGGAAATTGTGTTAGTGAATTAGTGTAGAATTATTACTTCTTTATGTCATGTTTTCAACGAAGCTGGGATGGTTAGGCCCTAACAATAATGATCAGGAGACGTTAACTTCAAGAATATATTACATCAGTAATAGTATGGAGCCAATATCAATTATTTATTATCTACCATATTTGACAGTTATCATTTTCAGGTAGATGGGAGACAATCTCATTTAGAGGAAATGGCTTTAACAAAACCACTTATCAAGGAAGATTATTCTTGATATTTATCCAAGAAAGCCGCACAGGGTAAGGAGCCGAGAAGAAACAATTACGCACTTATAATATGACCCTCAAGCGTGACCTTGACCAAACATTGCTGGAACAAGCAGATTAATAACCTAGCAGATAGAAAATTGTATTAATATTGTCATATCCTTATAACAATTAACTGGAGAACATTATATCACAGTCAAAGGATCAATCTAAATGTTTTATAACTTCAAAAATAGTTCATAGTGCTGACGGGTTAAGTATTTGTGCAATTTCATATGTATATAGATGATTTGTATGTTTTAATCAGGTTTTGCCAATTAATCAACAACTTTTTGGTATATGGTGGTGAGTTTCCATGCAGTTTCCATGCAGTTTCCATGGAATTAATTAACAACAAATACTAACTTGCCCTTAGGCAAGCAGCTGACAACTTCCCCACATGAATCAGACTTGGAGAACAAATGACAGTAGCCAAATGTCCGAGAAAAACATGACCTGCCCAGTCTGCTGGAATGGAACCCGGGCTTCCCAGGTAACAGCCTATAGTGCTCTAACCAACAAGGTACCGTCAGTTATAACAAATGTCATTGTCCTGAGCAAATCTCTATGCTTATTGCAAGAACTTTTCACTTGGTTAGGCAATCAGGAAATGGTCTGCATACAGTGTTAGAAGCACTGACTTTGACCCAAGTAATCAAAATGTAGTCTCCATCTATGTACCCAAGTTTTGTCACAATATTTCATGTGAAGCAAGTATTGAGATCTATATCACTGTACAGTATGCTCATTGAGGTTTTTGCCAAGGAACACTCACCATTGTCATTTTGGGGCAGCATGTCCGCCAATTAACAGGTATAATGGCCAGCATTTTCATTTTAATATGGTGGCCTAGCATGTTCAATCGCAGTGTTCAGCCAACACAGAGATTTGCAATGTACAGGAGTGGACACATTTGTACAACTGCCAGTGATTTTTTTTAAATAATTTTACTGCCTGTGCCTTTTTAATTGGTAAAAGAGCCGCGATAAATACCAAATTTGGGAAAATCAGGTTATGGTTGTTTTGCTTATAAAAATAACTTTTCAGCTGTGGCTGGTGTTTGTTATACATATTTAAGGTGATGTAAGAGCAAAGATTCTTTTATAAAACGTTAAATACACAAAGACAGAAATTCAGTCAGAGGGGGGACAAATGAACAAAGAATTGGGAAAAAATGAAGATTTTTGGGAAAAATGGACACTTTTTGATAGGGGGAAACAGCCTATATCCGGTCGTAAATTTAGAAAATCACAGAGACAAGGAGCTTGAGGTGTTTTAACTATCATAATTCATATTTTTGCCTTATATTCTTAGTACAGTAGACATTGTAGTAAGAGACCACCCAAGGGACAGCCAAAAAGTGGTCACTTAATAAAGTGGTCTCTTAATAGATTGAGTACACTGCACAGTGATTTATTTATGTCATGACTATATTTTCACTCGGATAATTTTTGCTCAGAATTTTGTTTATGATTTAACCATAAGCTGATATTTATCACTTCCTTAGGTCAGTAACAGTCTTTTAACAATATGCAGCTAGTATATGCCCAGATCATTGCATCCTTTTTATTTTGTGACATTTGCCTGGTGTGATAAATGGACATATTGTCAATTCAAGGCAAGAACAGCAACAACCGCACAGTAGTGTATCAAATCCTGTTATCCATACTTGGAATTGCTTAAAATCATGTTATTATATGCCCGGACTTTACCAGACTTATTATTTTATTGGATCGAACTTATATCGAGTGGCATGACCAACTACTATGTTTAACAAAGTTCTGATACTTTCATTTCGGGTGATGTGCACAAAATTTAATTAAAAATAATTTTCTCTAAAATATATATTGAGCGACATAAAATGTCATGTTGGTTAAAAAAAAAAAGTTTTTTAAGGAGACCATAACTTTCATATGATCTTCAAAGTTTATAATGTATGACAACTACATACTGTTAATAGATTTTGTGATATATTATCATCAATTAATTGATTTTATTCCTGTTTGTTCAATACAAGGGCCATAACTCTGGATCTAGTAGAATGATTTGGCCCATAATTGAAACTGGCCAAGAACTGATGGCCATATAGACATTATTCCATGTTTGATTATGATTGCTCAAGAAATGTGGATTCTAGAGTGTAAACAATTAAATAGCAGATGACAGATGGACTGACAGCTAAAGATCCAAATAGCTCATCATTGAGCACTTTGTGCTGTAAAACAGCAAGAAAACTGCCATGTTGCAATTTGTTTAAGGTTCTGATCCTTTCTGGCAACTTCAAGTATTATTGTACAACAGTTAAAGTAAGTGTAGAAAATATGATAAAAAGTAATTTACCTGCTATCTTAGGTCTCTGATTCCCAACTATACCATTTGTCCATCATTCCACACCAAACATCCCACATTGTGGTTGTAGTACATGGAGAAAATAAACCAAAACATGTTTTAAGCAATACATATAAACCAAGAGACTGTGCCAGTGTCTGCTTCATTCCGTAAACTAAAGAAGGAATAACATAAATAAAAATAATATAATAATATATGGGTGTAATATTTATGACATTCTTATCTAAATGATTAATATATTAGTTATATACAAAATTTCTGATATCTACACTATTGATAACTTAACATATTGATATCTACACTACAAGCTTCATAACCAAACCCAAAACACTGACAGCCACATGGAACCATCTTGGTAAGAGAACTTATAGACAAAGAGTTTTCAGAAGGGATGTATTGGTCATTGTCAAAAGATACATCGAGTGGACCATTGGGTTACAACCATGTTTATACATTATCACAGGAGGAAACTGAATCAGCATAAACAAGTGAATCATGTGCACGAGTTGAATAGACGAACACATCAAAAAAGAAAGATGTTCCTACAGCAAGGATATGTGAAATCTGTATTTTATATACAAACACACAATGGAGAAGGGATAAAGGGAGAGCGCTCTGGAAGGGATAACTTGTGTCAATAAACAAAAACATGTCATTCACAAATAACACAGAGGCCAACAGAAAAATCTCCTCTCAAGAAAGATACACACATACAGGGAAGGGGGTATGTACTGACCTTTGTATGATAGATTCACACAAGAAAGATAATCAGTAAATTTGTAATCTGATCATTCATCAGAATTATATAAGTATGTTCATGATATCAATAAGCAGCAAAAATGCAATATTAATACAAACTCCTAAATGAGGCTAGAGGACTAACGACTTCTCTGCCTAACCTTGTATACTGGAAATTACCATATGACCCTTAATCACAACCTTAAAGTAAACCTAAATCCCTAAAACATGAAGACCCTGAACCTTAAATAATTTAAGAAAAGTAAATGAAAAGTTGAAGAGTCGTGGATAGTTGATAGCTAATCTGAGGTTAATATCAAGGTGTAAAATTGAAATTGTCTAACTGCCTATTTATAAACAAGCAGATAGAGGAGTTTCGCTTCCACCCCTCAATATTCCTAAGGGAAACAGAGTTTGCATTGAACATGTCCTTATTTAAATTGAATAGTTGAAAGGATAAATTATGGCCGCTATGAGCTTCAGACCATAACCGCTCCTTTATGCAAGAATAAGATATATGCAGATAAAGTATTTGGAATAATTTTAATGAAATTTTGATGCCAAAAAAGTTCCGAAAAGTACCTTAACCTAAACCTCAATATGAAAGTTTAGTATTAAATATTTTCAAAATTATCCACTAAACCTACCATGCACTTAAATTGAAATTTTGATGCGAAATAAGTTCCACATGTTTCCTTAAATAATAATAATAATATCTTTATTTACAGAAGGTGACATGTAAAGAGGTATACAAAAACAATTGTACAATTCTTAAATAAAACATGGCCTTCTAACAGAAAACAACATAAATTGAAACACAATAATTATATTAAACACATTCATTCATTCAAAAAATGAACCCTAATATGCAATTTTGAGTAAAATTAGGTTCCAAAAAGTTCCCTAAACCTATCTTAACCCTAATAGCTGACATTTTTAATACAACAATAAGTTAATGAAATAGTTATAAGATTATTGAAATCCTAAGTGAGGTTATTTGCTGCTTGAAATTTTGAAGCATTAAGTGCCGAGTTCTGAAAGGTCCATAAACCTCATTACCATGTTCAATATGTCTTCATTTAACCAACTTAGCATGAAATTTGGAATAGGGTCTGGCCGAAAGTTGTTGCCATATGATGCAAGTCCAGAATACCCTTAAATGACACCTAAACAAAACAATTACACAAGAAAAATAATCATAAACAAAACAATTACACAAGAAAAATAATCAATATTACATAAAACCTAACTCAAAGCTGTGTAGCTACTTTTAAGCAAATTCAAAAATTCTCAAATAAATTTAAATTAAAAATATTTAAATAAATCGATTAAACAGTCAAGAGGAAACTGATACCATGAACATACTTTCTACATATCTGCCAAATGTTACATAAACAGTTTGTTTTCTGATAAATAAGCTTGTAATTACTTATTCTCCCTGTGTGTAACATTTCCCCATTTTTCCATCATTTCGCACAATTTGCATAGATACTAAAACGATATTCCTGCATAAAATTATCGTAAATCATGTAATTCAGCTGGGCAATAAAGAAGAAAAGTCTAGATATTAAAATATAGATAGATCAGTGAATTACATCTCGACAAAGAACAAGAACTGAGCATACATCAATGATTAAAGATCAATGTTAAATGTAGACAAGAAAGGGGACAATGACCAACACAAACCAATACATTGACCATAGGTTACCAAACTGACACAGAATTCAGTTGAAAAGCATTCAGAATCATTAAAATGGCAACAAAGTATGCACAAAGAAATCAAGAATATACCACAGAACTAAACCATAAACAAATCAATAGTTCTTAAACTCAATACAAATAGTACACAATTCGTACACTACATTTATCTACAGATATACTAGCTCTAAATGTTGAGGGGTGAAAGCGAAACCAGTCTTTCTGTATTGTAAGATACAAGATTGATTTCGCTTTCATCCCCTCAAATTATTGCTCAGGAGGCAAGGGGCGCAAATCCCTTTTCAGATTCTTCTCAATGTCTTTTAGAAAGCATACTGGTACTATAATAATATCATAAAATATCATTGTGCCAAAATTGAAGAACTGCCTTGGCCTTGCATATTGGTTATACCAGGTAAAATAAACTAACAGTTTCAATTGTAGTACTATTCATGGTAATTGTAATATTATATTTTTCAATTGCATTTTTATCATTATTTCTAAATGAAATGAAATAACTTCAAACTCACGAGTTCCAGGAAAATTACATTTCACAGCCAGCTTCATTCTGATTGGATGAAAGCAATTGAACATCAAAACTACACATTCACACAAAACCTGAAAATATATACACACCAAATTCTAAATAATTCCAACAAAAGAAGTAACAATGCAAGGAAGACTGTTGCATTTAGGTAATAAAGAACATGTTATTACAGTATTCAATAATACAGCAGTCAGTTGACCATACAAATTCTGGGTTGCCTACCAGTACTAACCACTGTCGTTCTTCTGCAAGGAACCACTAACTTCCCAGCATGTATTAGAGGTATAGTATTAATGACCTCAAACACAGGACCAAAATACTAAATCAAATGAGAACAGACAAGGACATGAAGTATTAGTACTGTTAGACTCGGTTGAACCCATTCTAGAGGGATCACAGCTGTCTTCCTCATTCTGAAAATATAAACAGTGTAATTTTAAGGTACATAAACAAATAACAAATGTTCGAGAGTTATAAGAACTAATAAACATAAAAATAGAGCTGCAAACATATCTTGTCAATGAAGCTGAATGATGATGAAGACATGAACATGGATGACATGATTGGTGAATGTGGTCAACAGAGAGTTATGCCAGTGGCAACATGATAAATGGTCAGGGAAGGAGGATGCAATAATGTGTTGTTACTTTAACAGATTCCTGTTTTCAAAGGACAAACTGACATAGAAATCAATGTGACCTACAGAATAGCAATAATTCCTAACAGTAATTCATTTATGCTGATGTGCATTAACCACTAGCAGATCCAGGGGGCACATCCGACATCCCCCTAAAATTCCCCAACCTTACAAATAACTATGAGTATAAATACGAAAATATACAGAGATCTTTAAATAAGCAATTTTCAAATAAGCAATTTTGATTTATTGAAGCAATATGATGATGTTTATAAACAAAGAAACAGTCATTGTCATTTTAAAAGGCTTGAACAAAACCAAAAATGACCAAAAATTTATGCTCCCCAAATCCGAATCCCAGATCTGCCCTTGCATACAGGTTATGGAAGTAAAATTAATGTTAGCTGATTGATATTGACACAGGGGTCATAATTCTAGATCAATACTAGCTTACAGGATTCATTTTAGGTGAAAATGAAAAATATACCCTTATCCTGAGACTTGAATGCTCAGTCCTGTGCTCTACCAACTTACCGTACCAAACAGGAATATAATTATTATAATGTATCATTTTTCATCATTATACAATTGCATATAAATGCATGTTATGCAAAATTAATAGGGTTGTTCATTTTTAAAACAGTTATGACCAATGTTAGAACCTGCTGTTTTATGTTCTTAATGTCATCTGACAGTACCAATCAATAATTGCTGTGCATACTGTATGGACAAGGTCCCATTGTTGCAGTTTAAGCATTAAATGTGACATTTAAGTTGTGATAACCACTAAGCATGTTTCTGGACTCAAACATTTGACCTCATAAATGAATGCCAAGTACAAGATACTACACAACAGTATATTTTAACCACTCAAACAGTTACTCAAGATATTGTTATGAATAACGAATAGAGAAATTTCAGTAAATGAGATTACTTGAGTATGACATCCATAACACTTGCACTGATATGTTGCATGCACATCAAATCTTCACTTATATTCTGTTCCCATTATGTAATATTAAAGGCACAAAGGTAAAAATATTCCACATATGAATTACCATATACCTTTTACTGGAACGTTTTACCTAAAATTAAGACAAATGATTAAATTGCCATAATGTACTTAAGGGCTTATCAAAACCAATACTTAGCCATTGCCATTGATACAATGTCCATATTTGTATGACCCAGAAAACATAATACTTGGTCAAGTATGTTGAATGCCCGATATCAACTTTTAATTTTAATATTCCTATAGAAATAAATAAGATTCTGAAAAACCAAACTGTTAACACAATTAACATTTTGACAATTAAGGAAAAAAGCTTTCACCACATAATTCTTTAGTGCTCTATATGATAGCACTAACGAGAACCCTCTATTCTCCATTATTGGAGCCAAATATCAGCCCCTGATTCCCCCACCAAAATAGTATATTTTCCCAATTCAAATTTAATTTTTCCCTCTGAGCCAAAGCAATACTTGCAAAGAACTTTCCCAATTCAAATTTAATTTTTCCCTCTGAGCCAAAGCAATACTTGCAAAGAACTTTCCCAATTCAAATTTAATTTTTCCCTCTGAGCCAAAGCAATACTTACAAAGAACTATTTTATCTACAAAAATACAATGTTCTAAAAATCAGACATAATATCTGATACATTTTTGTGTTTTGTTTATCAATGCGCCCAACTGTATGAGGATTATTGTATGTCTAAACCAATTTGACCTTGACCATGCTAACAATATTATATACACTATGTCCATGTCAATTTCTGTCATGTTATACTCAAGAATTTGGCCTGTTGTATGCACAATATCAATTATTATCTTACTGTACCAATTTAAATAGTAGGATATTTTATCCATTCTATCACACAATATTTACATGACCATTCTAAGGAATAGAGCAATTTTCAAAATTTTACACAGCCTGGTATGCTGTATGTGCAATATCAAATATAGAAACTCCATATCCTCCATACAAGTTGTAAGACCTATTCCATCAACCAACATGACTGACATTATACACTGATGGGTTTCATTAAATTTGACTCACTTTGGGTTTTCTCTAAAGCAGTGAACATTAGGAAGGAATAGTTCATGGATATTCAATTTGTGATTATACAAGACAGACTGGAAAGAATGCACTGTGTTTGAACTTTCAAGTTTTGTTTTGTGAATTAATGTTACATTCTTTGTACTTCTCTTTCTCCAATTGTAATGTTATTACAAGTTGTGACAGTGACATCAGTTTGATAATATGAGGTCAATCTGTTGTAAGAACAAGAGTGCCAAACTGTCACAAAATACGCCCGTCATAAGACACAGCTCAGAGTTAAAACAAGACGAATTTTAGGAAATTTCTAAAATCAAAGGGTGGTAACTCCTGGGTGACATGAGCGATATGACTGGTTATCGAACTTGGCCGAGATATTATGCCCACAAACATTTTCACCTAGTTAGGTGAAGATCAGATGAAAACTGTTTGACTTAGAGAGCGGACAAGGCTAATTTGGCCAATTTTGGATAATTCAAGGGCCATAATTTCGAAGTACCTTGGACGGCGTGGCTGGTTATCGAACTTGGCCGAGATATTATGCCCACAAACATTTTCACAAAGTTTGGTAAAGATCGGATGAAAACTGTTTGACTTAGAGAGCGGTCAAGGCTAATTTTGCCAATTTTGGATCATTCAAGGGCCATAATTCAGAAGTGCCTGGGGCAATGTGGCTGGTTATCGAACTTGGCCGAGATATTATGCCCACAAACATTTTCACCAAGTTAGGTGAAAATAGGATGAAAACTCTTTGACTTAGAGAGCGGACAAGGCTAATTTGGCAAATTTTGGATAATTCAAGGGCCATAATTTCGAAGTACCTTGGGCGGTGTGGCTGGTTATCGAACATGGCCAAGATATTATGTCCACAAACATTTTCACAAAGTTTGGTAAAGATCTGATGAAAACTGTTTGACTTAGAGAGCGGTCAAGGCTAATTTTGCCAATTTTGGATAATTCAAGGGCCATAGTTCAGAAGTGCCTGGGGCAATGTGGCTGGTTATCGAACTTGGCCGAGATATTATGCCCACAAACATTTTCACCAAGTTAGGTGAAGATCGGATGAAAACTCTTTGACTTAGAGAGCGGACACAGCTAATTTGGCCAATTTTGGATAATTCAAGGGCCATGATTTCGAAGTACCTTGGGCGGTGTGGCTGGTTATCGAACATGGCCGAGATATTATGTCCACAAACATTTTCACAAAGTTTGGTAAAGATCGGATGAAAACTCTGTGACTTAGAGAGCGGACACGGTTAATTTGACGAATTTTGGATAATTCAAGGGCCATAATTCAGAAGTGCCTGAGGGATGTGGCTGGTTATTGAACTTGGCCGAGATATTATGCCCACAAACATTTTCACAAAGTTTGGTAAAGATCGGATGAAAACTCTTTGACTTAGAGAGCGGAAACCATGTGGACGCCGCCAACATGTCAGTTAAATGTAAAGTTATAAAAAGCAAACCATATCTAAGATTGAAGTTGTTCAAGCAATAGTTTTCCACCCCCTAACCATACATACCCATGTAAGTCATAATTATCCTGTTTCTATTAAACACAACATATTTCAAACATACATGTAATCTGATGAGTAATCAATTTTCACAAATATAGCTATGTTTTTAAAACATGTAAACCCCAGTCTTGCACTGATAGAGCAAAGAAACACTGTTCATTATGTAATCATAAAGCTTTTGTGTTATATGGATTTACCAGCAAAGAGCTTTAACAACTCTTCCAGGTACATTGAGTATGTACCCATTTCCTGATAACCTTGCATGTAATTATAAAGTCTAACTCTATAATTGTTCCAATATTGTATGACTACATTAGCCAATGAGAGCTTTATCAGTGTGTCAGTGTCAATATTTTCAAAAGCTTTTCACCTGTACTGTTTGTCTGATCGTCAGTGATCACATGGCTTGAAGTTTAATGGTGTACATGTTTGTGTTGTTCTGATTAAAGAATTTGGGGAGCAAGTTTTTTACTTGATGACTTCCCCATACATAGAATCAAAACTCAGTTTGCACTTACATAAATGATTTATAAAGCAATCATCTCCCATAAAACAGCACTATTTCACATCTTGAAAAAAAGCTCTGCTACCAAGTGATATTAAGTTATGCAATGAAAACACTATTTTCAAACTTAACACAAAAATATGGTTAAAAGAAAGCTGGAAAGTAATTACAGATTACATTTACATCCCAAACAATTTCCAGCATAAAATAATTTTGAATAAAAAAATAAGCTTATAGTCTGGAAAGCTTTTATACAATGGTAAAATTCTATGTTCATGTTCCTTACATATATATTTTTAACACAGTTTTTTGAGTTGTAGTAACTTAGCTTCATGTTTTCATCTTTCAAGAAAAAAAACTCATTTTTGTATGTTTTTACAAAAATCTGTTAATAACTTTTCTATCTTTTTAAACCTTTTATTTCTAAACCCTTCATATTCTTATACTCTTTGCCTATCAGGCACTCCTCTATTGAGTCTCATGTAAAGATTTGCCTCTCCCCCAGCCGAAGTTATACATTCAGTTGATAACAAATCAGCTAATTTTGTGACTGTAAAGAACAATGCAAGGAGCTTGTGTTGTTTCTTCTTTCATATTAAAGATTATTTTGAGGAACACACATTTACCATACATTGACTGAATGTGGAAGCATTTCAGAGTGATAGGTTTGTTATTAAAAATGATATCAACAAAAACTCAGCTCTCGTAACAAATGATTATTATTTAGACTAATTTTGAACCCAACGATAGCTACAAACCGAGATCAATGAGATCAAAAATGGTTGTAGTTTATATTAATTTGTAATGTAGCCAATCTATAGAGGTTGTCCTGAAAAGGACAGTTGGTCGACAATGAAGTTGTGTCCTTAAAAGGACAGTTTTGTGACAATTGAGTAGTGTCCTTAAAAGGACAGTTTTGTGACAATTGAGTGGTGTCCTTAAAAGGACAGTTTTTTTGTCAATCGAGAAGTTGTCCTTAAAAGGACAGTTTTTGTCCTGAGAAGGACAGTTTTGTGACATTCTATAGAGGTGTAAATTTATTTTACACAAAGGCCAAAATTTGAAAGTCCCCAGTCAAGAACAAGACGCTGCCTATTCGAATAGAAAGAACAAATACTATAAAGGACTCACCTATCCAAACAGAGAAATTAGGTTCGAATAGATGTTCAGCCACATTACAGCATTGCCCCCATCCTGACAGGCAGCTCAAAATAAATTGATATCATTGTCAATGTACATTATGTATTCAATCTGATTTCAGCTCCCATTTAATAAACAACAGTCTAAGTAAACACCATTTGGACAGTTTTTTGGTCAATCGAGAAGTTGTCCTAAAAAGGACAGCTTTTTGTCAATCGAGAAGTTGTCCTTAAAAGGACAGTTTTTGTCCTGAGAAGGACAGTTTTGTGACATTCTATAGAGAGGTGTAAATTTATTTTACACAAAGGCCAAAATTTGAAAGTCCCCAGTCAAGAACAAGACGCTGCCTATTCAAATAGAAAGAACAAATACTATAAAGGACTCACCTATCCAAACAGAGAAATTAGGTTCGAATAGATGTTCAGCCACATTACAGCATTGCCTCCCATCCTGACAGGCAGCTCAAAATAAATTGATCTCATTGTCAATGTACATTGTGTATTCAATCTGATTTCAGCTCCCATTTAATAAACAACAGTCTAAGTAAACACCATTTGGACAGTTTTTTTGTCAATCGAGAAGTTGTCCTAAAAAGGACAGTTTTTTTGTCAATTGAGAAGTTGTCCTAAAGGACAGTTTTTTTGTCAATCGAGAAGTTGTCCTAAAAAGGACAATTTTTTTGTCAATCGAGAAGTTGTCCTAAAAAGGACAGTTTTTTTGTCAATCGAGAAGTTGTCCTAAAAAGGACAGTTTTTTTGTCACTGAGATGTTGTCCTAAAAAGGACAGTTTTTGTCCTGAGAAGGACAGTTTTGTGACATTCTATAGAGAGGTGTAAATTTATTTTACACAAAGGCCAAAATTTGAAAGTCCCCAGTCAAGAACAAGACGCTGCCTATTCGAATAGAAAGAACAAATACTATTAAGGACTCACCTATCCAAACAGAGAAATTAGGTTCGAATAGATGTTCAGCCACATTACAGCATTGCCTCACATCCTGACAGGCAGCTCAAAATAAATTGATCTCATTGTCAATGTACATTGTGTATTCAATCTGATTTCAGCTCCCATTTAATAAACAACAGTCTAAGTAAACACCATTTGTACAATTGCAGAGTTGTTTGTCATTATCATCTATAATGTGGCAATCACAATGAAACCTGACACAATCCACCTAATGCATAGTAAATAATCAGGAGTATGACAAATCTCTGATACACCTTAAATATCTTGGTGATCTAATCCTACATCAACTTTTGCTTTAACATTTATACTCCTGAAAAAATTCCTCTCATTTACAAGATTTTTACTATTTATGCAACAACAAGACAACCAAGAATCACCCTTAAACAATCCAAAACCAGCTGACATATTAACACCAGAATGCCTTTAAATCACTTTCTATTAATAAGGTACTTTAAAGTCTGATAGTACCATATGTATTACTTTTCTTTGTAAAAGGTGAGATCTCAAATCAACATTACCAATCTTTACAAAGCATTGTGTATATATAATTAATTACTAATTTTCTAGAAGTCATATACTTCATGACAATTTATCCAATAAAAAAATATGAGGAAAATTACAGGATCTTAAAATGCACTGGTATTTAAAGAAATAAAGTAAAATTAGCCATTAACATTTCCCAGACTATTGCAATACATCAAATAATTTGGTCTTCAACAAGTGTTATAACTGAGAATGTCAAGTATTAAAACACCTATTAAATATCTTTGTAAAAAGATCTCAAAGTAAAAATGTTTCATAAATTATATAAGCAATTATGTATTTTTAATCATTATAAGTTTGTTGATTGAATTGTACATGTAAAGTCAATGAATATCACTGTGCATTTTTACCAAGATGTAACTATGTACTGCTTTAGACATTAGAGATTTATTCATCAAACAGTGGTTGCTTTAATTATGTAAGAGTTGAGTTGTTCATCTAAGTATACCCTTATGTTCTTGTATTGATAAGTGACAAATGGCTCATAAGCCACTGATCTAAGAAAACATAAATCAGAAATATGTTGACAACCTGCTCATAAATGTATTAAACCTGAGATTGTATTCAGTATGCCAGTATTCCATTTTCTCAGAATTGTATCATGATTGTATGAAGGGATTTTGCCATGTGATAACCAATGTCTGATTTTGCATTAATTAGTTCTGTTCTGTTCTGTTAAAGCTTATACTTTCTAACTAATGGACAAGTGCTTGCTCTATTAGAACAATTAGTATGCAAAAGAATTATACTTTGTGATTTACCCTGTTGACTATCTAACCATCCCAAGAAAGATTCATTATTCATTTGTAACATTTTTATAATGGATTGAATTCCTTCACTAATGGAGTGCTTATATTTATTTACATTTTCTGAATGTATTCTTAAACAATAATGCCAAGCAAGAAAAGTAACCCTAAGCCTTACAATGTTTTAAAATTGGACACTCAATAATAGGCTACTGCCTTTTACAGTTACATGATATGTGAATATAAGCATTTCAACCTTTATACAGACATGAACAGCATTTAATGAGATTCACTTACGGGGAACATATGGTTTTCTAAACTGGACGCCAATGCGGCATATTAGCAGGTGGGCATTAAACCAGAGGATAGGAAAAAGACAGCATTCATCACCAGGTACGGTCTATTTGAACATGTACTGATGGGGTTTGGTCTAACAAATGCACCAGCCACTTACTCGCGTGGTCAACCTGGTTCTCCGAGGACTGACCTGGAAGACCGTCTTGGCATTTCTGGATGATATCCTGGTGATGGGCAAGACCTTTAGAGAACACCTGGAAAACTTAGAAGAGGCATTTAAGGGCTTCAGGGAACATGGATCGAAGCTGAAACCCCAGAAATGCTGATTTTTCCAGACTGAGGTGGAATTCTTGGAAAGAATGGTCAATGGGGAATAGTTGTCCGTGACTGAGAAAAATATACAATCAGTTACCAACTGGGCAGTCCCGAACTGTCCTATGTTTTGTAAATGATCACAGGGCCTTCATTAAAGATTTCGCTAAACTAGCGCAACCTCTGTATGCCATCACAGGGAAACAGAAGTTTATATGGGAGGAGGAACAACAAACAGCATTTGAAAAGTTGCGGAGGTCCGTGGTGGAACCTCAGGTGTTAGCAATCCCAAATCCCTCAGACCCTTTCATACTGGATGTTGATGCCTCTAACTGGGCCATTGGAGGCATCCTTAGTCAAGTCCACAATGGCAGGGAGAGAGTGGTCGCTTATGGCAGCTTTGCCCTCACTCCGGAACAAAAAAGATATTGTCTACTTGTAAAGAGCTGCTGAGCATTTAAAGGTTTACAAGGCAATTCAGGTATTACTTATTGGGGAAAGTGTTTACGGTGTAAGGACCGATCACTAAAGTCTGACCTGGTTGTTGAGGTTCAGGGACCGCCAAGGACAGCTTGCCCTGTGGATGGAAGAACTAGCACAATACCACATGGTTGTTAAGAACCGACTAGGATACAAGCATGGGAGCACTGACGCCTTATCAAGACTACTGGACAGATTGACCCATTGTTCCTCGTACTTGACAGGGATACAGCCAAAGGGTTTCCCATGTGGAGGATGCAATTATTGCTGTCGGGCTCATGCACAGTGGAGAAGTTTCATTGAGGAGGCAGACAATGCAGTGAACTATGCTAATAGTGGAAGTTTGCAGTTAATGACAGTGCCAAGCGATAACACAACAGTGGGAGCAGTTTGTTCCCAAGAGTCCAGTGAAGGCTACAACCAAGGGGATATAATGGCTGCACAAGATTCACTTACTATACAGCTTGAGCAAAGCATCCAAAACAAGGAAGGGTTTTGTCACACCCATAGACAAGAGGTGTCGATGGATACATCCATAAACAAATTGTTGGTGATGGTCAATGGCAGTGTGAGACTACCGGAAGTAACATCCCCCAGAAACCCATGTAGCTGGGGTTTTACAGCCCAAGAGCTCAACCAGTCCCAAGCGAAGGATTATTATTATTATGTTGTTTTATGGCGCATCGACAGCTTTGGTCATTTAGCGCGCAAGAAATGTTAAAAATATGTGAAACTAAAAAAGGTTATGTGATATTCTTGTAAATATGTTAAACTTGTGCAAATATAGCGTGTAAAAAGGATCATTATGTAAGAATATATTTCCCAAGCGAAGGATGTCAACTTGCAAGTTTTTCACCCATTTCTGCACAACCAATGCGAACCGGAGGAAGGGGCCTTGTTCTTGTCAAGTCCAGAGGCAAAATACTACTGGATAAACAAAGAGATGTTCAAACTAATGGATGGGGTAATCTTCAAGAGAAAACTGTCACCGCAAACATACTTACTACATCTCTGCCCAATTTATATAAAATGTCAGATTAGGTTTCCGATAAATAGTCTTCTAAATAGTTGTTATCACTGTGTTTTATATTTCCCGATTTCTTAATACCATTATACAAAATTATTATAAATCATACAATCCAAAAATTATAGTTTCCAATATATACATATGGGGAACATGACAGAATTTAATAATGTATGAGTCTTGTAAGAGGACAACTAGACAATGCTTCACACCAAGCTCTAGACCTTGTGGTTTGGGACAAGAAGATTTTCAAAGTTTACTTTTAAAATCTATTTTTAGCTCCTGTGACCTACTTATGCAACAGACCAGAACCATTCATATAACTTCGAAGGAGGACCACCTAAGGATCATTCCTGTGAAGTTTGGTCAAAATCCATAGAGTGGTTTAGGAGGAGATGATGTTTAGTTTCCACTATATACATATAGGGAACAATCCCCGCCCCCTGGCAGCCATGTTTTTTGACGGAACTTAATAATCTATGCAATCTTGTAAGAGGACCACTAGACAATGCTACACACCAAATATCAAAGCTCTAGACCTTAGGGTTTTGGACAAGAACAATTTCAAATTTTACACTTTTTTTGCTCCTGTGACCTAATTATGCAGCGGACCGAAATGACTTATGCAACTTTGAAAGAGGCCTAACCAAGGATCATTCCTGTAAAATTTGGACAAAATCCATTTAGTGGTACATGTATAGGTAGAGTTGTTGTTTCAAGAAAATGTTGATGCACGACGCACGATTCACAATGCATGACAACGGACATCCAAGGATCCAAAAAGCTCACCATAAATAGTACAATTTGATAAGTGCATACAACAAGCAAGTATAACATAGACTAATTAAGACACAAAAAATCTGATAAACACAAAATTTTAAGCAAATTGTCATACAATTTTGAATATAAGATGATGTCCCAGTTTCCCGAAATAATACATTATGTGATAATTTGTGTGCAAACAAATCACTACATCTATAACAAGCAAGCAAACCCTCAATCCAACTTTCAGCAGCCCATGCCTACAGTCCTTACAGCACTTTGATTATATATCAGCATTTCAGGACCACTGCCCTTATCTTTAAAATGAGTTCATATGCAGATATCATAATACCTGTAGTAATGAACCATGCATGAATAAAAAAAGAAGATCTCTGTTACAATGACCCAAAACAAGTTTTAATATCAAACTTCAATACCTTTTCTAATCATGTGCATACAACATACATCAACCAAGCTCCCCACAGTGGTTATCTCTCTTATCAGTTAAATAACAACCAGTGTCATGACCAGGACATTCTTCCTGATACGGAAAGACTTCTATTTATGGACTCATATCAAACAACACACTGAATGACCATTCCCTGCCTTCCAATTAATCTGTGTTAAGGGACCACTTTGTAGTACAAAGATTAATATTATCATAATCCAAAATGATTCTTTCTTATCAAGTAAAATTCATTCATATGTGCATGCAACATATAGACAGATCTGTAGAAAGACAAGACATTTAACAGTCTGTACCGAATATACTTGCTGTCGCACAGTTATGTATGTCATTACGATCATCACAATCTCATTTTGGAAACATTTTTCTCAATACTTTATACATCCACACCAGCTATGACAACAAAAGTCAAGCAATACCACCAGGGCCTTCAGGGACAACGAGTAAGACAACTACTGCATCATGGTCACTTGTCGGTGGGAAGACATGTAAGAGTATTAAGTATTGTGAGTATATACATAATAAACTGTAACTAAACTGTACCAGGTATAAATAAACTGGCAATATAACAGCATTATCTTCGGTTTATACATTATTTCAAATTATTAATCACCTATATCACCTATCAGGGGTGTAGCTGGGCCATTTTTCAGACTTTCTATGGAGGGGTCCACTTTTGGTCATAATTGTTTTTTCAATTTTTAACTTTAATATCGCTGGCAATGCCCCTGCTTATCTCAACTAATATTCTTTTGTAGCTAATATCATGTAGAGCACAGGACAGTATTTCAAACAAGCCATAAAAACTAGCTCAGGTGAGTCAAAATAATTTAAGTATCTAACTCTGCTAACTGAAAAATATGGAAAATTCTAACCATATTCACACAATTGACATAATCTGAATGACATGTTGACTTGTAACCTTTACTGCAACAGACTTTGGTCAATGCACTCTGTCAGACAGTCCGCCTACAGAAATGGTCTTTACTCAATATACGGAATCACAAAACTACATGCATAAGCCTATACTTGCTGATTAGGAAACCAATCTCAATATAAATATTTCATTATATAGCATATCTTATATAATTCCATTGAAAAATAACTCTTCTATTCATGTATGTTTCTACAGTTTGATGGAAGAAAGCAAGACAGAAAAATACCTATTCTCACCAAATATAATTCTCTCACAAAATTTCTGACATTTCTAAAATTCATCCAATCAGACTGAGGCTGTTTTGTCAAAGCATAGTGCAAATGTCTATTACTTGAAACACTTTCATTTTAATGCACTGGTATATACACAAAAGTTGAAATGAATTAAAGCACCTTGATATTGCTTTCTGTAAGTTACACTGTCTTCCATGCATTACCTACCACAGAAACCAGTCAATGCAACAACAAAACCACATCTATAAACTGACCAATTAATGGGACTAAATCACCTTCCCCGGACCATTCAACATGTTACTCAACCAACATCTCTCTTACACCACAAACACCAACCAAGGATACTAAAACTATCACTGAAAGTGAGTAATACCCCAGCAGACTGGAAGTGAGTAATACCCCAGCAGTACCACTTTGTCAGAAAAAAGAGCTGTATATCAAGCTTATATACAGTCCTTGATGATTATGTGACACACTACAACTCATCATGGAGATTGTCCATGTGAAGTTTCATGAAAATCCTCCAAAAGCTGTAGATGTAGTTCGCTCCACAAGTTTTTGTTAACAGACCAACCGACCAACCAACAGAGTGACTCCTGTATACAAACTTTGTTTGCCAGGGGTATAATGAATGAAATGATGATAAATGAAAACTTCAAATGATGATAAAATAAATAAATGAATAAACAATATTGTAGTAGATAATACAACTTACATTTTTATTGCTATTATACTCCAGTCAATCACACTTTCCACTTCTAGATGATGATGATGATTTTGATGTTTTTTGTTAACTAATGATATTAACAGGTACAAACAATTATGCAGACAAATTTTAGAAAAATGAAGTGAATAGAGTCACTTATCTGTGTGATTCTGTTCTATTCTGTAATGTCTTTTCCATGTTCTGATGACTTCTACCATAATTACAGCTCCAATGGTGCAAGATTACTTCCATGGTACTGGATTCAATCACTGTCATCTATAAGGCAAGAAATTAACATCAATTTAACAGATTCTAGAATAAAAACAAACATACAAGTAGATGATATAAAACAGTCAACTCTAGTTATATTATTAGTTATACAGGTTGTTGACAGGTTATAATCCCCCATAAACACTGTCAACAACCTGTATAACGAATTTATAATACTGCAAATCCATGTTTTCATACAAATTTAGTTAAACAAGCAATGTTGCGATGCCTAGCTCTCTAGATCTAATATTTAGATACTGTATGTGTATTTTTGCTGTTTTTGATTCAAAAAATTGTTTAGAGTGTTTTAGTTATGTATAATATAAGTAATTAAAACTTTTTCCTTTTAAAAGCTGGAATTACTTGCTGCAGATCAAATTTCTTTTATTTCACTCGCACATATATTGCCTGTATTGTATACCCCATAAGGTACCTCAATACACATGGTTAAGCGTGCGCTTGATTCTGAAATTCACATTTCAAGCGTCTGATCACATGGACTTTATCAAGCTGAATTTAGCTCAAACCTTAAACAATCTATCGTTTTGAATATAAATACAAGAACGCATTTAATCTTTGCAATATTTATTGACTCCTGTATGAAGATCAATTGTCAATTTCTAGTTACTTGCGGACATCAAGCAATAAAAGTTTTCAAGCCAAGCCAAGCCATCAACAAAAATGGCCATGAGGTGCATGAAGGGGAAATTAGTTTGCACGTCATATACCCTGTCAGCGTTGTGTATATAGAATACTATATGTGAGCCTTTAATTATTGAAAATACTGGATTTTTATTTGCAGTATTATAATGTATTGAATACGTCATTATATTGAATTTGACCAATGAAGCAATGTGCATATTTGATCCCACTGCCTGGATTTGTTTTGTTAAACAAATATTCTATTGTAATGAGAGTTAACTGTATATTATCAACGCCAGTGTAGTAGGGCTGCAATGGTGCAGACCTGTTGTCAGGTGCGTAGCTGAGCCCAAATTGACTTTACGCACTCTGCTAGGGGGGTCCGGGGGCATGTTCTATGGTCTATGGTGTCTTTTCAAGTATATTTTACAACATAGAATGTGGTACTATTTGACCCCCCTTAACTCCCAGTGTACATTTTTATTGCGTTTTTCGCAATTATTTCATTTTTATTTTTTCGACCTGTCTAAAATTATTTTACGCACGTGCATACATGCCATGATGCGTAAGCCAAGCTACGCGCCTGGTTGTCTCTCAGTTTCGTTCAGTTTCTTTCGGTTCGGTTACATAAATATATGAAATACATAAAACTCTCAATAACTGGTAATTTACTGTAAAGAAGGAACGTGAAATACCCACATTATAGATCATAAGTTCTTAAATAAATAACGCCAATCAAAAAAAATTGAATGTTCATTTTTCTTTCTGCTAGATTAAATTGTGCTGTTCAATCCTACTGAGGGGCCTGCTAGTTTTTCCCCTGAGTTTTACCATAACAGTGAAGTAAATCAAGGGGTAAAAGTGCACCCAATGTGGGACTTGGATTCATAACCCCTAACACTAGTATGGCCCTCTACCCACTGAGCTAAAGGGGCAGCCGTCTAAGCCCACACCACTACACTCAACCTCCCCCTTCCGGCATTTGAGGCTCAACCACCGTGAGCCGTCAAACACCACTGCCACCATTGAAGTCAAGCAAGGGGAAAAGTGTGACCAATGTGGGGCTCGAACCCACGACCCCCTTACACTAGTAAGGTGCTCTACCGACTGAGCTAACCGGGCGGCTGTCTAAGCCCACACCACTACACTCCTCCACCTTCCGGCAGTTGAGGCTCAACCACCATGGGCCGTCAAACACCACTGCCACCATAGAAGTAAATCAAGGGGGAAAAGTGTGCCTAATGTGGGGCTAGAACCCACGACCCCGTAACACTAGTACGGTGCTCTACCCCACACCACTACAACAGCACCAAATACAAATAAAATGATATTCATATTCTATGTCTAAAGTGTTACAACATAAGGCAATATCTTTGCTGACGAATTCGCACAAGAATATAATTATGTTTATACCTATTCAACATATGCAGACCACGAAATTTCTTGACTCGGTCACAGAAAATGGACACTGTCCTATCTGGTACCATTAACATCCAGGATATAACACAGCGAATGAGCACATAAAACACATATATCCTACATAAAACATAATTCCATCCAAAGTATGTACAATTCCGTCCATTTAATCCAGTCGTAAACATCGTAAACACATGCTAAATTTCCATCCGCCATGAAATGGCGCGCATATTTCCACAACACATAACAGTCAGCAACAAAAATCCGTGATTTAAAGGTCACATATTATGATGACCCTAGAATCGGACGTTACGAAAAGTGTTCGAGTTTTTCCGCTAGTATTCGACAAAGATAATTATTATACATACTGTCTACACACCGAGCTTCTCGTGCATTTCCGTTTCACGGTATGAAAACACGCCCGAGGGATTAATTCTTTAAACTGACCGCCTGAAAAGGTCTCCGTTATACTGTGTGTACAATTACGCGATACATATAATCTTTGGCACGTTGTGTTGTACCATCATTAAATCTTTCACCCATGATACCTACCCTCGATGTTTACGAGAATATTAGGGGTGGTTTCAGCCGAGTACTACATGGCTTCTACACATACTACGCCCATATTTTAAAATATCCAACACCCATCACTGTTATCTTCTTGCTATATATAGTAAGTTTCCCTTTCAACTCGACCACCTCCGATAAACAAGACATAAAACAACATAAATTTCAAATTACTGTCTAATTTGTGATTTATGGGTAGCACTTGGGCAACCGACTACATTGTGAGTGACCGAGTAACGTTGTCAAAATTTCATATTCTTATTATGCGGTAAAAAACGATACATATGCCACTTTCAATATACATTTCTCGCCTGCTTTTTAAAATGTAGAATTGCAATATCGTCACACTGGAACCAAGTTATGAACTGTGTGTCCGTCTGTCTGCCCGTGTCACACGAAAACTCCGTCTGGATCAGTTAAAATTCACTTGCTATATATACATGTTTTGGTCAGAAAAATGTCGGAAATTGCATCTAGTTCAATTAACTATTACGAAGCTATTGCTGTCATTTAATCAGGCTGATAACGTGGTCCAAGTGAAGTCGAACAACGCTACTGCTAATCAAACTGAAGATATTACAATCGGATCATTTCGGCTATTATTAATATACATATACTTCGGAAGAAACGTGGCGGGAAAGTAGTTCCGATATGGCTGCCAAAATGAATGTATGTAGTCTCTGTGGAAAGCATGGCAGAGCTAATTTAAATATTAGAGTACAAGGCACACGCAACATCAAAGATAATGCCTAAACCTTCTATGATGAGGATCTTTAATAGTAAACGGAATCCCGCTACGTCATTGTAAGACTCAATGCGGAAGCAAGCAATAAATGTCGTCTAGTTGAACAAAGGTTCTTTTGGCGAAAAATGGCACGTGAAACCTTGGTTGTCGCGTGGCATGCTACAGTGCAAGCCAATCTGAACACCTCGGCCTTTTTTAAGGAACATCCTCGGATGTATCAGGACGTTTCACATTGTGAAAACATTTAAAACTTTAATTCTTTATAAGAAATAACTCTTCACTTGATATTATTTAGTCTGTAGAAATATAACGAAGTTAAAATACTAATATTACATCCAAATTAAACTGAAACATTCCTTACTTATAATATTTCTTAATATTCGTCTACGAGGAGAAACAAGAACTCGTCAGTCAACCAATACAATATACTTTTTCATAATGTTAGTTAATGGAAAATGATCATATCATTTATATCCTTCTTCATTGATTGATTACTTTACAGACGTGTATGGTCGTCAATGTAATTCATGGCAATAAGACGAGCTTATCATACAGCTATAAACACAAATTGAATAAGCGCGTTAAAAACTATTAAGTATATAATAACACATGTATAGTTAGGTGGGGCAAAATGCCCATACGATGTAAAAGGCCTACTCGTAAAAATTCTGACATCGTTAGATTTGCTGTGCGCGTGATATTCTTTTTGTGACGTCTTACGCAGATGTTTATACCGCGAACAATTTTAATATCTTCAAAGATAAGTTTTTAATTCTCATTTTAGTCATTTTTCACTATTTTGTGTTAACGCTGATTAGTTGGTATTTTAGTATTGCCTCGTACACCTTGTATTCTCGATTTTGCCATTCGTGCGTTTGTTTGACGGTATTTAGGCAGTGCTTACAGGATCGCGAAATTGTACTACATTTTACAAGAAGTTATATCTATATAATGTTTAGAGATTGTTGCACCTTATCAAAAATGCGCTTTGTCCCATACATGGCCCACCTTACGCTACTATATATAATACAGGACGAAGACATAAGCAGCCATATACTGACCTTGCTCTCAATAAATAAATTATATACATCAGAATACGAAATAAGATATGCGTAATGATGTCCCAGCTTGTAGCTGAAACGGTAAGATCTTAGAAATGAAGGTTCCATGCTCTTTTATTCCAAAACTAACCTCTAAACCAAAGTAACATAACTGTTATAAACAGACATACACAAGACCATAGCAGTTATCTCCCCTACATTAGGATAAAATACATACTATATGATACAGTGTCAACACCCTCAAGACTAGCACAGTTCTCATCCGAATGAGCTAACCATGTGCCTGTTTAACCACACAACGCGGTGTTAGGCCAACTCGTCCCTAGCCAATTGGCTCAACTCATATTCTGTTTTATTAACTTGTCCAAATAATTGTCTGAATTTCCACAGAAAACAGTTTACACAGTTTACATTACATTAAAGGCTTATAGAAATGTTGGAAATATTCAAAGTGTTGTGTTGTGATATAGCTTATTCTTTAATTGTTTAATATCATGAGTTTAACCACGCCTATTATTATATTGTAACTGTCTCTGATACTCGGGTACAATATACAGGTAACCCTAACCTAGTAGAGACATATAGTATACCATGTCGTTTCGGTAATAAAATCAAACATTTGTACGACATTTTGGCGTATTTATAATTACATAAAATTATATCATGTTACGGTCACAAAAACAAGTAACTTTTATGAAAAAGTCCACGTGAATCGTGGATTCGTATGGGGGCGCCCATGACACTTAACGATAGTGTGAACGTACTAAGAGTGTTCTAATGTATTCGTAAAGTTACGACAAATTCTACGATGAACTTAGTTAAGTTCAGCTAATGTTCATGCAACACATTTTCGTAGCTACGTTAACGTAAGATAGGGTTTATGATAAGATACAGTCTTCGTCTTAAGATCTTAAGATCGGCTATGAAACGGGGCCTTATGTTATGCAAAACTGCTTCCTTATGTCCCGGTAGTTAGTTTGCCAAGTATGCAACGGCGGTATGTCATTGGTTCCACAGCCATAGAAAAGTAATCCTTATCGGAGGGAAAACCAGAACTATGGTGGCTTACAACCTTCCTGTGGTATTTGACCACGAGACTTTTCGGATCCACATGTCTTCTGAACAACTTAGTCGATTCACATCAACAGCACCGTTTCTGGGGTATGAGGACTAAGTTTGATTACCCACTTCTCCTAACCACAAACTGAACAAAATTTCTAAACGTCCACTTGATAATTCGTCAAAATATAAGAACAGAAAAAATGTGCAAATTTACTCCTATTGAACAGACGGGCAACCTAAAATACACTTATTTATGTATTTATAAAAAGTGGTCAATAATTCAAAAACTATACATTTTTATAATTATTTTCCAAATGCTATTTGAATTGATTAATTAATTTATAAAGTTAGTCATACCTGTCATATCAGAGTACCATTATCAATCATACCGACGGCCCTGGAGCGTTCTTCAATGGTCTTTGTTGGCATCTTTTCTGTTTTTCGTTTTGGACATACAACGTGGAGTGCATTGAAATGAAATTAACCGCTAACTATATAATTTATGTGATCCACGTGCCAAAAGTTGAAAATCGTACTCACTGTCACGCGTGGGCAACCATGAAGATAAATAGGTATTTTCTTTATAGAATTCGACAAAGTACCATTTATAATACTAGAATGCCAAATTTCAACTTGGCATGTAAAACCGTTTTATTTAATTTGTATTTTATTACATGGACGTTTAGAAAATGTGTTCAGTGTACATGCATAAATAACTTTGTTTGTTTTCGTGGTGTTGCTAACATTGGAGTGCGAGTTGTTCATTCGTTTCATTTTAATGTGAGGCGACTAGTTTCAGTACTGAAAATGATAACCAATGGGTATCAGCACCATGTCAATCCACGTTGTCTCTTCTCTTGAATCTCATTTACGATATTTGTTAATTACTACCCGCGTAGTTATACTCTATCCCTACGGCAGGGTCATTTGGGGTATTTTATGTCATAGCTTTGTTCTGGATTTGTTTATACATGTATTACATAATTCTATAAAAGTTTCGATAATATCGCGGGAGAACTGATGTATATAGGTAACTTTTAATAGTATGTAATTCAGTTTTGTCAATAAACATTGTACATATTACCAACTGCAATAGTTATAACTTATAACATGTATATCACCACTCAAATTGAGTTATAAGAGACTATACAATAATCTTCAAAGATAATTAAAACATGAATAATGGCATACAATGGCATATATCATACACAATTAATATTGCACCTACAAACTACACATGTAACCGAGGATCAACAGGTAGATGCACACTCGGACAGACAAATATAAATGCAATATGAGCGTAATATATATACTGAACAAAAAAAAGAAACTTCCGATTTGTACACATAGTGTTTGTTGTGTTAAAGAACTCATTGTGTAAAGAAAGTAGATAGGTAAAATTAGCCTTGGTGTGTGTTATCAGAATTCATGAATTTTAGGAATTATGTTTGCACTGTTAATCGTCCACAACGTGAAACTCGATTGCACGTGCATGAATTGTTCAACATGTCCCGTGTGGTATTCGGTCAATTTGTTTTACTTGTCTTACTGATATTGTTGTTAAGTGAACGAAAACGCTTCAATTAAAAAAACAACAACGTCTTAACCCAAATGCTAACTTCAACGAACTTCGTCAAGCGTCTTGACTTGTCCAGTGATATTTTCCATCCATTAATCCCCCTCCCCCTTCCTTCACTGTAGGCACGAAGACGCTAAATTAGTATCCATAAACTCAGGTCACTTGAGTTTATGGATACTGATTTAGCGTCTTCGTGCCTACACCAAACTCCGCCCACCTCATTAAACTTTCGTAGCTACGATGGCTATGTTACTTTCATGGCTACTAAAGAAGGTCGACCCACATTCCGGTCCGACTCGGCCCACTTTTGAAGTGCAATTCGGCATATTAAAGAATGTGATAGAAGTCGTCTTTTACTATGTTTTAATTTAAAAAAAAGGAATGCTAATATAGTATGTACACATATAGTATACTAAAATAGTGATGTACTATATGAATGAAAAAGATACAGTTAATTAATAATGTAATTAAAAGAGAAGGTGCAACATACAATTACGTTGAGTAAAAAGCACCGTACCTGTGGCACTGGTAAGTCATAATTTAATGTATAGAATAATTATTTTTGCATTGATATACGATGTAATATTCATTTTCTTTTATAAACATCCTTCAAAACATTGTAACAATAAAGATTACTACGAGTTCAATGTTTTACATACAAGTGTAGACCAATGTGCAACTTTAACTTTGTATGACAGACATAGCAGAAAGAATAAATATTATTATAAATACAAAATGTATATAAATGAATGTCTTGTTGATGTTATTTTTCGTTTAAATTATGTTCAAATTTATTTATAAGTATCAATACAAAGATCATTGCAAATATCGGGAATGATATAAAATGAGTACACAATTCAGTGGTAATCCAATTCAGTATAGCTCAAATTAGCTATTTCTTTCGTTTATGTGTCAGTATTTATACATGTGTTGTGTTCAGTATCATTAATTATCATTCATTAAGATAAATGATTAATGTTACATGTATTTTATTTCATTTGTTGTCTAATTGTTTGTTCGTCATTTGTTATCTGTGCATTATCTGTATTCATTATTTATGTATTGTGCTTTATCTGGGATTTATGTATTGTTTGTAATTTATACCAATATTATGAAATAAATATTTAAAAAAATCATATGGTCTACTTTATTATAACAGATAACAATATACATTTCACGGGGAAATTTCCACTTTACCGCGAATCTTCAATGCACTGAGAATATTCAGTAATGTTTTCAACTTACATTTAACTTAAATATTAACGATCAATGTATTAATATAAAGATAAATAAAAAACATACACATGTCACCTCTGTACCACTGTACGTATGTCCGTGAATGTGATGACTTGGGTCACTTCTTCTTCTTCCAAGTAATATGCAGGGCTCTCTCTGGAGCATTGTCGCATATGAAATTATGTACAAGGTCGTTGTGAAGTGCACAGTGAAAGGATAAAAGACAAAATCAGATTAATAGCAAAAAAAAGACGTTGTGCATTACAAGATCTGGTGGCAGCCTACCAGCCCATCATTGAAGGCTTCTAAAGTTGGGGCTGTAGCGACAATCTCTTGCAGCTGGTTCCACAGACGAAGACCTGAGCTGGAAAGAATGAGCGGTGATACTTGTCTGTCCTGCAGAAAGGCAGCATGTATTGCGTGGTGTGGCTGGGTGTCAACCTGGATGTCAATCACTCAATGAGGCCATGGGTAATCCTGTATATCATCACCAGCCTGCTGTCTGACCGTCTCTGCTGTAGTGGGTCCCAGTCAAGATAAAATATCATTTGGCTGGTGCTGCTGTTGGTTTTGTAGTCACCCATGGCGAACCTGGCTGCTCAGCACTCGACCGCTTCCAGTTGTTTGATGTTCTTACTGGTGTGAGGGTCCCAGGTAGAGGAGGCATACTCAATGATGGGCCTCACCATGCTAGTATAGCACTGGGCTTTGGTATCCCTGGGGCACCTGGCTAGAAACTGAGAACTCTCCTTTAGCATCGGGCGCTTATTCCGATACCTTCATGTTCACCCTCTGCTTTATAACTCCCGCGCAGCTGATATTTTCAGGCGGGTCGACATGCGTTCACAGCCATTCAGCGAGCCGCTTACAACAACTCGCTAATGACATTAGTCATGTCCCAAATGTAGGACAGTAAACATGTGTAATAAAGCTTATGCGAGTGTGCATTGAATAGACAGATTTCAGTTTCATAGAAATGCCGCTGTGACTATGGAAATTGCTAGAAAAACTAAATAAATGAGTAAGTGACTATCGTTTTGTCAGCATCCCAAAATATTCCGATGCCTGTAAATGTGTAGTGAGTTAAGGTCATTTAAACAACCGAACGTGCGGAATCTGCGTATATTTAAAATGCGTCATACCGTTACTTGGCATTTTGTTACTCAGATTCGCCACGCTATATTTAATACGAATCAGTACAATCTTCGATGAATGATCGAAACACTGTCTTCTGTAAATGCTACACTTTTAATGACATGAAATAAAACCGATTAGCTAGATAGTAAAAATTTCCTTCAACGCGAAAGGCTATGTACACTGCGTACACATTTGGTTTAACACTGGAAAATACACATCTATTTTAAACTCAGTAGTCATGTGATCGTGCCGACCAATGGCATTTAGTATCAGGAACGAACGGTGATTTCGTAAGGTCAAATATCAAAATACACTGGGTAATACAGCAGCGTCTGAATGTAACGGTAGTGGAATCAAAGCGCTGTGTGGGAGCGTAGAAGCTGAGGGAATTCTTGGCCTTCTTGGTTTTGTCATCCACATATGCGTTCCAGGATAGGTTTTCTGAAAGGGTGACTCCGAGGTACTTGCCTGATCTTACTGTGGCTACTGTAGTATCATTAGAATTCGCGCAGGTCTATTTTTCGCGTATTTCGCGCTAGAGACGATGCGCGAATTTAAGTCCGCGCGATTATTAAACTTCCGAAACTAACATGGCTATCCGAATTTTTGACTGTCCGAAAATGTGTGTATATGCACTTACGTATTTCCTTTCATAATATGTCGCTGTTTTTTCTGATAATCTTTGTGAAATACTTAGGAACATGGAATATTTTGACACAGTTTGATTCCTAGTACGTATGAGTGGTTTAAATTGAACATTAATTCATAAATTGATTTTTTTGTTTGCGATTTTTATACAAAGAATACACGACTGCATGAAATCGTTGTCATCCGCACTGCAATTTTTTTCTTTATACTTTAATTCGTGGAAAAGACAAGAATGATTTGAAGTTACAGAAAATTAATAATTAGGTGGTAAGGAATTATTCGCACTTGTCATTGTTGTTTTAGAGAAATTGACAGGGCGCTATTTATGAAAGATCTCCAACACCTTTATATTGTTTATCGATCTTTTGTTGTTTCTACACTTTTCATCGTACAGTCGTGTCAATTAACGCCAATTAAACGTTGTACCTGTCATATTGTTTGTGGTATTGTTATGGGGTATGGTTTAGTTCATTCCCGACCGGTTCGCTGAAATTACTTGTCAAACTCATAACCGAATGTGTATTCTGTATCGGGATACCAGTCCGAAAATCACGTTTTTATAGACGCTTTAAACCAGCGCTTGGTGACACTGATCAAAATACGACGCAATCCTCGCAGGTCATGTTGTTTATTCAAGTTTCACACGTTTCTATTGTATTCAGATATGACAATTGGCAATAAAATTGTTAATTGGCGACTCTATTAAAAAGATAGCCTCCAGATTAAGAGTTAATACGCAGCAGCTTATGGTACGAATGTACGAAATAATAACACGCGCTGCAATACGGTCATTTTTGTCTAATTTTTTTTTTCTTCAGAAATTTAAAATGCGCGAATTTAGGCCCGCGCGAAACTGCCTTTTTTGCTGTTTCCGCGAAATTTCACCCCCGCGAATTTAAATGATACTACAGTAAGTCATGGCCATGGATAGTGTAGTTATACTGATGGGGTTGCGCTTCTTGGTGAATCTGACAACTTCACACTTGGAGGGGTTGAATGACATCTGCCAACACTTCCAATAGCTTTTCTGTTGGGCTAGCTCTGAAGTGATGCGGTATAATGTCAGCTTTAAATCATATAAGAGGTCCCGGGTGCAATTGCAGTGCTGGTACGATAGCCAATGAGGTTTATCCAAGGCGTGGTTATTGCTAATTGAAAACTAAACTAATCCCTGGTGGGATATGTTGGTTTTCTTGTGTCACATAAAGTCATCCAATCCCTTTTTCTAACTTAAATACTGTTAAAATTGCATATAATCTTAATTGCATTTAAACAATATTCATATCAGCATTTGTGCATACTAGGAAACCAAAGTAAAATAACAATTACTTCTTGAAATGTCTACATTTCTTAATTGCTAGCGGTTACAATGGAGACATTTACTGTTCAATTTGTTAGCTCAGTAGTTAGAGCGCTCCGTGCCATCTTGATTGTTGGCTTGAGAGGTCCCAGGTGCAAATCCTGGACAAGTCTGGTAAATTCGCCATGTAAATAATGTGTATGTAAAGTGCCTCTGACAGTAAATAATGATACTTTAATTAATTGTCATGTTTCATTAGAACTACAATTTGATAACCTTAAGAAATATACAGTGTTGCTCATATTTTGACATCTTTTATGTCTGTGAAGTTTTTACTTGTATGAAACTAGGGGAACCATTGAATATAGCAAACTGGGTGAGTTCTACAGTTGCCAAGTATATAAATATCATATTGTTTTATGTCATAACTGTCACTCAAGGTGCAGGCAAGGGTGATGGTATTTCTCCAAAGGTTGACAATATTACTTTCAAACAAAACGCTTCATATTGTTTTTATAATTCTAGGCCTGTAACTGGTCCTGTAAAATAGACCCCTTGAGGTTGGACACAGTAAATACTGTTAAAACCATCATGTATAAACTGTAACTGGTCATATAGACCCCTTGAGGTTGGACACAGTAAATAATGTTAGTTAACAATACCATGTATAAACCCGTAAATGGTCATTTAGACCCCTTGAGGTTGGACAAAGTAAATAATATTAACACTACCATGTATAAACCCGTAACTGGTCATATAGGCCCTTGAGGTTGGACACTGTAAATACTGTTAAAACTACCCTGTATAAACCCGTAAATGGTCATATAGACCCCTTGAAGTTGGACACAGTAGATAATGATAACAAGGATATCGGTGGAACCGATGGATGAGTAGATAATGATAACAAGGATATCGGTGGAACCGATGGATGCTCCCCGAAGTATGGTTATAACTTCGAACAAGACTCTAATTGGAAAATCTCACTTTGTTGATGGTTACAATCTGAATGTTATATGCAGCACTAGAAATGTCCTGGATAGGTATACAAAAATGTACAATGAAATTGAGATAGTGAACAATTTAATTACATGCTGGGCTAGGATAATCCTGCTAACTGAAAACAAACCTGAAAAAAGGAATCTTGCTACAGATATAAGAAGCCTTTATTCACAATTCAAGTGTCCATGTCAATGCAATGCGTACCTTTACAACAAAGACTGTATATTGATACAAATCCATATCAGCTGATGATCAAATAAGTATGGTGTTGGCAGATGTACCAGTGTGTGAATGTCCTTTTTGTTCAATAGTTTTTATCATAATTTAAAACAACAAAACCAAAGCTTATTGTTTGAGGTCTGACATAAGGTGATCTTGAAAGGTGCCATAAAAACAAGAAAATATATTTGAAATCAAATATATACATGTATATATTATAAACATTACGTAGACAAACATTTACCTACATCAAAAAACTTACTTGAAAAATTAAAAGAATATAATTTTGATTATCTTGCATAGCTGATAATATTTAATCTATATGTTGCATAATCAAAGGGCCATAACTATATGAAAAACAGACCCATCATAACTCCTGATAATATGCGCTTCTCCTCTTTGTAATACAGCTTCCCATAAAGTTTTGTTGAATTCCTGTCAAAAGTTTCTGTGAATTAGTCCGAACAAGAATGGTACCATATATGTACTATGTTGCATAATCAAAGGGCCATAACTCTGTGAAAAATAGTCTGACCAAAACCGTGTGATCATATGAGCATCTCTTCTTAATACTGAAGCTTCCCATTAAGTTTTGTTGAATTCCAGTCAGTGGTTTCTGAGAACTAGTCTGGACAAGAATGATACCATATATACTAAATGTGGCATAATAGAAGGGCCATAACTCGGTGAAAAATAGTCCAACCAAAACGGTGTGATTAAATGCGCATCTTCTCTTGGTAATGAAGCTTCCAATGAAGTTTTGCATCTTCTCTTGGTAATGAAGCTTCCAATGAAGTTTTGTTGAATTCCAGTCAGTGGTTTCTAAGAATTAGTCCAGACAAGAATGATACCATATATACTATATGTGGCATAATCAAAGGGCCATAACTCCGTGGAAAAATAGTCCAACCAATACCGTGTGATAATATGCGCATCTTCTCTTGGTAATGAAGCTTCACATGAAGTTTTGTTGAATTCCAGTCAGTAGTTTCTGAGAAGTAGTCCGGACAAGAATGGTACAATATGTACATGTACTACGTTTCAGAATCAAAGGGCAATAACTCCATAGAAAAATATTCCAACCAAAACCAAGTGATAATATTCGCATTTCCTCTTGGTAGTGAAGCTTCCCACGAAGTTTCGTTGAATTCCAGTCATTGGATTCTGAGAATTAGTCCGGACAAGAATTGTACCATATGTAGTATATGTGGCATAATCAAAGGGCTATAACTCCGTGAAAAATAGTTGAACCAAAACCGTGTGATAGTATGCGCATCTTCTCTTGGTAGTGAAGCATCCCATGAAATTTTGTTGAATTCCAGCAAGTAGTTTCTGAGAAGTAGTCCGGACAAGAATGGTACCATATATACTATATGTGGCATAATCAAAGGGCCATAACTGTAAATAATGATAAAACAACCATGATTAGACCTTTTACTGGTTGTATAGACCCCTTGAGGTTAGACACAGTAAATACTGTTAAAACTACCATGTATTAAAGAGAGAGAATACGTAGCTACAGGAAAAGCCACATACATAAGACAATGCCTCCCCACGCAGACCTCCATGAAAACAACAATCCACAAAACACAAGGCACTTAAGCAGGTTAAAGGGTACATACGAGGTGTGTCCAAAAAGTTCGATAACAAAAAGATAAATACATGTATATCTCTTTAACCACAAGCCATTTATGATACGTTATTCAAAAAACTGGGCAGTTACATGAAACAGTAACAAAATAATGCAAGATTCACAATGGCCACTGTAGGATATGCGGCGCACGTCGCAACGTCACATTGACGTTAACGTCACAATTTCACTTATAACTTTTCATAATAGATGCCTCCGTGTTAATTGTTAAGAGAAATTTAGGGACCCAGAGAGCACACCCATTGTTCATTTCAAGTCCGGATTTTAGTATGTTAAGCACTGTCCCGTGACTAAGTCCAAGGCGTTCACTAATATTGCGGACACACACCCGATAGTCTTCCATAACGATTTTCTCAACCAACGCAATGACTTTGACGTTAATTTTCTTCGGCCTACCCTTATCATCTTTCTTTGATAAACGCTGGATTGAAAAATGTTTTGCCACTTATATACAAGCGATCAGGAAACTGACGAATATAATGTGCCACTCTGTAATGTTTTCATCGTGTCTGTGGGTGTTTTATTCAATGAAACGTACACTTTAATGATAGTTCCCTATCCCATCCTTCAACGCCGTTTTTAAGTCAAAATCAAAAACAGGTGAAGCGTAAAATTTGTGCGACTACAGCACATTTTGCAACTGATGCAGTTAAAATTGCAGGAAATGACGTCTGTACATTAATGACTTATATTTTAAAATCATAACTTCGGTGCTCCTTTTCGCGCCATAAAAATCGTGTTACTCTAGCTGTTCAGAAAACAGCACTTACTTAAATATCTGGACTGCGCCGGTCGGTCATACATATAGGTATGAAAATGTGTATATTTTGTTTATTTCATAATGTTTTTTTATTAAATTGTGCCAATTCATAATGCTCCAACTACTATGTAATCAATCACTCCGCTGTTATGTGTTACAATCTGTGAATGTAGAGCGTGATTATGTCTGTAACCTAAATAATATTCTTTTTTCTTTTTTTTTATTAAATTGTGCCAATTCATGGGTATTAAGTCAATAAAGATTGGTTGCACAGAGCCCTTGGGGTTGGACACAGTGAATAATGGTCAAACCACCATGTATATGCATGTAATTGGTCATACAAACCCCTTGGGGTTGGACACAATGAATAATGTTAAAACCACCATGTATATGCATGTAATTGGTCATACAGACCCCTTGGGGTTGGACACAATGAATAATGTTAAAACCACTATGTATATGCATGCATGTAATTGGTCATACAGACCCCTTGGGGTTGGACACAGCGAATAATGTTAAAACCACCATGTATCTGCACGTAAATGGTCATACAGACCCTTTGGGGTTGGACACAGCGAATAATTGTCAAATCACTATGTATATGCATGTAACTGGTAGTACAGACCCTTTTGAGGTTGGACACAGTAAATAATACCCAAACCACAGTCTATATATGTCTGTATCTGGTCGCACCGATCCCTTGAGGTAGGACTCAGTATATATAATGGTCAAACCATTATGCATATGCCTGTAACTGGTTGTAAAGACCTCTTGAGGTTGGACACAGTAAATAATGCTCCAACTACTATGTAATCAATCACTCCGCTGTTATGTGTTACAATCTGTGAATGTAGAGCGTGATTATGTCTGTAACCTAAATAATATTCTTGTTGTCGTTCGTCACTTGATCAATTTATTTCATGCGATGTACCATCAATAGCGCCGACTGCCCATGGAATAGTTAGCCAGGCATTAGTACATACACGTATATACCATCACATGAAATTATCTTGAGAAAACCCCCTATTTTAATCTGATGTCCACATCCGACTTAGCTGCAAAACTCTATTAATAACTAATACACTTATTACGTATTATATTATTGTCCAGGTAAGGAAAATATCATAAATATTTTAAGAGCAAAAATGATTGTCTATAATCCAATGTGTCTTGATCAATGTAGTTTAAATCCGTACGAGCGGGATATTGATTATTCATTTGAAATAAACGAGAGGTGATTCACAAGTTTTGAAACACTTTTATTCGATCTATAAATGGCACATAATAACAATTTCATTGCAACAAATGTTCTATTTGGGATCCAGGGCCACGACTCCAGGGTCTTGTTGATTACAGATTGCTCCAGATTCTGCCATTCGTTCCACAACGCTCGTTTAAGGTCTGCCAAAATTTAGATTTTCCGCTTCTGTAACGTCTTTTAAGGATCCTCCAAATAACAATAACTAATGGGGCGGCATCCGAACATTTAGGCATCCACTTGTGATATAACATGCCCTTAATTTGATAACATGGAAACATTCTTGGGACATCCTTTGTAATTAATGGCTTTAGAAATGTGTCTACATATAACTGAGAATTAACCTTTTCGATCATTTAGGGGTAACCGTAATCTCGGTTTTGCCGTTGAACCAAACTCCGGCCGATCATGAAGCCTGGTGCAAACGCATCGCGTTGAACACAATTTCAGTTTTGAATGATCGTCGTGCCCTTTACGGATGTAGCAAACTTGTCTACGATCATAGACTACACCCAAGTAAAGCATTGCAAAGGATGATGCATTGTTGGTAGTGACAAGCCCAAGACAGGGCCATATCGGAGAACACCCAAAACGTCAACATCTGACGTTATTCGTAAATTTGCCATGATGATCAAAAGGGTGAATCCAACGACGCAGCGTGAAATGTCAAACTAACTAGGGGTGTCTCAGTTAACCGTACAAAGAATCTTCAAAACTTTTCTGCAAACAAAACTGCGAAAAAAGTGCAATGTTCACAAGCTCAGTGCATCTCAAATTGAAAAAAGACGTCAACGTTCATGGCAGCATCATAAGCTTGTATATTCCTATAAGAGTCGGTAATACTGAAATCAGTATTGAAATCGGCCTCACCAGTTGGGATATATATCGATGCTTATATCTGACTTAATTTGTTGTTTGTAATATTGAAATCGGCCCCACCCGTTAGGAAATTTAAACAAACTCAACATGTGTCACTATCTGCTCACAATAAGATAATAAATATTGATGGATGCTCACTTCATTTGGAAGTAGTATTTCATTCGGCCTCACCCGTTGGGATTTTGAAAAGTGATTGATAGGCGCTTTATTTGGAAGTTGTACTGAAATCGGCCTCACCCATTGGGCAATATATAACAGCTTGTATATTCCTATAAGAGTCGGTAATACTTAAATCGGCTTCACCCGGTGGGAAATACATGAAAAGTTGTATCTTAGTTACGTTATTGTTGAGCAATATTGAAATCGGCCTCACCCGTTGGGATACATATCGAAGCTTTTATCTGACTTTATTTGTTGTTTGTAATATTGAAATCGGCCTCACCCGTTAGGAAATTTAAACAAACTCAACATGTGTCACTATCTGTTCACAATAAGACAATAAATATTGATGGATGCTCACTTCATTTGGAAGTAGTATTTCATTCGGCCTCACCCGTTGGGATATTGGACAGTGATTGATAGGCGCTTTATTTGGAAGTTGTATGGAAATCGGCCTCAGCTATTAGGCAATATATAACAGCTTGTATATTCCTATAAGAGTCGGTAATACTGAAATCGGCCTCATCCGTTGGGAAATACATGAAAAGTTGTATCTTAGTTACGTTATTGTTGAGCAATATTGAAATCGGCCTCACCAGTTGGAATATATATCGAAGCTTTTATCTGACTTTATTTGTTGTTTGTAATATTGAAATCGGCCTCATCCGTTAGGAAATTTAAACAAACTCAACATGTGTCACTATCTGTTCACAATAAGACAATAAATACTGATGGATGCTCACTTCATTTGGAAGTAGTATTTCATTCGGCCTCACCCGTTGGGATATTGGACAGTGATTGATAGGCGCTTTATTTGGAAGTTGTTTGGAAATCGGCCTCAGCCATTATAGGCAATATATAACAGCTTGTATATACCTATAAGAGTCGGTAATACTGAAATCGGTCTCACCCGTTGGGAAATACATGAAAAGTTGTACCTTAGTTACGTTATTGGTGAGCAGTATTGAAATCGGCCTCACCCGTTGGGATATATATCGAAGCTTATATCTGACTTTATTTGTTGTTTGTAATATTGAAATCAGCCTCACCCGTTAGGAAATTTAAACAAACTCAACTTATGTCACTATCTGTTCACAATAACTAAGACAATAAATACTGATCGATGCTCACTTCATTTGGAAGTAGTATTGCATTCGGCCTCACCCGTTGGGATTTTGAAAAGTGATTGATAGGCGCTTTATTTGGAAGTTGTACTGAAATCGGCCTCACCCATCGGGCAATATATAACAGCTTGTATATTCCTATAAGAGTCGGTAATACTTAAATCGGCTTCACCCGGTGGGAAATACATGAAAAGTTGTATCTTAGTTACGTTATTGTTGAGCAATATTGAAATCGGCCTCACCCGTTGGGATACATATCGAAGCTTTTATCTGACTTTATTTGTTGTTTGTAATATTGAAATCGGCCTCACCCGTTAGGAAATTTAAACAAACTCAACATGTGTCACTATCTGTTCACAATAAGACAATAAATATTGATGGATGCTCACTTCATTTGGAAGTAGTATTTCATTCGGCCTCACCCGTTGGGATATTGGACAGTGATTGATAGGCGCTTTATTTGGAAGTTGTATGGAAATCGGCCTCAGCTATTAGGCAATATATAACAGCTTGTATATTCCTATAAGAGTCGGTAATACTGAAATCGGCCTCATCCGTTGGGAAATACATGAAAAGTTGTATCTTAGTTACGTTATTGTTGAGCAATATTGAAATCGGCCTCACCAGTTGGAATATATATCGAAGCTTTTATCTGACTTTATTTGTTGTTTGTAATATTGAAATCGGCCTCATCCGTTAGGAAATTTAAACAAACTCAACATGTGTCACTATCTGTTCACAATAAGACAATAAATACTGATGGATGCTCACTTCATTTGGAAGTAGTATTTCATTCGGCCTCACCCGTTGGGATATTGGACAGTGATTGATAGGCGCTTTATTTGGAATTGTTTGGAAATCGGCCTCAGCCATTATAGGCAATATATAACAGCTTGTATATTCCTATAAGAGTCGGTAATACTGAAATCGGCCTCACCCGTTGGGAAATACATGAAAAGTTGTACCTTAGTTACGTTATTGGTGAGCAGTATTGAAATCGGCCTCACCCGTTGGGAAATACATGAAAAGTTGTACCTTAGTTACGTTATTGGTGAGCAGTTTTGAAATCGGACTCACCCGTTGGGATATATATCGAAGCTTATATCTGACTTTATTTGTTGTTTGTAATATTGAAATCGGCCTCACCCGTTGGGAAATACATGAAAAGTTGTATCTTAGTTACGTTATTGGTGAGCAATATTGAAAAAGGCCTCACCCGTTGGGATAGATATCGAAGCTTATATCTGACTTTATTTGTTGTTTGTAATATTGAAATCGGCCTCATCCGTTAGGAAATACATTTTATCTGAGTATATTGGACACTGAAATGTAACAGTATTAATATTATTCACTATTTATTATGGTATAAAAACACGGCTTCAAGTGTTTTCAAATTAAACAAAAACGTATGTGCACACTTCAATTGTTGTCAGTATTGAAAAGGGTCTCAGTTGTATACATGTATTACACTTTAACTATCATGAGTGAAGGTCTCATACCAAAGACGTACAATTAGCACACTTTCATTCCCTTTACATCGCAAAGTGGTGATTATTTACCAAATAAACTTCAGTCATTTAGTATTTATATACTGCTTAAAAAATGCTCTTCATCGGCGACTATCGTTAGATAGAAATAAAACGTTGTTTCAAACTCGGGTTAAATATTGAACAAGATCTTACTCGTTGGAAATAAATGCTTCTCATGAAAAAGTAATTTGTATCTTAAATTCGAATTTTAGATGCGTTGGTTGCAAAAACAACTTTTAAGTGATATCTTACATATTATTGAATCATTTAACAATCAATACTTGATTGAAAACTATTCTATAAGAAGAGGATGCCTTTTTACTTTTTACCATTAAGCTACAATTCCAAACTATCTATCCAGTAGGCGTTCCGGCCTCGCCAGTTGAGAAATTAAATATGTAAATCGGCCTCAACGGTTGAGATTTAGATAGACCCCTTGCGTACTTGTCAATCATCATGGCGGCATGCATTAACGTGAGCGCTGGTCAAATACGGTGAGTTTATAACTGTAATAACGATGTAAAGTTCATTCTTCTGTTTTTTATTACACTAAAAGTTCAGTGAGTGTTCTTTGAAAATCCGGAAATATTCAAAATATTGTATATTCGCACCCTTGCCATTTCGTACCCTTTAAGTCAAATCATCTCGTAGGAAGCTAGACTTTTCGACACAAATTTCACTTGAGTTGTGTCATTTGAACGCAAACTTTATTTTTAGATTAAGTCATGATTAGAGGCGTGTAATGGTACTAGAGTCTAGACACGAACTAGTCCAAACAATTGGACAACCATGCTAGATCCTTCACGTTTACCTTCATTTTTCAATATTTGTTTTTTTTATTTTTCATATTTTACTTTCATTGTCAAGCATGGGGTCTAACAGCATCTCATCAAAAACGCATAGCAAAGTCAGTCTCAGCACAAATTTAAACACTTGGATTATATTGTTTTACCACATGTTTTTCGGATAGATATGTCAAATGCTGCCAAAATCTGACTAAGTTGCATGCCTAACACCAACGAAAAACACGAAAAATGGTAATTATCACAATGTAAACAACACGCTGTATGTCGCCGTCCGCCATTACATAGAGCTGTTTACTCGACTACCCATCGGATTTAAACTCAATTTGCATTATCAAGGCAAGTGTTTCATTCATAGTTTTTGTTGCAACTGTACCATAATTGATTATTTATTAATGTGTCATAAGTTTTATTGGTGAATTATTTGATTTTATATGCATAAAATCGTCCCGACCAAATTTCGATCGGCCCCTATATAAAAAGTGCTATGGGAAAATGACGATATCCCATATGACTCTGCATTTGATAGAAAACGTAAAATGTAAAATATCATCAAAATGAAGGTAAAACGTGAATAATACAAATGCTAGGAGTTATATTTGTAGGACTAGACACGAACTTGTCATTGCTCTCAAGATATGCCTATTAAAAAAAGTATTATCAGGGACATGTCTGTGCTATAATAATTATTATAATTATAATATAGGCAGTGGCTACGGTACGGGTCCGTATTTCTAGAATCATATTCTAGGGGTACAGCCGTGCGTTCGGTTAAGGCTAACACTCGCACGAGTTAAGAAACTGTGCACGCATTTTGCAACCGAACGCTCTGTTTGCCAAAAAGTATTCGCCCTTCGCTAGCTACCTCGGAGATGCTCGAGCGAGTGGGCACACAGTGGGTGCGTACTTTTTGGCAAACAGAGCGTTGGGTTGCAAAATGCGTGCACAGTTTCTTCACTTGTGCGAGTGTTAGCCTTAACCGAACGCACGGCAGGTGTACCATACTGGTAGATATCATATATTGCATAGGCTACGGGTACAGGAGTTTGTAAAAAAACATTCAGATTAAAACTGCCTATAAGTATTATAACATGATATAGAGCATATTTTTCACCTAAAATTTGCTTTTTTTTACTTGATTATAATGAACCACAAATTAAATTCTCTGTCAAGTATGTTTAATATAATGTATACTGTTTGCTTTTATTTTCACTGTACTATTTTAACTAGTACTAACGAAACAGAAGAAAAACATACTTTGATTTTTTTTATGTTCAGTTTATTCTTTCAAATCTTTTACAGCTAATTAATGCTAATAATATTGTTTCTCCTCCATATTATTTCTATTATTCCATATTATAGTGTGGGTGTAGTTGTCAAAAACCAAGATGGGGTGAAAATACGATAATAGCAGCAAACAGTATATTATGTAAATATAATGGCTGTATAAGATAAAAATCAGCGTTATGTTCCAGCATAATCTTTCGCCATACTTGTCATTTGAAAATTTTGAAGTGGTATTACTGTTACTGTATTACAGTGTGAGTTCAGTTTTGAATCGAGATACTAGACAATTTGGTAAGAAGCATCTTGTAGATGATGATGATGACACTTGCTGGAATTCAGATCAGGTATATTTTAGGCAAGAAAACTTGCCAAGACGTTGTTATAAATGTTTCTGAAGTTCTCAGCCAAAATCCATCGTAAAGGAATATGTCATCCATGATCAATTATGCAGCAAAGTATACCCTGGTTCAGAGGCACTCTGTTTGAACAGTTAATTGTGATATCAACAGTTAAATAGTTCACAAACACAAGTTTGAGTACTTAACACTGTTGTACAACTACAAGGGTTTCATAGAATATAGGTAGTATTTCCAGATGTTTGCTGGGTTTTGGATAAGGTAGCACGGACAGACACTGTTCTTTGTTCCGATAAAAACTTGAGGAATATTTTCTTGAATGTTGGTTTGACTCGATTATACAAAGCTATGTAGCTGACCTGTATTGAGGCAGGAAAATGTGGCCCTATGAGTGAGTTAGTACCATAGTAAAAAGTTTTCCAATTCACTATTGTTATTATTCATTTATATACTTGTCAAAAGAGCTCACCTGCCATTTTCACTACATGCACTAGTAACTACAGTAAAACCGCATTAATTAATAAGACCGTCCTTGAGACCATTGAAAACTGATCTTCTTATTGAGGTGGTCTTAAATTAATATAAAGGTTGAATAAAGAGCAAAACAGTGAAAATGGACTTGAAAGTTGTGTTATTAATTTTCAGGTTGCTTGTTATTGAGGTGGTCTTTAAGTGAGCTTTTACTGTGTATTGTGACAGTGATTTGAAATGATGCACCTGATTTTGACATGTTTGCAAGCCATGCGCTTGTTTTGAAACAAACTGGCTGGTTAGCATTTTTTTACCATTTAATGGTATGAGCCATTTGTAAAGGTATTTTTGTACATATGAAAATAATGTAATTTTCACCCTTAAGAAAGAAATTATTCATCATTTTTCAGGGTTCCCCACAATGGATAACAGTAGATTTTGAAAACAATGTTACAGTGGAAGAGTTTCGCATACTGTTCCAAGGAGGATTTGTTGGACGTGAATGTTGGCTGGAGAAGAGAACCTCAAGCAACTCCGAGTGGGAAAAAATGTCAGACTTCTATCCAAAGGATAATAACTCATTACAAGTATCCTTATATATATATATGTTTATATAATCCAGGGTTCCATTTGACCCTGGAGTGGACCCTTTGACCTTTGGAATTTCAAAAAACACATTTTGAGCCTCTTTTCAATTGTTTAACTACTTTTTATTAATACATGTATAGTATATCCTTTGTTGCTGAATGCTTAAACATGTACATGTACTTATTACACTGTACGTTAATTACTTATAATTTTGTCTTTCTGTTCTAGAATTTTTTAGCCTCGGTCATACCTTTTAAACAATTTATTATTGAGTGATTTCAATCATATTTTAAACAATGTTAGGCATAGTGAGATGGGTTGGATGCTAGAGTTTCCTCCACTGTCGTTGCCACAATTAATGGCTCTTCAATCTGGGGCATTCATCACTTACTATGGACAGATCTATTTGATGTCACAATGTGCTGATGAGACTGATTCTATTAGTAAACTCTTTTTGGAAACATGCTGGTTAACAATTGTTTTTATAATCATCAGGATTTATTACATATTTATAACATTACTTACTGACAGTAAGCATTTTCCATATTTGTGGAAATCATTTTCTTTAACCAAAGTCAGATTTTTAAAGCAGAAAATAACATGGAACCTGTATCAGCCTTGAAGATTGTATTTAGTAATAGTACTGACTTCTTTGGAAGAATCACAATTTATAGACTGGAAATAACTGGAGCAATTCACTGACTTCTGCACGATAAGTTACTTTATATTAATATAACGTAACGCATCATAAAGATGGAGAAGGTGACGACATGATATTGAATGAAAGATGATTTCATGTCTTGAAGGTAATATTAATCTCGAGCAAGGTGAAAGATAATCTCATGTCTTGGAGGTAATATTTATCCAGAGCGAGGTGAAAGATAATCTCGTGTCTTGAAGGTAATATTTATCCAGAGCGAGGTGAAAGATAATCTCGTGTCTTGGAGGTAATATTTATCCAGAGCGAGGTGAAAGATGATTTCATGTCTTGGAGGTGATATTTATCTTTATCGAGGAGAAGAATAAATTATACAGACAAAGTGGAGTGAATTTTGTTGGACTTCTTTTGAAGGTGTTTGGCTAAGGTTAAGGGGAATGTGTCACAGGCATGGCAGAACTATAGTGAACTTGCGATCATGTTAAATGTTGCAGTTTACGTGTCAAAGTAAGTTGCTCTTAATGCAGGTAATACGGTACCCCTGAAACTGAACGATGAAGTCGAAAGCATGGAACTGTCAACTCATGAAGCATGGTGCAGGCTGGTTGTAAGGAATTGTGGGGTCTATTTTACGCCACTGTAAGTTAGGTATGAGATAATGGAAAATGGATTAATCTGTTTGAATGGACATTTCTTTTGTTCTGACAAAGTCGGATGAAGATTCAAAATAGCTTCTAATTTTATCATGCACCCTTTAGAAAGAAATGGGGGCATTATATTTCACTCATATGGGTCAGTAAAGTAAGTACGATAATGCAAAAGAACATTTTTTTAAAACTTGATTCACGCTCTTTCAATACGACTTCGGTGAAACAATAACATTCTGAGGGTATAAGGTAGTTAAATAAGTAGATAAAATCAGCTCTTCTCTGTCATCCTTAAATAAAGTGTTCTTCACTTTATGGGTGCAAATTAACAACTGCTGCGCAAATGGTCATAATGCTATCTGCATGCGGTACCATGTTCATTGGCATTCTATCAGACAGTACACAAAAGTTTTTCAATCTTTCCATGGCCCGTTCAACGTGAATTCTCACATTTGATATCTTCCTACTGTTTTCTACCTCATTTGCACTCACAGCTGAGGTTACCCTTTGGTGAAAGTAGGCATTATCAGCTCAGCCTCGCATGATGCTAACTCCTCTCTTATTAGGAATCCCCTGTCTGCCTGACTTAAGCAAATGCAAGAAACCTGATTCTAGTGTTATAACTTTATCTGATGCTTTACCACCAAAAGCTTTGGAAACAAATGAAACTGAGCCTGCAGGCGTAATGCTAACAAGGTATTTAACAGTGTTAGTATTCTTGTAATTGCTGTATGTTGCAGCATGCGCACTGAAATTTCCTGGACATTGAATGAATACTTCAGTGCAATCAATGATTGACACACACTTAGGATAAGTCTCCTTAAAGCACTGTGGTCTAGAGCGTAGCACATCATCCCTCTCTGGCCACTTTATGAACAATCTGAGCTTCTCTGCAAGCTTTGGAATCATAGTTTCTATGTAACTTGTCACTGTGGGCAGAGATACACCAAATCTAAACCCAAGATCCCTGTGAGTTAAATTCAGTCTAAGTTTCATGAAAGTCATTAACACGATGTCATCATTATTCAACAGAGAGGAATTAGGTATGTCATCTTTCATGAATAACACTAACCACTGAAAACATGACATAGAAGGCAATCCAGTATAAAACTCCACCTCTTCCTCAGAACAGTTCTCAGCCCTGAATGACGCCTTAGCACTTTTCAGTTCCTTGTTTTCCACTGCAGTCTCTCTCTCACTGATGCCTCTGCCAGCAATTTCACGCAAGTCTCATTACTATTGGAGGACACTGTAGATATAGGAAAGAAACAATCAGCTTCAAATAACAATTTATCGTTATTCTGTGGTAAACAACTTGAAAGTGAAAGCATGAAATAAAGACTACATATTCAAATTTCAATATACAGTAATTAATTTAAGTGCTTCAATCAATTTTAAAGTTCATACAAATTAAATGTAGTAAGTAATCATAAGCTGATTACTTACATGTTTAAACATGATAATGATATATAAAGCAAAAGCACATCAATTAATATTTATCTATTTTAATAATGACAGAAAATGTAGCAGGGTTGAAAATTTATGTTCAAATTTTAGCAGGGTTATGCATCTTGAGACATATATGGTCCTAGAGTGGCTCCCTGTGATAGTAATATGAGTTTGTGTTGCTAGTAAAACAAAAAGCAAGACAAACACCTGAATATGTTGTATAAGGGTTTTTATTAAAGCCGTAAAATATAAAACAGTACTAACTACTAAATAGTAAAACCAAAATATAAAACAGTACTAGCTACTAAATAGTAAAACCAAAATATAAAACAGTACTAACTACTAAATAGTAAAACCAAAATATAAAACGGTACTAACTAAATAATAAAATCCATTTTTGTTTTATCTGGGCCTACAAAAGCGCCATGACATGAAAATTGAAAAGATCCTTTTCTATTTTTATGACCGCCCATTTCTGAATTTTCTTAGGGACAGAGGTATGGATTGGGGCCTCTAAAGGCGAAAATGACTGTCCCCCATTACCTGTCAAATGACGCATATGGTTGTTAACTATGTCGTCCATGCAAGAGTCCTCGCTGGACTCTGAGTCTGTAGTTGAACTTTCAGACACTCTCATCCTTGAAGGAGAAAGTTTCCTGGACTTCGTTGTCCTCTTACGTTTCCTCCCCCTGTCTATTGTCACAGTCTCCATTGGCATATTGTCATTGTCACTCGATGACTCTGAACCACTAGTGTTATTTATTGACACTGGCAACCTGTTGTCCACTATATTCGGTTCTTTTTGCACCGCTTTATCTTTTTTGGTTTCCCCAGATGTCGATGGAGCTACTGGTACAACACTATCCCCACCACTGCATGTAGCTGTACATTTGGCTTTAGTAGCTGATGTCTTTCTTTTGCCACGCATCATACCTGAGAATAAGACAAATAAAAAGTAAAATGAGAATTGTAGGCTATAATAACCAAAAAATTCTAAAAAAATTCTGGTACAAGCCCTGTACCACAAATAAACCTCGACTAACCGCCCTGAAATATTCCCAAACTAGACCATGAAATCTTGGTACTAGCCACTGGAATGAATAATAACTCATGTGTAATAACTCATGTACAACACGTAAAAAAGAACGGGTCATAGCCCTTTAATATTCCAGCACTAGTCCTATAAACAACTAGGTACTAGACGCTGAAGAAAAACACTCCGGTACAAGCCCGGGAAAAACTCAGGTGCAAGCCTTGGAAACTCGGGAACTAGCCCGGGAAAACTCGGATAAAAGCCCGGGAAACTTGGGTACAAGCCCGGGAAAACTCGGGTACAAGCCCTGGAAAAACATGGCAAAATATATATCAACTTGACTTTATATTACCTTGTCCGTCCACTGTTTATAAAATCTAACAGCTACAGCCCTGATATTGGAATATAACTTCCTGTTGCCTATGTGTGACAGATGGACCCCATCAGGGGAAATAACTGTAGTTAAACTCTCGTCTGACCAAAACCCCTTCAACCGCCAGAGGGACGACGAAACTGTCTTTCATTCTCTATCCAAAATGATATGCAACTCGTCTACCTTCCTACGGAAGTCCTCAATGTTCACTGGATATCGGGTTATATCCGACTGCACACGGTATGTTGTTTGGCAGATTACTACTTCAGGAATATGTAAACAATATTTCAAAGTGTCCACTAAGTCGACAATACTAGATGCTGTCACGCTGGCCTCCTTATGATATAAATCGTTTGTTCCGATAATGATGAACAACAAATCAGGATTAAAGTCCATGACACAATCTAAATTTCTTCTCAGGTCCATGACCTGTGCTCCTGGAAAACCAGAGTATTGAACAAGGAAGTCCTTAGAATCTAAGTTTAAAGCGTAATTTAAACTACGTTCTTCACGTATAAAACATTTCAATTGTTTCACAAAAGAATGTCCAAATATTGGCACCTTAAAAACCATTACATCCCGAAATGTGAAGAAACAATAACACATAAAAGTTTGTCAAAATACACAAATAAACGATGATAGTCCAACTTCCCCACTATGCTATATGTAGAAAAACTATCCACTGTACACTATGCAAAGGTATATATAGCAAAAAATAAAGAATAATTAGTTTAAATCAGTCAAAATAGATAGACACTTTTAGAAAATCTTCCCGTCAGTAAACAAAGGAAACGTAATTCCGCATGCGCGCATAATTGTGGGTAAGGGTACGGCTAACAGACTGTAAAACCGTTCTGCTGCACTGCAGGAAAGAAGGGGACCCTCTTGCCCATAAAACATTTTATATCCATAAAATACATTTATTTCTCAATAATTAATACTATGTACAAAGTACATAATGTATAATACAGTGTACCAGTGATTCATCTTAATATAGTTATAGTTTATTTCCAAAATAACCAGAAGGTCATAGACCCATGTGGTACATATAAACATACTTTTATATAAATATTTACATTATTCATACATTTACACATACAATTAACATACATTTACACATACAATTAACATACATTTACACATTCAATTAACATACATACTTGCACCTATACATACATTAGGACAAAACATTATTGATACAAATATACCAATAGATCATAGACCCATGTGGTACAATTAATATACTTGTACATAACATTTGCATTACTTAAACATTTACACATACAATAAGCAAATATGCTTGCACTTATACATATATAGGAACAAACATCAGAACAAACACACCACATATGTAATCTAATTAAATATAAAAATGATATGAGTTGTGTAATATAATATTAGTGATCAATGTTTTGTTGTTTGTAATACAAGCAGAAGTTTTGAGTTTCCATCCGGAAAGAATGTTTCAACTGCATTGGTAAGGATATCTTGAATTGTACATGTCTTCAACACATTCAGATTCCTTGTTCCACCTCCAGACCGGACTCTACTTGGATGGACATTATGTCCCAAGTTAAGAAATAAAAAGATAAAAAAATAAAATTATAATATTGCGATAAATTACCATTTGTCAATAATGTGGCACTCATCAATCACATCAGCAACAACGTGTTGCTGCAATTCACTCTGAAGAAGCTGTCTTCCTTTCCTGGTGTTTAACAGTGCCTCTGGATGGCACAGAACAATTTCAAATTTGCCTTGTTTAACCTGTTCCAAGCTAACATCTGACCGACAGGTGTATGATTCCTCAGTGTCACAATAATCATCGTCATCATTCAATACTGCTGTTTCCACATTAGCCTTTATGTCTATACAGCAACATGAAATGTTATGGTCTCTGAGGCTTTTGCATTGATCCTTCTGTATTACGTTCAAAGGGGAAATTACCAATACAACAGGGTTTTTCTTGTCATTTCCCAGAATTTTGGCAAAACGTGAAAGATTATACTTTTGCCATAACCTACAGATAGACCTAGAACTAAATCACCCTTTCTGTTACCCAAATGTAACAAAGCTCTCTGTTTATCTCGAAGGACAAAACTTTTATAATGAGCACTGACTGTGTCGTCTATGATGTCTTCCATTTATGTTTACACAATACCGGATGTATTAATCTCAATGTGTAAACTACCGAGAAGTAGTCCATAGCTTTTTGCTAAATGAATAAATACTTTGTTTTTGGTAAGCAAAGTTAGAAAGAGACCCTGATACAAGAGTATAAAGGGTATGTGCTTAAACCAGTGACCACCAAGTCATTTAAAATACAGTTATCATGTTGCAGAGATGAGAGTGAGTGTAAGGAACGGTAACTCTGCCGAGGAGATTGATGATTAACTTGCATAAATTTTGAAGATAAGGATTATTCTGGTGATCTGTGTGGGCTTCTGTCTTTATTCTTGATCCTCAGTTTCCAGTCGGAGTGGTATGTGAACTATATCATTAAGTAGTTGAGTTGATTCCGATGGTTTGTATGCTGCTATCATTCGTTGTTGCTTGTCCTGGTTGTATGGAGATTTATTTGTTGCAATGGAACGGATAACTTCATAGTTGTAAGCCAACATCTTGGACATGATTGATGTATGTAGGATGGGCGTATTAGGTAGTCTTTGTTTCCGTTTCTCTCTGTGCGTCACATAAGTTGTTTTTCAATTTTTTCTTCAAGTGTTTATCAAAGTACGTTTGAACAAAGGGAAATTTATTTCTGTGTCTGTAATATTTTCATTTGATTTTTCCTCAAACTCAAATGATGAGTCGGCTCCAACTAGACCGTTGTTCTGGTCGAACAGTGAGGTTGTTATTTTTTCCTGCTCTCTTTTGTCCATACCCACTTTGTTCTGTAGATGGTGCTTTACATTATGTTTTAGGTGTTTAGTACAGAGCAATCTTTTTGCACCAGGGAAGACGTGCTCGATGGTTTTTGTCAATGCTCGCTCATTGTCACTGCCGAATTCCATTGTCTGCGACACCCTGAGTTCCAGACTGTTGATGTCTTTGTCCACTTCTGTTGACAAGTGTTCAAGGAAACCCTTGTACGTTTTGTATGTTGCATCTTTATGTAGCATGAGTGGTCCCATGAATATTGGCTTTGTGCTTTCATTTTTTCGTACCAGTCTTTCATTTTTGTACACAATTATTGTAGCATAAAAAGTTATAGTAACTAGAATAAATGGTTCCTTCATTACAGATAAAACAATGACTAATATAAACGACCAATATGTAAAAGTTACCTTGATAGTCTGGAGACGATGGCAAAGATTGGTCAGATTCAATGTCTTATATAGGAAAACTTCCCGCCAAATACTGGATTTAGATCATGTACCATGCAAATACACTAACTACTACAAAACTACATGAAAATACTGATATATAGATGTTGGAGAACTGGAAAAACTTGTATTACTTAATATAAAGACTGACTGAAAAGCATGCATTAATTGATATGTTTAGATAACTAGTACTATTGGACATTCAGGCAAGGCCATATAATTATTGGTTTTAGTACTGAATGATGTAAAATGAGGTATATAAAAAAAAACATTTCTGCTACATTCCCCCTCCATAATTTTTCTAAAAATTAGTCACTTCAAAACAAAAGCAGGAATATCATATAGAAATGTATCACATATATACATATATAGTGATAACATTACTATCACATAATCATAACCTGAAAACAAACATGGTATTAACTCACAATTCCAAAGTAATAAGTACTGAATAATTATATATAGATAGTTCAGATAGATGTGTCCATGTTATTTTAAAGAGAGTCCACAAGAGAAAAGGTATGTTTCGGAATCTTTACATTTTCAAATAGCACTTTAATGTTTCTTAAATTTGATTTCTAATTTTCCATCTTCATTAAACGAAGTTGTCTCATCACGGCAGACTTGTCCATTTCTGACGAGTTGTTCCTGTAAGCTGGGGTCTATAGTACTCCTTCTCTTCTCTGCCATTCTAGTTCTATGGTTAAATTGGTATGGTGAAACGTTCTTTGGATTAATATATTTATCATTTTTGGCTTCTGATCCCGTAATGCTGGTTTCATTCCCATGTTGTTTTTGATGTTTCTTGGTGTTATTCTTTCTTCCACTTTTAAAAGGGCATTGGGAACATTGGAATAATTTGATGGTAGGGATTTGTTTATTTTCCCAATGGCGGTTAAACGATGCAAAACTGGAGTAGCTGTTGGGCCCACATTCGCCAACAGGACACGGTGTAGGCACGACAGGCCAATATGGCCTTTTCTGCTTCTCGGATTCTATGAATGACGCTACTTCAACGTCTACCCCTTCTAAAATCTAAAGTGACATTTTGAACTAAAAAGATAAATTATGCAACAAATTTTAACAAAATTGGATATGAGTCAATCGGTTAATATCTCAGCCTGGACAACATAGCTTTCTGAGATAAACTCCATTGTAGGAACTAATCCTAGGCTCATTTATTAATACAGTGATCTTGTGAATATAGGATATCTAGATTATCCTTCTTTTACACAAGTATCACAATTAATCGAGATGCAGTCTGTATTAAAGATTAAAATCAACATCAAATCTTGTAAATTCATTTAACATAAAATTCACAATTACTGAACTAATTACCAATGTTTATACATGTATATTTAATTTAAATGCATAACATTGTAATATTGATATGAAAGATAAAAGCAAGAGGTTACAGTAAGCACCAATGACATAACTCGACATGAATGATTAAATTATAATTTTAGGTCAACCAGCCTAGTTATATAATATTAAGATAGGCATATATGTATTAGTGCCTTTTGTTCTTAAATTTGTTCATATCTATATATATACACATGTACATCTATTTTATTATTATCTTCCTTTTTCTTTTTAATTTTCTCCGTGTAGGGGAGACCGGGGCTAGTGCAGCCCCGTTTTAGAATAATCACAATTTATTAACGGTTTCTATAGCTAGATCTCTGAAAAATGTATATTTATGTAAGGCATAATGGGGCTATTCCAAACAGTGTTTCTCTATCTTCATAAGGGTAATTTCTGCTTAAAGTGATCAGGTCAATGTGAACGAACTTGCCCCGCGAAGTTACTTTCACATGATCGGCGCTATCAAATTGAACACAAGCACTGATTTTAATACAGATAATTATCGTTTAATCCTCACAGTAAATGTTTACAGTTACTTGCTCCGGGTTCTCATCCCATTACACTCCTGGTTGTGCTTTTTGGACTCTACTCTTCCCTGGGACTTCTCTTTGTAGCAACATTTCTTTGAAATTGCATTGAGGGATTGCAACTTTCTCCAGTTTTGAACTACTGTTTTCAAATTCTACTGAGAACCATGCTTGCCAACATTTCTCCCTTTCATAAATATATAAGATTCATGTATGTATTGACTGACAAATATTAAATTGTTATTGAATATTTCATGTATTTCACGATTTGATAAACTTATGGAATATTATAACGGCTGTGAATACAATGCAGTATCAAGTTTTTCTCATTTTTGTATGAGCTTTTCCCTCACATTCGTACCATACACTTCGGTGCTTCAGATAAGCTAGAAACGTATTCTGATAATTGTTTTTACTAGTGTTTGTCTATCTAAATGAAGAATAGATTGAGCCATGTTAATAAATATATTTCATGTAGTGCATTTAAACACACTAGGGCTTGTTCCCTAAGTTGCAGATGAGAGAAAGCAACAAGTTGGACACTGTTGATGACCAAATTCATTAGTAGCATATGTGGTTCAAATTCTTGGCTGAAGAAGTAATGTGGTTTCATCAGGTTAAGATCTTTTACAAGATGAGTTGTTCAATGTTATTTAATGTGAACACTGTACTGCATAATCTGTAATATTTTTTTGTGGTAGCATCATGTATACATATTTGATATCTTCTATCAGGGTGCATGTATTTCATATATTATACTGAAAGGTTAAGTTTAGCTGTGTGCATTTGTTTTGTATATGATTATGAATTTATCTATGTAGTTGAACTAAGTCATTGAATAAAAATGTTAAACCACATTCCTGTAGTTAATTTTAATGCTGTCTCGTGTATTACTTGTATTGTAGCACTGTTTTATTAACACATGAACATATAACCTGGATAATACATTTCAAAATAAGTGTGTTTGTCCATAAACTTGATTGAGAAAAGTCCACGGTTCTGTTTTGTTAGAAAAGTCAACCAAACAGCAGTTATAGTTTTACGCACAGGAGGATTTCTTTACCTAAATTGATATGGTAAGTTCACGCATCTGTTAGTGCATGAACTTTCAGGATCGATCCATGTCAATTTAAGTAATGAAATGCTCTCAGGCGTAATTAAGCTATAACTGCTGGTTGGTTTACTTTTCTATCAAAACACAACCGTGGCGTTTTCTTTGTCAAGCTCACGGACAAACATGAACATTTCAGTACACCTATTAGGAAATGTAACGGACTAGGTAATATATTCATAGTACTGATATAGTAAAGAACAACATATTTTAAGGCATCAGAACATGTGTTCAATGTTGGCTTGTGTGTCACGCACAATTGGTCAGATTATTGCGATTCTTAAAAAAACATGGCTCCCCAAACAGGTATGGTCACTATATGTATGTACTGAAGAAAAATTCTTATCAATCACTTTGATTTTATTGGAGAGGCCATACCATATATAACTGTTTAATGACTTTGGGTTGTTGGTGTTGATCTGTCGTAGATTTCAACTGATTGTCAGGAAGGTTATACAAAGAAATTATTTTTGACTTTATTGTTGAATATTCGTTCACTGTTTTAATTTTATTTCAATAAAACCATAGTGACTAATAAGGAGTTTTGTTCAGTGTATTAGGAGGAAATTATTCAAGTCAGAAATAACATGTCTGAGCTTTAAATAATTGTGTGCAAATATTCCTTAAATGACCTTAGACCAAGTTTATTCAAATTATTCTACTTCGCCAAAAGATACTGCTGATAAACACATCGTCATTTTCCCTACATGTATGCATGTATTAAAACTGTATGGGGCTATCAAAGATGACCATACTAGCCCTGTTATTTTAATAAATTGTATACTCTGCAAGTATTTTTTTTTAAAACGAGCGATATCAAACACATGATAAAACCATATCAATATACCACTGCAGGTCGCCTCTAGTTTATTGGTCTATTGTCATTGTAGAGGTGAAACTTAGGGTCATATTTAATGTCTTTGTTTGTTCACTCTGGACCCTACTTTGTGAGGCTGGGTACATGTATAGTGGGTGCAATATCAGTGTAGAATACCATATATACCAACTAACCACATCAGTGACAGTGCCATGTATGTACATGTATACCAATACCCATAAACACCCTGAGCAGTATTAATAGTGGGAAATACGATGGAAAGAAGTTACTGACTGGCAATCATGCTGTTTAGACAAATGTACTGTACATGGTTGTAAACTACATTAAAACATCTGCAAACCTATTCTCATTGAAAATTCGTTACCGCACATTAATGCAATATATGTAAATGTATTTATGTTGCTTTAAATTAAATAAATGATAAGAGAAATTCCTTTCAAGTTTTACTTTGATACTAAATGCACAATATTCTAAGCATCTTGGATGAGCACTGAACGATTGACTCAGCTTCCTTCAAAACAAAAATGAGTCCGGTACACCTACGACAAATGAGTAACACTCGTATTATTTATTTCAAGAAAAATAACTCTGCATTATGCGTTCCGTCAATCATTAATGGTTATCCATCTTTGTTTAAGACATGTATTACCCGAGTATAATATCGTATATATTCTGTTTGTAAAGACGTCAGTTGACATTTACATCCATGTCATTACTGTGTCCAACCCTTACCCTAAATGATCTGTTTTTCATCAGTTTAGCTCACCTGTGTACGAAGTGCTCACCTTTTGGCAACGTTATAGTACTACAAGCGTTGTGTTTTTCTAGAACTATTTGTCAGTAAAGAAGTGGACAAACGATAACAACAACTGTTTAAGATTACATTCGCATTTATTGCGGTTCAAGATTATAAGTGTCCTACTATTAATTAATACAGTAAAACAAGCGTCTCTCTCTCTCCTTTAAACGTTGACGTTCACAACAAAGCATTGCGAAAAGTCGAAAGCTCAGAAAAGTTCAAAAATAATATAAAATAGCATAGTTGCCCTGACGCCTATCGGCAACTAGATGTAAGTAGATGGATCCCGGCAGATCACACCTTCAGAATGCACACAAGACCCTAGTGCGGCGGGCTTATACGGGGACCATTTACATCAGCACTGATTGTCACGCGTGCAGAAACGTGTCCATGCATATTACAATGCTGACACGACAATTGTATGATGACTGACACAACAATTGTATGACGACGGGCGTGCTCTGACCATGTCGTATTAACCAATCCGAATTTAGCTTCCGCCATGTAAGCCCGGACGAGCTTGCTGGCTGTACCTAGTCTCGGTCAAGATATGCTAATTACATCTAAATCGTTTTATCATGCAGGTAAAAACAATACCTGCGGTCAGATATTACAATGCTTTAATATAGTATTTCATGACAGCCATAGTGCTATAACGTGTCAGTTATCCCTTCGTCGTCATCAAGAGTCTTTTGACACTTTTACATTCACGTTTCTGGAACAATCTTAAACAAGAACGATATAAAGATGGCAACAAAATTCACTTCTCTTATGAATTCAGCATGCATTGCCTGTTTACGCCATTGATAAGAACCCGGTCATTTGTATATAAGTTATGGTTATTTGTCAAAAAGTTACACTCTCTCGCTCCGACGTCTGTCTAGATTGCTTGTATGCCACCTATTATTACACATGTATTTCGTCCACATTCAACTTTATGAAGACAATGTACACAGTTCTACAATCTTCCGGGTTATCACAGATTGTGAACCGAGTGATATCTGGGACCAGTATATATGTCTATATTGGTACCAGGTATTATATTCAGGAGCACATGCTGTAAAATAAGTAATGGAAAAAATAAAACACCACAGGGAAATTTCCGTATAGAGAGTGTGAGAAACATGAAAGCAGATATAATAGCAAATGGTATACATAAAGAAACATAAAGTGATAAAATCCTTGCAGATTTAGTAGTTAATTTCAAATACAGACTGGTAGCTAGGCTTGGCAGGGATATGATGAGACATACCATAAGTACTATTAAATGAGAAGAATGCATCCGATAATTTGCAATAATTTTCATCCTTTAATTACTTCAATCTATAACTGGAGTCTGATAAAACTAAAATTAGGCCTAACGCGAAATAGTCAGGTTATTTAGTATACCATTGTAGCGATTTCAGACTTGCTTCAAGACTTGCTTCCTGGCTTCAAGTTGATGTTTATCTATATACTTATCTATAGAACATACGTGTATAACTTGAAAAGAACAATAACAACAGATAAACATAGAACGTTAATCATCAAAACAACAATCAGCGGCAGGAACGGAATAGGTAGCAGCTACACCAATATCCAAAACAGCAGTATAATTAACATTGTATTGATAATTAGCAGTTTGAGACCAGCTTTCAATTTTTTATGTTTCATATTTTTCATTCAATAACTTTCAAATAATTGAAAACTGGTACATAAGCTCAATCAGCGAGGGAAACAGTAACCCCATAGAGTGCACATTTTATGCAGTAAACGAACACCGGTGTCGGTATTTTAAGATATGAAAACAGAGACGTTTGAAAGGACAATTTTAGATTTATAATTGTTTGTGCGGATAAAGGGAATATAATCCACCTGGTTTGAATACATTATTCATGTTCCTGCAACTAATATAGCGTTACGCTTATAAATGATAGAATTGGTTCAACTGAATGATTACGTTCATAACGTAACTGGATATTTTCAGGTTTTCATGCATCAATTAGAAATACTTTATTACGTTATCTTTGTGGCCAAATATACAAAGTCAACATATTTCTGTGTAACTATTACAAGAACCATTTCTTACTACGAATGGCCTTTTAATTACTCAGGTGGTCAGCCAATGAAAACAACTTTTACAAAATATTGACCAATAGACATAGAGAACACAATAACGCCATTCTCAATTAAATTTGAACTTTAAGTATTGGTATTGTCCTTCACAAGTGAAAGAGAACCGAAAATTTTCCGAGGACACGAATATTTATATAAAGCAACCAAACACTCGCAGTTCTTTGATTAACTATAGAAGGATTAAAAATAAAATGAGAATACCGTTGTTATGTGCACGATTTGTATTGGTCAGTATCTTCCAAAACAAGTTTGCATTGGCTGTTCACGTCACAATTTGTTAACAACTTTTAAGTACATGTATATAAAAACGGACTGTAGTCTTTATGTACTTATTCTTTTACTCACAAATGGCGACTCGTGATGGAAAATTATTTGTTTGTCCTTCACAAGTGAGAGAGAAGCACAGGTAGGGCCACACGTATACACAGGGGCTCTCTAGTCACATATCTTGACGATACTGAATAAAGTAAAGCATGGAATCCAATGGTGGAAGTAAAACTAAAGAGGAGAGTATTTGTAACAAACAATCACACATGTAAGGAACCTAAGCTGTACATTGGCCTCATCGCCTTCGTCATTACGCCAGGAACAAACTTTCCAATCGGCAGATCGTCAACAACAATCCTAAAATTAACAGTTAAAACAATTCAGTAAAGGTGTTTGCGGCTAACGTTTCGTAACGTTTGCAATTTGGTCCCCCGTGTGCAGTGAATGTGATACGGTGGCTATGCATACTAAACAAAACAGTTTCGAAACGTTCACGACTGTAAGCCGTAACTGAACGCAGGGCATTAACAAGCCTGAAAGGCATGCCAATGTTGTATAGTCACTCCTCATATTTCCGCAGTATCCATATCTCCAAGGTGCTAGTAATTAAGTTTCGCCGTAAACAGTACCAATGCGCTAATTACGAAATGTCCATATTCGGTTTTGTTTAATTTGTCGCCTGTTTTTTATTAAAAAGTCGCACAATTGTGAAATGCTGTCAATCTACTGTAAGTTAGATCAGATTATGAAAGTAAATGTGAAAAATTACACCTTGATCTAAACAAAATTGACACTAACATGAACCTCCATTCAAAACACGTCTTTTATGTGACCAAAGACGAGAGTTTACATCAATTTTGACACAGCTAATTACATAATATTTACTGATTAGAGGTTGTGGACATAGACAATCACGTTGTGAGACATAGAAAATCACACTACATTACGAGATTACCACGGAAATACGGCGCCGCACTGTGTAAACATTTGGTTATTTCCCTCTTCGTGATAAATGATTGGTGGTTAGGGGCGCATGGAGGATTTTCGGTTTGGAGCGTAAAGTATATATGGTGTTAAGTACGAAGAACACTAGAACTTTGATAGAGGGTGAAGTCCTGTACAGCAACATAATACATGTATTCGCAAAATCCATAGAATATCATGACTTTTTTCCATATGCTTGACATATTTTACATTGGCTTAAGTCCACCATATGTTATGTTGACAATCAAAACAAGCGAGAAAATATTATTGACGTTTAGGGAATTATTGATGATAAATATTAATTCATTGTAGCGAGTAAATCGAAACTGAAATCTGGCTAATGAGAACTATCGCTGGAATACAAGTATCCAGTATACCATATTCAGCACAAAAAATACTCTGTTAGACAAATTGAACTGGCACTTGCATTTCAGATATTCATAATTCAGTTTAGTATTTGCTAATTTTAAAATTTGCTATATAACGAAGGAAATTCAAAGTTCTGAAAAGATTTTGTTTTCATATTTTGTTTAGTTTTGCAAGATTTGGTAAATACGGAAACGTGATAAATACATCTCGAGAGGCTTAAATTCACGGAAAAAGCAAAATGTTGTATATTTGATGGTAATTTTATTTTTGACAAAAATGAATTCAGTCGTGCTTTACCTCATTATTTCAATTACATCAATAAATTACCTATTAAGAGATCTACATAAAGAGAGAGGGTTTTAAGTTAGGAGATTGCCATTAACTGCAACATGCTTCAAAACCAAAATATACACGCCTTTCCAAATGAAAAAATACACTCCATTCCTAATAAAAATACACGCCTTTCCAAACCAAAAATACACGCCTTTTCAAACTAAAAATATACACGCCTTTCCAAATGAAAAAATACACTCCATTCCTAATAAAAAAATACACGCCTTTCCAAACCAAAAATACACGCCTTTCCAACCAAAAATACACGCCTTTTCAAACCAAAAATACACGCCTTTTCAAACCAAAACAATACATGCCTTCTCAAACCAAAAGAGACACGCTTTTGCAAGTAAAAAATACACGCCTTTGCAAATAAAAAAAATACACGCATTTTCAAGTAAAAAATACACGCCTTCTCAAACTAAAAATACACGCCTTTTCAAATAAAAAATACACGCCTTCTCAAACTAAAAATACACGCCTTTTCAAATAAAAAATACACGCCTTTTCAAATAAAAAATACACGCCTTCTCAAACCAAAAACTATATACCGTCTTGTAATCCCGGGATATCCACAAACGCCGAAAATCAGACTTCGAATTTTTAAATTTGCATGAAGTATTTTTACCAGCATTTTTTTATTGAATCTAAACGAATGTTCAAAGTGCTGTCTGAATAAGTGTTATTACAATTTGTACACTTTGCCAATTGTTATTGAAATCTATATTATTATAACAACAGAGGAGCAAATCGAGCAAAAATATTTTATAGCCTAAGTCTAAGTTTCAGACTTAAAATGTTTCATGATGAAAAAACAAGGTGCTCTGTGCCTCAAATCTGCCTAAACACGTGGACTGGCACTTGCCTGTTTCCAAGCGTGCTTTATCACACCATTTGAACTCTTCCACATAACTGTCTATTACCTGCTTCCTTCAATAGTATGGTTGTTGTTTTGTGTATAATTGAAAATGTACATTTTAAGTTAAGTTTGTCCCTTTGGAGTTCAGATTACGGTCCCATCTTTAGATAAGTTACATTATAGTGTGTTTTTTTAAACAGTACTGTAACCTGTTCACAGTCTTGTGGTACGTAAACATTTCATATAACACGATCGGCGTCGCAATTACAAATAAAACAACCCTGATCCAGAAATCGAAAAAGATCACTCATCGACTATACTATGATTTGTGCCACCATAAATTTTAAGCCAGCATAGTTCTACGATATGTGATGAAATAAATTTGCCCCTTGGATGAATTATCTAAATAACCTTACTGCATATATGAAATCACAGAGCGAACAGCATGTCACTAATTGACATCAACAGGTGATTCAGGTATTCGCATTGATTTTTATTCCTGACAACAGAGGGCATATATTGGCCAGGTAGATACCTACTATTATTAACTCGTGGGACTGAGATATTATCGATCTGGTGTGGGCAGTGGAGGTCAGTGTGATGATATCATACATGTTTGTTCGCTACTGATGTTCCTGTGATTTCCAAGAACTGTAATTAGTACGGAGTATATAGCTATACATATTATATTCAACTGAAATTTGGTAAGTACATAATTATGTTTACATTGTTATGTTCACGTAAGACTGGTCGCTAAGAGAGAACGATAGACAGAACTGTGGTACTAACCAATTTCAGGACATTCGGTATAAATATGGCAAAACATGTTATAAGTTACGATAGTTTATAAGGTTTCTTTTATTGTTCAAACTACTGTATTGTTTGCGTCGTACACATGCCGACGAAAAAACATGACCCTCTCTGTCGCGTATGGAAGTGCATGAGCTCACGGTGGATTCTGTGTCCGGATTCTGGCAAACAAACAAAACATACACAAATGTGATCATCTTGCTGACGTGTGCTTGTCAGCAATTTAAGTTGTACATTCTTTACTTAGTTAAAAACTGAATAATTAATGATCTACAGACGTGTTTAAGAGAATTTCTGTAATTTCGCCAAATGGTATAACGGATTAGTTTTCAATGCCAATCAATACACGATCGGTTCATTATTACAGTAAGTATTGATTTACGGATATATAAGATTTTTTCCTCGATTGTACAATAAGCTGGTTCCGCGTTTGTAAATACATTTTAATAGTTTTACTTTTATTATAAGATATAATTGGATATTTTGAAAGAAATTGTAATTTCTTTGTTAATGTGCAATACACATGGGTTTTGCTGTTACCTCGTACTGTGCACATCTCCATCGGGCTCCTACTTTATTAAAACTTTAAGATTGACTTTAATTTTGATTTTTGGAATGAACTGCTGATTATTGGGAAAACATTCCGACTGTTGTACGAATAATTATGTATAAGAAATGGTTGTATGATGAAAGAGGGAGAAGAGGAATTAATAATAGCAATAACTACAGTTGTTTATTCGACAACGTCCTATCCGAACACTTGGTATCATCCGAAATAAATTTCCGGTCCCGATGTATCTTCTTATGCACGTCGAATTGAAATGAGCTATTCGAAAATATGTACATGTATTATTTGAAATAATATTATATTTCTGACCCAATGAATTCGAATGCACGAGGTCCGAATGTATCTGATTAAGGCAACATGGACAGACATATGATTTACATAGATCTCAATGAAAACTTGACCCTCCTTTTAACAAAAAAGTATCGAAATGAAATAATAACGAGTAATCAATTAATTTTGACAAGCACTTCCTATGGATGTATAAAACAATATACATTATTTATATATTCTTCATTATTAATTTAGTAACTAGCTTTCATAAAACATTACCTTCTGATATACGAGTATTTACAACATTAAAACTGCAGGACCATACTTTCGACAGAATTTAAGAGACTAGAATAGAAAGAGACCAGCAACATTTACAACGCACACGAACCGTCAACATACAATATAAAACAAGAATTTGAATTGCTTGAACCAATCCTGAAGCTAGAGCACCTATACCTTATAAGAATGTATAACAAACATTGCTAGGAAAGCCTTTGTTACTGTTCTATGTATGTACGTATGCTTCATACCATCGATTCCTTATTATATGTTATACATTGATAGGTTGCGCATCCTTTTATCAACTTATTGATCATATCCGAAGGTGATAAGAGGTAATATACCACGGCATTCTGGTGACATAGCAATACATATGTATTTAAGGAAAACGCTGAACATAACATTTATCATCACAACTCCATGTTCGTGTATGAAAGATTAACGCATCAAAAAGTAATTAAACATTCAAAGTGTAATAAATACACTGCGGCTATAAAGAACCATATCGTGTTGTTCACATTGCTATTAACGTGTTCTTTCCTATCTCCGTGAACGAACAAATGATTTAATTGTCATCAGATATCTTCAATGCATTATTTACAACCAATTTTTAAATCATACAAGACAAGGACTGAACAATTTAAATTCCCCGCTGACGATTCATTACTAGTATCTGTCAAATCAATTCGCATGCTAACAAAATAATTCCCACTTCGTGTCGTTTTCTGATAAAAGTGTAAGCGACACGATAATAGTTCAGTGATATGCGACAGAATGTGTTTGTGTACATGTTGTTATTAGCTGCAATGATAATTATGAGAATGATTGTTTCGGAAAAAATAAATATAGGGAGATAATTTTAATCAAAGCGCTGTGAGCGCTGCATGCAAGGTTCTGCTGATAGTTGGATTGCGTATTTGCTTGCTTGATACATAGCTAGTGACTTGCTTGTAAACATATTATCTACTGTAATTCCATATTATGTAAGCGGTATTTTTTTTACCATTAGTTAGCACAGACTAGACACGTCGGTATATTTTGTTCATCAGGGATGTTTTGTAATAATAACATTATACCGCTCACAGACTGCCTATTACAGTATTGAGCAATTAGTCATAAACAGCAAACATTGACTTGAGTGTTTGCAATTTGAAGAAACAAAAATTATGACAAGCAGTCACACTTTCAAAGTCTAACCTAAGCATTACGTTCACAAGACAAGCACGACAACATTGTATGACATATGTGTTAATCCTCTGCACAGTTACATAACATCCAGCTGTTTATTTCAGCTATTCAGGTTAGCTGTTAAACATCAGGGTTTATTGCAGACGTAAATTCTGAATTCTGATTCAAATACAGAAGTTGTCATTTGTTTTCAGAGGAGTAGGTTGGTATTGGTTGATAAACCCATTGGTTAGGTCAATTGACCGCCGTATATGACTGGAATACTGTTGAAAAACGGTGTAAAGCCCGAAACAGTCAATCCCGAATGATAATTTGTATTCATGAATATTCATTCAATTTTTTAACGACTACTCATATAAGAATACCGGCAAAATTCAATGCAATAGATTGCATTATTTCACAACAAGGAGATACACCTGAAGCGTACCGCGATATATCGCATTACATTGGTAACATATTGCTGCATATTATTAGTTACATAGTCATCTATTGACCTGGTACGGGGTGATATCTAGTAAGTAGAAATCCGTACTACAAGGGCGTTATTAATTCTTGAAGTAGCAGGAAAAAGTCAAAGGTAGAGTGGAGGACTTGAGCTACTAAACTTAATTATGATCATTCATACTAGAAAACTATCCAAGTGTTTTAATACCCCTGGTACTAGGTCATCAGATGACTATGTATTGAATTTACCCCAGAGATGATCATGTTTGTTCACCAATACACACTTATAAAACTATAAATCGAAGAACATGTGTATTGATGAATATTTCACGAATAAGAACCGAATAACTTTCACAGTTGCCAAAAACTTTTGCAGGAAAATCGTTTATTCACTTTGTTTTCGTGTGTTTTGTTGCCAGATAAGGCAACGTGAGCCGACTGAGACATTGTAAATTGTCTGCATGGCAAATAGTTGAGTAATTTCACACACTTGGAAGACACCTACAATCTTTCTGATTATCAATTCTATTGATTATCTGTCAATCAAAATACTACGTAGCTTTTATCACGTTTTCTATCTTTGCAAATGTAACGACCAGTCTCGTGTACTCAAACAGCCATCTTTCTACTACTCCGGTACACCCCAACAATGCATAGCGTGCCATATGTAAGTGGAGTAGTGTTCTGTTTGATAATTGACACAAATGTCAAATAAGTCTCAAGTGTTCCACTGCGGATTTTTTTCATGAAGCCTTCGGGAACTCATACACAGTGATTGCTTAACTATGCACATACAGTATAAAGTGTTTATTTAGGCATACAACTATACACACTAATATATAAAATAAACTAAAAGTAAATCGATCTATCCAACACCCCAAGTTTGATATACGCCACTGTCCGCTATATCGCTCTTACATGACAATGCTTCAATAGGAGCGGTCACATATTCATGCCGACAACACTTTTTGTATTACAGTCAAACTGACAGCATGGATTGCTGTGACTCTTTCTTGCAGTTCTTGACAATGAGCGGTGTTTATTCAAGGAATATGAAGACATGAATATACATGTACATGTAAACCACTTGCACCAAGTAACACACTGTAATACTGCAGAAATTAACATCACTACCACCAACTGTACCACAAAATAACCATATTGATTTTTGTCGTATCTTATATTCTAATTTTATGCTGATTCGGCATTCGACTATTCGATAAAATATATATTTTCAATATAAAAGCTGAATGCAAGTGTATTAAATTTCAAAACAGATGGGCATTATCGCATTGAATAACATTTTACGTGTGAAAATAATATCTACAGGTGTTAATTGACATGTCATGTTGTATATTTGGGGGCAAGTGAGATATAACACTCTGGTGATCAAACTTAATTAGGCCCTGAAAATATTAGAGATCGTGAGGAAGGTTGATCGAATATTCGAATACCAAAATTGCCATTCGTTGACATCCCTAATTCTAATATATAATAAAGAAGACAATAAGAAACGTTATACATGTACATCGATCTGTTTATTTTGTAAAAACAATCACGATAGCCGGTAGTGGAATTTCTGTTGAAGTTCATTTTGCTATCTTGGTTTCAATGAAGTAAATAAATACAAAGACCACGGGGTCACTAGACACAAACATGAATGGTACACTTTTGCCCCCTGGGGGAGCGGGAATACACGACAGAAGAAGTTTCCCAACAAGTGGGAATTTGACTACGGGTCCCGGGAAATGTAACTTAGGCCGAAATTTGATTAGATCCCTAAGTGGGGAATTAGCATCTCCCACTGTGGGGATTTAGACAAAATGAATGTCTCTAGGGTGGGGAATCAGACTCAAAAATGACAGATCGCCTAATACCACAGGTTCAGCACTCCACCTCTTTGGGGAAAGTATTAATATATGCATGCTGCGTGATCATTGTAGTACCGCAATGGACCTGTATGCGAAAAAACTCCCTTGGGGACGTGAACCTGGTTTGTGGGGGAAACCCAACCTCACACTTATACAACCATCGCCTCAATAAACTAGAAATGTTTCCATAGGACACATATGCCCCCACTTGCAGCCTTTGTCACAAAATCAAATGCTATTAGTCTGCTCATAGTTTGTGAATGGGTATCAAAATTACCAAGTGAACAACTGTACTGAATTTGGTAATAAATCAAGGGCCATATTTTTTAACTTCCTGGGCGTAACTAACTCCAGGTGCACAATTATACAGGTTGGTGAACATTCCTGTAAAGTCTCATAACTCTGGCTCAAATACTTTGGGAGATATGCGTAACACATGATTGCATACTCTGTAGGTTAAATTTTAACTAAGTAAAGTGCTATAACTTTGCACTCACTGGGCACAGTCAAACATCAAACCCCAGGTGCACAACTATACATGCTGGTGAACATTCCTGAAACGTTTTATTACTCTGGCTCATATACTTTTGGAGATATGAGTGACACAAGATTTTAGTTTAAACATATTTTATTTATATACTATGAATATCATAATAATATAATACACTTTGCAACATTTTACATGAAACGAGTTTGTTCAGTAGTTCATGTAAAAAGGATGAGACCGAAAGCCAATGACTTATATAGGTCTTCTCCTTGATTTTGTGACGGACGGAAGGGCGAACGGACGGGCAGACGGACAAGGGCAAATCTATATGCCCTCCCCCCTTTCAGAGTGGGGGCATAAAAACGGCACCAGCACAAGTACTGCTGTGGTTTAGTATCAAAATTGGACCATAGCATTTACGAAAGGAAATAAGAAGTCGTTATTTTAAAAATATATGAGAATAAAATAACTGTATCGGAAATCAATTCAGAAAATTACAAATATTGATTCTCCTCACTTTTTCTGTCGTATTGACACGTTGACACCGGAAGTTTGATGGGAACGAATCATGATAATCCTAAATCATGATGATCACAACTTAAAGCTATCTTTGAGCGCAGGTTTAATTTCCGTTTTATCGCACTATTCAGTGTTGTAAAAAGATGACATTGATTTTAAGCATTTATGCCTTGATAATGGTGACAGGGTTTCTATCAGAATTCAATACCAAGAACAACATTTATAATTAAATACTCATGTTACTTGAATAATTGATATAACATTTGTTGTTTTTGACTTAACTATTGGGAATTCGAAAAAAGTGAATAAAGTAATTGTATTTTAACGTGACCATTATCCACTTTGATGTTCATAGTTTTAGAATGAATCGGTAATATAAATCATAGTCACATTTAGTGAAACTAAGGCATAAATAATTGTTTACTTCTCGACAAACTGTAGCCTTTTGTCGACAATTTCTCGAATTTTGAGTACATGTATTTAATACTAACTTTACCTCCAAAAATAGATAGGATCATGTGGGAGGGGAATTCGGCGTGGAAAAAATGTAAACTGTTGAAATCATTATATTCTTAGTTGTAGTTTTCGATTGCTTTCCTGTTACAACATTTCTTTCAAACAGACATGCATGGAAACGAGTTGATGAATTATGCATACCTTTAATTAAGGAACATACATTAGATCTACGTCCATGCTCGCAACTGAAGTAATTTTCAAACCGTTAACGAGTGCTCCTAATGGCTCGGAGAGTGCACCAGCACGTGACACAATTTATCAGGAACAATCGCAAAATCTCGGCAATTTTCGTACAGTTATATATATTTAAAAAACTAGCCGAGGTGATCCCATTGAAAATGATCATCAATGGTAACACATACATACATACTGTTTTACACATTCCATATCAAGCAGAAGATTTTACAAGCACGTACTCAGGACACACAGTTTGCACGCCTTATTTACACCCTGCAATATTTAGCGTATGAAAAGTATATCCTATATTGACAAAAGGTGTATGCACACATCGTATAGACGAACTGTGTTTAGCAGTAAATCTAAAACGCAATGTAATTTGAATATGCACCTTTCAGCAAATAACCAAGTGTATTAAAAATAGGGTTCAGATCGTCACAATTAGTTGCTATGATACGTAAGTGACTTGTGAAAGAGTTCAATGTGTTCCACTTCTAACGGCGGAGTTTCACCCGACAATCGTCACACCTACCTAGTATGTACTGTATCAGTATTTCGGGGTAATGTTTTTTTTAAGAACATTGCCATTCATTTATTGATTTATTGCCAGTCCTGATGCTATGATTGTGCTTGCACTCACCTCTTTCGTTCAAACTGTTATATCAATAATAACCTAGGAGTTTCCCGTATAAGCTTACAAGAACCGGTTATATCTCCATGATTCTTTGAGCTATGGAACTACATGACACAAATTCGTCTATATCTGCCTTACATAAAACAGACTCCTATACACTGTCAATACTTGTTGCATCCGCTTCGACAGACATTTTAAATAATTAATACAATCACCGGTATTGGGTGCGCATTTAAACATCCAAAACTAGGAAATCGTTTTGCCTGATTTGGTATCTATCCCTCCATATATGTACTAATTTAGTTAATTGATAATCCCTGGTCTATTGTGAGTCCGATACGACATTTCTTACACCCCTGATACAATATGTATGTTTTACGTTAAGCCTATTTTGTGGGCAAGCCGTTGTTGTTGTGGTTTCCGAAGACCTTGGTTGCGTCGGTAACATTTCACCTATATATCATTGCCTAGAGACAGACAGGCTCCAGTTTCTTGTATCAATGTTTCTAGATTAAGCTGTATGTGTTTGTATCACAGACAGAATGTCTCACTTTCCGTATTTGGTGAATCATTGAAACGAATATTTGATATTGAATTTAATAGTGGAATTGAATTTAACCGGTCATTGTTTCCGTGTATTGTTGTTTTCTTCTATCAGTCGCTGAACCATTCAGCGTACACCTCCGATGTAAAATACGTGCATTTGTGCAAGTTCTTTTGTTTTGGCGTGTGCTGACCATTCAGCGATGTTCATGTTTCACCCTTAATGTACTGTGACTATTTTGACTTGTGTCGTGATGTATTGCATTCTTTAAAACACCTCCCCTTGTTGACCGCCTAAATTGCCCGTAGTTATTTATATGGTCGACCAGACCATTCCTCGCGCACCTGTTCCCATTCATGTTTACCCTTGCAACTCCTTAGTGCCTAATGTTTTGTGGGGGAGGCATTGTCTTGTATGTCGCGTTCCCGGTAACAACATAATCCCTCTTTCCCTACTATGTATTTTATATTTAATACTTGATCACACACATTTTATATTTCTAATAATTTGAAATTGTAATATTGCTGCTAAGAAGTGTACTTTCAAGAATAAAATGTAATATATTAAATGGATTATTCATTCATTGCTTTAATCTAGTACAGCCTTGATGTAATTCAGCTGTGTAGACAGGGTTTGTAGAACCATGTCAAGTTAGGACACATTCTTTATCTGACAAACAGGAGACTGAATAGTTTATTACAAATTCCCCCATATGACAATCTTTTCAGAATATCTCGCAAATAGTTAAATTTATGGAATTGACTGAATCTATGAAAATTACATAATATTGCTTTCCTTTCACGGCAAGATATGTACTTGCAATATGATATACTTATAGACCATGGTCAAAGATTCTATATTCAACTCGGGGATTTGGGGATTTGTAATACATTTCAACATAAATGTCAACCGTTCAATAATCATCTAGAAAAAAACACTTAGCTGAGGGCATCAAGTCAAGCAATATCCCTGTAGTCTGTTTGGGGGTTAACTGATTGGTTAACTGATTGGAAACTAGATGCTTATATTCTTCGTCAGAAAAATGTCATAAAACATCAAACATTACATGAATACACATCTTTTGTTAGAAGTTGTCCCTTGATGCATTGGGAGGCATAGTATGAATCACATACTAGACTTGCCCTATTCACTGTTAACAGACCGATATTAACGACGCGAGGCATTCCGAATAAGCTACGTATTTCAAATTAGTTTCTGTTCTTTAGCGCGTATCACATGATGCTGACTCGAGAGTCTGAAAAGAATGAAGTCAATGGCAACATTTAAGTTATTTGGGTTGTCATTTTCTAGTGACAGATTGTAAATTGAACCATACTGATAGGGGGTTTTAGTAAGGCTAGATGCCGAAGGCATTACAGTGCAGACCTAGAGATGTGAATATAGCACGCTGACCGTTACAGCGGCCGTATATCATTCAGATGCAACGGGGAAGTTAATTGCTACATGTAAAAATGAAACAGTTGTAGTACGCAATGGTGATGCAGCTCCAGGTTTCAAGACCATCGGTTTTAAAGAAAAAATACCACTTTGTTTTGAATGGGTTTGTTTGTAAACACACACTGTGAACTGTAATGGGTAATTACACTTAATTATTTAATGACTGTGTTTATTCCAAAAAAACACAATTCTCCTTTAGGGACTATGACTGTGAAAGCTTTAAATATACCATATGTCTCACGTGATATGTGGGTGTCCTCAAACCGGCAGGAGCAGTTTTACATCAGACTTGTCCATTCGTAAATATATAAAGCAATATAAGAAGCTAAACCCCAGCCAGATAATTGGTTGTTAATTCTACCATTGGAAATATTATTTTAAGAATGTTTGGCAGTCACCATGGCAAATGACACATCAAACAAAGTACAGCAATTTCTGATACACACTTGTTTATCGAGGACAAGTACAGCAATGTGGCTTTGCAGGGTATGTTGTGATTATGCTGTTGTTTTGTTCGGCTGATAAACATTCTGTGTTTGGTGTTTTAGAATTATATATCGTAGCTTCTATTATTTTTCTGCAGAAATGACAAGCTCGTCGTTATTAGGATAAAGTGAAACATTTAAATGAAATACCGAATCAATTGTCACCTTGATTGACCTTCATATCGTAGTATTTCCAAGTATAGATTATTAGAATTACTGAAGAAAAATAGAGATCAATGACGAGTACTCACATGAATAGGCGTTCACTTCTTGATCATATCGTCTTTGTTGTCAGGTCCATTTGCTTTGGCTTTACAAATGTCGATTTTGCCGAGTTATTTCGGGTTGTTCAAACTGTCATTGAATTTCTAATCGGATATTTGGTTACCGTCCCGAAATTGTTTAATGCCAAGTGAACTTACCAATATATTGTATGCTTGTGTCGTGTTTCCCGTTTGCCTTTAAGAGTTACACATTTGTTAAGACTCCTCGAGTTTTTGGTTATGCTTGGTATGAGATATGTCCTGCTGTATATTCACCTCTACTAATTTTAATGTCAAAACATTGCATGCATTCCGTGTTTGCCTATAACTTGAGCAAATCAACTAGTTCCGATTTTCAAATTATTCAGTTCCTTATTATAGAAGAAAGGATTCAACGAGTTATATTCCGTAACGTATACGCAGTTGAACCGTGTGGAAACAAATTGGGTGGACACACGTCAGTTAGAATTTGCTGAGATTACTTATTTACGTAAATCAATGCGTGGACTTTAGAGTGGTGGTCGTAAAAAGTTAAATGCATTAAATGCTGTTATCATATCAACCATCTCGGATAGCACTAATTTTCCCTCCCCTCTCAGACCTGTCATTACATTAATGTATACCATATTGAAGGTTAGACAACGACGATCATTTTACACCGTAATTTTATAGTAACAACTTTAAAAATATGTGTTTGTTCAATACTTTCCGGCGGCCTGCATATAAATGTTGTTGCAGTAGACTAGGTAATTTTGAACTGCATAGTTCGATTTGCTCCGTACATCTTTATATATAAATTCCTTCCTTTCACCAAGCTTTATTATTTAATCAGATCATTTAATTTAAGCGGTTTTTGTGCTGTGTTGAACGACACTCGTTGCCTAATGTTTCCCGGAGGTTTGTGTGGGGCATTGTCTTATATAAATGTATGTGGCATTCCCTGTAGCAACATATTCTCTCTTTTAACAAATGCATAAAATACTACATCGCCTGAAACTGGATTATGCCTACGAAGTGAATAATTTATCAAACATAAGTTGTGTTGCTTAAAATTTGTCTGGTTGAGTAAATAAATAATAAACAGAGCTTTGCGTAAATAATGGCATAGTGCCCAGTGCAAGGTACCGTGAGTAAATAATGAGCCTCGCCATTCCAGCAATACCTTTTATAGATGTATCTGGCGCATCAGTGGATAGATGGAAATAGCTTTCAGTATTGTTGTTATATTGGCTAAAACATTTCTAATTATAAGAACCATTGCAATGTATAACCGATTGAAAATATCTTTTTCACATTATTACTAATAGACAAAACTTGTAAAATAGCCTGATTGTTAAATAAACTGGAAGTTTTGTTTTTAAATAGTATGATGTACAATCATCTTTCTTCAACAAATAAAGATCAATACATTATGAGTTCATTCTTTGTTAATGCATACTTATGATGTTTATTAATGTTTTAACTATAGGAAATATATTTTTCATGTCTGTAGGTAAACGAATGAACAAAAGATGAGCATATTATAACTTTAAAATAAGAAATTTTGACAAGCAATGTAATGTCTGTTTGTCTAAATGTGAAAAGATCATTATGTTACTGCTTATCATGGTGCCTTGTGTTTGACAATTGATATTGTCTTTCATCATCAAATATTTCGATCACGAATCAAAATTGGCCAAACTGTCTATTACGAGTAATGCAATAATCACAAGACGGGAGAGGACTAACCAAACGCAAAATGCAACCAAGTCATTTACAACTTTCAGACGTCATTTTATGCTAAGTTGTTTATGACGCTGTCAATTAAATTTAATATTTGTTTCCTGAGTTGGTGCTTTATCTGGTTTCGTAGTAATTGTCATTTGTCTGTTCGTCCTTCCTCCAATAATTATGTTTGTGTCGTGTTCCTTTTGCTTTTGTAAGTGTAAATACGAATGAATGTATTTCTATGTCTCCTGGTGCTTTTGGATGGCTTGGTAAGTGACTTTTCCAGCTCGACTACTTCATTTAGTGTTGCATTTTGATAAATGCTTTGATTTACAAAGCGTGGGAATATCATGGAGCTATAATTTTGTGCAGCTCGTTTCAAATTGCATTGATTTGCCATTATATTACTTCTTGATAAATTATTTTTGTGTTTTCAATAAGTGTAAGTTGGGTATGGCTTTCATAATACTCGCGCCTAACATATATGTATATTAATGTAAGTATACATGTCATTTTGTGGTATCTTGTACTATTGGTTATGGTTGGCGTATTTTGTATGTGTCAAGTCTCGAGTTTATCTACCAACTTAATTATCTTTGTTGTAAAAGTAGGAATTCGTGTAATATATCGGTGAATCAACGACATTGACTAACCGGAAAACTGGGTTTTAAAAGTGTCAATTTATACTGACAATTTTGAAGCTGAATTTCTATTTGCAGTTCCAAGATTCCAAGACCCGTTTCTCTTCTTTTTTGTTCAGTCCTTTACTGTTCCCTTATATCTTCTATTTGAGGTTTTATTTTGTTCAATTGAGATAGGCGCAAGGAGCTCTAATTTACTAATTTCCTGCACAACTCATTCTCATGCGTTTGGTTACATTAGATTATCTGCGTATTGGCGCTCCAGTAATGTTCATTGTTTGCACACATTTATGTTTATAATCTGATGTGTCTTCTCGTGGGGATGGCTGTGCACTTTGTATATGGCATTTCTCATTCAATTTCTTTATTTTTTTAAACTTATTTATATGTAGTATAATTAGTACATGCTGATCATGATGCAATTTATTACCAACCTCAGTTTTGAGTAGGTTTGATTGTCTACATGTAGGTAGGTGTACATGTAACCTTCGTTTAAGGGTCAAGTCACGAGGAAAAAGGAAAAACGTCCATTTTCTGTTTAGTGTCTGTTGGAATAACTCATTAACGAGACATGTTGCGTATAGCGTGTATCTGTGCAATTATCTTAAGGCCAAACAAAATGTGCTTACTGCGATAGTGGCACATACCCTCCCTTGGCTTATCAGAGCGCAATACCAAGGGAATGCGAGTACCACTTATGCAATTAGCAAATAATATTTAACTTCAAAGTAATTGAACTGATACACGCAACAAATCTAATTAATGGGAGTGTTCCAAAAACAGACTAAGTGGGAGTTGAATGCTGTTCCTTTCAGAACCGTAACATCGTCCTGAAACGTAGGGTTATAATAGCATCATTATGTCGACGACTTTGTCTTTCGATGCATAACTTCAGACATACCTGGTGTGAGAGAGTAGTGAATAGTACATTCACAAGCAATGACCTCACCCCAAAGATACGCAGAATGGACAGTAAGATGGAATATAATGCAAACCATATATAACCTTGTGCTTTGTGCTGTTTGTTTTGTACGCATCATTCGCTGCTCGACTTCCCTATTCATTTTCACCTCTCCGCCTATCGTGAATAAGCTTTGTTCTGTGAATGTGATCTTCTCCACATCCTACCCAGCAACATTGCGGAATTCTATGCTGCTTAAATAGAAACACTTATAAAAATCTGATTTGACTGTCTCTTTCTCTTTAAGTTTGATGAACGGACGAAAATTTCGGAGTTTGGACTTTGATCAAGTCAAAAATTTTAGCGTACAATCTGAATGTATTTCTTAATCATATAAAAGCTACTGTTCCTTTTCATTACGCAGTTTGTTTTTTTACTACGACAAATATTGCATTGTCCACATTATGTATGTGAGAAAGCACAACCACAAATTGATTGGCGTTCCCTGTAAACAACAAAATTTCTCTTTGATCAAACAAACCAAACATGGACAGACAGACGAAATTTACAAGAACCCACCCAAAAACATCGCAACTCCTACCAGCGCATAACTAACACATTTTGAGTACACAGTTCATTTAAAGCTTCATTTAAAACAAAACAACTCGAATAGCGTAACCATAGTTACGGAGGATCATAGGGCTAATAGTACCAAATATAGTTGACGAAGACTCTTCCTGGTTTTACGATATTTTCGGTTAAATATGGTTTTAACACGGATACTTGTCGACATTTTATTGAGTCTGACACATAACTTAGTCGTTTTCCCATGAAACTGCAGACTTTAATGGTTTAACATCGCCTTTGGAATATTTATTCATTACATAATCAATCAAGCGAGGAGACATCGCCGATTATGTGTTATCTTAATTTATAAAATATACTAACACCATGATGTTTGCCATATAAACTACCTTGATCGATCCAGTGCCGAACACTGCCTCTGGTTCACTTACTGTGAATCTTTGAAACGTACAATTCCACTGACTAAATGAACACGAAATTTGGAAAATACAATTTAAACTAGCTTTTAAAAACCCTGAAGCGTTTGTGCAACTTACCGTTTCAAGCCTGTACTTCTTTTCTCCAACTATCATACACGTTTGTGTCTTGCTTTCCTTTGCTTTTGGGATTGTTTACATGAGTGAATAACGTTCATGTCTACTTGTGCTTTTATGGTGGCAATACCCTTTGTATGTGGCAATTCTTATTCGACATCTTCATTCATTTTTACAAGATTTTGTAGAAAATAAAATTTCCTCAACACCAGATTCAGTGGGTGATTCATTAGAAAAGTGGTTCAGCGTAAATATATACCAACAAATATATGTTATAATCAATGTCCAATGTGAATACTGTTTTACATCATGTGGAGAGATTTGAAATCAGTCCAAGGAATGTTGAACAATTACAGCTGTGTTGGGTTTCCTGTCCAACTTAATTGAGTACCCATTAAACTGTGATATATTGTCGAATGACTAAAATAATTATAGCTAATGTGTGGATCTAATTTCATTAAATTTTCATGCAGTTGTCTGGCAAAATTGCATTTCGCTAAAAAAATAGGAGTGTCTGTTTGGCAAATTTCCGCTTTAACAATTATCAACGTTATGTCTATATGTTTGTATAATCATGTTCACTGTATATTTGTTTACTGTATTTATGTGTATTTATATGTTTGTGAAATGAATACAGAAAAGGAACAGGAAGCGTCCTTACAAAGTGCACAGTCATCACAGAAGCACAAGGTGACGAGGAAATATTTTCATACATGATCCAAAATATGCTGTCCATAATTTTTTCGTTACATCTTGAAAATCTTGGTGTCAAAGGTTTTTATGTTCATTAAATGCCTCTGTACAACCTTGGTAGTAACGAATTCTCATACAATGTATTTGTTTCAATGAAGGCATAATAAAAAGATACAAAAATAATCAGAACTGGAATGGAAAAAGCGTTTTATTGTTTTAAGATGTAACGAGGACACAAACATTTAAAGTGTCCTCGTTACGTTCCAGATCTGGTGATTTTGGCAGTTTTAAACATAAATAAAACAAAAAGTCGAGCAGAAAATGCCACAAACAATGTGCACAACCATCCCTAAAAGCAGACATGAAGAAAGAAGTTGCAACATGGAACGCCACATACATAAGAGACGGCTAACGCAGCATAATGCATTAATTGTACAACATAGATATACTTACACAACAATAGACCCGTAAAAAAGAGAGAAAATAAGTCGAGCAGATAATGCTACAAACAATGTGCACAACCATCCCTAAAAGCAGACATGAAGAAAGAAGTTGCAACATGGAACGCCACATACATAAGAGACGGCTAACGCAGCATAATGCATTAATTGTACAACATAGATATACTTACACAACAATAGACCCGTAAAAAAGAGAGAAAATAAGTTGTTACAGGGAACGCCACATACACAAGACAGTGCCTACCCACTAAACCTCCGGAAAACAACAATGAAGCCAGAAAATATAAATACAGAATTTGTCCAAATATGGGTTGCATTGTTCTTCCCGTGCTATCAGCTGTCTAAGCTAGTGTTAGTTTCGTCTCTGGAAAGCAATGTTCTAATTATATATTTCTGAAATCCATTTTGGATCTGGAGTGACCATCAATCATTACATCTCGGCAGTTTTTTTTAATGTTGAACAACAAATCTTCAAATTGCGCCAACCATCTTTTTTAAAGACATATCGTGTTCGATATGAGTGAGTTAGCGATACACAACAGAAACATACCAAACAATATTATCATACAAAGCAATATTAAATACTAACTTATACCCCTCTGTTTGTCCTCATTAATTCTCCTTAGTCGTCTTTTATGGTCGGCCAGGCCATTCCTCTTGCGTATTTAACATTCCACTTCCTCAAATGACTGTTGTTTTCCCGGAAGTCTGTGTGGATAGGCATTGTCTTATGTTTGTTGCGTTCCCTGTAGCAACTTATTCTCTCTGTTGTTAAACGTATTACATGATTGTCAAGTGAATGAAGTTCACACAATAAGACAAAAGTTTTTATGTGAACAACATGTATCTTTATAGCATAAATGATACTTGTATGTACACGTATTTCCTACAGCAGATCAATCATGTAACCATGTATCTAATAATTGCAATATAACGATTTATTCTGTTACAATTGTGCTCAGAGCTTTGATGTTTGTTTTTGGTATTCTCAACATATGTTAATCAACATTTGCCAAATTTTATGTCGTACGGTCTGGGTTTCAAAATACGCAATTAAATGTACTTAGATACTTCTCATATATGATTTACTTATTAAATCATGTATAAATAAGTGTCCGACGTGGTAAAATCATACATAATATGTCTGGGTTGTGTACTAAATATGAACTTTGGTCAATACCAGCTGATTTTGCTAAGGGCTATTTCTATAGCATAGTAAACGTATTGGTACTTGATTATAGATCTTTTATCAGAGTCACGGCATATTGGTTGTTAACCTTATCATAATTACATCGTAATCTGTGGAAGTAACGCACTGATAGTTTGCCAGTCTACACATGATTGTAAAAACTTGTAGGCATTGATAGTACATTCCACTGAGTAAATTCTTTGAACTGAACATGGATACGGCTTTAGGGACAATGAAAATAGATATAAAGACAAACTCTAACACTGTTTATATGTTGCCTGTTTTCTGTCTCGTGCATTCTATCGTGATTACGTCAATATTCAGATGTAATATATTGTAGAACTAATTAGATTGAAAATCCCCTGCAGATTGAATGAATGATTAACTTGCTGTGTTGTGATTGTCACCGAGTCTAACGATGTCAAGCAGATTCCTTAGTAACATCAAAATATTTATTGGCCAGCAACCACTGCTATTTCACAATATTTACTTACGTTACGACAATATTATAGCGACTTGTAAAAAAGAGAGATTTAAAGTAGTTACAGGGAACGCCGCATTCACAGGACAATGCCTCCCCACAACAGGAAAACAATAGTCTGCAAACCATAAGGCACTGAGGAGGTGCAAGGGTACAATGTTTATGAATAGGAGTGCATGGAATGGTCTACCGGACCATAAAAAACAATCAATGACAATTTATAAGGACAACAAGTGGGGATATTTTTAAGGATGGAAAGCATCACGGGAAACGTCAAGAAAGTCAGTTTTAAATTGTTAAATAGTAACGTTGTAAGTTAATATATTACATGTATATGATATATATATATATATCTTTGTTGCCTCCATACCCTGGAGATATACATATAATAACAATTACAGACAATTGTCTATGCAAAATCATAAACGAAGTGAGCATAAATTGAAGATTAACAATATAGTGTTCATTGAAATGTTCATGTCGCATTTTTAATGATCTGTAAACCTGCTGCGGCTCATAACACATATATACACACCTACACACAGCTGTACGCCCACATAAGTACACATCCAGAGATATACACACACGCACATCACACAGTTACACGCATATATACACACACGCATCCACAAACATACCCACATGCACGCACATACACACAGCTACACGCATACACGCATACAAACACACGCGTACACCCACATACAAAAACTAATGCGAACACCAACACGGACAATACATTGATGCCTTGCATCAATATTCATGTACATGTATAATTATGGAATGGAATAATGTGCCTGGTTAATGTACATGTGTCCTCAGACTCACAGAACATAAACCACTATCTCGAAATGTCGCCCTGTAATAAACTTTAAACATTTATGTACATTAACCAAGTAACAAAGTATTCACACACTTAGCATATTTTATAAGGAAATATTGATATTGTTAACAGAAAACCAACGATTGCAATTCAAAGTCAACACAACCAACTGATGTAACTAATGAATACCTAAATACCACATTTCGAAAGCAACTCACTCAAGTTTCTATATCATAGACAGACTGCTTTATGAACATGTGTCTACTGTATTGTACAGTGTCGTTGTTACACGAGAAGAGTTCATGAACCAGTTGATACCCAATACATTTAGTTGACACACGTAGAGGATATAATATAAACTGTCACTGCGACTCCCACACTCAAAATTGGTATCAGTCTATAACTAATTCAAGTAGATGTCATTATTATAAACATTTCAAATCGTCATAAAATACGGAACGATATCTTACTATTGAATTACAAGCAGTCTGACCATGTCCCGATTCGATGTTGTAGTCACAAATGGTATGTAGGAATTGGTAGGCATGGTATAGTGCCTTTTGCGCATTTGGTCGTACTGTAATTAAAATAATACTTCAAATTTGGCCGAGTGTGAATACTATTTTGAGTGTGATAAATTTCCTGATATACGTAATCTTGTGTTTGCTAAGCTACGAGTTTTTAACATCCTCAATTCTGCTGATGAGACTGTTAATATGTAAGAGAGATTAAGTTGTTACCGGGAACGCCAAATGCATAAAAAATGCCCTCTCAAACAGGTCACACAGATCCCCGGGCAAGCAACAGTCCACACAACATCAGGCACTGAGGAGGTGCAAGGGTAAACATGTGTGGGAATAATGGTGTAATGAATGGTCTCGCCGACCCTGTGTATTTTAATTTTTTAACAATGATAAACTGTTATGACCTGATGAAGTGTATGTGTAATTGTGTTGCTCTTCAGGGAAGCCTACTGTTGTTAACTAAGACAAATGTTTAGATTATGTCACATAGTGATTGACAGTCTAAGTCTCCTAATTGATGTGGGGACGTTGTCTCAGTTATTTGCAGAAGGAAAAGATGATCAGGGGGGCGTAGCCAGGGATTATATGATATATACACAAGCAATTTAAAGTGGACTAGGTGTATGCTGCCCCGGAAGTAATCCATTGTCTCAAACGTTTTCAAAAGCAAAGGGGTAGATTTCAGGTGTTACAATCTATATAATCCCAAGAATCCCCAATTAGCAAGCAAATGCTCATCATTAATTGCATTCTTGAAGGGTGTTTTTGCTTTTCGATATATATGTCTTTATTTCTGTCTCATTTATGTATATACATAGAGTATTATACCTATATCAAAACAGTTTTTAAAATGTACACAGCCATCCAATATAGAATTATAAAAGACATTGGCACTTTGAATATTATCATGAAAAAACACACATACATAACTGCATTTACGTGAAAACAGTTAAAAACAATTTTCACACAGATAAGACTAAGTGGCAGTTGCTAATACGTTGTTTTAAAACATTGTTAAACCATTTAACTAATTATGAATTTGAATTTTGAAAACATGGCACTAATGCGCAAATTAAAAAATGTCATAACATGTCGATTATCACCCGGTCAGACCGTAGATGAACTGATTAGCAGCAGTCTATTAAAATAAAATAAAACATGAGTAATTTTGTTAACGCCAAGTCCCGCCTACTTTGCGTACAGTCTACGTGCCTGATGATGTTCGTTACATCCCAGGATTCTTGGTTAGTTCCTCTATTCACGAATAACTCTAAATGCAACGTAGAAAACATGATAATTATTTATACCCAAATAACTCTATATAATTATATATAGTTATTTTCTAGTTATTTTTGACACAAATATCTAAATATAGCACAAACATACTGGTTAGGTCAGTTTTTCCCGCAATTAACTCTAAATATAACAGGAAAAAAACAGACGTCAATACCAATCCTTTGTCTGCAAGTATGTACATGACCGGAGTTAACTTCATCAATAGCTGAGTATGAATTCAGAAGTTGGAAAATGAAACCTATTTGTAATCAGTTGTTCACCGTAATGTAGAATTGGATCTCCTGTACTTGAATCAATTCTCGTATAACTTTGTGTTTTTTTTCCATTAATTGAGTGGGAGTATTCAATTACCAGTAAATCGTTTGTACTCGTACTATGTTTTAGTCGAATCGGAAGCAAATTAATATACATTTATTTTTGCTTGTCATACAAATGTTAGTGTACAGTAGTCAATTGCATCAACAGAACACCAAATGTTGTTCCCTTGTGTAAGAATAATTACGTACATGGATTGCAGTCAGAGAAAGGCTTAATACATGCTTTGTACTTATTCTGGAAGTCTGTCACAACAAACTCATATTATATGTAATGGTTATATAAGCCAATACAGTGAACAACTTGTATCTTGTTAAGAAAACTCGCTGTGATTTACTCGAGCCATAACAGAGTTCGGAGGCTGAACTCAATGTTAAAAGGTGAACAGTACACGCAATGTTTGTAATGGCATATGTTGTATAAACAATTACATGTATTGTCAGAAAATTAATCAATATTCAATGATATTAATAGTACGCTTTAGATACATCTCTTATCAGTAATAATATCGTGAATGAAACCATATTGGGTTGTACGCGAAATAATACGAGCGGGAACGGCCACACTTCCCCATAACCAGACAACAGAAAGGGAGGAGTTACACACAGGGAGGGACACAAAACGATACCAAACGGACCATGAGATACACACAGGGAGGGGACACAAAAACGATACCAAACGGACCAGGGGAACACACAGGGAGGGGGCACAAAACAATACCAAACGGACCATGAGATACAGTGAGGGGACTAAAACAATACCACACGGACCAGGAGATACACTCAGGGAGGAGACACAAAGCAAGACCAAACGGACCAGGGGAACACACAGGGAGGAAACACAAAACAAGGCCAAACGGACCAGGAGATACACACAGAGTGGGACACAAAACAAGACCGAGATGATACGGACATGCATAAAAAACTACATTGCATCTTCAACGAGCACAAACTCATTAATTTGGTGCGACACAGAACTACATGACACAAAGCTCAACAAGAGAAATAAACTATATCTTTGAATATGCCGGTAATACAAATACTGGGAAGGGTTAACAAGTGTGTGAGGTTGCTAGTGCAAAACGTTGGACAATGAGGAATATCTAATTGCTGCGTTGTACTACGTCATCCCTGTTCGACCTCGCCATGAATACGTAAAAGCTATCATTGGAACCAGAGAAAGTGTGATGAATGGATAATCTATTGGTGCTGGACTGGTGACTGCGTAACATGTTGACAACAGTTTGTAAATTCTGTATTTACTGAGTGACTTAACAATGGAAGCAGACGTATGTAAATCTTTACTCGATTATTTCCTAACAACTCACCCTTGACGTTTTACACCTTTATACAATATTCTCCACTTGTTTCTACCTACTGAGCATGAAATTTGCATAGAAACTCGCACGCAAGATGTAATAACGTTTCCAACTTGCTATGTCATCTAATATGGTTGAGAATAACCATCAAACATGTGTTTTACCAATTATCATTGTAGACATCACTGACCAAGATGATTTGTTCCAATATATCACTAACAGCTTTAAATAATGAATAAAGAAGTTGAGCTGTAAATGCCAGTAGCTGAGTGCACAGCTGCATCAAAAGAACAGAGAGACACGCAAATATACTCCACACCATTAAATACGCGACTAAATATTTTATACATAGGAAAAGCAACAATACAAAGAAAAAAATATACATTCACAAAAAAATATTTGCTAAATAATGATAAATAATGAAATTAATAATAATTGGTATTTAGTTTAATTACGCTTTGAACAAGAATTAAAACATAAGTGACCGTAAAACCTGGGACCAATATGTAAAACGCTTAAGACAGTTAGTTCAAAATGGCGCTTAGTTCAAATACTTGCATTTTTAATGGCGTAAAGTATGAATACTAACCCGTCTTGTTGTGCATGAAAAAATACTCAATAATTGTGGCAAAACCCTTAATTGTTTCCTGATCTATTTCTTGATAATGTGTGGTTGTTATGACGATATTCCTAATAATCCTCGCAGAAAGGGTAACGAAGGGAAGACAAGCATCCATTATTTGACTACAAGCTAGTCCATTAAATTATGTATACCATTATTTTCTGTGAGTTCAAGTATGAGCAGTTAAGTTTTGGCATCTTTTGTCCTTTCTGTCAAATGAGCAAGAAAATCTTACAGCACAAAATGGAGAATCCACTTATCCAAAATGGTCTTTATTTATAACTACGAAAGAAAGCACTGGCTCTGAAGTAAGGCTCTAGGTTTACACCCTTATATGTTTTAGTATTACGTGTACATTGTATACTTCATTCTGCTCATTTATTGCCCGTTAGGTGACTTAATTATACAAGACATGTATGTCAGATGGCTTAACGTTTATGGAAAAACTGGCTGTCTGATGCTCTTAATTCTTGTCCTGGGTGCGACCTTAGTTGCTGGCTGTTATCGGTCAACTAAATGACACCGCTCTTACTGAAATGGAAAGCTAGATAAGGTTAAGATTAATTGATTGTTTTATTATCAATTATATAACCTTCTGTTCATACCTCTTCTACTCATGTGTTTTGCTGGGAAAGGGCATGGCATTAATGTATCATCAGAGATATAAAATACACTGTACATATCACATCCATCTACAGGGCCTTGTGTAATGTCTTATATGCGCTTCTCCCTGTTAATGTCTCGTTTATTATAAGTGGTTCTGACTGTTGACTTCAAATCACTTGCCCTTAACTGTTTTTGGTTTCAAATCAAACTAGTAATGTGGTATTTGTATGTGAGGAAGCCAATCAGTTGGTTAAAATGGTGGTTCTACCAAAGTGCCTGCCTATGTTCAAACAATACTAAAAGAGCACATGGCGTCTTCCTCCACCCCAAGAGCTGGAAAAGTGACTACATGATCTTGGCTGCTTATGTGATTTAAAGCCACAAAACAAATACATAACAAAATAAAATCATTTCAAAAGGAATAAATATCCCATTTTCTCTAACCGTTAGCAAAACTGATGACAACCAAGTCATTGATTTATAAATAATAACCTTAACAAGACAAAAACTGCATAGACCTGATGAGAAGTAGCAGTCTCTGATCAATGTCTGATTTCTCCTCCTTTATGAAGGACATTGATGCAGGAATAATGATCTGTACTGTCTGTAATTGTAATTACAGCAGTTGGAGCATTTTGGAAAATGATTTAATTGTAATTGGTTTTCATGGATGAGAATATTCGGAGACATTCTTCTTGGTCGTAGATAATTATTCAATTAAGCATTGTGCAGTAAATTGGTTCAATGCCAAGACGCAGTTAAAATGTGTTTATAGTTCCTAAACTGTTAATTTATATCAAATGTATTTCAGTGTATCTGTGTGCTTACAAGTATTTTGCAATTGATATCATGAGTACTTTCTATGTCAGTGTGATACGAATCTGTCTAATGAACTATTATTGCAGGCATGACCAAACTGATATTGCCTTAATTGCTGAAACTTTGGTTCACACTGCCATTGACACAAATCGTATCGTGGCACATGTCTGGTCTGATATTGCAGTGATTGGTCAAAGTGATGATGAATTCATATTAGCATTGACCTAATTCTCATTTGTTACATTCAACGTTCCATGAATGTGTTCATTAAGTGCATGTAATGTCTTTCTTCAACCCCCTACACTGAAATCAGGAACAATCTGAAGAATCATTAACACATGTTTCTGAAAAATGAAGATTATTGGATGTGGAAGTATATGACAGAGAACACAGTTCTAGTAAGTGTTCGATATGTTTCACCTGTTATAAACATCGTGTTAGACAAATATACTATAAGGACTCGTAATGCTGGGATGAATTGGAAAGTGGGTGGGGTATTGATTTTTTTCAATATTGTTTCAATGACATATTTCCCTCACCTAAATTACTGACATATATGCTGAGATGCTGAAACGTGAATAGTTATATTTTCATGAAAAATATAATGTTGATAACAATTTAGCGCTAATCTAATAACTTGACGAATAATCTCGCAGGTATCAATACATTAGAGATTTAAGTGTTACAGGAAACGCCACATACCTTTAGAAGACAATTAATGCCTCTCCACACAGATTCCAGTAAAACATTCGAGACTGAGGAGGTGCACGGGTAAACATGTAAGTCTCATTAAAAATGGTTTTCCATTTAGCTGGTGTCACTGAACTTGTTCCTTACCTCAGAGATGCAGTCAATACCTTTAGACTATTCAAGATGTCTATCTCTGAAGCATTCAATGACTAGATCTTGTAGAATGTACCTATTGATTTACTAATTGAACTAACATCTTTTTAAAACAAACTATTGTATAGTGGGTAATTCACTTATTGAATAATGGATAATAGAGTCTCATTGCTATATCAGATAGTAATTCTATGGAGATTCTGTCATTCATGTGAAATAATCAAATCTTATTATAAGATAATAAAATCAATATGATTAAGGTGACTTAATCAACAACAAAGCAGAATATTTCATATCAGAGAAAATATTACAATGGATGGATCTATAGAGATTTTATCAAACCTAGATTTTTAATCAAATAATTATTACAGAGGCATAGAACATTCCTAGAATTGCATCAGCATATATGGATATTCTTTATTTGCATTAACACCAATTAACTTGTAAATATGATTTGTCCATGAACATAATGCGAGAAAAGGGACAGAGAAACAAACTAAGCTATCGGTGCCACTCATATATCAATAATAATTTGTCAACGAGTGATGTTTATATTTAAAACCATGTAGGGGCATTCGTGGATGATTAGCAATTTGCATCAAAGTTTTTTCCATGTCAGAAATTCAACAGTCTTTTCCCAATCTTCATGAAACTTGGTCACAATATTTGTCTACATTATGTCTTAGACAACTGTAAATATGGGTCATCTCGGGCCGAAGCTAGGTCAGTAGGTCAAAGCTTGGGAAAAAATTATGTTAAAGTTTCTTCAATATTCCTTTCATAAATTCCACAGTTTTCATCCAATCTGCATGAAACTTTGTCAGAATATGTGTTTGAATGATATCTTACACAAGTGTTAATATGGGTGATTGTGGGTAAAAAACTGTGTCACTAGTAGAAATCTTAATGAAAATATTTACGTTAAAGATTCCTTTTCATAAAATCAACTGTTTTTTTCCAATCTTCATGAAACTTTGTCAATTTAAACTTATGGGAGACATATTGTTTTTGCTCAGGTTGTCTGTCTGTCCTCGGTCCATCTCTCTGTCTGAGGGCCATGGTCACACTTAGAGGTCAAAGGTCAAATGACAATATTTCATATCCGCTCCATATCTCTTGAACTCTTTGAAGGATTTTTAAATAACTTGGCATATTCTTGGCATTATCCCTGGCCCACCGTATCACAATGACTGCACACGGAGAACCAAATTGCAAAATGAACTCATGGCTGGTTCCCTGCCTTTACTGTCTTTGAGGCAGGGAACCAGAATTAAAACGAGGCGGTCAATACACTTGTTTGGTCCTGAACAGTGAGTGGGCCTCCGTTTGCCGTAACTGAACGCAAGGCTGATGTTTGGATCACTTTTCAATAAAAACAGACAAGCGACGTTTCCTCCGTTAAGCTTACAGACATACACGAACATTTCAATACACCTTTTTTGATATGTATTGGTCCAGGTAATATATTCATACGTTCGCTGTCAGTCAATCTTACAGCACTTTAGGTGAAATAATGGGGGGCTTAGTTGAGTGAATATAGTCATTGACTTAAACACACTTACCCCTCAGGGGTGTGAGTTTGAACCCCTAGGCTTTATTGAACTTGTGAGTGAGGAACCTATCTATCTTGCTTAAGGGATGTTGGTGATTCTACCCTAAAGTACCTTACCTAAGAGGGGGTCTTTCTCCCCACTTATAGCCGGAATACTACTTCAAGACCTTGCCTGTATACATTAATTGTTAAAGCCCCATTTCCAACATTTTGAGTGAGTATCTTTTGTTCAATGAAAGTTTGTAAAAATGAGTTTTACAGTATTTTATGTACTTGGAGAACACCATATATAATACTTATATGTAACCACAGGCATGACATTTGTCTGTTTGTGATAATGGACTGTGTTGAACTATATAAAAATACCCAATATCTTCGTTTATAATACATATCACATAAATAACTTTCCAACAATTAATAAATAAAATTTCACACAGTCTCTAAAAATCTACAATGGATATACATTTTCTGTTGATTTGATTTCAGTAGGCATATAACATTTTTGATTGAAATAAATAGAATTATTGGAAAACATTGATGTAGACCTGTCAAAATCATTTGACTTTATTTCAGATCACTAAAAAAATGTCTCTATAATGTAGTGAAGTTTCATAATACAAAATGGCCAGTTAGCTCCTTTAACCTGTATATTTTTCAACCTAAATATATGATTACGCTGCTTTATTACTCGCAAGCCATTTGTACAAAAATTTGTATTATTTTAATACCAATTAGTGTGAATGCTTGGTTTTAATGAAAGACAATAACCTGCAAATAGAGTGGATGTCAATGCCTTCATACTAATCTAAGTACACATTGTATAAATGTTATTTAAAGGTAGTTCATTAACAATTTAACAAGACAAGCTTCGCTGTAAGATAATTCTCAGTGATGAAACATACTCAGTTAACTTGCTTTAACCCTGATCAGTGTCGTTGATGTTGTGATTCAGGTTGCTGTGTATTGATTATCAAATGTATGTAGTTAGTTATTGTCTGTTAGCTTGCCGATAAACATTACCTGTGTTGGTGAAAGATCTGTGATTGCATGTATACTATGTAATCTTTAATGGACACATTTATGGATGAAAAGCGTTGTCTTGGACTTTGATTGTGTGAAAGTTCATTTGTATTTGTTGTGTTGTTGTTATGGTTACTGATTGATAATTAGATACTAAATGATATAGGATACTATGGTCAGTGAGTGTCATCATGTCTCTGTAGATTACACGCCGCCACTATTGGATATTTAAAAAAAATTGCATCAAGGTAAATGATTATGTAATAGTATTCTTTATAAATAAATAAATTTTGTAATACTATAGTGAATCATTACAATACACCGACTACTGTAAATGTCCACAGCACATTTTGTATTCAGAAAAATAATATGAGCTTAATATTTGATAAGCAATTATAATTATTTTAAAGCTGCAGAATCAAGTTGAGTGAAAACTCTCTCAAGCAAGACCCTTTGGTAGAAGTCATTTTTGTTATTGTTGCGAGGTTGTTGCTCAAGAGAGGGCCACTCTGGAGAGGTTGTTGCTCAAGAGAGGGCCACTCTGGAGAGGTTGTACTGTACTGAGAGATGTATCTGGCTCATCTGAACATAAAATGTTTGAATTGGCTTTATCCAGTATTGTTGTTACATTGGCTAAAACATCTCTAATAAGAACCATTTGAAATGTACATGTATAACCGATTGAAAAACCCTTTTTTAGCATATTACTAACAGTCAAAACCTGCAAACTAGCCTGATTCATAAAGTATTTTTAAAGTTTATGTTGTACAAACATCTTTCTTCAACAAATATGGATTAATATAATACATTATGAGTTCATTCTTTGTTATGCATGTTTATTGATGTTTTTATAACTATAGGATATATTTTTCATGTTTGGTTAGGTAAAAAAATGAGCATAGTATTACTTTAGAAGTTTCCTGTTTCTATTTCACTGATATTTAAGCAATGTGTGATGAATACAATCAGATCTCCAATATTGTGACTGACTCTCATCATAATGGATTAATGACCGACTTTATTCCACACGTTAAATGTTGGATCAACTTAATTGCTATATAGTGAATGGTTGGCTTGATACAATGTATTGGTTTACAGGATTGTAAATTTATGCAGTTTAAAATGTTTCCCAGGGTGCAAATATAAGCTGTCTTGTTACAATGTCAAACATTACCGGTATATGTATTCTGTAACTCTTGAAGTAAGAATTCTTGAATTAAAGTATCGCGGTATCATAATTAATTTAAGAACAAAACTATCACAGGTATTTGGTCAAGGGTTTAAGTGGACAGTTGTGACTGTACTTAACTGTGAATTGAGCAAGATGTAGTATCTCTCCATCCTGGTGTGAAGGATTTAGACAACCTCCCCAAGCAAAATTTGAAAATTAAAAGACTAATGATGCATTTTCATGTTTAATGTTAATCGTTTTACTTGCGCTTAAAAATTGCATGCACCAGCATTTGTGCATCAATGCCTGGATACATGCCTAGAAGTTATAAATCTAATAAAGGAGACCAGTATCAAAACTGCAGTCTCTGATTGGATGCTTCTAAGTTCTGTCTTAAAATTGACCAATTGAAAAGCTGCATTCTTTATCTTATCTCCAAAGTTTTGAATCAAGTTTTATTTCCTTGGGCTTATTCCAACATTTCATAAAAATCACAAAATGCAAAATTCATAGTTTTACACAAAATGAATATGCGCAGCAAAACAAAATAAACACAAAAGAAAAGCATTCAAAACAATTGCTTCATTTGATTTGTAGCGCAATGAGAGTAGCAGGATAAGGTATGCACACACCCTTTTCCCAAGCACCTGCCCCTTTTACTAGTGCCATGCACCTTTCAGGGTCAAATATAAAGTTTTTGGAATACAAATGATTTATGCTGCATGAAGATAACTCTGTAAAGAAAATAGAAATGAATAGACAACTCTTCCAGCGTCCTCATGCAGCTAAATGTGCCTTTTTCATTCCAGCACCTTGCCCCGTCACTGACTGGAGCATTGAATTACATTCCAAATACAGACGTTTCTTGTGTATTGGACAATGACCTTCCCTAGTTATCAATTAAAACATAATTGATGTGTAAATCAATCAAAAACTAATTAACTCAGCAGATAACCGGTGTCTGAGTGCAATCAACGTTATGGAGTTTTTGTTCTGGCTTCGGTAATGTACCAATAGGGCTGTATCTTTCTCCGCTCGGTTGCGACCACTTATAATGATCAGTATCTCCTATAGTTGATTATGTTCTAGGCGAGAGCTCCTTGCTGTTGACATCTCTGGGTTTAGAACTAGATTACCATGTCTATTTGAATTAAACTATGTGAATTTTCATATCAGTATGTCTTTTGTTAAAAATTAACTTGTATCAAATATTACTTTTTCTCTGATTACTTTGAAACCTTGGAACTTCCAAAAGGAAATCATATTTATTGCAATACTATGTAATCTGTTTGATTAAATCTTGTTTTGTTGAACACCTGTGGACATATTAATATGATTATAAATTTCTTTCTAGAAATTGTTTCATAGCTTAAATTAACTATAATTAATTTACTATTAAAGCCATAATCAAATGTGTAAAGGACAACATCTCATAACGCCATCTTAGTAAGAATTTATTGTGGTTTGTTTGGAATAAAAAACAGAAACTTGATTTATAGCATTTCGTGGATATTTTATAAGTTTTGAAGATTGTGTTATTATATAACCTTCATAAAATAAAGTTATTATATGTATTATTATATGCTGGACAAGAACTTGATTGGAATTTTAAACAGTAATTGAGATATGTATGGCTACCTGAATCAGTATAACGACCCAATCATTGTTCCTCCTTGCTTACCTTAATGAGTAACATGTTCTTTTGCAAGCAATGGATCACATCTCCACATAAATCAATGATAGAGGACAATAAACTGGGGATTCATTATCTAATATCACTCAAACTGTCAAAGAGACGTACCCTACACCTGTACTTGGGTTCAAACCTTTGGCCCTTATATATATGTATATTATACTACCTTGTACCTAGTAGAATACATGTATATACATTTACAGAAGGGACAAGGAAGTATATATGCATATATAGAAGCGACAATGGGATAGAACTCCTGACTGGAAATAAAGGGAAAGAACTTGTGACAATCTCCTGTGGTTCGAACCTATGACCTCCGGTTTGGCAGATGAGTGTTCTATACTAACATGGCTGATTCAGTGTTTAATGGTAAACAAGAACAAATATTATAAGATAGCAGTAAACTGGCATTCCTTATTTGTTGCCTGACTCTCTTTGTGCCCTGCAGTTAGTGTTCTGGTCATGTGGGCAAGTGATAATTATATACAACAGGCCTGTGATAATTTACAGATTTGTAGGAATAATAATGAGTGCATGATTAATATTGTTCAACTATTCTACATGGCTTGTAATGGCACGAATAAACCAACGACATTTGCCATTTAGATAACCTGCTTTATTTCTGATATGAATGTGAGTGTGGTAAAAGGCTGAAAATACACAAAAAGCAAATATTCAAATAAACGTTTTAACAGAGTTTCATGGAGTTGTCCTTATTAACTAGCATGATATTACAACGGAATGTATCTAAAATGAAAGTACAATTCTACACTTTAAAGTACAAAGGATATCAAGAATGCCAGAAAAGTAAATACAAGTAAATAAAACGAAAGTCTGGTGCGAATCCAACTAAGTACGAAAAGTAACGAGGACGAATCGAGAGCCGTAAAGATCAAACTGGGTGGGGTACGAACCAATAATTTAATCAAACAATTATACGGCTAATATGAAATGACATGTACAAACACTTGTTTAAATCGATAGAAAAATGTTTATAATAATGATAAAATACGAAAACTTACACTGTGGGGGCTTTAAACGACTCAAATTACGATGATTTTAACGAAGTCTGTCGAGCGTGGTTAAGTGACGACATATTAACGAAAGGGTGAAACGAAAAGGTTTAAAAATACCGAAATGAAATTTAACGAAACGTATAAATGAAAGGAAAGCAAAAGGGGTTCCAAGACACTCCCCGTCTGATATTTTGATTTAAAATATCACCAAAAATTTACTTTACAAAAATAATAAAAAATATTAACATGGTTGAACTACCTTAAACATGAACTTTACTCGCACTACCTTAAGATGACAATTTCAAGTGAATAACAGTACACAAAAAATCATCAACTACTTTCAACTAGAAATACATACATAACCTCGATTCAAGAATAGTCATGGCACATAAAATATGTGAAAGCTTCATTTTTGAAGTTTCATCAAAATAATTAATCACAAAATAATATCAACAATAACAAACAGTTTGCTGGAAAAGGTGACGAAAACAATTAAATAGCTTTGACTAGCAGAAATATAATACAGATATTTTAATGATTTAAAATGTTTAGAAATAAACCAATTAAATTTGAAAGCTTGACTAGAAAATATGTAAAAACAAAAATTGACACCGTTTCTCTAATCTATATAAGAGTACATTTCAAATTTACTTAAATTGACAATAAATTGCCATAGATTGACAATAATGAATATCCAAAATAACTTCACACATGGATTTCAAACTACATATAGTATGTTATGTCTTAAAGCAAAATAAGACTATTGAATATGTCACTGATTCTTCAAAATACAATCATCTTAATTTGGCAAACACTTATATAATATGAATTAAAACAAACATTTGCAAGTCAATGTCTCACAACTTGATGGGTTCTTATTTACATTGTCTATGAACACATTTCACTTTAACTTTTAACAGTCTTCACTGATTAACATGATAACTTCTACGACTGGCCTTGTGTAGAAAACGCGCTTGCCATCTTTCACTAAACAAACTTCTACTTTACGAACAAGTCCATCATCACTTTCGAATGTCTTAGTTATACAAGCCATTGGCCAGTTCATTCGTCCAGTTTCATAATCGCGAACCAACACAATGTCACCAATTTTTAGGTTTTTGGATTCACGATGCCACTTTTGACGTGGTTGTAGCATAGGTAGGTATTCGTTTTTCCATCGCTTCCAGAAAACATCCGCCAGATGCTGCACGCGTTGCCATTGACTCTTGTACAGGTCCTTCTTAACAATGGGGTTGAGTGGTTGGACATCTGATCCAATCTTCTGTGTCAGAAGGGTAGCTGGAGTGAGAATTTCTGGATACTCACTGTCATAGGAGATCGGAAGTAGTGGGCGTGAGTTAACGATTGCTGCTACTTCTGCCATTAAGGTCACCAGAACTTCATGTGTGAGATTGTTCACTTTCAGGAGCATGTTTTCGAGAATACGGCGAGTGATTCCTATCATTCGCTCCCAGGCACCACCCATGTGCGAACTATGGGGGGCGTTGAATAACCATGTTGTCCTGGAGTCTTGTAGGAACATCTGAACACTTCTATCTTCTATGTTGATGGCCTGAATGTTTGCGTCTTCAGTAGCACCGACGAAATTGGTACCCCTGTCTGATCGGTATTGTTTCACCTTGCCTCTGATGGAGACAAATCTTCGAAGAGCGTTCAGAAATGATGATGATGACATGTCTTCTACGATTTCGATGTGTATTGCCCTAACACACAAACATGTGAAGAGTATGGCCCATCGCTTAGAGTTGGCTTGGCCACCTCTTGTTCTTCTTGTTACAATGTCCCATGGACCGAACATGTCGACTCCTACATACGTGAAGGGTGGAGCTTCTTCAATGCGGTCAGAAGGTAGGTCAGCCATTTTTTGACCTTCGAACTTGCCCCGAAGTTTTCGACACTGAATACACTTATGTATGAGGGTTGACACTAGACGTTTCGAACCTGTGACCCAGAATCCTTCTGCTCTCACGGCTCCTTCCGTGAAATGACGACCTTGGTGGCTGACTTCTCCATGGTAATGTCTACAGATAAGCAAGGCTATGTGATGCTTGCCTGACACTATGACTGGGTTCTTCTGTTTGGAAGTTACACTGGTAGTAGCATTTATTCTTCCTCCTACTCTCATGAGACCTTGGTTATCAATATAGGGGTTCAGGTTTGCAATCTTGCTGTCTTTTGGGAGGGGCTTCCCTTTCGTCAGACGTGTATATTCTTCTTGGTACGAGTCAAGCTGTGATTCATACAAAATAAGTCTTTCTGCTTGCTCAAGTCTGTCTACTTTTGCTGTACAGACTTTGTTGCCCTTTAATTGACTTGCTTTCATGGTTAATAATGCAATTGCAGACACAAGTCGCTTCCACGATGAAAATCTGGAAAATCTCTCAGATCGGAGATGCGTATTTCTTACTTCTGCAGTGTTTTTCAGGGTTTTGACTTCTTTCTTCACCTCTTTATCTTCTTCAGGGTTAATCAAAGGGTAGTTCGGTGGTTGTTTTGCATCAGCTTTAGTAGTGACGGACGTTGGAGGTCCAGTGATCCACATACTTTGACGGAGCTTTTCTACTTGTATGCCTCTGGTACCGATGTCTGCTGGGTTTGACTGTGTTGATACATATTGCCACTGTTCTGGCAAGCTTTCTCTTCTTATCATTTCTACCCTGTTGCTGACATATTTTGCGAAGCGGCGAGATGAGTTGTGGATATAGCCTAAAACGATTTTACTGTCTGTGTAGTAGTTGATGGTTTCAATTCGAGCTTTTAGTTCAGTTTGTACTGTGCTTGCTATCTGGGTTGCCAACACTGCGGCACAGAGTTCGAGCCTTGGGATAGTGTGACCACTGGTTGGCGCGACCTTTGCTTTGCCGAACACAAAACTGAGTTGATCTGAAGGTAAACTTCTTATGTAAGCCACTGCAGCTATGGCGAGCTCTGATGCGTCACAGAATACAAGCAAAGCTACTTGTGTGGTCTCATTGATCGGTACGTCATGGAAGTAACACCTTGGTAAGGAAACTTTTTTGAGGTGAGATAGAGATTCTTTCCATGCAGTCCATTCAGCTAATCGCTCTTGTGGCAGGGGGTCGTCCCAGGAGATTGTGTGGATGGTCAATTTTCTAAGTATTATCTTTCCTTGGATGCTAATTGGTGCCAAGAATCCAAGAGGGTCGAAGAGACTGTTCACAACAGATAAAACTCCACGCCGAGTGAATGGTTTTGTGTTTGGAGCCACTTCAAACCTAAATGTGTCGTTGTTGAGATCCCATAAGAGGCCTAGACTTCTCTGTGTAGGCATTTCGTCATGACCAATGTTAATGTCTACCAGCTCTTTGGCCAGCTGTTCAGATGAAAAGGCCAAAACTACTTCTGGGCTGTTAGAGGCGACCTTGTGCAGCACAATGCCACTTTTTGCTAATGACTCCTGGGTCCTTTTCATTAGGCTTACAGCTTCTTCATGGTTGGAAAGGGAGGTAAGAGCGTCATCTACATAGAAGTTTTCCTGAACAAATGTCTTCACATCCTCGTCTGCTGTTTCTACAGTTTTATGGAGGCAGTACGTTGCTATGGAGGGCGATGGACTGTTGCCGAACACATGCACAGTCATACGATATTGGATGAGAGGTTTGTCTGCGTCGTTGTCTTTGTGCCAAAGAAAGCGAAGATAGTCTCTATGTTCTTTGTGGACCCGAAAACTGTAAAACATCTGCTGTATGTCTGCGACTACAGCTATAGGCATTCTTCTAAAGCGCATGAGTATCCCGAGGAGACTATTAATGAGGTCAGGCCCTGGTAACAATGTCTGATTGAGTGAAGTGCCCTTATATACTGCTGAGGAGTCAAACACGCATCTTACATTGTCCGGCTTCCTTGGATGATACACTGCAAAGACAGGTAAGTACCAGAGTTCTCTGCCCTTGGGTGCTTCAGGAGCTTCTTCGGCGTGGCCCTTTTCGATCAACTTCCCCATGAACTCAAACACTTGACTTTTCTTTATTGGGTTTTTGTCGAGATTTGCTTTGAATGACCTTGCTCTTGTCATAGCGTAGTCGTAGTTATTTTCAAGATTTTGTCTTGCCTTGTTGAAGGGCAGTGGTGCCGACCACTTCTCATCTTCTTTTCGAATGTTCTTCTCCATTATTTCTAAGAACTCTTTTTCATGGATGGAAAGAGATGGGGATTCATCATCTTTAGTTCTTTTAAAGAGAGGATCAGGCTCAATATCTAAAATGGTTCTCTGGCTTGGGCAAGGTTGAAAAAGCGTTGGTCTTCCATTATTCAATAAGTATGTTTTGGTGACCGTCACATGTTCAGTATGGGTTCCGATGCACACCTCCCCGACGACAACCCATCCTAAAGGGAGCTTCTGGGCATAGGGACTGCCGCGTGGCCCGAATTTCTGATCGAGGACATGATGCACGTCTATAGCGTCACGTCCAATGAGGAGGCAAATTTCTGCTGCATTCAATCTTGGTATCTCATTAGCGATGTCGGCTAGATGTTGGTGAGCCATTGCTATCTCAGGTGTTGGTATTTCATTTCTTGAGTTGGGAATATCCTTGCATTCCAACACAGACTTCAAATCGAATGCATGTTGTCCATCGATCGATTCAATACTGCAATTGGCGACTCGTCCCAATGACTGCCTTTGTCCACCACAACTAATTATAGTATATTCTGTTTCTTGTGCTGGTAAACGAAGAGTTTCAAATACGACTGGCTTGGCTAGAGAACGGTTACTCTGTTCGTCCACAATGGCATAACACAACATTGACCTTGTTGAACTCTCATCTTTTACCTTGACTAGGCAAATCTTCGAACATGATTTACCCGGGAACTCAGTTGTACCACAAACATCAATACAAGACGAAGATACTTTTGGGCCAGGGTAAGGCTTCGCATCTACATTAGGCCATGGTTGTCTGGCTTTCTCCCCGCCATAGTTTTGGAAAGATTCAATGTGCATTAATGTGTTGTGTCGTCTTCCACATGTCTGGCATGTAACTTGATTTAAGCAGTCTTTGGAGAGATGGTTTGTATTGAAACACTTGAAGCAAAGTTTTTGTTCTTTCACGAATTGGCGCCTGTTATCATAGTCTTTCAATTTGAATGTTCTGCATGATTCAAGAGTATGCGTATTTGAATTGTGTATGGGACATGGCGTTTCATTTGATTTTGGTGGGATGTTGTCACTGACTCCATAGTTCACAGCAATTTTGTTACTGGACACTTGGTTAGTGTGTCTGGTAGATTTTGTTCTCGAATCTTGACTATAGTTTTTTGTATTATCAGGTTGAAGCATTAAACTTGGATCGTTTCTTACTTTGGCTTGCTTTCTCACAAAGTTCACGAATTCAGAGAGAGGTGGGAAGGTTTCAGAGTTTTTCTCCTTGTAGTTGCTTGCGACGGTGATCCAGCGTTCTTGGAGATAGTACGGGAGTTTTGCGACAATTGGAGAGATACCCACACTTGAGTCAAAGTACGACAAGGCAATGTTGAACTTTGGATTAGACTTGAGAGATTCAACTTCACTAAGTACATCATAGAGGTCGTATAATTTATGACAGTCTTTAGGCCATATTTTCGATACACTTTCCAGTTTTTGCAGAATGTGTCTATGTATTCCCTCTACAGACCCAAACCGTTCTTCAAGACGATTCCACAGTTTTTTAAGAGCACCGTTGAGATCATGTGAATTTGATGCCCGAATTGTTACCCCATGCTTTTTAGATTCAGGACCGAGCCACTTGATAAGGAGGTCAATTTCCTCTGAGGGGCACACACCTATTTCCTGGCACACACTTTTGAAACTGTTTTTCCAAACATCATAATTTTCTGGTTTGTCATCGAAGCATGAGAGACGTGATAGTGTCAAATCCTTTCGTAACAGAAATTTGGTGAATTTATCAAAGTCTTGATGTTCATTGGATTCAGATGTGGGTTTGAGATATTTTGTTTTTACCGAATGTTTTTCTGAAAAGTCTGATAAATTATCACTTTCAACGTCAGCTTCAGCCTCACCTGTGAGGCGGCGTTGTTTCACTAATTCTATTTCTAATTCTAAGTTCTCCTTTCTTCTTGCCACAATAGCAGCTTCAATAGCTTGTTTTTCTTCAATCTCTGCTTTTTTCCTCCTTAATTCAAACTCCACTTCCAGCAATTTCAATTTCTCTTTTGCTGCAGCTGCTCTAGCCTTCGATGATGTTGAGCTGTTTGATCTAGCTTTTGAATAGGTGGAGTGTTTTGTCTGTCCTAATTGTTTCAGTTTGTCCTTGAACAGTGTCACATCATAAATGATCTTCTCATAATCATTTGATAGAATTTCTAGAGCGTTATTCGCTTCAAGCGTTTGTTGTCTAGTCAGAAAATCTCTAAATTCAAGATATACCGAGTCCAATGTAGCACATTTCCGGTGAAGTAACAATTCTTTTTCTTCAAAGTTCTCATTGTCTGTTGGGCTTCGAACGATTTCATAAATGATTTCATATTCACGGTTGATTCGTTTGTTGAAGTTAGCCAGGTGCTGGGTGAATTCTTCCATCGCTTTAGGCGTAAGGTTCCGAATTGTTCTTCTTCTCATTGGCCTCTTCCGACGAAGAAACGAAGTGAAGCCTAGTCCTTTTACTGTAATGGCACGAATAAACCAACGACATTTGCCATTTAGATAACCTGCTTTATTTCTGATATGAATGTGAGTGTGGTAAAAGGCTGAAAATACACAAAAAGCAAATATTCAAATAAACGTTTTAACAGAGTTTCATGGAGTTGTCCTTATTAACTAGCATGATATTACAACGGAATGTATCTAAAATGAAAGTACAATTCTACACTTTAAAGTACAAAGGATATCAAGAATGCCAGAAAAGTAAATACAAGTAAATAAAACGAAAGTCTGGTGCGAATCCAACTAAGTACGAAAAGTAACGAGGACGAATCGAGAGCCGTAAAGATCAAACTGGGTGGGGTACGAACCAATAATTTAATCAAACAATTATACGGCTAATATGAAATGACATGTACAAACACTTGTTTAAATCGATAGAAAAATGTTTATAATAATGATAAAATACGAAAACTTACACTGTGGGGGCTTTAAACGACTCAAATTACGATGATTTTAACGAAGTCTGTCGAGCGTGGTTAAGTGACGACATATTAACGAAAGGGTGAAACGAAAAGGTTTAAAAATACCGAAATGAAATTTAACGAAACGTATAAATGAAAGGAAAGCAAAAGGGGTTCCAAGACATGGCTGTTTGCAGTGTTATGCATATCAATGTATCAAAGTTCTGCAATTATCATCAACTGCAAAATTTAATCAACAAACCAAATGTAACATCATTAGATTTATGTAAATTGTATTGAATTGTTACAGGGTGTGTAGGTTGAAAGTCTTGTCTCATTGTATGCAAATATATCAGAATGTCTGGACATATTTTGCATAATGTGCATTATCTATTTGCATTTTTGAATAGAACTGCTACCTGCATCAGTTTATTTTGTATTTGAACTGATTTCCCTAGAACATGACTTCATTATGTTACAGAATGAATGGCTTTACAATGAAATCTTGTATGAAACTTCATTAAGGTCTGTTTACATATATTCATGCTTTTATTGCAATCAATCTTGTTGTTTACTCAGATCAAGTCAAGATGGTGTTTTAAAATGACTTACAATTGTACAAGCCTAGGTAGTGAGTAAATGATATTGATTATAATCTTCTTAAATTTTTCATAGATTTAAACTGCAGCATGATACATTTATAGAACATTATTGAAGCTAGATTGTAATCAAAGTATTTACTGTATTTTGTATATGAATTGATCTCAATGTTCTTGGTAACCAAGTGCAGGTGACTATTATACAGGGTTGTAATGATGTACATTGTTGTACCAAATCAAGGGTTATAATGATGTACATTGTTGTACCAGATCAAGGGTTATAATGCTGTACATTGTTGTACCAGATCAAGGGTTATAATGATGTACATTGTTGTACCAGATCAAGGGTTATAATGATGTACATTGTTGTACAAGATCAAGGGTTATAATGCTGTACATTGTTGTACCGGATCAAGGGTTATAATGATGTACATTGTTGTACCGGATCAAGGGTTATAATGCTGTACATTGTTGTACCGGATCAAGGGTTATAATGATGTACATTGTGGTACCGGATCAAGGGTTATAATGCTGTACATTGTTGTACCGGATCAAGGGTTATAATGATGTACATTGTTGTACTGGATCAAGGGTTATAATGATGCACATTGTTGTACCAGATCAAGGGTTATAATGATGTACATTGTGGAACGGATCAAGGGTTATAATGATGTACATTGTTGTACCAGATCAAGGGTTATAATGGTGTACATTGTTGTACCAGATCAAGGGTTATAATGATGTACATTGTTGTACCAGATCAAGGGTTATAATGATGTACATTGTGGAACGGATCAAGGGTTATAATGATGTACATTGTTGTACCAGATCAAGGGTTATAATGGTGTACATTGTAGTACCGGATCAAGGGTTATAATGATGTACATTGTTGTACCAGATCAAGGGTTATAATGGTGTACATTGTTGTACCAGATCAAGGGTTATAATGGTGTACATTGTTGTACCAGATCAAGGGTTATAATGGTGTACATTGTTGTACCAGATCAAGGGTTATAATGGTGTACATTGTTGTACCAGATCAAGGGTTATAATGATGTACATTGTTGTACCAGATCAAGGGTTATAATGATGTACATTGTTGTACCGGATCAAGGGTTATAATGATGTACATTGTTGTACCAGATCAAGGGTTATAATGGTGTACATTGTAGTACCGGATCAAGGGTTATAATGGTGTACATTGTTGTACCAGATCAAGGGTTATAATGGTGTACATTGTAGTACCGGATCAAGGGTTATAATGATGTACATTGTAGTACCGGATCAAGGGTTATAATGATGTACATTGTTGTACCAGATCAAGGGTTATAATGATGTACATTGTTGTACCAGATCAAGGGTTATAATGGTGTACATTGTAGTACCAGATCAAGGGTTATAATGGTGTACATTGTGGTACCAGATCAAGGGTTGTAATGATGTACATTGTGGTACCAGATCAAGGGTTATAATGGTGTACATTGTAGTACCAGATCAAGGGTTATAATGGTGTACATTGTGGTACCAGATCAAGGGTTGTAATGATGTACATTGTTGTACCAGATCAAGGGTTATAATGGTGTACATTGTAGTACCAGATCAACGGTTATAATGGTGTACATTGTAGTACCGGATCAAGGGTTATAATGATGTACATTGTAGTACCGGATCAAGGGTTATAATGATGTACATTGTTGTACCAGATCAAGGGTTATAATGATGTACATTGTTGTACCAGATCAAGGGTTATAATGGTGTACATTGTTGTACCAGATCAAGGGTTATAATGGTGTACATTGTAGTACCGGATCAAGGGTTATAATGGTGTACATTGTAGTACCGGATCAAGGGTTATAATGATGTACATTGTTGTACCAGATCAAGGGTTATAATGATGTACATTGTTGTACCAGATCAAGGGTTATAATGGTGTACATTGTTGTACCAGATCAAGGGTTATAATGGTGTACATTGTTGTACCAGATCAAGGGTTATAATGATGTACATTGTGGAACGGATCAAGAGTTATAATGATGTACATTGTGGAACGGATCACGGGTTATAATGATGTACATTGTTGTACCAGATCAAGGGTTGTAATGATATACATTGTGGTACCAGATCAAGGGTTGTAATGATATACATTGTTGTACCAGATCAAGGGTTATAATGATGTACATTGTTGTACCAGATCAAGGGTTATAATGATGTACATTGTGGTACCAGATCAAGGGTTATAATGATGTACACTGTTGTATTGAATCATGTACATTAGTTAAATGTACCAGTATGTATGCAAGAGAATGTTATTTATTTAATAATAATCTTTCACTGGCTGCCGCGGTACAGATAGAAATATATGACTCGAGGATTACTGTTTTTGAAGGAATGAGGCTCTGTCTGGGTAGCACTTTAACAGTAACCCAAGAGCTTGATATTTCTGTCTACACACAAAGCTTCTTTTTCTTGCATACCTTTATAAGATATTAAGGACGAGATTAAATAAAGCGACTAACGTTTTAAGGACTTTTTGCTTATAATATGGTATTATTTTACAATTCATTCAAATTATTATTCGATGTTATGACACGTTGTTACATGACATCATCAGCACGAGACGGACATCCTACATTGTTGGGTGTGAGATAGAGTTTACCAGCACTCAAGTGCAAATGGGGGAAATCCAGTCTGGTAAAATTGCAAGAAAAACTTCATATAGATCTAAACTTAAGAGTTGTTTCTGTCCGTGTGTGTGCGTGCATGTTTGGGTTCTTGTCTTGACTATAATTTCATTATGGATGAAGAGATTTCAAAATAACTTGGCACATGTAATCACCATAACAAGGCACCTCAATAATAAGACCACCTCACAATTAAGACCACAATTTTAAGACCATTTTCACTGTTTTGATCTTTAATCAACCTTAATATTAAGACCACCCAAATATAAAGACCAGTGTTCAAGGGTCCCAAGGGTGGTCTTATTATTGAGGTTTTACTGTGTACTACTCGATAAAAGTCACCGTACACATGTACCCAGGTGTTCGACACAAAAGACAATGACATATAATAATACATTGCTATGGGTTCTGACCAAAGTCTTGTATCAAACACTTCAAAAATAACCAGACACGAACAACAAGAGTGTTTACTGTGTATTATGTTGTGCAGGATGAACCAAGACTTATTGCTGTAAATAGATGCTTACTTTGTTCAGGATTCTGTGACAGTATTGTTCACTGGTCTGTGTCAGTTTATGTCCTTGCGTAGGACTTTTAAGTTCATTAAATATTTAACTTTATGGTGATATAATGGAAAACAAAAGAGTTCTTGTCCATAAAATGTCCTTTGTTGTATTGTTTTCAGACACTCCTATTTAATTCATACAAATTACCGTAATTACACGAAGAACTTTGCTTTTGCCACTTCCCTAAGTTCTTGTTCAAAATATTGCATTGTTGTTAATATAATAGATATTATTTTTATTTCTTTTCTTTTGTACCCCTGGTAAAAACCCATATTTAGCGAAGTCCGAATTACGTCTATTGAGAAATCATTAAAAACTAGAAGAATGATTGAATTTTATATAATTGTATATAATGATTGTCAAGCATTTTAAAAGCATGAAAGCTTATGTTCAATGGTATTGTTTTAGTTTATTGAATTAAATTGACAGCAATGAAATTTTTCATTGAACTTGATCAATTTCTTTGTTTGCTTGTTTCGAGTTTTATGCCATTTCCCAACAGTATTTTAGTGATATATTGGCAGTCAGTTGACCACCAGAGTTGGAGGACAAAACCGCTTTGGATGCAATATATCTTTAAGGTTCATGTTAAGCGGATTTTGTATATTACAATTCACTGATTTTTTAAGTAAAATAACAATGCAATACGGATTACTAAATAGTTATTGACAAATAATGTAATTTAAAAACAAAAATACTTGAAATAGTCAGACTTTTTAGAAAATATGTAAAAAAATAACAACTTTTTGAATAATTTCAACTATCACTTTTTTTGATAAAAGAAAGTCTAAAACACTTGGATTAACTCTTAAATGTCAACAAACAAAAATGGCGGTGCTGGGCAGTGACAACATTTAAGTTTGACATCAAATTTCTATTTTATTGATAAAATCTAGGATAAATAAGTTCTCGTACCATCTTACTATGATAATAGATAATAATGTTGGTATGATATTAAACTTAAAATGTTTTCGGATAACAAGTTGGATTTATTTTTAGTGAAGGACCCTTTTTTACCTGAAATGTCACATAATTTTGGCCTATATACAGCTATGGTAGTGCACAAATTAAGGCATATATTAAACACCCAATTTATTCTTGTTACTCTTATCATTTATATTATGCAACTTATTTGAGTTAAAATGTATTGAATTCCCAGAAATTTGTGTTGCATTATTTGCAGCAATTGCAATGCCAATCTGCTTGACATGAACCTAATAAGGCGATATATGCCATAGAAAATAGCCATATTTGCTTTTAAGCGAAATTTGGAAACTACATTATATAGCAAGATCAAATGTATACTGTTTTATAGTTATACAGTCCTTCAACTAATACTTCTATAATTTTGTGAAAATGTTGAAAAATAAGGAAGTTATTTGAACTTTTGGTACTGTCAAATTGTACATGTTGGTTTGGTAAATCAGGCTTATTGCACAAGCGTTAATTTTGCAAAAGAAACAGATGTATACAAAGATAATAATCAAATCTACCTCATGCTATCGAGATTTTTCCAAAAAAAAATTAAGTTTTTATTCCGAAATAACAACAGAAACAAGTGGTGAGTACGGAAAATCTAGTTTTTTTATATTTTTATTGATATAATTTCAAAAAAAATGCGATAGCATATTGATACCTATATATCTCCTTTCCACAAATACTTTTGATATTAAAAAATACTTAGAATTTTGTATGCATTAATTACCGGAATGTAAAACATGATAAAAAGTCATTCTACATGTACAAATTTACTATACAGAGTATATAGAGTTAATCGATAAATCATGTACATTGATAAACTTGTCAAAAAAAACATGGCAAGGCTATCACCATAATCAAATTGTCACAGAATAACATAAGCCTTGCCTGGGTTTTCAACCCATGACCACTAGATTAGCAGTTCAGTGCTCTACCAACTGAGCTAACCAGATTAGCGAACTTGATCAACAATATTTTAAATCGAATGTAATAACTGTCATCAGAAGAAACTCAATACTATTGACATTTGCTTTGACTTTGTTCATTGTTTCAGTTTGTCTATTTCATATCACATCATATTGCACTTTGAAAAAACCATATTTGCATAAATAGTTTCGAGCCATGTCAAATTGATCAAAGTACTGTGAAATATGATAATGGAATGGTATGGAGGAACTTGGTTTCACAATTTATTTCTTGTGCGACAAAGCACAATATCTAGTGATCCATTATTCAAATATTTTCTGCCATTATGATATTATAATGGTTTCTTGTCTAGACTGTTTCTTCATACACAAAAAGATTTTAATGGTACCTCCAAGAAATCAGCAGTATACAATGTGAAAAAAAACTTCTAAAAACTAGTCTACCCTGATTAATGCCTGATTTAACACTGTAAATTATCTTGATACAAGTCAGGTTAACACTGTAAATTATCCTGATTCATGTCAGGTTAACACTGTAAATTATCCTGATACATGCCAGGGTTAACACAGTAAATTATCCTGATACATGTCAGGTTAACACTGTAAATTATCCTGATACATGTCAGGTTAACACTGACATGAATCCTGATACATGTCAGGTTAACACTGTAAATTATCCTGATACATGTCAGGTTAACACTGTAAATTATCCTGATACATGTCAGGTAAACAGTGTAAATTATCCTGATTCATGTCAGGTTAACACTGACATGAATCCTGATACATGTCAGGTAAACAGTGTAAATTATCCTGATACATGTCAGGGTTAACACTGTAAATTATCCTGATACATGTCAGGGTTAACACTGTAAATTATCCTGATACATGTCAGGTTAACACTGTAAATTATCCTGATACATGCCAGGGTTAACACAGTAAATTATCCTGATACATGTCAGGTTAACACAGTAAATTATCCTGATACATGTCAGGGTTAACACAGTAAATTATCCTGATACATGTCAGGTTAACACTGTAAATTATCCTGATACATGTCAGGTTAACACTGTCAATTATCCTGATACATGTCAGGTTAACACAGTAAATTATCCTGATACATGTCAGGTTAACACTGTCAATTATCCTGATACATGTCAGGGTTAACACTGTAAATTATCTTGATACATGTCTGGGTTAACACTGTAAATCATCCGGATACATGTCAGGGTTAACACTGGAATTAAACCTGATGTTTGCCAGGGTTAAAACTGTAAATTATCCTGACATTTGTCAGGGTTAACACTGTAAATTGTCCTGATACATGTCAAGGTTAATACTGTAAATTATCCTGATACATGTCAGGGTTAACACAGTTAATTATCCTGATGTTTGTCAGGGTTGACACTATAAATCATCCTGATGCATGTCAGGGTTAACACTGTAAATTATCTGGATACTTGTCAGGGTTAACACTGCATATTATCCGGATACATGTCAGTGTTAACTCTGTAAATTATCCTGATACATGTCAGGGTTAACACCTTTAATTATCTTGATACTCATCAGGTTTAACCCAGTTCAATATTCTGATACTCTTCAGGTTTAAACCAGTTCATTATTCTGATACTCATCAGGTTTAACCCAGTTCTTTATTCTGATACTCATCAGGTTTAAACCAGTTCATTATTCTGATACTCATCAGGTTTAAACCAGTTCTTTATTCTGATACACATCAGGTTTAAACCTGTTCTTTATTCTGATACTCATCAGGTTTAAACCTGTTCATTATTCTGATACACATCAGGGTTAATTCTGCAAATTATCCTGATACTCAAAATGTTTGGTAATTATCCTGATGTTATTATTTATCCTGATGCTTGTCAGGGTTAAAACTGTACATTATCCTGATATACTCATCAGGTTTAATAATGTGAATTATCCTGATTCTTGTCAAGGTATCATGATATTCACATCAAGGTATACACTCTTATTAATTAATTGTCTATAAATACAAATTATCCAAGTAATTTCAGGAATAATTAAAGTTCAACTTTTTCTTTTAATTTCAGTTATTTATTTTTCACTTTACATAAATTATTATAAATCATGGTTTAAGTTGTTCAGTATATCTGAAGATTATGATTTTATTGAAAATACTTTGTTGTTTCAGTTTTGTAAGCTAACTAGAGTAATAATCGCCAACCAACAATTCACCAAATTGTATATATATATATAGGCCTATTGCATCAATTACCCATGCTTTCATTGTCCAAAATTAAGTACCATCCAAAAATGTGCGACAAACTGTCATCCGTTTAATTTGCAGCATTGTATAAGGATGAGAAAACTAGCACCAAAGACATCAATTGTCATCACTGCAGAACAGTCGTACACCATTTAAAACCATTGGTTATCTACCCTTGAGAGTCAATTTACGTCATTGTTCGCAGAATCGCTGATGCTGTAAGGGTCTAAATTGCATGTTGTAAAATTGTGTATACAGTTGACACACGAGTTAAATGGTCACACGAGTGGGACCTAAATCCACAATTAACTGATTGTTGGGAAGGATTATGCTGGCCGTATTACAGAAATGCAGGTTGTCATTATTTTCATTTCGGGCCCATGCATGCAGTGATCACCATTTTAAAATTAAACAAGAAAAAAATCAGGTATGAGAAAAACTTAAAACTGAGTCGTATTACCGGTATATGAATGGATGCATTATAAGATGGATCAGAAGACGAAACTTAACTGTATTAGAAAATTGGTATTTAACATTACAATTTATGCATGATTACAAAATATGCAATTTAACTGAATATTTCTATTTACAAGAATATTCTTAGATATAGAGACGTTGAAGTTGGTTTTCTTATGTAATTAAGTTGCGCCAAAATGACTCCTTTGAAAGCAAGCGCATATAGTCGATTAACAGGTCATGTGGTCTCTGCACTCTTACATGCACTGTCTGATAATGCCCGCATCGAACAGTGTCGTGTATTGAAGCCACATACTAGTATTGAAATGACAATTTAAAATTTATTTCATTTAGCCTGATGCTCATCTCTGACTGCTGTATTACTTGATATATTGGCAAGTCAAAAAGTTTGCAAGCCGTAATATAAGCGAAATGCCGATAAATGTATTATTAAATTTAGTTGTCTAAATACTATTGTGACCGAGGAAAATTTCACAGAGTGGTATTTGCCTGGAATTAACAAATTGGAAACATTTCCAGGTTGCAAACATAATACCACTTATATTCAATACTAATTTTGACTGGTTGCAAACATTACCAACTATCAATACATTGACTGGTTGCAAACATTACCACTTATTCAATACATTGACTGGTTGCAAACATAATACCACTTATATTCAATACTTTGACTGGTTGCAAACATTACCAACTATCAATACATTGACTGGTTGCAAACATTACCACTTATTCAATACATTGACTGGTTGCAAACATTACCAATTATTCAATACTTTGACTGGTTACAAACATTACTGCTTATTCAATACTTTGACTGGTTGCAAACATTACCACTTATTCAATACTTTGACTGGTTGCAAACATTACTGCTTATTCAATACTTTGACTGGTTGCAAACATTACCACTTATTTGGTAGTTTGACTGGTTGCAAACATTACCACTTATTTGGTAGTTTGACTGGTTGCAAACATTACCACTTATTCAATACTTTGACTGGTTGCAAACATTACCACTAATTCAATACAGTGGGTGGTTACAAATGTTACTATTTATTCAATACATTGACTGGTTACAAATGTCACCACCTATATAGTTCTTTGACTGGTTGCAAACACTAGGTAATTTCATTCAGTTCTTTGACTGGTTGCAAACACTACCTTTTATTCAGTTCTTTGACTGGTTGCAAACACTACCTTTTATTCAGTTCTTTGACTGGTTGCAAACACTACCTTTTATTCAGTTCTTTGACTGGTTGCAAACACTACATTTTATTCAGTTCTTTGACTGGTTGCAAACACTACCTTTTATTCAGTTCTTTGACTGGTTGCAAACACTACCTTTTATTCAGTTCTTTGACTGGTTGCCAACACTACCTTTTATTCAGTTCTTTGACTGGTTGCAAACACTACCTATTTTCAGTTCTTTGACTGCAGCAGCCTATCTGAGGATTCTACAAGGTACTTAAAGTAACTGTCAATCATGGTTAGTGCAATAACAATTACAATTTATCAGTTTACCCAAACTTTGTCTGACCCCTATCCACTTTATGTCAAGATTATTAGCTCTCATGATCTCGTGATTGTAAAAGTGAAGTTAATAGCTACTTTATGTACACAATGTGTGGTTGTTGTATATTTGTGGATTATAATCTGCTTGTCGTGAATATAAAGTTTGAAGTATGTTAACATTCTAAATGAATTGAAGAAAGCTGTTAAATATCTTTCACATGTCTTACACACTGAACTTTCATCAAATATATTTGTATATGAAAATTTCTATTACATCAAACAACTTTTACCTTAGGTTTGATAAAAGCATTTAACTATTCAAATATGATGACTGTTTGCTTTACTCATTCTAATTTTGTAAGAAACATATACATTTATATGGTTTATGGGTTAAGTAGTATATACTTGAATATATATGACCTGCCCAGATCATCTATGAATGTTTTTTAATTGTTAAATGATTATAAGATAGAGTAGTGGTTTGGTATTTGAAATACGGTACATCTTTAGCTCTTTTACCAACTGAAGTCTTCAATGTGACCTACCTGTATTGTGCTATATAATACCATAATAATTTCATGTAATTTTCATGTGTATGTATAATTATATATGTATATACATTGTACATCCAATTGATTAACTGCTAAATATATATAAAATATGGAAATGTGTTAAATATTAGTATTTATACTTTTGAATGAATACAGAATATTTTAGACATTGCATTGTACTTGTAGCTTTTAATTTTTTTTAAGTGAACAAAATCAGGAACATTTAAGCTTCCCCTCCCAATAACACATCAGCTATGTTAAGGAATTATAACAGTGTATAATTATGTCCTGTTGAAGACATCTACAGTGTATATCACATACACTAATAGAGTCACTTCTAACCCGACACTTATATAATTCAGTTTAACTGGAATATTTGTGAGCGGTTTTCGTTCAAATATGGAATATAATTATTTCAACACATCATACGTACTTCTTAGAAATTTAATTGCAATTGATCAACAAATACATATAAAACTTAAAAATAAAAACATCGCTGTAAAATTCGAATTCACAAAATGACATAATGCGAAATCCCAACAATGTGAAAAGTCACTGAATCACATTATAATCTGTACACCGAGTAACTAAAAATGTGTGTCCTCCCATGGCTCTTGCGATGTGCACACACGTTTGTCTCATCAACAGTACGTAGTTTCGGGTGAAAACTTTGGGAATAATGCATTCATTCCAGCACAAGCGTCTGTTCCAGTTTACGGAGATTGCGAGGGGGTGCCGGTCGCCTCGGTACTCGCCTGTTTAGCTTGTCTCACACATGCTTAATAACATCGAGATCTGGCGACTTGGATACGTTTACGTTTTTGTTGCGATTGAAAGAGAAACAGGTTGATACTGCATATTTTACAACACACCAATTGCGCGACCGCTATATCGATTATTCATTCGAACCATAACTGATTTTAAAATCAAAATTATGTTTTTACGGTTTGAATTGCGTTCTAGAATAATAAAATGGAAATGAAAATCGATATTTTTCTCTAACCTACATTTTCTCATGCGAAATGGTGAAATCGTACATGTCCCACGTGCGAAAATGACCGATCGTCACAGTTGAACGGTTTTATCATTTTTCTACAGCTTATGTTGCCAAACAACAAAGTATTTAATTTGAAATAAATATCTTGAACCATATTCGAGACAATCGAATTTGAAAAGTGTCGGGTTAGAAGTGGCTCCAAGTGTACATGATACAACAAAATTAATTTTCTTTTTTTATATTTTGTTTTTAGAGTCTAAAGAGTTAGTATATCAGGCCATCTTTAAAAAAATGTTTGTATGCTTTTACGAGTCTGACTCATGAAAAATGCAGTGACTCAAATAATTGTTCTGGTACATCGATAAAAAAAAATATTTTTCAGTCTTTAATAGCCATTACTTTACTAAGCTAAAGAAAAACCAGCCTACCTACCCACAATATTTTAAGGATGACTTCAAGGATTCTGATCGCCGTGTTCTTTTAAGTGTGTGATAGTTGAGGTAAATATTTAATATTATTTGATAGTTGCAATATTTGCTCTTACTGTTGTTAAAGCCTAGGTCACAATGAAACCACAACAGGAATATGCAGATTGATTCACTATGAAAATTTGGGGAATTTCGTGGCTTGATTTCGTGGCTTGATTTCGTGGCTAATGTCTTACTATGTATATTGTACGACAGTCGTAGGAACGACATTCACACAACATTTGTATTAAAAATGGCATGTCATGGATGCCAAAAGTTTAGTGTAATTCTTGCGACATTCTCAAGACAATCGCACGACATTCGTAAATTGTTGTGAGATAATTGTGCGAAAATCGTGTGAATTCAACTAATTTGTGCGAAGATAGTACAAAATTTGCATAAAACTCTCAAGACTGTCTCATGACAGTCACACGAGTGTATCATGCCCGTCTCAGGACATGTTCATGTGATAATGAGCCACAACAGGTCAAGGCAGTCGCAGGTTTAAGTCCTGCGACTGTCGTATGACAGACCTGCGACATAACCTTGAAATGTTCTCTCTTCTCTGTCTGTTCCTGTAGTGAAAGTATCTAAAATTTATTTGACCACTTCCACACCATTGTTCATGTCCTATATATGTAACGAAATATAACCATGACAGAAAAGGGGTTTCATTGTGACAATGAAGGCTTTAGGCTATGAGTGGAGCCTTGGTGTAACATACTTATCATTTCTAGTGTGTGTTTAATCTATTTATCATATATGCAGTATTTTCTATCACAATATTAATAAAAATTGTTGTTGTTGTTTTTTAATATAAAATTTATTTTATTAATTTTAAAATTAAAATTTAATCTTTGATCTTTAAAAAAAAATTCTCTTATTGGGGATAATTTTAATTTTATAAGTTAAATATTTTTTTCTGCCTACAACATGTACTTAATTATAAGGGATTTGGGATTTAAAAATTACGAAAAAGATGTTGAAACGGCATACACATTTTGAAAAAAAATATTTGTATAAGTATGACGCCAAAATACCCCAGGTTGTCATAATAGTATATAATAGGCTATAGATCAACAGTAAATAAATCAATACAATGTATCTGGAATGGGTATTTGATTTTACTGCCTGGTTTTTCTCCAATACCCATACATGGGTGGCAGACATAGTGGATGTCGGATTGGAGATGTTTGTATTGAGTATTGGAATACCGTGATGGAACAAACGTACAGGGTACACTGATCAATGACATTATATGGACATAATCGTAGTTTTATGACAGGTGATTTTTATTTAATCTTGCTTACAATGTACACATATTTCTCTTTCTTAGTTAATTCTGAACTTAGGACAAATATTATATTCTATATTCTAGAATAAGTTTTTGCTTACTTAGCTGCGTTGTTGTTAAATTTATACATTTATAATGTTTTGTATAAATTATTCAGCACTTTAAGTAGAAACAAGATTATTGATCAATCTTATTATGAAAGATATTCAAATCATACCATTTTTCAAAAAAAAATTCCATGGTAAAAATGTAGATTAATCTACTTTCATGAAAATTGTCAGAAAATTCCATCTGATTTGTGTGTGCAGTGCTTGTATACACTAATTGATCAATTTAATTTTCCTTTCAAAATGTTTTAATCTTCGCTTATTTGAACGTTGGGTGAGAGAAATTGTCTATATATTTATTTTGATTTTATTTAAATTAATATGTTATATGTTCAAGTTTTTAGTTATGAATATCTGGGTAATATATTAATGTTGGATATCACAAATAGATTCTACGGTTCTCAGAACTAATATAATCCTGTTAACTCTGCTTGTAATTAATTCACTGAAATAAATTTTACTGTACACAATTTAATGGAAAAAAAGATTATATGTTATATAATTATGTATACCTGCAGATTTCATGAAAAATAGTTGCTGTGGTACACTTTTAATGAACTAGACATTGTCTAATTATTTTCTCTGCTAATAATGTTTTATTTCAATTAGTGTACATTAATAAACATAATAATAATGACAGAAATGTGTTTTACAAGTTTTCAATATTCACCTTGAGTACTGGTTTATAATGGGATTAATTATAGCCAGGAAGCAGTCATTAGGAGTGATTAGTATATATTGTAAGAACTTAAGCTTGTATCACAAGCAATTAAACATAAATCTGTTTCAACTAAATCAGACAATCTGAGTTCACAGAGGTGCATGATTTTTTCAATTTTCCGTATTGAGAATTTTTAGTTTAATGACCTTATTGGATAAACTAATACCAATTATAAGCTCTTGTATTCAGGTTTATTTAAAGTATTAAACATTAAAGGCAGTAATTACATCAGATGTTAATACGATAACTAAATCCCCTACGTCAGAATAATTCAACTTTGTGTATTTAACATGCAAACTGGGGTTACAACTCATGCTTTATTCACTTGTCATGTGATAACTTAAAATCCCCTACGTCAGAATAATTCAACTTTGTGTATTTAACATTCAAACTGTGGTAACTCATGCTTAATTCAGTTGTCATGTGCTGTCAAATCTGGAGGATTAATCTGGGAGTAGTTAAAGGTACATAGTCTTACTTTTTCGACAAAATATCTTTAGTCTTAAATATGAAATAAATCGTTGTTAATTGCCTTCATACAGTTGTTACTCTACAATTAACACTGCATTATCACTTTTCTTACATGTTTCCCATAAATCACAAAAACAAGTGTCTAATACTTGTATTTTCTATCCTGACCTGAGTAAGTACCGAATCAGCGCTAGTGTAGGAAATATCTGTATCAGACAAGTGCTTTGCTGTTCTAACAAACATTTTAGCAAAGTTACAATGCAATGGTTTAGAGTACGTCTGTAGGAAAGCGTTAACGTGCCATTTTCTCAAAATTATTACTTAGCCTAGTTCGATAGAAAATCAGACTATCTACCTTTAAAAGCTGAACTAAGTCAGCCAGTGAACTAAGTTTGACCAGGTCAAAATATATTATATTTTGTCTCCCATGAATTTAAATGCATATTCTCCGAGTACTTAATAGTACCGCAATGGTGATTAAAAATTGTATGAACCTAATTCAGTGTTCAACCCCAAGCTAAATAAATGTCCTGGTCATTAAAAATTGTATGAACCTAATTCAGTGTTCAACCCCAAGATAATTAAAAAATTTGACTGGGTGATTAAAAATTGTATGAACCTTAAATTCAGTGTTCAACCCCAAGCTAAATAAATGGCCGGTCATTAAAAATTGTATGAACCTAATTCAGTGTTCAACCCCGAGCTAATTAAAATTTGGCTGGGAGTTTAAAAATTGTATGAACCTTAAATTCAGTGTTCAACCCCAAGCTAAATAAATGGCCGGGTGGATTTTAAATAAATAAATCAGTGCAGTAAAATAGCACTGATTATTTAACATTTTAAATCTAATCGATTAATTTATGGTCCATTGTGTTATTATATGAGTGAATAATCCAGTATAAATCTGAATATTTTTTTGGCATAAAAATCAATTTGCAGATTATGAATGTATCTGTTATGGGATGATATTCTGTTACGGTGTGTGAGGTTCAATCTTGCAATATTCGTCTGATTTTATGACCACTGATGTTAGAAGAGGAAAGGATAGACAACGATGCATGATCAATAAGATGCTATTTTCGGATCTTTTTAACTGAAGAAATAAATCTATGTTCATACCAAACTCCAGTCTGGCATGTTTGAGGATGTATTATTACGCTCATGGAAATGTCAGTCTGGTTACCTTGTGACTGAGATATATATATATATGCTTTTTACCCACATGTATTCAGTCTTCTTAAATTAAAAGTAATCAAATGTGGGTTATCTTTATTAAATATATCTTGCACTTTGAGCTTTCCTGTTCATTTTGGCTATTTTCTGGAAAGACACCAAGTTAAGTGAAAATATTTTACTTAAGAAAATTTCGTATTATATACTTGCATGATTACTTTATATTTCACCAGGATACTTGAACATTTGGGAGACATTGACAATTATCTTAATATGTTTATAATGTTTATAGTTAAGATATATTTTAAAACACTTGGTTGGTACCCAGGAGTTCCAACTGGACTAGTACCCAGGAGGTCCACACTGGACTGGTACCCAGGAGGTCCACACTGTAGTATACTGGTACCCAGGAGGTCAACACTGGACTGATACCCAGGAGGTCCACACTGTAGTATACTGGTACCCAGGAGGTCCACACTGGACTGGTACCCAGGAGGTCCACACTGTAGTATACTTGTACCCAGGAGGTCCACACTGGACTGATACCCAGGAGGTCCACACTGGGCTGGAACCCAGGAGTTCCAAACTGGGCCGGCATTAATATGAGGTCCACACTGGACTGGTACCCAGGAGGTCCACACTGGGCTGGAACCCAGGAGTTCCAAACTGGGCCGGCATTAATATGAGGTCCACACTGGGCCGGCATTAACAGGAGGTCCACACTGGGCTGGTATTAACAGGAGGTTCAAACTGGGCTGGTACCCAGGAGGTCCATACTGGGCTGGCATTGACAGGAGGTCCAACACTGGGCTGGTACCCAGGAGGTCCACACTGGGCTGGCATTAACAGGAGGTCCAAATTGGGCTGGTACCCAGGAGGTCCACACTGGGCTGGCATTAACAGGAGGTCCAAATTGGGCTGGTACCCAGAAGGTCCACACTGGGCTGGCATTAACAGGAGGTCCAAATTGGGCTGGTATCCAGGAGGTCTACACTGGGCTGGCATTAACAGGAGGTCCAAATTGGGCTGGTACCCAGGAGGTCCATACTGGGCTGGTATTAACAGGAGGTCCACACATGGCTGGTACCCAGGAGGTCCATACTGGGCTGGCATTAACAGGAGGTCCACACTGGGCTGGTACCCAGATTTCAATTATATCATAGTGAATTTTCTTGTGCCTTTGATGTTGTGAAATATTCAAAGAACATCAAGTCGATTTTATTGAGTTGTGATAGATTATGCTTAAATATGTACACAATATGGTGTTTTAGAGCTGGTTAAATACTGTCTTGTCAATGTACACTAGTCTTGTGGTATGTATTGTGAGGTGAGCGTATTATACGTTACACCGTTTTTAAAAAAATGAATGATTTCTTACTTGATGCAATACTAACATAGCACTCAGATATTTGTGTAAGGCATCGTTTAAACTCCCATGAGTTATCAGTATAAATCTTTTATGAAAACTTGCTTGCCTTGGTATTAAGTTTCTGCATATATCCGAGTTACATGTTAGGAATTCATTTACTATTGGCCACACCAAATTGATTTGTAGTTCGTCGGATTTACCGCTCCTTTAAAATGCAAGAGCAGAAAAACATATTTACCCGCTCGCACCTCCGTCAGGCGCGTAGCTGAGCCCAAATTGACTTTACACACTCTGCTGGGGGGGGGGGGTCCGGGGCATGCTCCCCCCGGATATTTTTTGTAATTGGAACGGTCTATGGTGTCTTTTGAGTATATTTTACAACATAGAATGTGGTCCTATTTGACCCACCCTTAAACTCCCTGTGTACATTTTTATTGCGTTTTTCGCATTTATTTCATTTTATTTTTTCGACCTGTCTAAAATTATTTTACGCACGTGCGTACGTGCGTAAGCCTAGCTACGTTACCGTCAACATCAAATTGTAGTATTTGCTCTGCGCGAAATTCGGCGCTAATAAAGGCTATTTTTCGCATTTAAAGATACTCTCATTTATTAATTACCTTTCGGTACAAATGCTACCGTTAGCTCAAGCGTTCGGGAGATCCCACGATTCCGAAATCGTCTGTCCATATTTAAAGCTATCAAGAGTAGTCGTTCTTGAATGTCATTTGTAACATCTTTTCATTGGCTTAAAACTTAATCGCTATGCATTTTCACACGTGGTGTCGTGAAAATATTACGGTCAGTTAGCGCCTCTAAACTGGCCCACAATTAACATCGTTGATATAATGAATCTGACATTAAAATCACATTTGTACATCCTTAAAATAAAGACGACAACGATATTAAATATATGCCTAGCAACCGTAGTTAACACTCCCACAATGCTTTATAAACGTGGGAGTACCTGCAAGGTTCGTAGACGATGTGCAGCAAATTTACATTAAATGCATCAAAACTTAGGCTAAACGTTGATAAACCGCTACACAGACATTTAAAGGTTTGGGATACGTGTGCAACATGAAATACTTGTGACAAGCTTGGAAAATTCCAAGTCGCGAAAACAGATGACAATAGAAAATGTAAACGAATTCGGATAGAATAAAGCGAGCATGGAGCTGTATAATATGTGTTTGGTCAGTTATAATTCAGATCAAATTGAACACATGTGTACGATTCGATACTTCGTTATAAACATCTTGATTGGAAACATACACTAATCTGGAATAGCATGGAAGAAAAGCCTCACAGTCACAACTAGAAATTAGAAAACAAAATGGTAAGCCCCCTGACTGAGGCGTTACAATATAACCATTATTTTGTCCAACAGAGGAAATCAGACGAAACTGCTTGGAGATTTTTCAGACGAAAATCTGAAGTTGGCTGTTGAAATTCAGCCAAGACTAACATGGTGCTATTGAACATTATAATTTTAAACTTGAATTGCCATTTATAAGAAGACTTGCTATATACAGTTTTCATCTGATTAAGAATTGTCCTGTCTGTCAGTAGGTGTGTTCAGATATTAAATATTTAGTTTAAGGCAAGAAATACTCCATCAGTTTTCAAGGAAATGTAACTTGGCAAACATAGCAATCAGAAGTGTAGATCCACCAAGGCATTTTTATGGAGAATTTATGACCCATTAACAGAAACTAGTTGTGCATCTCATGGTAACATTCAAGTCGAAGTGGGTAGCTCACATACGCACAAGGTGCTTAATGTGAGCTTATGTGGTTGCCTGATGTCTAGTTTTAAGTTTGTAACCAGCATTGCTCAATGTTTTTGTATTTGCTACTCATTAAAAAGAATAGAATTGGAAAAAAGCGCCATCAGTAAATTTTTGAGAAAATATAAGAAAAATAAAATTGTGAAAAAAACCTTGCCGCCTGTGAAATTTTGAGAAGTAAAAAAAATATTCGCTCGCTCGCCCCATCTTCTGTTTAAAAAATCCGAAGAACTACTAATCAATTTGGGGTGGCCTTAAATGGCCTTAAATTGAACTGTCAATTGAACATTTATAAATGCTATGGATATGAGTGCTCTTTGAATGTGAATTTGTGCGTGGGTAGTTTCATCATTTAAGTAAGCAGTTCATTCTGACAGTTGTATGTCTTCTCCATTCTGTGAATATTACTTTTCACAAAATAGTGTATCAATTTATTTACTGTGATCAACCAAAACCATTACAATTTTCACAAAAAATAAATTAAAAAATTGTCGTAGAAAGAAGGAACAATTACATGATGTCATATAGCATTTACATTAACATATATCAAAACACTGCAAGATGAGATTTCAATTTTTTTATCTCACTATGGTTGTCATTATTTCGTTGCACTACATGTAAAATATTCGTACTGTAAAAATAAATTCCACATTATATTTGAATTGAATTTTGGTAAATAAAAATGTAACATAAACAGTTTTAAGAGCCTCTCCCATATCAATTCACAAGTCTATTTTTATTAATCCTGCATTTTCTTTAAGCAATTTTAAAGAGTATTTCCAAATTAATCAGTTTTTTGCAAACTGATTTCAAACTAATTTCTTGATTTTTCTTTCTCTGCACATTATTCGCCCTCGGTAAGATAAAATAAAGAACGCGCCTCTCAATCTTTTTCAGTTTTAGAAAAAATCAACTTGACCTACTCTTTAACTGAAAAAGATATTGGATTAAGTGGCCTTATTAATTAAGATAGCAAAATAGATTTACGCTTGCTAAATAACTCAAACTTCTTTCGTAATACTTTAGTGACATACAGTGTACGTATCCATAAAGCTTACTACAGGGTCATTAAACTTATGTCAACTTAAACTTAAGTAATCATTTACTTTAACATTGAACCTATTGTAGTTATATTGATTTATATTGTCTTATGCAGTGTGTTGTAATCTTAAAATTTGTCTATTTTTGTCAATTTTTTTCATTGTTCAAATAATGAAGTAGTGTTAAGAATTTAAATTAGTATCGTAAAATGACTATATCAGCTATCTTGCTACCACAATAGATATCAGTTTTATCAGTAAGAAAAGAAGTGTATTACGTCAATGCGTTTATTTTTCCCACATTAGTACATGTACATTGTTTGCCAAAATTGTATGTAGCTGTTGAATTTATGTGTATTTAATACAATATTATTTGGATTTTGCAATATATATATTAAGGTAAAAATATTATGAATTAAATACACGATTTTGTATTGAATACTTTTAGGTCTCTTAATTCTAAACATATTAATTGTTTATGGCACTGTCAGTTGAATAATTCAACTACTTTTATTCTAAATCTGAGATCTACCATTATGACATTTTATGTTTGACCAGGGGGATTGATTTTATACATGTCTGGTATTTGTGGGTGATTATATATTTCCTATGGACAGTATAACAGGCTACTTGTAAATAATGTAAGGTATTTTTTTGTTAATTATGCTTTAATTAGAGAATATTATTTGGCTTGAATTGTTTGATAATCTAATTGTCGTAACTTTCTATATTTTATAAATACTAGTAAGCTATTTTCATACTGTTACATGTTCAAGAAGAAATTGAATATAAAAATGATTAATTTTGTTAATTATATTCCAATTAGAGAATATCCATTTGCTTATGACTGTCTCATCTTTCTATAATTGATGAATACTGGTTCTGTTCTAGTAGAAAAACAAGAAATATCTTGAAAACATTCCATGATGTTAAGACTGCTGGTCACTCCAGATCCAAAATAGATTTCAGTAAATTCAATTTTGGTAAGGTAACATACCCTTTATCGAAAGGTTAACCAATCTGCGTAAAGGTTACAAACATTGTTCGGTTGAAGAGAAACTGCCTTGGTGGTTAACGTAAGGTTTGATTGATTTACACAACACTGACATGCAAATAGCAAAACCATGTTAGTATGACTGCGCCGAATATTTGAACATATCAAATGTTTAAAAAAATATTTTACATTATTTGTTTTGCATGTAACTGGATCAAAAATCATTGTTAGCATAATTAATGCTTTTAAGCAATTTGTCATATGCAATTTATTTTTTATTATTACACATTGTTGTTAAAGTTTGTGCTATTATTGATTTTCTTCCGACAGAAAACGGAAACTTGTAATTTACAGAAATATTGGAACACATATAATTTTACTTGTTTTTTGCTTTGCGTAATCAATATGAGAATATATTCAATAATAACATTATAGCAATCCACTGAGTTTGATGTGGTGCTGTGCAATTGAATTTATTGATATAAAAGTAGAGATTTGAAATGCTGAGAGTGTGTTAATGACATTTCCTCAGCGTACTGTGATGTTGATATATAGAGGGATAAATATAATCATACACCTACACTTAAATCTAACGTTTTACTCGATATAGAGTCTGAAAGTAATAATCACGAGACATGATTTATACTTTCCATTTTTAGTGAAGGAGCGTACAAAGACATACATAAAATGTTATTGAATTATGTTCTGTAATCCAGAGATGGCGTTAAGCAGTAAGGATAGGTAGTTAGTTCATGAAGCTAATACCAATTTTTATAGTATAAATATCCATGTACATGTACTTCAAAAATCATGCAATCATATTTGTCTGCTTTGAAACTTGAAACTCAAGCTGTCTTATTATAAGCTGTCTGCCTCTCTCCTTCAATTGATCTCCCTCTTTTCCCCAAGCTTGCCTTCTCTCCCTTAAACTGTCACCCACTCTCCCTCTAACTATCTCCCTTACTCACTCTAGCTGTCTCCATCCCCCCCCTCAAACTTTCTCCCACTCTCCCTCAAGCTGTCTCCCTCTCCCCCACAAACTTTCTCCCCTCTCCCTCAAGCTGTCTCCCTCTCCCCCTCAAACTTTCTCCCACTCTCCCTCAAACTGTCTCCTCTCTCCCTCAAGCTGTCTCCCTCTCCCCCTCAAACTTTCTCCCACTCTCCCTCAAACTGTCTCCTCTCTCCCTCAAGCTGTCTCCCTCTCCCCCACAAACTTTCTCCCCTCTCCCTCAAGCTGTCTCCCTCTCCCCCTCAAACTTTCTCCCACTCTCCCTCAAACTGTCTCCCTCTCTCCCTCAAGCTGTCTCCTCTCTCCCTCAAGCTGTCTCCCTCTCCCTCAAGCTGTCTCCCTCTCCCTCAAACTTTCTCCCACTCTCCCTCAAACTGTCTCCCTCTCCCCCTCAAACTTTCTCCCACTCTCCTGCAAGCTGTCTCCCTCTCCCTCAAACTTTCTCCCCTCTCCCTCAAACTGTCTCCCTTTCCCTCAAGCTGTCTCCCTCTTCCCCTCAAACTTTCTCCCCTCTCCCTCAAGCTGTCTCCCTCTCCCCTCAAACTTTCTCCCACTATTCCTCAAGCTGTCTCCCTCTCCCTCAAACTGTCTCCCTCTCCCCCTCAAACTTTCTCGCACTCTCCCTCAAGCTGTCTCTCTCTCCCTCAAGCTGTCTCCCTCTCCCTCAAACTTTCTCCCACTCTCCCTCAAACTGTCTCCCTATCCCCCTCAAACTTTCTCCCACTCTCCTGCAAGCTGTCTCCCTCAAGCTGTCTCCCTCTCCCCCTCAAACTTTCTCCCACTCTCCCTCAAGCTGTCTCCCTCAAGTTGTTTCTCCTCTGCCTTAGTCTCAGAAATTCTTTCCCCTTCTCCATCACCTCACATATTACTGATGTAATTTTTTTTCACATGAAAAATTGACGTTAATGATGTTATTTCTGCAGAGTTTTCTAACAATTAACAACTTGGTATGAAGCTCTTTATTAGTTTATTTATAATTTAAACTTATAAGATACATATAAAAGGAAAATCCCTTCTTTGAGCACAGTTTTTAAATTGACATGAATAATTTATAATTCTTCATCAAATTTTGTATCGTTGTGGTAATTATTGACTTTTACAGTGTTATTCGTGATTATTTCTGCTGTATGTTTCTAATCATATATTCTGTTATATCTATATACAATTCTACATCAAATGATAGAAAGGCTTTTGATGTTTAATATAATTTTGTCATGATACCACTCGATTGGGTAAATATCTATTGACGTCACAAACTAAGAGCTTTGTCCGAATTTGTTTTGGAGGTTTACTTTTGATTTATAGAATTAAACGAACAATAATACATTTTTGTATATTTGTTTTAAATATTGCATAATTTGTTTTCAATTTGAAGAGCAGAATATTTTTTTAAGAATTATACATGTACATTCTGATGTGACGTGAAAATGTAAACTTGGTCACTTAAATACAAATTTTGTTGTGGAACAGCTCATAATACAAGTACTATGTTATGTTTAAGTTGTTGTATGAAAGTCCTCCATCAGAACAAATCTTACTTTAAGTGTCGATACACTCCCAGAGGAAGGAACTATCTCAGGTCTACTCGATACATAATTCATGTGTCTTATGTACTATATATCCAAGATAGATTAAAAATAGATCCAATGACATTCTAGAAGGGGAATATCATTAAAAATGAATATTTTGAAGTTTAATATTTCCCATTAAATTTTTCATTATAAATATTGGATAATCATTGAGTGGTCATGATTTATGGAACTTTCCGATAACCAGGGTTTCATAAATTCAGTATTAATTATGAGCACCAGTGTAATATCTATTTAAATAGTAAATAGCAAATAAAATTAAAAAATGTTATCAGCAAAAAAATCATCACTGTAAGACAGACGTCCCGTCATTTGTTATTTATCCAGTGAATTATGGGAAATAGTACATGGGTGTTATTTAACGCATCTGCCTCGTTATTTATGAAATAAATAATAAAAAGTCTGGCCTGTCATTGTCACAGATACTGACTCAGATAAAGGACAGTCTGCAGTTTCTATAAATGGTTACGGTCATGTAAGAAGACCTCAAGTGCACCTCAAATATATGAAATATTTATATTACAATATTGTACAATGACCATACTTTGTACAGTGAAATCACTCGAGTAAAGTACAAGACTAATTTTGATGCAAAGCATCAAAACGGCGGCACAAGTTTTAGGAAGCATGATATTGAAGATTTATTATTTTGTTTATCAATAAATAAGAAAGTATGATCATCACCAAGCCATAATTCTGGTAAGAATCATCCACAATTCATGACAATTGCCTAAATAGTCTTGGTACCAATCAATCATTTGTAGTTTAATTGGAATATGACTTGTTTATGTAAAACAAACCGACCAGTTTGTGACATGCATTTATCTAAACAGACAGTGAGACAATACAATAACAACGATTACACGAAACGTAGATAGAACGAAACGGATCTAAAAATATACATGATTATAACTTCTAGTTTTACAGATCTAAAAGAACTATTGGGATATCAAAAGGGAAAAATATCCACTAAAAATGTCAAAACAACGTAATTAAAAGTTCAGTTCAACCATCAGCATTTGATCTCGAATGTACTGAATCCGTTTTACTGCCAATGCGTTATTTGAACAACAAATGCTATGACGTTTTCAACGACAATTTTCATTGGCTGAATTTTGTTTACATATTACCATCAGTACATAACTTATATGGGTCAAGTTAAGGCAATGTATATTGCATAGTTTGGTCACTGTATTTATATTTGTACATTATAAACTGCATTCATGAACTTATTAATATGGATTAACATTTTTTGTTTAACAATTTGCTTTTTTATAAGTACAATTTCAATTTGCGTGCACAGCATTAGGAACCATTTCCTGAACTTTGATGATGAATTGAGCGTAGTTGTGAAACGAAGCTATGTAATACACGATGCCTAACCGTTTTCGTGACTAGCTGTTGTAAATTCTTATAAGCATACGTAAAACATTTTTTAAAGCTTTTTATTAACGGTAAAAATACATTTTAAATATTTTGACATTTTTTTATTATCAATTAGTACACTTTTTTTATCTGTATAATTAGAATCACGTTTTGTAAGAACAATTTAAAAAAGCATAATACCAATGGCTTCTCCCATTTCGATTATGCAACTCCATGTACCTAGATTAAAAATTATTCAAATAGACGACGGCCTGAAGGCCGCCGTCAATAAAATGACATATAAAATGAAATTGTGCTTACGTCAGAATAAAAGTATTTAAAAGAAATGCAAATATAGAACATTGTAATTGTGAAATGAACTTTCCATTTATAATTCGAAGACATTAATTGCAAGCTTAATTTGGCTATGGTAATATATGATATTACAATATATGTTGTTATAAGATAATTGGATTTTATGACAGAGAGTGAATACACTAATTATATTGTGTTTGTTGCTATTGTCTGAGTGTTGCGAAATGGAAATTGTTATCTACCCGATAAATATACATATCACTATGTCAGTTTTAGAGCTGGTTAAATTCTGTTTTTGTAATTATACTGTAAATATTCATCGTAAGCCTGTTTTAAAAAAATTCATTGCATGTGAAGCCTAATTTTAAAGCTCGCCAATCAGATCATCTCCACTATTTTTTTTATAAAATATACCTCGAAAATGTGTGGGGAAAGTTATAGTTCCTAAAAATGGCTGCTGAAGTGAATGTATGTCGTGTCTCTGGAAGGTAAGAGATCTTTTATATATTAGGAATACGAGACACACAAAATGTTAAATAATGTTGAATTGTGTATCTTTGGTCAGATATCTTATAGTAAGCAGTGTATGAGAAGCGCTTCACTTACTGAGAGTTTAGGTATATTCATACATGTACCCTCGGAGGTCTATTAAATTTTCCAAACTGTACCGTGAATGAAATTGCCGAGATTTTGCGCTCGCTGGTTGAGGATTGTCTTCAGTTCGATCTAATTATAGTCATATACCGACATTAAGCTGGTTGCATTTTGACTGGTCAGAAATGTTAATGAAGTATTTCTGCCGTACTTGGGCAAATCCAACATTTATTATAATTATATAAATGGCTAAAACTGCGTCGGTAATGGCATGCCGTCCTGCAGGATTAATGCCACCAGTACATATACAGACAGTTTCAAAGCTGTTTGTATTGCCAAGTTTCTCATCATGTGTTGTACAGCCCTCAGTGTAGAACCTCCCCATGTCTGACCATTTTGGTGTTATTTTCCTCTCCATTCTTTACTGTCTTGTTTTTGCTAAGGGATCTACAATGTAACGATCCTGTTTTGTTAATGTGACCTTCCCTTCGCAGTAATGACAATTAACATTTATACACTATTCGTGAGTTCAGTTACGTCTGTATGGTGGATGTTTCTATGTAAAGATCATTATCAACGTCATAGATCGTTATAATCTACGTACGAGTCAATTCTTAGCACAATTATTTGGAATCCACGGACTGCAAGCTGGTAATAATAATGATTTTCCGGGTCCGTTTCTGACATTGTGTTACAGTTTACTCTTATCTGAATAGACCTAAATTGTCTGGATCTGAATTGTTCCACAAATCTATACTTACCATAAAAGTGGGAGTGTTGTAATCAATGCACTCATAATACATGCTGATACTTATGAATCATAACAATGTACGCTACAACACCGAATATTTCACCAGAAAAATGTGAATTGTGATCAGGGAATTTCTTGATCTTCTGTGATTTTATTTCATCTGATACGTACTACATTGTAATTAATATTAAATTGATCTTTATAATCAATTATATGATAAATTATAATTGAATTAATCTTTAAAATAAATTATTATTACATTTCATGCGATATAATAGTAATTAATTGATGTAATAATATTCCTTTTAGTCTCTCAGTCCATTTGTATTATTTTAGCTGATTTCAATTTATTGAGAACCATGAAAATAGAGCAGTATTAAAGATGGTCAATTATCAAGGTTTCTTAACGTGGCAACCATCAAAAACCCTTAAATTGGCCATGTTTAAACATGATGCAAACATGGTACCAAGATAGTTGTTGCTCTAATTTATCAGATGACTTTCATATGATCAAATTCAGATCTTGTACAACATGCAATATTTATTAAACTAATTAATTGAAAACTCAAATACTTAGACACATAAAATTGATTCATTATTAAACAATACAGTTACAATAATTCTATATGTCTTCCTAAATAAACTATCTGAAAATCAATGGAAATCACTATGGGTAGATGCACCAATCTCTTCCTGGCTACCATAAAAACCTCCAGGACAAGGAACGTCCAGCGAGTATGAAATACATCTTTTATATCTTCACCTCCAAAGTAATATCAGTCTAAAATATAAAACATAATTTTGCTACTAACTAAGTAACCTGAGCAGATAGAAACATTATGTGTCCTCAGGTGCCCCCTCGTTAATCAAGGGGCATAACTCAGCTGATACAAAGTTATAAAAAAACAACGGTGATGACCAATACTCACATGAAGTTTTGTTACACTAGGTCAAATACTTTTTGAGATATGAACAACACAGGTAATGTGGGACAGGCTGACGCATGGAAAAGTGTAAGTGTCCCCAAATTTGGGGGGGGGGGGGGGCACAAAAATATCAATGCATCCTACAAAAACAGTTAACATAATAATTATAATGAAGACTGATCCAGTAAGTGCTTGACACATTAAATAAATTCCATCAGAATTAATCTTCAATGCTATGAAATGATAGCATGATGTCAGTAACCGTTTCAGAATATCATTGGGCGAAACAAACATAGGCGAAAACGCCTTGAGTACGAAACGTCACCATACCTCATGCATGCACAGTCCCTGAAAATGTATTTTATCCTAATTTCTAACAATATGTACCCCAGAAGCTCATATTAGCCATATGCAACCGTATGGAATTAATAACAATAACAATCTCCAACCCTGACACTCAATTCTACAGTTTTTAAGCTAGCATGAGCGATTCATTCGACGGTTGAGCAGCGTTATTTTGGTCGGCGAAATAACGGGATGAGATTCACCGCTGCCACCGATGTTAAATACGACAGAGTTCAAACAGTTTACAATCACACTTATTTACAATATTGGTATGTTTTTTCGGTGCAGCCGTACTAACATAGTTTTGCTATTTGCATATTCAGTGTTTTGTAAACCAATCAAATCTTACGTTAACCGCCAAGGCAATTTCACGCAATTTCTCTTCAATTTAAAAATATGTGTAATCTTGAAGCAGATCGATTGGTTAACAATGTGTAAAGTTTTTTCACCACGGGGAATTTGTCCGGTGTTGAAATTAAAAAGACCCTTGGTTTTATGTACCAGTTGCGAACATTTATATGATTTTAATCAGATAAATCACTATGTAACAAGTTTATTAACATGGATGTGTGAGTTCACGACTTGTGCAATAAGTAATGTTGAACTATATTGAAACAGACTGTACTGTGTCTATGACTTTAAATCACACTACTGCCGAGTAGTTTCGATTGATGCAGTCTCATACGCAGTTATCTCCCCTTACAGGTCTCGGAGTTTCTGTAGTATAGCGTAATTGAATGACATTTAGGCATTTTTTATGTTGTACAACAAATTTTAACCTTCAGATTGCAACAAATTTGCAAACTTCAAGTTGTGCCGACCATCTTTTTTAAAGATATTTCTTGTTTTTTTTATGTGGATTGTGTTATTTGGTACAATCGTCGACTTTAGACAGCTATCGTCTGGCATTGTACCCGTTGTCATCCATTAATGGCAATTCGTGCGTCATCTAAATACGTTGGGCTATAACCCAAATATTCCGGACGCAACTGAATAATGGACGGCATGTACATCATAGACGTAGACAGACTTTTTTTACAAGGAGTTTTGGTCAAATGCAGATGTTGTTCAGCTCATTTCTTCATTTATTGATTGAAAATTTCCCTTAAATAGATTTCTTGACGCAAAACTTTGCAATTTTCATGAGACCAATGACCCTTTCATTATTTTAAATTGATTTCTTGACCATGAATCATAAACATTCAATGGCATTGCTCAAAGTGTAATATTACGTGCTGGAAAGCACTGACACATCAGTTCATTTTTGGTTAGAACCAATAACACAATGAAATAATTTTAGAATGTCATTATGACACTGTTTAAGAACTGTTTTGAACAATTTTAGACATTAGAGTTCATGAAATGGATATTATTGCTCTGTCACATGTCCATGGTCATTTCAAGGACAGTTCATGAACTATTCTTGAAGTTTGTGAGAAGTTCATGTCACTGGTGTGACCATGTTTGAACACATCAAGACCATCTTACAGTATTACCTTCTTGTCTGTAATATAGTAGTATGACCATGTTAATTTGTGGTTACTTACTGTGACCATGGTTAGCCATATGCTCCTGACCATGTTCCAGAATTTGTAACATAGTAGACCATGGTATTTCATGGTACCTTACTGTCACACAGAATGATCTATCATGGTCATAGGTATCACTTCCACCATGGTGTAACCATGGCATTTGATGGTTTTCAGAGACAAACAGGAAATAACACAGTCAGATATCAAAAACAGTGAAATACTATGGTGACCATGGTCTACATTTCATCTGGGATGTCACAGACCTCCACATCAGAATAGCTGGAAGTCACTAGAAGACACTGGCTGTTTATGTGACATAGAGCCCCATTACAAAAATTAGAACATCGATCTTAAATGATAATTCTACTGTCATATTACCATTTAGAACATCATTATTTAGTTTGCTTTCCGATGATGGGTATACTTGCCTGTCTCTAAGAGCTCTGAATTACAAATATGACAGATAGAACTAATGTGTAGATGTCATTTTGTGCATTGATTATGCTATTACAGCATTGATTCATATCGTTCGTTTGTTCTACATTATGGACTGGGGATTCAGACGTTGGGTCAGAATTTGTATCCATTGTTTGCATGATGACCGCTTGACCTGCAGTTCATATTTGTTTTCTGTCACTGGTCGATTTTTTATGGTGTTGGTAATTTTGTCTTAACATTTGATGTAAAATAAAAGTCAAATATATTCGAACACTTTTAGATTCTCGAATAAATCATAACCAATATAATTGTAGCAATTGTTAGTGGTCGCTTACTGTAATTGTTTTTAATTGTAAAAATGTGTAGGGTGTAATGCCATAACAGTTCATGAACTAATAATATATTCATGATTTTTCTAGTTCATGAATTTGGAGTTCATGAAAATTTATTTGATATTCGTGAATTATTTTGTCAGTTCATGAACTAGTTCATGAAATTCATTCAGTTGGGTTTGAGCTTTACCTCGCATATCAGTTATTTAAATGATCATCTGAAAATGTGATCATTTAACTTTAAAGTCAGCCAATGATGTAACATAATGAAGCAACAGTACAGAACCAAAGCTTTACTTACATTTTTTATTATCAATACATAAATATATACAAAGTATTGAAAGTGAGCCTTTGAATTGCAAGATTGAAACCAGTCAACCAGATAAAAATTAGGATTAATATGATTTAAATGGTGCAGTCTGTAAGCTTAGAACCCTAATCCGCTATAAACTTCTCCACAGCTCTATATGGTTAGCGTGACAAACTCAGACTAAATTAACGACAGTGTTAACTACACTAAAACACTAATACATAGTAACATTGACAAAAGTTGATGTATAGTGTATGTTTAAAATCTTGAATTTTCTATGGGAATGGAAACATGTGAGTTGTTTGTTGGCAAGCTGTGAGCTGTATGCTATACTTTGTGATGAATGCTAAATAGTAGAATATAATACAGCGCACTGAATGACTTAATGTTAGTGCAGACTATGAATACATTTTTGTATCTTTAGTATTATGTCTGAATACTGTAAGTACTTATGGTTCATTTAATATTATTAAATCATTATGTTTTTCGTATGCAGATTCAATGGGAAGTTGGAATGAGATGAAGTATTATTTTGGTTTATTATAAAGAGAAAATTTTGTGTTATTTAGTTTGTAAAACTCGGCAAGAGGTTGTTTTAAAAAAATAACATGTATTGCAATAGGTTTGTCTATTGTCTATTTTTTACTTTTTCACTTTAATTTTTAACATTTAGATAAATGTGAGAAAATGTTAACATTCATCTTCTTTATTTCAGGTCTTGTGGGAAAACAGATACATATGCACCATTTGATTCACAATTTACAGAATGACAGTTTGTAGTGAAATGACCAGAAGATACATACTTATGCGTGCGTAATCACTGAAAAGCAGACGAATGTTTTCAATATGTCAAAGTGTTTGCTGAAAATTCAATATCGATAGCAAAGTTCGTTAGATAGTTTGAACAAGAAAAATGTCGTCGATGCATATGTCAAAACTGATGCGGCGGCGTCACCGTGGATGGCGTCTGCTGCTGATTGTTTCCGTGGTCGTGTTTGGTTACCTGTGTTTATTGCTACCCACAATGCTTTTAAACTCACATTCTGAAGACTTAATGCAGCCCTATGCATCAAGAAGACTGCTATCCACAGAAAACACCACAGACGCAGGGTTTCAATACCCGCCTGATTTATTTGATTTGGAAGATCGGCGTAATGGAGCTGTAGTTCTCCATGTGTTGGGTCTCATTTATATGTTTGTTGCATTAGCTATTGTCTGTGATGAATTTTTTGTACCCTCATTAGATGTGATAATTGAAAAATTTGGATTATCAGAAGACGTTGCTGGCGCCACTTTCATGGCTGCTGGCGGTAGTGCTCCTGAACTATTTACCAGTCTGATTGGTGTGTTTTTTGCACGGAATAATGTAGGTATCGGAACAATCGTTGGATCCGCTGTGTTTAACATTCTTTTTGTGATTGGAATGTGCGCTATATTTAGTCAAACAGTTTTAAACCTAACATGGTGGCCATTGTTTCGGGACGTATCTTTTTATAGCATCGATCTGATAGTGCTTATCATATTTTTCCGTGATGGAGACATTTACTGGTATGAAGCCATGGTTTTATTCATTCTGTATATTTGCTATGTAGTCTTTATGAAATTCAACTCAAAGATAGAAAACTTTGTAAAAACGAAGATACTTCGTCGAAAAACAAGAGTTCACAGTGATAACAACCTTTTGAACGAGGTAAGTTCAAGACGCATGTTTCTATTTACAGAAAATTGTTTTCGTGATTTATCTTGTAAAATCTTAATTCTAGAGCTTTAATACCCAACATTGTCTAAAATAATTTGTCATCAGCAGTTTCTTTTATCTATTGGCAATTTTGTATTTTACTGACTGTGTCTAATTTAGATTATACGACTTTTATAATAGCAACCATTATTTTAGAGCTTTTGTGATAATTAAAAATATGATCATCCAGATCTTGTCTCCTTGGTGATTGGATAATAAGATACAAGACATAAAAGTTTATTTATGGTTGTTTTTTTGGGGTAAAAAATTGTCATTGATTTATTTACTACATGTATATTAATATTATATAACCTTACCAAGCAATGATATGATGTATGATAGAGTAATCTTGTTTTGTAATTATAAAAATGCTGAACTAACGTATTTAGATAGATCAGACATTTCGGAGAAATTTACTCATTATAGAGAGGAATGAAAGACGCAGTGTAACATATATTGCAAAGTCAATTATATAGAACGTTAATAGAAATTATGATTTAATGTGCTTGAATTGGGGAAAATAATTGTTTTCTTGGTTTTACAGTTTGCACAGCGTAACCTTGTTTCAAGCATCAATCAATATTACTTCCACTGTCGATATATAAGGCCTCTTATGTCAAAATCAATAAAAACACATCATAGCAAGACATGAAGTATAACCTACGTAGGGCAATTATTGGTATATATCAACCTAGCTGACTCGGAAACTGGGTTTTAATGAATCTTTAACCTTATCTCCAATAAATAATCTCATGTTATCAAGTAAATTGTCAATTAAAGACTTTCTTCAATGACCTTGACATAAACAGCTTTATGAAACAATCATGCTGGCTTCGTTTGTACATAAAATAAATATTCCCGCATCAATTAATTATTTCCTTGGTTTACAGTAAAAACTCCCAAGATATATTGTTATGATGATATCATTCTGACCATGCTTAATTGTCTTCATCGTGTAATTAAACAATTACCAATGTTTGCACCCAGATTAGGGCCTGCGATTGTAACGGATACTAAAATACGCTCTGCACACAAATCACAAAATTTACTCAAATGAGTCTTATAGTGACTCATATTGAGTGTGAAAACGTCAAATAATGTTAAATGCATGCTGAATATTCCGATTACTTAGAGATTTTTTGAGTGTAATATGAGATGTGGGATTAATTGTAACAAGTCGGAGTGTGGACGAGGCTGCTAACTGCTAATTCACAATTATCCCTCAACCAGAGGTGCATTTAGTACTGGATTAGTATACCCCAGGAAGCAAGAGGGATTAATATAAGTTGTAAGCTTGTCAAAGATGCTCAATTAATGTAGTATAAATAATTTGAAACTTAACTGAATGATATAGTGTGCATGAGATGTAGTTGCATTCAAGTATTAACTTACGTTTTTCATTTTGCTGTACAAAAAGATGTTTTAACTGGATTAGCTGTCACTATATTTCAATCTAAGTAATGATTGATTAATGAGGTGAATATCGATGATGCCACTTCCAATAATGAACCATACAATTTTAAGGTTTCACATCAATAAGTTACATTTAGGCATTATGCGGCCAATATTGATATTCAAGTTGTCATTGATTCATATTGAAACAAATCCTAGAAACATGCAAATCAAGCTAAGAAATATTTATTGAACCATTTTGCAGTATTCTATAACTGTAGCACATTTTAATTCAACCTTATAAATATATTCACATAATTATGATCAAAAGACACTATTCAGCAAATATGAACAGCATAGTGAGAATGCACCAGTTTGATAGGAGGTCATCTGCAAATATGCAAAATTCAAAATAAAAGGACCATTTGAAGTTTCTTAACCTCGATCCTTAACCCCCCCCCCCCCCCCCCCCCCTCCTCCGTTATTTGAATATCTTAGTGTAATAAAGACATACTGCGTCATTCATATAACTTCTATCATACTTTGGTTATTGATGGTGGTGAGAACTGTGTTCTCTGCTGCTAGATGCCCCCATGTGATAGATTGGTCAATCAATCAATCAATCATTCCATAAACATTTCAATTAATATTTCAATCAAACTATCAATCAATATCAATCAATTAATGAAATTAATACATATACCGGTATATTGATTGTGTAATGAAATTAACTGATTTATAAAGTCAATCATTTCATTGAAATGAAACATTTAACCTATAAAATCAATAAGGATCGATTGATTGATTATATTTCAATCGATCAATTTATCGTTCAATTGATTGATTGATTGGATCACCAAATCAGGCAAGCAATCAATTATTCAGACATTCATTTGTTAATCAATTAAATGTTTTAATTGGCCAGTAATTTGATGGACTGGATACGCAATCAATCATCTCATCAAACCAAAAAATGATATTTCATGCTTTGATAATCTATCTTAATAATTTCTGTCGTTTTATCATGTCTATCAATATATATATCTGTATTAAGCTCATAATCTGATCAATCTGTCAATGTATGCAGCATGTTGCCAAATTGTCACGCCTTAAATACCAAAATCTGATACAATTTCTAGAACATATTTATACTGTAATATATTGTGACCTTAAATGCTTTATATTTTGATATTAGGTTTATTTGAGATAATTTACATCAATTTCATCTTATTCTAGTGTTAATCTAAGAAAGACTTAATTATAATTTATTAATTAGTACATTTACTAACTGTTAAGTTGAGCTAAAGCAGAACACTAATTACTTGAGCTTCATTAATTATTTTTTTTGTACAACAATTCGAAACTTGCAAAATTAATTAAAAATCTTAATTAAATATAATATATATCTTTATTAACAATTACTCGGCATGTATGTACGTGCCTTTGGTTATATAACACAAAACAGCACAAAGACAGTCATTATGCATACACATACACACATACACACAAAACATACATTCATTCAAACAAAGTTATGAAACACATCATACGTAGATAAAAAGCATTTAAATTAAATGAATTTTTCCCATTCAAAGTGTATAATCTTAAATAGTAAGATAAGTTTTAAGTTGGCAATACAGTATAGAAGGGTATAGCATAAGCTATTTATGAGATTAAAAATAAAGTACAAAAATATAACATGCATTAACATAGTCAATACATGTACATATTAATACATAAACATTAATTGAGCTGTTCCACAACAAAACCTATACATGTATTACATGATTGTAATGACAATTAATCCATTTTCAGGTTTCTGCATTGTCTAACAGATATATTTAACTTTCACTAAATATAAAACCATTAAAATCGGACACCTACTTTTCTTATTATAACGATTCCAATATCAGATGTAAAATACAAATGTAAGCTACAAAATGATAATGTTGCGGTTTACTAAAATGTACACTAATTCCTAAAAAATCTTTGGTCTTCAAATGTAAAACAATCACATTATTGTCACATTCATTTACTTATGTAGAACACAATAATAATTATAAGCTATCAAAACACTTTAGAGACAGAGTTTATTAAGTAAATAAGATGTCAAAACTAAAAAAAGAAATTCATTAGGGAAATACTCAACGACATAACCTGAAACATCACTATTAGAAGTTTTGTCATTATTTAGAAGCACTGAAATGCATATTTGCTTATGAACAAGGATTGTAAGACTTATGATCACATGTAAAATCTATAGGTTATTTTAATACCCATGGGCAAACTCGGTACAATTATAGAATACGATGGAAAATTGAAATGTAAATGTTTTTATATACACTGCATGAAGTATATTTAGCATTATCTAAGACATTGATAATTACTTGCAATAATATAATACATAATTAATGCAATATAAGACGTAATAATATTATCTGAGACTGACCAAGAGTAAAGAGAATTATTATGTGCACTTAATAAAACTGTCCTGGAACTGTCATGTGACCTTGACTGTCTGTAATAAGTACAAGATTTACACTGGTGAAGCTTCCTTGGTTTATATAACATGGTTCACACCAGTCGGGCAGAAATAAATGTAATTTAGTACATAAACTATGTCAATGTTTGAATAATTTATAGCATCTGAGACATGTGACCCATCTGACCTTAAATGGAATCCGTTTATAGGATGAAAAATTTGGTAAAACCATAAAAAATCACTCAAGTATCAATAAATTCATTGACTTAAAGTATTTAAGAGATATAAAGGTATTGTTGTCCAAACTGTGTTACGAACTAGGCAATGAAAACAATATACCATTACGGTACATCGATATGAGGCAGCAATGACTGACAATAAAGTATAAATAAAGGTCGAATGTGTGTATTGATTTAAGAGCAAACATTTATGAATGTTGAATTTCTCTGTCTTGCTAGTGTTTGGTGTACATTTAATATTTATAGCTTAAAGAATACTGGATGATCATTTCTGATGTTATTAAGCTTGACTGTTAAATTTTTTCAAAAACATTTAGTTGAGGTAGTAGTTGTCTCCCTTGGTCTCCATCAACCTGTTTGTTATATGATTGTTTGACATGAAACAGGATGCTGAATAACTTCCGGATAGAATGCTTTTGAACTTAGTTCTATGAAATGAACTCTAAGTCAGGTTCCATAACTCTTAACCACAGGAGATTAAAGTCATGAGTTCTCTCTCCTACTATATCCCTTCTATAGTATCCTATATTTACACTTATTTACTATATAAGGGATATAGAACGGGAGAGAACTTGTGACAATCTCCTGTACTCGGAAATGGATGTTACAAAATACAACTTTCGTTTGTTGTCAACCAGTATATGTAATCAACCGTTGATACCTGACAGTGAACCTCATCTCATTCACAGTCACTTAACTATATATATACACCATGAATTGATTAAGTCTGTTTTAGAGGGCAAAAGCAAGCTAAAAACATCTGTAGAATGAATATTTTGTGCAGAATGAGATTGTTGACAGTTCAGGTGACTGACATATGTTCACATTTCATGTTTTAATGCACTTTGACTTATATACATGTATGAGTTTTATTTGAACCAGTAATTTTATTTCGAACTTCTGCAGGTCAGAGGAAGTTGCTGGTTTGTTTGTTGTAATGAATAAAATGTGAATTACTATATACAATGTATTAACGTTTGGTGCAAAACTGGTGTATCTCTGTTCTGGTAAATATGCTGATACAGCAGAATTGTGACAAACCCTTGTGATAGTAAATAGAGCTGTCATTGATTCGACGAAATGCATATGGACGATGTCAAAATATATCAGATGAGAAATATCGAGAATACATCAATATATCAAGTATTGTTTACTTAAAACTGTCATTTACATGCTTGCATCCGGATTTCATGACTATTTTCACTTCTTAGTTATGTCTTTTACATGCATATGCTTAATAGTATTACTTTCAAGACCATCTTGTTTCCTCACTATATAGTGTGGGTTTTTTTTGTTAAGTTATTTTTTTTATTGAACACATTTGATAGGTATGGCAAAGTTTTTGACATATCCTTATAGACATGTATCATATTATTCATAAGTATTAAATCTTTTTTAAATTTGTATTGAGAATTGATCGATGAAAAATATCAAACGATTCATCAATATCATTTCTATCAATGACAGCTCGAATAGTAAATGGTTGTTGTTTTGTACTAATTTTTGAGTGTTATACTTATTTTTTCAGGAAATATTGGCCAATAGGGTAGGTTAGAGTGATCCCTGAGTGGTGTTGTTGTTGTTGGCTGCTATATTTGACTTACAGAAATTGGTTTCCTAGGGAACCAGAAGCTGGGCATTTAGAAGCTGTAATATGAAACATTGCTCAAATTGTAATATCAATATTTCTCAGATAAACTTTCTTTTAATGAAACATAACGCGAAAGTGATCATTTAACATACATATTTGTCTTTTTTGCATTCATTGTTCAGTACATATGTATAATATACATAAAAATATCATTAAAAATGTCTATCTAGCATGTGCTTCTGAACTTAGTTAAACTGCATTTTTACCAAATTAGTTCTGATAGTGTTGTTCCAACTTCTCGCATCTATGTAAGCATATGTAACGTATTGCGGGTTACCAATGACAAGAGTATTTTACATAGATCATCTACTCAGTTTTTGTGTGTCAAATAAGCAGCCAATTCTATTTCAGCCCCTTATTTGTATTGAATTATTATAGCATACATGTAATCAACTTGTGTAAGTTTGGAGATTTATTCTTTTTCTCATTTCATTGGTAACAAATTTTACTTTCAAATTATTTAATGTATATTTCATAACTTTTGTAAAGTGACACACAAGCAGTTTGATGCTAAATGATAGTATAGTGCAAAACATTTTCAAAGATCAATTGTTTGGAAAATGCAAACAAGTCTTTTTATGGTGAAAAATTTATATATACCGGTAGTTGATAGATTCAGATTGGATGCTCAGTTAAAGGTGTCACTGATTACCATTGCAAGTCAGCATGGATCTGATCATTATACAATGTATTGATATTACGGTTTACAGAAGTATAGAAAATTATGATCTTAAAGATAGTGACTGCAGTGTTTAATCCACTTATTGCGAAGTGCTCAGATATACATATGCTGTTTATATCCAAAGTTCTCCCATATATCACTTTTGATCGAGCCTCTCTGAAACATAGCACTTACATTTTGTTGCTACAGACAACTATTATAACAAAACTTCACAGCAATGAACACTGCAGTCCCATGGGTCAATGCTGACAATATAAAATATAAATTCGCCTTAGCAGTCTATTTTTGTTTTCATGAATAAACAAATACTGGAGCTGTTCCATGACAAAACCCGTATTATAATATAGTGACCAAAACATCCATTTTTAGGTTGTTACATTTTCAAACAGATATATTTTTCTAGTTTCATTTAATACCAAAAGTATTAAAATCAGATATACATTGATTCCTAAAAATCTTGTTTTACAAATAGAAAGAAACAAGTTTTGTAACATGAATCAACAGTTTCTTGTTAATTTAATTCTATGAATAAAATTTAGCAAGAAGAACATTTCAAAGAAAATGCTTTAAGTCAGGGCTCTAGAAATTTTCTTTGAATACAGTTGTCCCGGACTAGTGTACATGTTAAATTGGTCTTGTCTGTAACAACTATTATGTATTGTTAAGTTCATTTTGTGGGGGTCATTTATATAGCATTGACTCCTGAGGCATTTAAAACAGATTTGTCTTGCTCTAAGTCCAACTCAACTGTTGGTAGCCCAATTCGGCAATTAGACTTGTCCGGGACGTCCGGCTTGTGGATTTCTAGAGCCCTGGCAATTAGTGTGTGACATCAAAATATCATTGGGAAATACTCAACATCTGATAACCAACATCGCTATAATGCAGATTTTGTCACGGAAGTGTCCCTTTCTTGAATTGTATTTATATTTCAAACACAGTATCAATATTGAATTGACTTGTATGAATTGGTAACATTTCGATATTGTTTCTGTTGATGACATCTTTACTGATTATGGAATTATTTTTACAGTACATGCATTTACTAATCATTGAAGTTTTTATCTGATGAAATGAGAAAAGATGAAATCGTGTAGTCTTTTGCATTTCGTTACTTTACATAAATGATGTAGAATGCAGTTAGCTTGCTTTGTAAATCAGTGATCGTCAAGTACAGTAGCTCTTGTATTGTGATTGAGTGATTGATTATAGTGATCGATAAATATTGTATTGTGATTGAGTGATTGATTTATAGTGATTGATAGATATTGTATTGTGATTGAGTGATGTGATTCCTTGGCATGCAGATTTTATATACAGTGAAAAACTATGTAACTTGCAAACTCTCAAGTTTCTATTTAGATTAATAGCCTTCATATAAATGCCTTAATTAGGTCACACAATATACATGGACAAGACCCTGAACCTATACTTTTATGTGACCTAGGCAAAATAAGTCTATCTCCATTTTTATATAATTTTATGTGCTGACAGACTTTAAAGTTTCACACACACATCACTTAATGATCCCAATGGATAAAATTAATGTACGTAATTCAATGTGATTATTCCTGTAATTTTTCAGTAGGTTTTAAAGCTGTAGGGAAGAAAATCAATTCTGCCCTCAAAAAATTCATTACTGAAAACATTTATGTTTGACACAAATCAGTAACTTTGTTATGTAAATTTAAAAGAAATAAACATATTTGTGTACAAATTTCGCTCATTAATATTATAAAACATTAGATATTGCATGGTTTTGTCATTTTTTTATCCTAATCTTGCTTAAAGGCTTAAAATTGACACATGTATGTATAACAATAGTAAAGAATACTGATTAACCAATATAACCTAACATTAGAGTAGTATAATAGTATAATAGTATAATAGTATAATAGTATAATATGTAAGATCTTCTTGTAAGGAAAATCAGAACATTGAATAATATTACTACAGGCTTTGTAGAAGTTTACACCGAGTAATTTCATGATTTTGATTATGCAATTTGATCAGACCACTATAATAGTTACTTAAAGGCTTAAAGGTTTTTTTATTATGGTTGCAATTTAGCAAAATAAAGGTTTATTAAGTGATGACTGTACTACAACTAAAGAAAGGCTATTATTTTGACCATCTAATTTGATGGCTGGATGCGGTCGAGATGGGCCGGCAGTGCAATTCTGCCACCACGAGAACAATGGAATCCTCAGCCTACTTAAAGGCGAATTCAGAGACTGCACTTTGTTTTCACGAATAATCAAGATGATATATGTAAGTTACAGTATCATCAAAAATCTAAAGGTTCGGAGAGGGAATTACTGGTTTTTATAGGTTTTTCAGAACAAATAAAGGTTTTAAAGGATTTTCCAAGAATTCAAGATTATATTTAACAACCTGTTTAAAGTTACAATGTATAAATTTAGGATACCGGTAATTATTTATATTTGTCATGAGATCTTACGAAGTCTACAGTTGTAGTAATTATGTGTTAATTGTAAATCAAAATTATGGCATAATATGTCAATAAATAATAAATATATGTTACTGGGATTAAATGGAAGTATTTAATGAACAGTCAGAATTAATCTTTGCATAATTAGGAATTCAATATTTTTTTTAATTTCAGAAACTTCCGTACAAATCATTATTGTATTAGTTGAGAGAACTATTGATATTGTCGACTAAACTATTTAATATTTCAATTTAACTCTTAATATATTATAATCATAGGAACTTCTATAATATGCATTTTTATGATAATACTTCAATGAATGGCATGAATCCTTGCATGTTTCTGTGTTAACTAATAGGTGTGTTACCTTTTATGGAGAAATGTTAGTGATCTGTCTGTTTTATGCTTAGAATGGTACTGATTTTGACGTCGGGTATTTCCCAATGTTTGGTCACTCATACAGGTTTTGTCTTGGAAGTGCTCATAGCATTGATCGTCTCTTTCCAAAACTGGAATATTGCTTCAATCTAAAAATAAACTGACAGGTTAAAAATCTCATAGTACTTGGCAAGTTAGGTTGTGTACAAGTGCTTTGTTTGACTGATGGAAGTTATTAACTACGTCATGTATCCAACCACAGGATTCATGTCTTGGCAATATTATGTGTTCCATATTCATAAATAATGTATATTTTACTGTTATATACATGCATGGATGAGTTACGGAACTTCATATAATAAGCTAACAGATTAGTTTCGTATAAAGTTTGGTATTAAATGCTTAAAGAAGTCTAAAATAATTTCAAGAGGTGACAGAAAATGTTTACCACTGTTAAAGATTATTGCATACAATATGTCTGTGCGTTTACCTGAGTTTTGATGCGCACCCCATGTACAAGTTTACCTCTTTATATATATATAGATATATATATCTGCATGGGCATCATTTTGATGCTAAGTAATAATTAACATCTAAAAGCTGCATAACATACTTTGAATGGGTATAAATGCATGTTTTAGTCTGGATTTGTACCATTATTTTCCAGGATAGTTTTGGTTTTACACAAATAATAAGACGCTAACCTCAAGATTTTGACGATACATGGTAATTGAACTAATGATACAAAGGACACACATTATGTTATGGTTTATTTTAAATTTGTAACCTATGGTAATGTACTGTAGGTTAATTGTATACATGGACAGTGTTTTCTGTTAGGATGTTATAATTATACACATAATGGATATTTAACTGTTTTCCTCCATTTTTCCAGCACTCAGATTGTTATTGTTATTACTGGGTAAGGGTTGGTATAGTGTTTCACAAAGTAACATGATTACGTTTTAATCACCCCCTTTCACTAATTACCGTTATTGCATAACAATGCAATTACTGAAAGCTGCATGTCATTTTGTTGCGTAAACTGATCAATGACGGTGCGTGCAATTCACTAGTATTTGTTTTACAAGGCAGTTGTTCCCTGATCAATTAACTAAGAAAAACACCATGAACACCAGGGCACTGCATTTGTTCTTGCTACACAAAATTAAGTTTGTAGTTAATGTACCAGATATAAAATGCAAGTGCACCTTACAATAACGTTATGTGCATACATATTGGTTGCAATCTTATTCAACTTAAGGCTGTTTTATTCACAATTGAATGACTCGACAGTTTCCAATGCTGTCACAATTGTGTGGCACTGTACAGTGCAGAATGCTGTCACAATTGTGTGACACATCAATGCAGAATGCTGTCACAATTGTGTGGCACTACAGTGCAGAATGCTGTTACAATTGTGTGACACTACAGTGCAGAATGCTGTTACAATTGTGTGACTCTACTGTACACAATGCTGTCGCAATTGTGTGACACTATAGTACACAATGCTGTCACAATTGTGTGACACTACAGTGCAGAATGCTGTTACAATTGTGTGACACTACAGTACAAAATGCTGTCACAATTGTGTGACACATCAATGCAGAATGCTGTCACAATTGTGTGACACTACAGTGCAGAATGCTGTTACAATTGTGTGACACTACAGTGCAGAATGCTGTTACAATTGTGTGACACTACAGTGCAGAATGCTGTCACAAATGTATGACACTACAGTGCAGAATGCTGTTACAATTGTATGACACATCAATGCAGAATGCTGTCACAATTGTGTGACACTACAGTGCAGAATGCTGTTACAATTGTGTGACACTACAGTGCAGAATGCTGTTACAATTGTGTGACACTACAGTGTAGAATGCTGTCACAATTGTATGACACTACAGTGCAGAATGCTGTTACAATTGTGTGACACTACAGTGCAGAATGCTGTCACAATTGTGTGACACTACAGTGCAGAATGCTGTTACAATTGTGTGACACTACAGTGCAGAATGCTGTCAAAAATGTATGACACATCAATGCAGAATGCTGTTACAATTGTGTGACACTACAGTGCACAATGCTGTCACAATTGTGTGACACTACAGTGCAGAATGCTGTCACAATTGTGTGACAATACAGTACACAATGCTGTCACAAGTGTGTGACACTATAGTACACAATGCTGTCACAATTGTGTGACACTACAGTGCAGAATGCTGTTACAATTGTGTGACACTACAGTGCAAATTGCTGTTACTATTGTGTGACACTACAGTGCGGAATGCTGTTGCAATTGTGGGACTCGTCAATGCAACACTTATTTTGTCAGCTGACTGCTGTTCGATAAGCAGCATTCATATGACCACAACATTTACCTCCCCAAATCTGATTCTTTTTATGTCTGCAATCAAGGAAAGGGTTATATTATTTGTTCATATTGATCAGTCCATGGGTAGGCCATTATTTTGCTTTCTGATTCATAAGTAAAGGACATTGGGACTACAGAAGTCAAACTTTGATCAGTAACTAGAGCGCTTGACTGCTAAATCTTGAGGTCATTGGTTCAAAACCTTAGTGAGGTGTATGTTCATGCGTGACAATTTGAGTGAAAATAATGCATCTCCACCTCTGAACTCTGTTTTATGTGGGGAAGTTGTCGGTTGCTTGTGTAGGAGCAGGTTAATACTAGTTGGTTACACAGAAGCACTGGTTAGGTCAACTGACTGAAATATTGTTGAGAAACAGTGTAAAGACTGAAAAAAAGGAAAGAAAATATCCATTAACTAAGGTCAGTAATCAGTAGTCAGCCAATATCTGTAGATAAGGAGTTTACATTAGGACCCAGACAAGGCATATGTTCTCAGGATGAATATTAAAAGCATCAAGAGTTCTCTATTCTCCACATTCGACCAACTATAAAATGCATTTAAACTGCGTACCGTTAGAGTTGATATTTTTGTATGCACTGTCATTTATATTTCTGTTAATAGTTTTCACGTCTTGAAACGTCGTTATCGTTGTGTTTGCCTTTGTGAAGTATGACAATAGATTCACACTACATGTAGTTTGTCACAGGCTAATGTTCCTTTCCAGTGAAGATAATATATATGAGTTACAGAAGCAGGCAAGGTTCACTTACACATGATCTACCTGAGTGAATAAGACATTCATGAATATCAGGTAGAATGTTTTACTTAGTGGTCAAGGGCTTGAGTGCCCGACTCCTGATCTTAAGGTTGTGCTTGTATTAGTTTTGTTTTTGGGCCGTGAGTACATCTGCAATATACATGTATTATCATATAATGTTACCTTCAATTCATAGCTAATAATATCACCAAATATAAATAAAACTAAATTACCTTCTTGGTTGATTATTGCATACATGAAATTTACTGCATTCAATTCTTTTATCCTTCCAGTCATCATTTTGTAAAATTGTTCCTTAAAGTCTCAGACTCTTGTAGCAACAGATGTCATAATGTCAGTGCACATGTGGGAATCAATGAAGATTGAAAGTTATTAAATATTGATACAAATCTATTTGGAGTCAAACAATTTAACGAACCGTGTCAATTGTTGCAGTTAATTGTTCTGATAAAATATCATTTATCTTTTGCCTATTGATCTGCATGTTTATAGTCATTTAAACATTGCATTTAAGCTGTGGAAAGATTGTTTATTGGAGTTCAATGACAGAAGATTCTCTTAGTTAGAATATGAACATAACATCTACAAACAATTATATCATGCTCCCCAAAGGAGGAGCTAAATATAGCGTGTAATCATTTTATCGGTCTGTCCATGTGTGAGTATGTGCGTGTGTCCGTCCTATGTTTGTGTCCACACTATTTCTCAGTAACCACCCATCACATTCAATGAAACTTTATGGGAAGCTTCACTAACAAGAGGAGATGCAATTATTTTAGGCATGTTCCAATTCAATGATTTTTCACATACTTCGGGGAGCATCCATCGGTTCTACCAATAATCTTGTTATATTGTTTGCCTTATCGGTGTTATCGGTTTTCATGACGTATATACGTGATAGATTGTGGTTGCTCTTCAGAAATGATTAAAAAATTAAACAAAGAAATATATAATCATTTGGTCAGGACCCTTTTGTACTCTCTAAGCTTCAAACAATCTTGTTGATTTTTAATTCTTAGTTATAACATACAGGGAGAATTATTTCTATTGTCACTGCAGTGAATGTTTAAAGGTCTTGTTAAGCTTGTCAGTGAGTCTGGTTGTCTGCTAACTAGTATTGAATTAATGAAGTCTTTGATGCATTTGATGTTGTCTTCTACAAAGAAAATTTTGTTACTGAATGCTGAGAAATTCATTTTGTCTGTTGAATTGATGTATGAGGTATTCTTACTTTGAAGTGACCTCAAACAATGGCTGATATTGTCTGTTATACATGTTACAAGTGAAGTTTGTTTTACAAATTTTGTAATAAGATAAGAAAACAACATAATTTTTTATGTCTGGCTGGTGTCATTTTTGGAATATTGATTTGATGAAACAAGTTTTGATTATTCACACTTATATGTGGAATAGAATTGTTGTTGCCATGACAACCTGACAAAACAACAAAGTATAACCATTGTGTATCCCAGAATTTGGTCTCTTGTTCAGATTTGCAAACCTAAGGGGGCCAAACATGTGACAGACAAATTTTGACACATTAATGTAGCAGTCTTTACCTTTAATAACTTAAACTTCAGATTAAGTTGTCTGCTCAAATCTTCTTTTGTTTGAAAAACTAACATCCAGTAAGGCTGTAGAATTCTCAAACTGTGGTCTGGACTAAAACATGTAACTTCCTGTGAAAGTTGGGTATAAAAGACAACCTTATTGATGGATGCTCATGAGGCTAAAGGCAATGTGTCTGTCCACAGGAACTTGTAATCCTTCATGCTGCTTGGGAAGTTTAACTATAAAATTTACAGTTGTAAGTCCCATGACAATTATTAACTATTTCATTTAAGGGTCTGCTTTGTGGAACAGTGACTAATAAATCAGCATGTTGGTTATAATTATTTTATTTAATCAGCATTGTAGCAGATTATTCCTTGTGGAACAAGTTGAACAGATAGACATATGGTATATTGTATGCGAACGACTAGTTACTGATTGTATGAAGGCTTAAGTTACTGATTGTATGACGTATTGACATACTTTTATTATTATACAGGGGAATAATTTGTCAGTAGACTGCGGGAGTCAGTGTGTCAGCTTATGTTACGGTGTGTAGTTTTTATGTCAAATCTAATGTATGGACCAGACATTATGATAGACCAGGTATTATCATTGATACCAATTAGCTAATGAGAGAAACATGATATCATGTGATATCCATCATTGTTTGTTAATGACAATCTTTCTAGAATCATGCCAATATGTTTTTCAGATTATTGAATGCAGTTTTAAGTCATTACACAGATTATTAAACAGCCACTTCCTCCTTTTATATTTCAGACAAAAAAATTATGTTGTTTTATTGATAATTAACCTGTCTTTGTGTTGTTGTATATGAAGGGAGTTCATGGTGGTCTTGCTGACAGCTTCACTACTTGCCAACAGCTGTAGACAGAACCATTCTGGTCTGCCACTCCTCTTGTAATGCTGTTTAGACTGGTTACCGGTATACAAAAGGGGAGCTAATCCTTGCTTTCTTAAAATCAAATAATGTATATTGTACATATTCATTTACTTTGCAGATTTTTTTAGACAGTACGGGTCTGATGCAGAAAAAAAATAAGTGTTGTAGACGAACATCAGTTGAGGTTTGGTCTCTCTCAGTCAATTTTTTAACTCCTTTATACTTATCTTAATTCTGGGAAAAACTGGCATCAGCAATATTGTATCTCAGACATGCGAACGTTTAACATTTATTTTATTTTTGTGACGCTTTAAACGGTGTATATGTGGTTTATAGAATAAACATTCTGTAGTTTTAAGTTCAGATCTGCATTTATGTTGGAATAAACTTTGAAAATCAATTGTGCTTTCGCATGAAATAGTTGGCTTTCTTGCAGTCTCAGTGTCTTGGTACAAGTTCATTGTTTAAGTAATGCTATGTTTTAAGGACAAGGACATGAGATATTTTCTATATCAAAATTTTCGCCTTCAAACATGTTTTGAATTAAGCTGTAGATGTACACTTTTTCAGAGTGCTTCAAAATCATGAAATGGTTAAAAAGGGATATTTTTACATATATTTTAAGAATGTCATTAAAGATATTTTATATAAGCATTATATTACCCAGTAACGAATGTTTAGAGAGCTATTGCCAGTTTTTCGGAAATATTCACATTATTTCTCTCAATGTCTCCCTTTGCTTTGTGGTGGTGTGAAAACTTTAAACACCATTATACTGTTGTGGTTTGTTTCTAATCAAATTTTGTCTGAACTTACAACATACTGAATTTTCTCTAATCCATAAGTATGTATTCACTTATACACTGTATATTTATGTAGTGACGAGAAATTATGGCCCCTGTAGGGTCAAGTGAATTAATTACATAATAATCACATACTATATTTCTATACCTATTCAATTTTACAACTTTTCATTGATGTTAATTATAAATATTTTTTGCTGTTAATGAGTATAAAATCATTCTTTGGTACTTTCATGATCATTCTCAAACATTTATTCAAAGAATTTCAAGGATAATCTTTGAAGTATATGAGATTACGATCGTTTGGATAACAAAGAGTTCTGTCGAGAAAAGGGTCACATGCAATCTGTATCATTAAGTCACATGTTTTATTTTGTTTAATGTGTTCAACTATATCTATATGTAGGTTTTGCACAGAAATAGTTGATATTTATACCGTCTGCAGTTTGTGTATAATTCTTTCTGTATAGAATTTTAATTGGATCTCTTGTGTATGAAATTCAAATATGTGTATCAAGTTAATGTATTATGTGTCCTGTCCAATCATCATTATTAAAATTTATGTATTAATACATAAATGTTCAATTTCCTTACATTAGTTTATTATTTTCTCATTTCTCCAGCAGACATTTCCTTCCAAGATTGTTCAAAATATGCTTATGGGGTCAGCATTAGCCCCGCAATGGGGGTCACATGTTTTCTATGGACTTATATAGGGATATCTTTGAAAATCTTCTTCTCCTAAACCTCTTGGGCCTCGGGGTTTTAATATTTGGTATGTATAAGCATTGTTGAGTGATGATCCTACCAAGATTGCTCAAATTTTGCCTCTGGGGTCTAACACCCCACCCTGGGGTCACATGTTTTCTATGGAGTACGTTATATAGGGAATAATTTCGAAAAATTGTCTTGTCCAGAAAAATGCTTATCAAAGGTCCATGTGCTTAATAATGTAGCCAGTAGAGCATCTATCTCTCTTCGGGCTCTTGTTTATTCAGTGTTACAAAGCATTGAATGTATTTATTTCTTGGGTCATTTATTCTCATGCAGTTTACCATATTAACAAGTTAAGAAATCATTAATGACTAATGGTCTGAGATAAATGTCTTGCTGTGTGGAAAAGCAAAACTCCTTTGTTCATTAAATTTTGTTCTCCATGTACAAATGTATATAGCATCCATTGAAATTCGATTGTAGTAAAAATAATATACATTTTGATGATTTTCTGACCAATCTCTGAGGGTTGCTTTTGATTTTTTGTATACAGTAATAGAATGACAATATTGCATTCTATTTGAACTCAGTCCTCAGTGTCTACATAGATTGTCAATACATATTTATGAATCATTGTCTCTGGCTGTATAATCGGTGGACACAGCAGTATATAGTGGATTAAGAGGCTGAATTTGTAGCATAAAATTACCATAATTGTATCGGTCTTTTCATCTTTGTTTCTGTATAAAATTGCTGGAATTTCTTTCTTCTTGATATCTCAAGGTTTCATATTGTTATTTTAACATATCGACATTCATGAGAGACTGTTGCAACATTACCAGTGAGCTTGAATCTATTGTTGTGATGAAGTTATGTGCCCTTTGTTATATGTATTTAACAACATTTTTGTTACATATTACTTACTTTATATAATGTATGTACTGTCTACTAGCTCATACTAATTAAAAGCTTGTCTTATTCAATTATTTGTGGCTTTTAATCACTTTTTGTGGGGTTTTCCGCTTTTCTTTCTATAGATGTATAAACACCCTTTAGGTCTAGCACAGTGTAACACTCACTTTAAGTTACTCACATTATATTTGTTTATAGTGTGTCATAAGTGGGTAATATTTCCATATATATAGTCAATGATAGTTTGATATTTACCTGGTACTCATGAATATTCATACAGATTTGTAAACTATTGAAATACATATATATAATTTATAAATATTTTTTTTATCGCTCAATGAGAAAGGTGATTGGGCACGAGGAGACAGGCGAAAGTTTAGCAGGACTATTTTAATGTTGTCTGATAATAATAACAAATATTATACTGTGGGCAAATTGGCTAGCGAAACGTCTAATGCATGAATATTCATTTAAGCTCAGAATCGCGATTTAATCTGTAACTGCTTGGCGATTTCCGTATCCCACAAGGTGTGTATCATGCGGCCAATCAGGCGGCTGGATTTTTCCTCATTAATTATGCATGAGTACAATGAAAATGAAAATATAAGTATATATAGCTGTCTAAAATACTGGAATGTTACAACATTTGCTGTCTTACATACTGGATTATGGAATGTTACGACATTTGCTGTCTAACATACTGGAATGTTACGACATTTGCTCAGCTACAGTCTAACATACTGGAATGTTACAACATTTGCTGTCTAACATACTGGAATGTTACGACATTCGCTGTCTAACATACTGGAATGTTACGACATTTGCTGTCTAACATACTGGAATGTTACGACATTTGCTGTCTAACATACTGGAATGTTATGACATTCACTGTTTAGATTACAATTATAACTACTGCTTCATTGCAAACACAAATTCACAATAGTTTGGTACTGTAACTAAATCCCTTATTATAATGACGTTGTCTGGTGGTTTGTTCCAAATTGTGATAATTTAAGCTAGAAATGTTAAAGTATTTTCAATATTATGATGTAAAACATTCTTCTTATGATTTTGGTCTACTGCACATGTATTAGTACTTATTTATTGAAATGGTGTTGTTTTTAAACTTAATGTTCAATATTTAACGTTCTCCAACAGTTATTTATAATATTTTCTATTTAATGATTATAATTTACTAACAACTCTTTAGTGTGCACAAATTGTCTCGTATATTTGTAGAAATACGTCGCTTCTATTATAAGTTTCCACTTTTCAAAGTTTTTATTTTAGTCTTATTTAATGATTTATACAACAATTTATATAACATTGTTATCACCAAACATAAAAGTTTCAAGTATGAGAAACTATTTTCCACAGAATTTTATTAATTTATTCTAGTACAAAATTAATGTACATAGTATTACCGACTATACATATATAGACTATAGAGTGCATATTGGACTTATTTATTAATTTCTATTGGAATGGCGCTCAGAGCTCCTATGTTTTAAGCCATCTTTTATGCATAATGCTAGAAGCTAATCTTGACATGCTCTCAATATGCCATTTATACAGTCATGTAGCCAAGTAAAAATGAAAAAAAAGTTGCTTTTCATTATTAATGGCAATATAGACCATGATTGCTTTCAGACATACATGTATTGTTAATTTCATCACATTGTTGCCTGTTAATCTTAATCCACTGCCTAATCTTTATACTATTTAACTCATTTAATTGAATTAACGAGGCCATGTGTTAACTATTTCAGGAATTGATGAATTAGTTCTTATCTTATGTTTTCTCACATTGCCTACATGCATTAGAAACATTCATTTATGATTGAATTATTTATGACACCGACTGCGAATATCTCAACATTTTAGACAAGCAGACCTGATAAGACCATATAAGGCATTGCAGGTGTTGGCATATACAGTTTTTGTCATGTGTTCCAAATTAATGAACTAAGTTATAAGTCTGAGGTGAATGATTACAAATTTAAGATGAGTTTCTAACTTTAGCAGGCATAGCTAACATCATTTCTGTTTTATTTAATTAATTTTCCTCAATATTTCAAATTAAAGAAAAATTGTCTCCACATTTTTTGCCCACTCAGCAACACTGTTCAATGCAGTTAACTGAAACTAAATGTGATGACTGCGATGTATGTCAGCTTATGTTTTACAAATGCTTATTTGCCATACAGTTTAATATCATAACTTTTACAAATTGCAATACAATTTCTTTGTCTAGTTTAATTGCTACAACATTTTATATAAAACCAGTAATTGTTAACATTGTTCATATTTATGCTGACCACTTTAATGTCTTTGTACTGTATTGTCGGTTTCCATAGAGAAATTAATGTAGATAATTTTGTCTGGTTCCAGAAACCTCACCGAAGCTGCAGTATCCCTATATTACATTCGGGTACCAGCCATTTCCGACATGGGGTGCTTCAGTTAATGATTCATACAATAGATCCAATTGCGGAGGGTACGTATTTTCTTGTTAAATATTTGCTCGCTTAAACTATGTGATTTTAGTTAGAAACGTGAGGAAAGACTGTTTTGGTATAATTGATAATTGCACCCACTGTTGCTTGCACTTCCTGGGTAGAAGCTTGTATTGGTGTGTTTATGAAGTCACATATATTGTAACCTTGGTAATGTTTGAATCTGTGTCTTTGAAGTTTGAGCGGCCTGCAACATTTACCATACATTCCCTGTCTGGCAATTCCTTGACTTATAATGTGGCATACCTAGAATTATTAAGCAGTTTTCCTGATTCTCATTACACATGTTGTCTTGTGATAAATTGAAAAACTCTTCTCATGTAATCACATGATTATAATTATTATCTTAGCTGGTGACAGTGCGAGGTATTGAATTGCTGAGCGATATTGAGAAACCTTTTCAGATTTTGATGCTACATGACACAAGATTATACGGATATTTAAATTTAATTGATGTATTGTATTTTGATTTCATCATAATCTTTTGACTTCCTCCTTGCTTCCTACATTAAGCTCTTGAATTACAATCAACTCATTCACTGTGAAATAACATTTTAAGTTTATCAACTTTCTAAAAACCTTTGATGCAATTGCTGGGGGACATCGAAGGAAATTTTGATTGTTTTCACTGCTGGAGAATTTTATCAGATCCAAACCCTCATCTTGGCCAAATGTCAGTTCTATTTTAACGTGGAAGACTTTATTAGCGAAAGTGTCAAATTGATTCACGCCATTACACTAAAAAAAGAGTAAAATTTGTACTTTAAGAATCTAAGGTTTAGTATAGCTACGGTACTCCAAATATCTGAACATTAATGTGCACAGAATGTTGGTTCGGATGTTTGTATTGTACAGCTTATTTTCAGTACTGAAGAAGTCTGAATATAAAACAATTAAACAAGTTTGTTTTTTAAAGTGTGAATTTAATTATCTCTGTTTCATTATGTATTCTGTCAATGCAGATCAGATACAGGAGAAAGCAATGAAACTACATGCAGTTGCCAATGTAAACCAGGGAATGGGTGAATCAGATGAATCTCTTGTGAATAACCCTGCACGCGGAGAAGTTATAAACGGAAATGTGTATAGTAATAGTGGGGACAAAAATAGCAACCAGAAACAGATGCAAGTTCATGCAATATCTAACGGACATACCGGTATGACAGTGGAAACTACAATTCAGTCGCCTGAATTTTCATCAAAAATTGTCTCCCCTGCTAAATCCACCAGCTCTCCAGTTCAGGAGGATGGAATACACATGCAAGGCTCTTCTACTCCACGAACAAGCAATAATACTGTGACCACTACTGTTGACTCACCACAAAATACTCATGAAGCTGAAGGCGGCAAAAGTCCTGATGTAATACACCTTATATTTCTCTCTTGTACTTTTAGCAAAAATCATAACAGTTGCTTGGTGACAAATAATTGTATCAATACCTGGCATATATGTTAACTGTATTCTGAATGATTGGAACCTTTCCCCATGGAAATGATGGTTTATGGCAGATATTCTCTTGCTTATAATATGGTCATTAGGTCACATAAGAACTGATGGCACGACACAAGAATTGATAAAATGACATAAGAACAGATGACACAACACAAGAATTGATAAAATGACATAAGAACTGATGGCACAACACAAAAATTGATAAAATGACATAAGAACTGATGGCACGACACAAGAATTGATAAAATGACATAAGAACTGATGGCACGACACAAGAATTGATAAAATGACATAAGAACTGATGGCACGACACAAGAATTGATAAAATGACATAAGAACTGATGACACAACACAAAAATTGATAAAATGACATAAGAACTGATGACACAACACAAGAATTGATAAAATGACATAAGAACTGATGACACAACACAAGAATTGATAAAAAGACATAAGAACTGATGACACAACACAAAAAATGATAAAATGACATAAGAACTGATGACACGACACAAGGATTGATAAAATGACATAAGAACTGATGACACGACACAAGAATTGATAAAATGACATAAGAACTGATGGCACAACACAAGAATTGATAAAATGACATAAGAACTGATGACACGACACAAGAATTGATAAAGTGACATAAGAACTGATGGCACGACACAAAAATTGATAAAATGACATAAGAACTGATGACACAACACAAGAATTGATAAAATGACATAAGAACTGATGACACAACACAAAAATTGATAAAATGACATAAGAACTGATGACACAACACAAGAATTGATAAAATGACATAAGAACTGATGACACAACACAAAAATTGATAAAATGACATAAGAACTGATGACACAACACAAAAATTGATAAAATGACATAAGAACTGATGACACAACACAAAAATTGATAAAATGACATAAGGACTGATGACACGACACAAAAATTGATAAAATGACATAAGAACTGATGGCACGACACAAGAATTGATAAAATGACATAAGAACTGATGGCACGACACAAGAATTGATAAAATGACATAAGAACTGATGACACAACACAAAAATTGATAAAATGACATAAGAACTGATGGCATGACACAAAAATTGATAAAATGACATAAGAACTGCTAATAGGACAAAATCTTGTGACGTTACTCATTACAGCCGTTTTAATATATTAAAGCACAATGTTTACAAATTTCTCATTAATAATAATCAAATCACATACTTGTAATGATTCATTTTAAAATTTATGTGTATGGCATAATGTTCCGACATGAATGTTTAAACATTTCCTCCATTTACATTTCTCTGTATAAGTTTAAATAATCATGGTGAATTTTCTTCCAGGGGAATTTTTTGTGTACTTCTGTTTTAACAAAAACGATAAAGACTTACTTTAGGTGATTCTTTTGCATCCCTCTGATAGATGGAATCAGGAATTTAAAATAAGTTTTTATCAGGCATTTTAACAGCCGTTTAGTCCTGTATTGAACCTTTTTTTGAATGTTTTGTTTCATTTTTCAAGGACATGCCTGAAGATGGTGATGAGCCTTTGGATCTTTCATGGCCAAGTACTTGGCGCAAGAGAGTGACTTACGTGCTGCTGGCCCCGCTCATATTTCCTATGTGGCTCACATTACCGGATACCAGACGACCAGTATGTATGGATTTAATTTATAGGGTAGTATGTATAGTGATCAAGGGGTAGAGCGCCTGACTCTAGATCTGAAGGTTGTGAGTTTGAGCCCCGCTGAGTGCCAGAGTGGGGTTTGATCACGAACTTTGTAATCATTGATTTAGGCATGTGTACTTGTAGGTAACCAAGGAAATTAAGCTAAACTTTTAATTATCTTGTATGCTCCTTTTATGTGGCTTGTAATAGAATAATTGTAAAGACGACATATGGTGGAACAAACATTTATCCAAACTGAATTTTAATTTTTCGTTTGCTCATTTTCTATGAAAAGATATTGAATCAATATAAGTTTTTGTAGTTGTTATAATTGTTTATATTTACCAGTCAATATCCAAAGCACATCTAGCAACACCCACGATAAACAATTACATGCCAGTGTCTACCTGATAATTGGATCAGCGTGAAATAGGTGTGAATTGTTTCGACGCAGTCACTTAATTGGTATGCCCGCAGCTTGTTGACACATTATTGAAACAATAATGCTTTTAATTGGACAATTTGTGTTGTTGACTTGAAGGGACTTTTTTTACACAATTATTTTCACTCTATAAACATATCAAACACTTAGTGATTATCTCACCTGTTGCGGAAAAGCGCCGACGTTGATGAAACAAAATAACATATCAAACACTTAGTGATTATCTCACCTGTTGCGGAAAAGCGCCGACTTTGATGAAACAAAATAACATAACAAGCATGCAATAATATTCCATCATTATCTTTTGAATAAGGAATTTCGTAAAGTGATTTGTATTAAAAAAGAGAAGGAATAAGTTGCTACAGGGAACGCCACATACAAAAGACAGTGCCTCCCCACACAGACCTCCGAAAAACAACAATCCATAAAACTCAAGGCATCAACATTCATATCCAGCATGCTGTGACCATTGCTGATTATAGTTTAATGTTGCAATCCATGGCAACCAGGGTGATGAAAATAAAGTAACCAATTCTGAACATTTGCTTTATAATGCACATATACAGTAAAATGTCACTCAAAGGCCATCTCAATAATGAGACCTCCTCAACATTAGCAACGCAATGTTCAAGTCCATTTTCACTGTTATGCTCTGTATTCAACCTCAATATTAAGGCCACCTCTGTAAGAAGACCAGTTCTCAAGGGTCCCAAGGGTGGTCTTATTATTAAGGTTTCGCTGTAATCAAGTGTGTTATAAAAGTACATGAAATGCTAATAAAATCAACTTGCCATCTTGGCAAAGAGGACTAAGTTGAAATGTTTGCCACAACATCATTGCCAGTGACCTGACTGAGATCCGCCAGCTCTTCTCTCCCTGAAGGTTCTTTGTCAAAAAGCACAATTTATGGTCTTTAAGTTGGTCCACATTCTTCATTGTAATTTGTAAAAAAGTATGTATTTTGTTAGTGGACATTTTGATTTTTTTATGTTAAAGCAAAAAACCATGATTTCTTTGGGGGTTTTTTCATGCCTATGTTTGCTTTTTTGCAAATTCGCAATTTTAGAAACAATGCAAGGAATGCTCAAACAGTTTATTATGTTCTGTCTGATCTAGATTTTATCCAATAACTGCTTTAGCATTCAATCAAAAGCATCTTTGAAAAACTCATCAATACTGTTGTAAATGTGGGCAACATTTTTTACTAATTACATTTTCCGTGTGATGTGTGAAAATCTATCTGCAAAAAAAATCCTCCTAGGATATCCAGTTGTTTCATTGTAGAGATAGTAAATGTCTGTAACGTTGCATTTCTGATGACTAAGCTAAAATTTTAATTATTACATCTGCATTGCAGTTGATTAACTAGATTTAATTATATATCACATTTTTAAAACTATGCGTCTGCACACCTTGTTTCTGGAAAACTGAGAGAAATAAATGCTTTATCTGCAGAATTCCATGTCATCTCTCTTCATGCTGATAGAATCAAAATCCCATGTGGGTTTTATAACTTTAATAGTATATTTTTTTAATGAGTGAATAAATGGAATGTCTGGTTACTGTTTTAATTCATCATGGTACATATATGTATATAAATAATATGACTGTGTAGGTTTTAAAAATATTTTAAAATGCATTTTAAAATGCAACATAATTGCACACAGTTTCTGGTTAAAGTAAGATAAGCACATGAATGGCATGGCTAACCAAAATCAGTTATGGTATGTTACATCAAAATCAGATATGGTGTGGCTAACCAAAATCAGATATGGTATGGCTAACCAAAATCAGATATGGTATGTTACATCAAAATCAGATATGGTATGGTACATCAAAATCAGATATGGTATGTTACATCAAAATCAGATATGGTATGGCTAACCAAAATCAGATATGGTATGGCTAACCAAAATCAGATATGGTATGGCTAACCAAAATCAGATATGGCATGGCTAACCAAAATCAGATATGGTATGTTACATCAAAATCAGATATTGTATGGTACATCAAAATCAGATATGGTATGTTACATCAAAATCAGATATGGTATGGCTAACCAAAATCAGATATGGTATGGCTAACCAAAATCAGATATGGTGTGGCTAACCAAAATCAGATATGGCATGGCTAACCAAAATCAGATATGGCATGGCTAACCAAAATCAGATATGGCATGGCTAACCAAAATCAGATATGGCATGGCTAACCAAAATCAGATATGGTATGGCTAACCAAAATCAGATATGGCGTGGCTAACCAAAATCAGATATGGTGTGGCTAACCAAAATCAGATATGGCATGGCTAACCAAAATCAGATATGGTATGGCTAACCAAAATCAGATATGGCATGGCTAACCAAAATCAGATATGGCATGGCTAACCAAAATCAGATATGGCATGGCTAACCAAAATCAGATATGGCATGGCTAACCAAAATCAGATATGGCATGGCTAACCAAAATCAGATATGGCATGGCTAACCAAAATCAGATATGGCATGGCTAACCAAAATCAGATATGGCATGGCTAACCAAAATCAGATATGGTATGGCTAACCAAAATCAGATATGGCATGGCTAACCAAAATCAGATATGGCATGGCTAACCAAAATCAGATATGGCATGGCTAACCAAAATCAGATATGGTATGGCTAACCAAAATCAGATATGGCATGGCTAACCAAAATCAGATATGGCATGGCTAACCAAAATCAGATATGGCATGGCTAACCAAAATCAGATATGGTATGGCTAACCAAAATCAGATATGGCATGGCTAACCAAAATCAGATATGGCATGGCTAACCAAAATCAGATATGGCATGGCTAACCAAAATCAGATATGGCATGGCTAACCAAAATCAGATATGGCATGGCTAACCAAAATCAGATATGGCATGGCTAACCAAAATCAGATATGGCATGGCTAACCAAAATCAGATATGGTATGGTACATCAAAATCAGATATGGCATGGCTAACCAAAATCAGATATGGTATGGTACATCAAAATCAGATATGGTATGGCTAACCAAAATCAGATATGGCATGGCAAACCAAAATCAGATATGGTATGGCTAACCAAAATCAGATATGGTATGGTACATCAAAATCAGATATGGCATGGCTAACCAAAATCAGATATGGCATGGCTAACCAAAATCAGATATGGCATGGCTAACCAAAATCAGATAAGGCATGGCTAACCAAAATCAGATATGGCATGGCTAACCAAAATCAGATATGGCATGGCTAACCAAAATCAGATATGGCATGGCTAACCAAAATCAGATAAGGCATGGCTAACCAAAATCAGATATGGTATGGTACATCAAAATCAGATATGGCATGGCTGACCAAAATCAGATATGGTATGGTACATCAAAATCAGATATGGCATGGCAAACCAAAATCAGACATGGCATGGCTAACCAAAATCAGATATGGCATGGCTAACCAAAATCAGATATGGCATGGCTAACCAAAATCAGATATGGCATGGCTAACCAAAATCAGATAAGGCATGGCTAACCAAAATCAGATATGGCATGGCTAACCAAAATCAGATAAGGCATGGCTAACCAAAATCAGATATGGCATGGCTAACCAAAATCAGATATGGTATGTTACATCAAAATCAGACATGGCGTGTCACACCAAAATCACATATGGCATGGCTAACCAAAATAAGATATGGTATGGCTAACCAAAATCAGATATGGCATGGCTAACCAACATCAGATATGGTATGTCACACAAAAATCAGACGTTGCATGGCACACCAAAATCAGACATGGTATGTCACACCAAAATCAGACATGGTATGTCACACTAAAATCAGACAATTATTGGCATGGCACACCAAAATCAGACATGGCATGGTACACCAAAAATCAGACTTTTGCATTACATGTGAATTTATACGCCCGTTAAAAAACGGGACGTATTATTGGAACACCCATGGCGGGCGGGCGGCGTCCACATGTTGTTCGCACTCTAAGTCAAAGAGTTTTCATCCGATCTTTACCAAACTTGGTGAAAATGTTTGTGGGCATAATATCTCGGCCAAGTTTGATTACCAGCCACATCGCCCCAGGCACTTCTGAATTATGGCCCTTAAATTATCCAAAATTGGCCAATTAGCCTTGTCCGCTCTCTAAGTCAAAGAGATTTCATCCAATCTTAACCAAACTTTGGGCATAATTTCTCGGCCAAGTTTGACAACCAGCAACATCGCCCCAGGCACTTCTGAATTATGGCCCTTGAATTATCCAAAATTGGCCAAATTAGCCTTGTCCGCTCTCTAAGTCAAAGAGTTTTCATCCGATCTTTACTAAACTTGGTGAAAATGTTTGTGGGCATAATATCTCGGCCAAGTTCGATAACCAGCCATATCGCTTAGGTCACTCGGGTGTTATCACCCTTTAATTTTAGAAATTACTTAAAGTTTGTCTTGTTTTAACTCTGAGCTCTGACTTATGACGGGCTTATTTTGTGACAGTTTGCCACTCTTGTTTTATTTTTATTTATTTCAGGAAAAGAAAAAATGGTTTGTGGTCACATTTTTTGGCAGCATAGTGTGGATTTTTATTTTCTCATATTTGATGGTCTGGTGGGCAAACCAGACAGGGGAGACAATTGGAATTCCAAATGAGGTTATGGGCCTTACAGTATTGGCGGCTGGTACCAGTATTCCTGATCTGATTACTAGTGTGATTGTTGCAAAGAAAGGGTTTGGAGATATGGCTGTTTCTAGTTCTGTCGGAAGCAATATCTTTGACATCACTGTTGGGTATGTAGTTGTATATTTATTGACCTCTGAGTGTTTCTGCTTTCTCAATTCTTCTAACATAGGGAGTACAACTCCTGTTGGTTAAAACTTATGTTGCAAAGCAGCTGATCATTTACAATAAAACTGCCTACATATTGATTTAAACACTAATGCTGAAGTAATGCCCTGGTCTCTGCCTCAAAGCCCTTGGACAAGTGGCAGTTGGTGACTTTCAACTTCTCTGATTCTCAGGGAGAAGGGGGGAGGGACAAGGGAGATAATAAAGCACTTAAATGAAAGTACTTGAGGAACACTTATCTTGGAATAACTTTGATTTACTTTACATGCGCTCGTGTGTAAACAGTTATGACAGCTGTTTGGTTGACTTTTTTATTAAAGCACAGTCATGACTTTTTCACCGTCAAACACACAGAAAAGACATAAACATCTCTATATACCTATTTTGAAATGTATCGGGCTAACTACATTCATGGAATCACGGTAAATAAAACAGCACTATAATACATGTACATATTTATACAGACAACAATAAGTGTTGTTTTATCCTACCTACTGTACTTGTGACCTTATAATAACATAAATAATTGATTCATTACATAGTATTATACCCTGCTAACATATCTGTGAACATGTCACTGGTTATATATAAATTATGTTTTCACAGTGTTGGCAATGAAACTGTCCCTGGCAATAGACAAAAGTGTGATCGTGGTGTTATTTGTACATTCAGGTTAACTCTCTTTATTCTTTTAGTGCACAAACCCAGATATGGTTATGCACACGAGATGGTCACAAGTTTTCTCCCTTTACCCCTTATAGAGTTTTCTCCCTTTATCAGTTTAATAGTTTATGCTTGCATTGTATAATACTTAATGAAGGGATGAAGGGAAAGAACTCTAGAAGGGGTAAAAGGAGAGAACTCATGACAATCTCCTGTGGTTATACACTGATATTATTGTACAACATGAATAGAATTGTTGATATATTTGAGAATGCAGAAATTGTTGTACCTCACAGAAACTAATAAAGATTGTGTAGGGTTTTAAATGAACCATTTTAGTAACGCGTGCGATACATAAGAGGACATTCATACTTAGGGAAATTTTTTCCACAATTGTTTTTTTTGTAATGGGACTTTATTTCGCATGAACATCTAAGGTCTTGTAATGACTTCCCAGTTGTAAAGTTTGATTAAGACCCTAGAAGAACACCTGGGTAGGACCATCGATCTTCCATCAGTCTATTGGATAGCTTAACTTACAAGTTAATATCCAGGCTTGGATTTGAACCTGGAACAGTGAGGGGCAAGTGATTCACAGTCAGCAATCATTACCACTCAACCACAGAGGCCCCTCCCACAAACATGGAGGCCCCTCCTACAACCTCGGAGCCCTCCCACAACCATGAAGGCCCATCTAACAATCAGTATGAAAATTAGATTTGTACTGTTGAACTGGATTATTTGGAACTCTTAGTCCACATTTTTATTTTAAACAGTGTTTAATATATGTTGCCATGGTTATGAATATCAGCATATTGTTAATGGAACTTGTGATTCTCCCATATTTCAGCTGTTTACTGTGTGCTGTGTCTGTAATTAACAAATTTATTATTTTGTGGGTGAGGGTAACATTAGTCTTTGATGCTTTATTAGTCCATGTATTTATATCACATCAGATTATGAGGATAATAAATTGAATACATTCTCACACGAAGTGAGTTTAATGTCACAAGCTTATCAACATTTTAGTAGCTTTAAAATTTATTTGAAAACAATCTCCCTTAAACTACCATGAACATTGTGCTGTTCATGTTTCTACCAGTTTTGCCTTAAGCGTATAGTTTTTTAAAATAGATTTCATGTTGACTTGACATTTTACGTCATTATTTATTTAGTATAGGTTCCCAGGCTGATTTATTATTTGACGTCACAAGCATTTTTTCTGGCTCCATGGTTTCCATTAATCTGTCCTTGAAGAATTTGAAGTTGGTTATTAGTTATTTATCTTATGTTTTTTGGTGAATCTGTGTGATTAACACTATTGTGAGGATCACTGAATCATGCTGATGTAATTTCCTCAGTAATATAATAGATAATTTACTATATTTACTTTAAGGGCATATGAGAATTTTAAGCTCAGTTATGATAAACTTGTATTTTGAGAGCAGTTTTATAATGCTTTTTTGTCGAGAGTTAACAAAACTGCCCGTTGTAATTTCTTATATATTGTTTTCTCTATTTTAATCTGTTTGCTTGCATGCTGGGAAATAAACGAGAGTGTTAAATATTATGAAAGAACTTGCACAAGAAGTTAATTTGAATTTTGTTTATTTATCTTTTATAAAATGATTGAGATTTGGTGTACTAATACACTGCTTATACATGTAAATGGTTTCCAAACTTTCAGAAATTTACCATTACCATCAAAATTTTCTGTCAGCCGAGAATGTCTGTTATTGTCAAAATGGAAGAATTATTGAATTATTCATAAGAAAAACCTTCATTCAAATTTTCTACAATTTTAATGCATTAAGTCACATACATTTTTGATCATGTCAAAATATATCATATGATGGATGGAAATTACAATTACTACTTTACTCTTGAAATAGGCTGAACAAAGCCAACAATTTTGGAAATAGCCTCGGCTTAATGTTCACCTATCTTGAATATGTTTCTTAGAAAGAAAAATCATTCATAGTTGATGTATCCGGTTTTATTTACTTCTTGCCTATGACATCATATGTATGTATCTGGGTGGTATATCAGGATATAAGACTGAATCTCTAGGGAGATTGAGGTAATATCATTAGGTCGTAGACCTACTATTCTTATCAATGAACAATTCCTTTTCAATTATTCAGTTAATGCACTGTAAGTGTTAACTGTATACATACATATACATCAGTCTTAAGTCTTACAGTGTATTTCTTTGTTGTTCCCTATGCTTCTACTGCTTTATTTTACATCCCCACCTCATTTTTCCTTGGTGCTAAGGTGAGCTTTTAGGATCCATGAATGTCCATCATCGTGCGTCAACAATTTCTTTAAACAACATCTCCTCCTATACTACTAAATGGATGTTGTCCAAACTTCACAGGAATGATCCTTGGGTGGACCTCTTTCATAGTTGCATAAATCGTTCCAGTCTGCTGCATAAGTAGGGCAAAGGAGCTAAAAAAAGTTTTTAAAAGTGTAAACTTTGAAAATCTTCTTGTCCCAAACCACAAGGCCTAGAGCTTTGATATTTGGTGTGTAGCATTGTCTCGTAGTCCTCTTACAAGATTGCATAAATCATTAAAATCTGACGAAAAACATGGGCGCCAGGGGCGGGGCCGTGTTCCCTATATGTATATAGTGGAAACTATAAACATCGTCTCCTCTTAAACCCCTGAATGGATTTTGACCAAACTTTACAGGAATGATCCTTTGGTGGGGTCCTCTTCCAAAGTTACATAGATAATTTTGGTCTGTTCATAAGTAGGTCACAGGAGCTAAAAATAGATTTTAGAAGTGAAAACTTTGAAAATCTTCTTTTGCAAAAACCATAAGGTTTAGAGCTTTGATATTTGGTGTTAAGCATTGTCTAGTTGTCCTTGCATAAATTATTAAGTTCGGTAAAAAAAACATGGTAGTATATTCAGGTGAGCAATATAGGGCCAGCATGGCCCTCTTGTTTATTTTATACCCTACCTTAGTGATCTGTGTGGGGAAGTCCTTTGCTGCGAATGTTGCCTTCCCCCTGCTAATTGTCATTTCTTCATAGAAACTCCAAATGAGATGGTTACTTTGATACAGTATAATATAGGGCTATCATTGATACAGTATAATATAGGGCTATCATTGATACAGTATAATATAGGGCTATCATTGATACAGTATAATATAGGGCTATCATTGATACAGTATAATATAGGGCTATCATTGATACAGTATAATATAGGGCTATCATTGATACAGTATAATATAGGGCTATCATTGATACAGTATAATATAGGGCTATCATTGATTCTTACATATTCTTACATATCGATGTGCATGTATTGAATATCAATCTACAGAATAAAATCATTGATATATCGATATTGATTGTATCAATGACAGCCCTTAGTACGTAATAGTGCTAAAAGGTCATCCAAACAGACAAAAAGGTGGCAGATAGGAGATGAATACAGGGCTATAACTGTCAGATCTTGATAGAATGTTTGAAATTACCTGGTAACTTGAGAAAATGATGAGGAATGACTGTGATGAATGTTTTGTTTGGCAATATGCCCACTTGCGTAAAGGACATGGTCATTTGGCTAAATTACAACTTCAAGCCTTTCCATACTGGTCTCAGGGTTTGTTATATTCAATGAGAAGATCAGTAGAGAGGAATAATCAGGTCAGATGGAAGGCCACTATAGGCAACATTATAAGAATCTGTCACTGGCTTCTTGTATGGATAGAACTATCTGGCCTGCCTGTTTCTGGTTAAACAGTTACCTGTGGCCTGGATACTTCCATCAGCTACATAAAGCTGTTGATTGATTCTTATACCCGTTTTAAGAAATAATGGACAAGATTAAACAACATATAATATTTAAGGACTTTTTGGTTACAGTGTGATATGAATTGACATATTAATTCAAGTTATTATTTGATGTTATGTGACGTCAATATATGTGCGTGATCAGCATGAGACTCATCCTACACTAGGGGGTGTAACATAAGAGTATTCCAGCACCAGTGTGAACGATGGTCATTCTGGTCTGGCATGCATGAAAGCACTTTGGCTAAATTTGTCCTGACAAAATTACAGTTTATACCTATAACAAGTTACATTTATATTTTCATTTATATTTTTACAGACTACCAGTACCCTGGCTGCTGTACCAAATAAAGGCGCCTGGAGAACCCGTGAACGTGGAAAGCAATGGTCTTGCTTGTTCTATAGTGTTGCTGTTTGCTATGTTAGTGACTGTGGTGGTTGTTATTGCTGTTTCAAAATGGAAAATGACCAAACAAATGGGTGGCGCTATGCTTGTACTGTATTTAGCTTTTGTGGTACTTAGTGTGCTACTGGAATTAAACATTATTCCTTGCCTTGTGGAATAATGAGAGTCAATCTCTCCGTGCTGGTCACAGTGGTAAGGGTAAGCACGAATGACACATACTGACAAGCAGCTGTACTGATGGATACCATAAGTTGCTGTCATGTTTTTTAACTTTATATGCAATTTAATTTTATGGATCAGTGTCTCATTTTAGAAGTTACAGTTTATATACCATTACATCATATAGTGCGGGTGTGCAGGTTGGAGACGTTAGAAAGCACATCATCACTTCATATAGCATTGTTGTGTATTCTGGATGAGTGATTATACTAGAGGCTTCTGTAACGTTTGTGGGCCTTGCACCTTCACTTTAAATGCAAGATTATTTACACTTGAATTGTGATTATTGATGATCTTTGAATCTCCATATTAGTATTAGAAATTATATTATCTTATTTATTTAATTGTTAATTTATCTAAATGTTTTGGGGCATATTGATTACCAAACAAAGGGGAATTTGGTGACTTAAGTAAAATGATGTAATTTAGCCATGATCGGTGTCCCCCAGGTGCATTATGCCATAAGCAAGCAATCGGGGTATCTGAAAAGCTTTATAAATGTAGCAGAATCATTAATCTAGGTATGCTTTATGTTTTCAAACTTGTCATGGTGATGCAGCTTCACAGTTTGGAAAAACATTATCAGTGATGCATAGTTATGTATTTATAAAGTAACACTTCTGTTTTGAAGTTATGATAAAGCCAATTATAGTTTATCTCTGACTTCACTTTGTGTAACTGTATAACACGATCATTCACCATATCTTTGTATATCATTAGTTTTAGTAAAATATTAGTGAACATTACTTTGTGTTGTTGTAGGTCATGTTAGAACTTCAAAGTCGTTTGATTATTTATACTACAAGTACTTACAATAGTAGCTAATTGTTTTAATTGTTTTCAATTTTAAATGTTTTCTTGTTTCGTTGAGTGATGTAAATATTTAATATAAGCAATCCATTGTTTTATATTATGCGTCATTTATAAACGCTATGTTAATGCCTTTTTGTTACACAATTCCTTAGTTTATGTTTGTATGTTCCACATTGCCTATACTCCTAGTTGTTAATAACTAATTATTGTTTTGTTACACCGTCCATTTGTGCCTCATAAATCTCGCAAACTTTGATTATTTTACCCTTTTATATGCTGATACTTGTTTGTTGTTCCATTTTTTTACATATGTGTATTACTGTTTTTACGTTGATGAATATATATGTGAGATTTATGTGTATGCGACAGATCGAGACTTTTGTAACTATGTCTCTGATACAGGGTAATGTGATTTTTGGCTCATTTGTTTTGAAAGATTACAAAGAACTATTGCCATAACTTGATCTTCATCATTGTCTTCTGTGTCCACAAAACTGTTATTTACATGTCCTGCATTTAGCTCAGTATTTGATGAAGTGTAAGTCCCAATGAGCAGGTAACCCAAAGTATGAGCATCTGTTCACGCTTGATGTACTCTGGTTTGTTCACCGTTTAATGCCATCTGTGACCGTGTTATGTTCTATGGTGCAAATATTTGTTACGAGAGACATGTCACATACTCACATTCCGGTTAACCTCAGTTACCTGTCCCCTTTTTATACACTGTTTATTTGTAGATAATCCCAGGGGATTTATGATATTAAAATAACTTGTGTACATGTAGTGATAACTTGTATTGATACTAAGGTGGTATATTATAGCAGATTATTATAATACAGATATATGGTTGAATAGTGTTGTTTGATGGTTATCACAAATTGCATCATTAATGTAATGCTAAATAACATAGGGAAAGCAGAACTTGATATATACCGTAGATAGATATGTATAGCTTTCACGCCTCTTTACACTGTTTAATTGTACCAACTATTCTACTGTTGTAACTAGGAAATTCTTTGATATTGCGCATTGCTAAATGTCAAATATAAGAAGATTTTATAACATTCGCTGGTTAATTTTAATGTATACATTTATTACCAATTTGCCGTGGCATATTACTTTCAAATGTGCCTGCTTTTAACTCAGAAGCAATGTAAATATGAGATTGAATTACTCAGGAAAAGGTTTCTGGAAAAGTGACTGCAGTTCAAACACTGCAAAATGTGGAAAATCCATTCACTGGTCAATTACTTGTTCTTGTCATGACTCTAATATGGAACAAATAAAACCATATGCTTTGCTGGATCAACCTTCATAGAATATTTCAAAATGTTGACTCTCTAGTAAATATTTGTTAGGGTTACTATAGACACTATCTATTCTTTCGCAGGAGTTAATGTTACTGCCATCATGTCAATGCATTTACTTGTAGCTGTGATTGATTTTTATCGATTGCGTTATTTTGTATTGTATAAAACAGCAAGGTATTGATTAGTGAAGGTTTGCTGTTATAATTAGGCTGTTTTAGTGGAATCTATGTGTATGTAATAATTACACCGACTCGTCTTGATTTCTGTACTGAATTATAACCCTCTTCTTACTGCTGAAATGCAAATTTTTCTAGACAATATTTGGTATAGTTCCAGGAGACGGAGCTTCGTCGTTCGTATATACCTCAGAAATAATACCAAACAAATTGGTTGATACGGTTAATGTAGACTGATTTGAGACATAATGGACATTGATACACATTCAGTCTTTACAAATATTATGTTTCCTTGGAGCTTAACAATTTCCCTATTTGTTATTATTGGTCAATTTATTACTGGGAATTTTATCGATATTTGTAATTAATTGGTCTTCATGACTGCCAACTTAGATTTGATTAAGACTAGCCATAAACGATGAAAGCTATGGTATGAATGGGAAAATAGTCTAATGTAGACAGAACAGTAATAAATTGTATCTTTAATTATTGATGCCAGTTCTCAGGTGCATTTTAAAGTAAGCTTCAGGATTAATTAAAAGTTCTGAAGTTTTACTTTTAAACCTTCCCACATTGATTTTGTTTTGTTTAGCAAACTTAAGATGTTTGAGATGCTGACTAATCACCCTGGCAACCAGTAAACAATGTTTGTATTTGATGTGAAGATTCATTTAGTAATGAACTGACAAAACTGTTGAAAGCAAAGATTATTCTTTGTACTGAAAATGTTAAATGTCTTTTATTTAAACACTGCACATTAAATATTCAACAGAAAATTGTTTCCTCCCTTCGTTTATTACAGGGGAACATGACACACCGTTTTGTCTAGATGCTGTACTCAATTAATGGAATACTATAAAACACCAATGAAATGGCCAATGATCTCTGAAATATGATTCTTACTTATTGAACATGGTCCAATTCAGGTTGAATGTAAGATGATACAATTTGTTAAATATTACTGTCATCGGAGAATACTGTAACGTCCCTACATGTTTTGTTAGGGTTTCACATCATATTTCAATGTAATGTGTCCTTTGATAGTTTACCGTATGATATTATAAACAATTGTACCCTTTGTAACTAATGCTAGGTCACATGACTTTGTAACAAAATGCTAGGTCACATGACATTGTCACAATTCTAGGTCACATGACTTTGTTACAAACTCTAGGTCACATAATGGAAATGTAAAAGGTCGTAATAATATTTGAATGTTACATTTAAGAAATATGTTTCAATGCAGGTGATGAACTTTAAAACAAATTTAAGGCTAGTCATATCTACTGTAATCTATTGATACCCAGGATAAGGCAGAAAAGGGTGTATGTCCTAATGTTTCAATTGGGTCCTTAATTCATGTCAATTATTCGATCGATAGATTTAAAGATATCTGTGTTGAAACACTCCGATGTTTTATGCATTTGTCTGGCTTCATGTCACATTTAAGACATACAACTCATAATTTGTGCAAAACCTTACTCTCAACATGTCTAAATCATTGTGAATTCGATGGCATAGTTCTTGTTAATTCAGTTTTTCATTGTTTGCTTTGAGATTAATGATTACTGTCTAGTCACGGTAATTCTCAACTTTTTCTCCGTTATTCAGTCATTGCCACAGAAAACACGCGGGTAGTCCATGCACGGTTGCCGTGTTATCATGGAATACATTTGTTACTAAAGCATTAATATTTAATCATTCAAAAACACGTAAAAGTGGAGGGAAAATAGGCGACAAGTGGGGGCAGATATTTGAGCTATTACTTTATTGAACACGTATGATTACAGACTGTTGGACCAGCATTCAATTCAGTAACCTGATTTTAATTGCATTTTGACCAATATTCATCACTTCTTTGATTTTAACAGTGTGATAGAAGTATATGACATTTATTACACTGTTTCACTTCTAGCTTAATATATCACAGCATGCCAAAATCAGTGTGTGAATACAATGCATCAAATGTGAGCAAACTTTTTGCTGAAAGTTCATTTCTTAGTGGTATATCTCTGCTTCTCTAGAATTATTTGGCTTCTCAGCAATGGCGGCCATTTTTTTATCCTAGGAATGCCAAAACTCTTCAATATTACTCAGCAAGCTACGGTAAGGGAGATCCATCACTTGATGTCTGGTATTGACCAAAATTTCTGCTGTCCTAATTGGCACCCTGAACTGCAATGCATAGAATTAGAAGCAGTCGACCATAAGAATTTGTCTGGCCAGTGTTTGGTTCCCTGTATTTATTACATTAGCGTGTCTGCCAGACTTGTATAAAATTGGAACCAGTCTGTAATCTATCAGTTAACAGTATGGAACAGTCTGATACAAAGACATTGGCATCTATTGACTATGACTACACCTTGGGGAGGATACTGGTCTATATTTGAAGCAGACATATTCAATTCTTGCCAAGATTTTGTCAATGTTAAATTTATCTAGTTGGACAGGATGGTTGTGATTTAGACAGTATGGTTGTGACATTGGACTGTAATTATCTGTAAACATTGATGAAATAACTTCTGGTAGATGTCAGTGCATTAACATAGACAAGAGCAATCATGTAGACTGGGGCCTTATTCACAAACAATTTAAGTCTGAAACTCGGACTTCGACGTTAAAATCTTAAATGTTCTTTTCGCCTCTACGTTGTTATAACAATTTAAATTTTAATAAAACTTGGCAAAAGTGTAGAGTGGGTAACAAGAATTATTCACTCAAATTTCCATTTGTTTAGTTTTAATGAAAACAAAGGTCTAGTCGATTTAAGGTTTGCATATTGAAAGCCTAAGTCAGAGTTTCAGTATTAACTTCTTTGTGAGTAAGGCCCCTGACTGTCATGGATAGATGCATTGGAAACCAAACGTTTTCCTTCTTTTGTATGCTGAACTGCTTGCTCCTATTGCTGTAAACAGTATTAGTGTAATGATATTTCTTATGAATTCCTGTCTAATTTTGTATTTTTTAAAATATTTATCATACAATGCTCTGAAGATTTCTCACGAATTGTCAGTTTGAGCACATGCAAGACGCTCGATTTTCCTGCACTTACACATACCAATACATAATTATATCCTTAATTAAAATTGTTTGAAGTGTGAAATTTCACCAATAACAATATTTATGATGTCAAGTTCATTACAATCCACACGTTGTGTGCATATACATTAAGAAATTGCTCTGTGGTTTCAAGGTTACTTGGGAATTCATTGAACATTTTAATTCTCTCGAAAAGCCAAAATTCATCCAATCTATCGCTGACTTGACATGCACATGAGGCCATAGCTTCACTATATGTGTGTATTCTGTATGCAACTGTTGAAAGAAATCTCATTTTTTGTATTTTACATATTTGCACATATTGAGGTGTTTGCGCAAAACAGTTGTAACCGACTTCTTCATCATTAAGTTACAACCGTATTGCACCAAACCTTCAAATTTCTTTTTGTACACATATCATCATGCTCATTTCTTCTATATATTAATCCTGACAAATAGATATTTATGCACTGGATAGAATTGTGACTTGTGTAAACTGATCAGAACCAATGCTATATATCTGTATATACGACAAAGGTAGTAATGTATTAGTTCTTGCGTTGACTCACTAATTGTATTACATGACCCAAGAATATAATGACTCTTAAAACAAGCAATACAATGAGATTTGTTCATGTATACGTTGTTTTTTATAATTTATATTAAAGTTTATTAGTTCATGCATGTCAGTATGTATGTTGGTATGTGTTTGTACCTGAATTGATCACTGAAAACATGACAACAACGCGAGTGTGAATTGTTTTCTCGTTTGTTAATATTTATTAAGTTTGATATGAATTATTCAACTGATTGCATTGTTTTCTTTTGTAAATGACTGTTTGAATAAAATTTCATTTAGATATTGTTGTTTATTGTTCTTTTATTCTCTTGGCATTTTGTTAAATCACGCATTAAGTCATCCCTTAATTCTACCAACCATAACTCATATTTTGGCAATACTGAGTACTTTTGGTACTATGTTTTTCGTCTTCATGAGCTGTTTACAGCGAATATACGCACCTGCTTATGGAACTTGGCTAAATACAAATTCAACACATCCGTAAGTCATTACAAACTATTGTATTCAAAATTTCGTTTGCAATTTTCTCAAAATGGCGAAACTGAGATACATGGTTGTAGACTAAGTCGTCAATTTGTGTCAAATAAAGACCAGATACCATAAGCACTAAGATCTGTCGACACAGAGGACTCCTGATTATTCTATTTTAAGTCATAATTAGATACTAACAGCGTAAGTATTATATTTTCCTACATGCATCATAAAGTATGCCAAATAGTGGAATAGATCCACAGTGGGTATCCTACAATAACTGAACTTTGGGGACTTCTAACTGACAGTTGATATTTCGCCAGGGTTAAGTTCACTATACATGTATTAGCAATTTTGCATTAATTACCGACCATAATGATCCCAATATGTTTTTATAATACATAACACGATGGAATCCAGTGGTAGGCATATCACATGACGTATCCATGATTGCATTATACAATAGGTTACAGGTTAATCGTTTGAATAAATATTAAAATACAAGCAATTAAAATGTTTGTCATGTAATTACAATCTTTCATTACTTGAAGGTTTTGTAAAGGTTATCCGACAAAGGAGACAACAAAAGAACAAAGAACATCATAGACCCAATTGTATACACTGGAACATTATGACTGGTGACAGTACAAGAAGGTGATATTATTCCTTCCTATCTCACAGAAAACAAATTAGAACATACTTTGATCCCAATTAAAAAAACTTACTATAATGAAATTCTTCAAATGATGTAAGTTGATATAAAACTAAGATAAATGACTCAATTAAGACATAATGATGTTTAAAGAATATACATGAGACAGATTTGTCCTGCTTTGCACTATTAAAACATTTTTTTCCAATTCGATATCTAAACAATATCTTGATATATTGACCAGCCTTTTATGGTATAACACTCTTACATGAATGAGACACGCAGACATTGGATGGCCGAGTACAATGCCCTGACTTCTACATCACAGATTGATATCATCAGTTTTCTGTGACCCCAAACAACAATTTATAAGGGTGAAAATTCCATAAGGTGCCTTTTTCTGTCCCTTAATAATTCATTACTACATACAATTTGAATTTTTGTCGCATTTGTAAATAAAAAACTTTCTCATGGCATATCTTTAATAAATGATTGAAAATTAATTGTTATGTACAAACTGTACAATAAAAGTGACCAGAAGACGCTGAAACCTCAACCAGCCCCGATGTTCTTCCTATAACAAAAAGGGGGATAATTCTGTCAACATGGGTGTAAGAGTTATGGGACTTGATCCTCTGACCTTCAAGTGGCATTTCTAAGTACAAAAAGGAGATAATTCAGTCAAAATGATGGTCAGAGATATGAGACAAGGTTCCACAGCTTCTTCATACGACTCCGAACACGTAAACTCTCAATCTAATACTATCAGTTAGTGATGGATAATCGGACGATTTTCATTATCGCTTATTGGATTGGTTTCAAAAATCGATAATCGAATCTGAAATAATCAAATTTTTTTTAGTAAATGTATAATGCTGACAGTTAAGTTCATTTATACGAGTTTATTTTTCGCTTTGTTACTACATCTTACATCTATGGGATTTTACAATACTCTTATATCATAAGAACATTTTATCATTTAATAATTGTTTTTGTCCTTGTATGTGTATATTTGTATTTGACAGAATAAATCGAAAACACTTATGTTTTATTCTGATCAATAACTTAAAGAAATGTGTACGGTAGACAAAATTTACAAATGTCAAAATTTCCGATTACAATCAATTATTGTAGTTCATAATTGATTGTCGCCCAAGTAGTATGTCTAGCGACGAGTTGTTGATTATTTTTTATAAAGACGCCTAGTTCACTACTCTCAGAAGTTGCACCGACATTTCACAAAATAATTCAACCATGTAGACGCAGACATGTTTGAACAGCCATGCTAAAGAAATGAAAGACAGCCCCATAGAGGCATAACCTCAGATTGACATTAATTTCAAGGTCATAAATCTTCCACTGCATCCATTTCATTAAAACACATATGACGAGCATTTATTTATAATGGCCTAATTTGGCCATTTAAACTTTCATTTAAGAACACAAGTAATTTAAGACAATTCTGTTATATCAAACCTCATTTACCAAGTTTATACAACATAATTTATATCCTCGCATACGACAATTAGTCTTCTATTTTTTTCATCTCATTTAAGATCTTAACAATTTTTCTTAACAATGCAGATCTATTGACTTGAACTTAGAAATACAGCACTAAACCCAATACACTCAAGTACACATCAAAGTAGTTGATTAGACAGATCAACATGATCATAACTGCAAAGAAAACTTTCTCGACAACAGTCGCAGACTGTGTCAATACCAGACCAGTCTATAAAAGAACTTCCTGTCAATTGAACTACAACTGAATTCAAGTAGCACTTGATTCTACTTCATTTTGCAAGCAATATATTTGGAAATCAAGTGTTGTTTTATTACTCTGATAATAAAAATAGAGAGTGAATGATATTGACAAACATGAAGTAACTATAGCTTGTATTTTTGGATAAAAATCACACCACTGAATCATACAGTACTGAAGGCATGATGTTCAAGATGCTACACCATGTGTGTTTAAGCATAAACATTAAAACACCATAAGTAGGTGTTGATGTAAGAATAATATTCAGACTAGATGTGTCCATAGATGTGTCCATATGAGATTTAACATAAAAAAGGGCCATCACTGCTATAAATACTAGGAAACCAATTCTTTGTATAGCCAGACACACAGAGAGACAGGGGTAACTGTTTATGCCCCTTCGCCATTCTTTGAAGGGAATTTGTATATAAAAAGATAGTGTGGAGGGAGACGGAGGATACAGAAAGGTTGGATTGAGAGAGGGGGAAGTGACACAAAGATAGTGTGGAGGGAGACAGAGGATACAGAAAGGTTGGATTGAGAGGGGGGAAGTGTCACAAAGATAGTGTGGAGGGAGACAGAGGATACAGTAAGGTTGGATTGAGAGAGGGGGAAGTGTCACAAAGATAGTGGAGGGAGACAGAGGATACAGAAAGGTTGGATAGAGAGAGGGGGAAGTGACACAAAGATAGTGTGGAGGGAGACAGAGGATACAGAAAGGTTGGATTGAGAGAGGGGGAAGTGACACAAAGATAGTGTGGAGGGAGACAGAAGATACAGAAAGGTTGGATAGAGAGAGGGGGGAAGTGTCACAAAGATAGTGTGGAGGGAGACAGAGGATACAGAAAGGTTGGATTGAGAGGGGGAAGTGTCACAAAGATAGTGTGGAGGGAGACAGAGGATACAGTAAGGTTGGATTGAGAGAGGGGGAAGTGTCACAAAGATAGTGTGGAGGGAGACAGAGGATACAGAAAGGTTGGATTGAGAGAGGGGGAAGTGACACAAAGATAGTGTGGAGGGAGACAGAGGATACAGAAAGGTTGGATAGAGAGAGGGGGGAAGTGACACAAAGATAGTAGGGAGGGAGACAGAGGATACAGAAAGGTTGGATCGAGAGAGGGGGAAGTGACACAAAGATAGTGTGGAGGGAGACAGAGGATACAGAAAGGTTGGATTGAGAGAGAGGGGGGGGGGAAGTGACACAAAGATAGTGTGGAGGGAGACAGAGGATACAGAAAGGTTGGATTGAGAGAGGGGGAAGTGACACAAAGATAGTGTGGAGGGAGACAGAGGATACAGAAAGGTTGGATAGAGAGAGGGGGGAAGTGACACAAAGATAGTAGGGAGGGAGACAGAGGATACAGAAAGGTTGGATCGAGAGAGGGGGAAGTGACACAAAGATAGTGTGGAGGGAGACAGAGGATACAGAAAGGTTGGATAGAGAGAGGGGGGAAGTGACACAAAGATAGTGTGGAGGGAGACAGAGGATACAGAAAGGTTGGATTGAGAGAGGGGGGAAGTGTCACAAAGATAGTGTGGAGGGAGACAGAGGATACAGAAAGGTTGGATTGAGAGAGGGGGGGAAGTGACACAAAGATAGTGTGGAGGGAGACAGAGGATACAGAAAGGTTGGATAGAGAGAGGGGGGAAGTGACACAAAGATAGTGTGGAGGGAGACAGAGGATACAGAAAGGTTGGATAGAGAGAGGGGGGAAGTGACACAAATATAGTAGGGAGGGAGACAGAGGATACAGAAAGGTTGGATTGAGAGAGAGGGGAAGTGTCACAAAGATAGTGTGGAGGGAGACAGAGTGTACAGAAAGGTTGGATTGAGAGAGGGGGGAAGTGTCACAAAGATAGTGTGGAGGGAGACAGAGGGTACAGAAAGGTTGGATTGAGAGAGGTGGGAAGTGTCACAAAGATTAACATATAGATATTTAGTATCGGTCACAATGTATAAATGTAGGTAAATATCTGGCAAAACCCTAGCCTAGATAATAGATATATACAGGTATTAATTCTGCACATGTAGTTATATGTGTAGTTTCTATCCAGCCTTGAAAGTTCAGTTCACATCTGCTGTAATTGGGAGTATATTAAGACACCTGTTACGAAGGTTGTACAAAAATACCACAGAAATACTGCTAGTGTCAACTCATTTCAAAGCAGTAAATGTCAAATCAATGAATACGCTCATACATCGACTCCACTGTTCTATACCATTTAGCACTGTTTTCCAGGTGTTATGTTTATTAACACTACAGTACAAGTACTAAAGTACAAGTCTTTTTCTGACTTCTCGACATCTGTTTTACATGTGTTTATTACATATGGTACACTTTCTCTTTTTCTCAGCTGAAGAAACTTGTAGCATATATTAGAATCAGAGGTGATAACAATTCAGTGGAACACACTCATAACGTACTCAGTTATGGCAAAAAATCGGATAGTATGTAGTATTTCTTATTCCCCAATAAACCTCTTCCATACGTTATTGTATAACTAGACTGTAAAAAATTTGGATTTATAAAGCAAAATTTGGACATAACCTAGAACATGTATTTTAGGTCACAAGAGGCATATGTACTCATTTATAAGGAAATACTCAATATCGATTGGTTCCAGGAATTAAATTTGACTGCAGATGAGTATACTATCAGTAAGGATAAAACAGTTAGTTATTTACATGTTAGTAAGTAGTTAGGGTTAAACACTCTTTATACATGTATTTAATTGGACGAAATTTTAATAACTGTTCAATACTAAGTCTGACCTAGATGCACAGGTTTGGACTTTTTTTTTTTTTTTAAACGTTGCATTATTGATATATGTAGTTTGTGTGCGACTGTTCAACATTAAAGATTGAAAAATAAATGAAAAGCATTTTGTTATACTTTTATGAATGAGTAGCCTTCTTAAAATGAAGGCATTGCTATATAAAATTTAATAATTTTGTTTTCATATTTTAACAAATAATTTTATTGAAAAGTATGTTTACATATGAAATTATAAATTTATAAAGCAGTCCAAAGTAAAACACGACAAAAACCTGATTACAAGAAATGACTGATTTTTATAACTTGTCACATACAGTCAAACCTGCGTTAAAGACCACCTGCGAACAAAGACTACTATTGCAAAACCTGTCTGCAAAGACCACCAATTTTATCTCCCATCAGACCATTTTCAATATTTAATCTGTTAATAGAGACCACCTGTAAACAAAGACCACAGTTTGCTGTTCCCATGGGTGGTCTTTACAGACAGGTTTGACTGTACATATATTAAACTGTGACAGATTGGACATAAACAGGGTTTCCACGTAGTGCTGAATCTCGAGGGTCATTTCAATAATTTTTCACCGGATTTTACCATTTTATAGCGGAGTCAACTACAAATAAGAGATATATTGCCCTTCAGCCAGAACCCTGAGGGTCCAAATACGACTTTTTGGACATTCCAGGGGTCAAAGTGTCAACTCCAGGGTCAAATGGAACCCCTGATGAAGTAACCAGCCATTTTGAATTTTAATTCCTGAATAAATAAATACATTGGAGTAGATAAAATCATAAAACAGCAAAAATGTGACAAATCTTTATTTTAACATGCATGCATGTATTCAAAATATAGATACAGTACAACTACAACAATGTTATATTATGAAATGATTTTTGTTATTTACAAGAATTATAATAGTCATCATGAAAAAATAAATAATCCACAAGGATGAAAACATAATGTTCGCATCCCAAGTAATTTTTAAAACATTGAATATACCACAGTACTTGAATATCCGACAGTACTTGAATATTCAGACAGCACTTGAATATTCAGACAGCACTTGAATATTCAGACAGCACTTGAATATTCAGACAGCACTTGAATATTCAGACAGCACTTGAATATTCAGACAGCACTTGAATATTCAGACAGCACTTGAATATTCAGACAGCACTTGAATATTCAGACAGCACTTGAATATCCGACAGTACTTGAATATTCAGACAGCACTTGAATATTCAGACAGTACTTGAATATTCAGACAGCACTTGAATATCCGACAGTACTTGAATATTCAGACAGTACTTGAATATTCAGACAGTACTTGAATATTCAGACAGCACTTGAATATCCGACAGTACTTGAATATTCAGACAGCACTTGAATATTCAGACAGTTCTTGAATATTTAGACAGTACTTGAATATTCAGACAGCACTTGTAATTCAAAATACCTTCTGAAAAATTACTCCAATCGATTAAACAAGTAATTCATTGGAATCCAATTTTCTATTTTTAGTAATGGTGACATTGACATTGGACCGAATGACCCAAAAAGCAATCCCAAGCAAGCTCTTCACATGTTCTAACTGTATTCCAAGTTTGGTGTGAATATGACAAAATGGAACTCAAATTATTCACCGGAAACCCCCAGTTTGACACCCACCAGACTGTAAGAACATTATTAACATTTTTGAGGATACAGGAGGAAGGTTTAAAATCTAGTTGTCTACAGATGTTTCAGTAAAGCTTAAAGCTTCAGGGAGATAATTATTAAAATTCAGTTTGATAAAACAGAGGTTGGTAATTTTTTTTAGACTTATACAGTATTTCTATCGCAGATCTACCAGAATCGCATTATGAATCCTTGTTATTGCACATTGTGAGTTTGCATCAAAGGGAGAGAATAATTTATTTGATAATAATTAATGCTCACAAGTTAGCTCCTTTTATATATAAATGTGGACATGTCATACAAGCTATTTTTCAGAATATCTGTAACAGACAATATTAAATATCCATGTTGCCCGTTTATTCAGAAAAATGAAATTTTAGAAATTTTCAGAACTTTCCATTTTTGAAATACATGAACCTTCAAATATTAGAATGCAAAACAAACTGCACACATAATGTAAGGGAGGTACCAAGGTGATAGAGCACTTGACCCCTCATCTGAAGGTTATGAGTTAGAAACTTGACAGTAGTGAGGCTTCACCGTGAACTTCACAATCCCTCAATTAACTCCTCTGGAAGCAGTCACCGAATACATGAGGAAACAAATCAATGTAAAATAGATAAGAGTAATCTTTTTCTTGTCTCAACAAAATATCACTATATCACTATTATGAAATAAATCACTCTTGAACACTACACAAGTTACCAAATATAAATATAATCCCACATCATGTTGATATATCACAGAATTACGCAGCAATCTGTCTGTTCACTTTCTCCATCAATGTACGATCTAAGTTCGTCTGTCTGTACTTTACCAGACCGTACGTTCCAAACCCAACAACACAAGTCAATAATTCCAGAATCCAAAACTTTCTCTCTTCAATCCATGGATCCACTTTACAACTGAAAAGTCGAATTCATACAATAATTTATAGAACATGAAAACTATGTTTTGTATAGACCTAAATATCTCATATCAATAATTTAGTTTTCATTTTACAGATAACATTTTGTTCCACACGGCACAAAAATTACAAATGACGCCTGCATTTCTTGCTCAATTTAATGGTGCTTCTGAATCATGGAATACTACATGAATCTGAGGTGAGAATGCAGAAAATCAGAGGATAACGCCTCAGACCCTTAAATAAATTACCGTATTTGCTCATGTCTGACAAAATCGGACAGTTTTTCCCCAACTTTTGTCCAAAAGAAGTAAATCAGCAGTAAAGGGGAAATTCTTACCTCTAATAACTTGCATTAAAAATATATTTGCAAAATTTTCACAAACATCAACACATTAATTTAAATAACAGATCACACTAGAAATAACCCCACATAGATAAACCAGGAGTTGTTCATAAATAAAGTCAGCAGTTAGAATGATTTCTAGCATACCAGACCGGTATTTTCCTTAAACACTGGTGCTGAAAAACTATTTTACCCCTGCCTGAGTAGGATTAGCCTTGTGCTGATGATGTCACATAATGGAAAATAATAACCTGAATGAATTTGTAAAATAATTTGTTAATATAAGTAAAAAGTCCTTAAAACGTCGTTCCATCTAATCTCGTCCTTAATTTGTTAAAAGAGATATGAAAGAATCCTTCACTGGCTTCAGCTGCGGATGGAAATATCCGGCTCTTGGGTAACTGTTTTCACAGCAACTCAGCAGAGCTTCCTTCTCTTCAAAACAGTAAACCCTCAAGCTGGATATTTCTAGCTGAACCGGAAGCGAGTGAATGATTCCTATATTCATTACCCAACAAAAATGGAGGCTTATATAGTATAATGTTATACCTTCGTTTAAATGAATTGTCTTCCTTGCCACCTTTACCACATCTAACTTTCTCTCTGTATCCAGTCTTATCACAAACTTTCTCTAAGGATTTCTGCAAATGACAAAAAATATGTCTCATACAAAACAGAAGAAATAACCCTTCAAATTACTTTTCACCACTTCTGTCCAACTAGTATGGAAATTAAGTAATGACGATAATATCTAGACTGGGACTGAAAATATAACCTCTCATGGTCCATAGTTTGCTATTAGTCAATGTAGTAATATAATGTATAGATGTAAAATAGGTACATTTTGTATTGCCAAAAAATACAAAATGAATTATTGTTTGTAAAACTTATGCCTTTTTTTACCATTATGTTACTACCAAAAGTAACAAACAATATCCATCATTCAATCACGTCTGATTGTAATATTTTCGGTTCTAAATGAAAATAGAAAAAAACATCCACTAGAAAATGTAAAAAATCTGAAAATAGATTTTTTGGTAACTAACGTAGGTTTTGTTATGGAATAGCTCAATTATTCATTTGTGTAAATACTGTTATTGATAATATTACCAATTCAAAACTTGTACAAAGACGACAATCTTCAATAATTTTCACAGATTCAGCACCACATCTTGTCTCTTCCTCTGAAACAGATATTGGAAGCTAAAATTGTAGGCAAGTAAGCAAATACCTTCATCATCAATACACAAACCAAAATATAGTATGTCAGACATGTTTCAGAATCTGTTAACTAAGCAACAAGGAATTTAAAAAAATGCACTGAGTGATTCTATTCTTCAGGCAATAAATTTGAAACAGTGACCAGTTAAAGAAGATTTGTCACAATAAAGATGAAAGTTTGTCATGTTGCCTTGTCATATCCATAATCCCCCCTGTTTGGTCATTCAGACTGAGCAAACCAACAAGCTAGAAAGATGCCCCCTGGAATAATACTTAGGGTTTGTCTTCATGAATGGTGATAAATGCAGACAATAACTCAATAAACTCAAGAATAAATAACTTGAACAGAACAAATACCAACCTGAATTAGGCTCACCAAGTGTATGATTTGTGGACCACATACCCTCCACAATCAAAGTTAGCACAGTGAGACTGTAAACAATACAATCACAGATTCATAAATACATGTATGCATAAAATACAAAAATTAAGGGTTCCATTTGGCCTCTTGAATTTCCAAAAAGCTACATTTTGACCCTAAGGATTCTAGCTGAAGGGTAAATTTTTCTCTAACTTATTTATATCAAAATGACCCCCGAGACTTTCAGCACCTTAAGTCACCGTAGAAGTGGAACCTCTAAAACATAGTTAGACAGTAATGGTGTCTTGTAATAGATTTTTTATAGTAGTAATTAACTCCTGAAGCATATGCATCATGCATGTGTATATATACAAAATTTATATACACTTTTATGTGAAAGGTTATTTATTAACACATATTGATGTATATATCTGAGAGGGATCTCACAAGGATTTCAAAGTAATGTGAGAATAATCTATATGCTAAAATATATTTTGTTGTTTACTCATTTCTGTCAAATATAAACTTGTGATATATGTATATATGCTTAAGTAACTATTCGGCTCAGTTGTTTCACATTAAGATAACTGTTTGATCAATTTAATAAATTATAATAGATCTTACAATATTATTATTAACATCACTGCTTTTACAAAAAAGAGAGATTTGATCTGTAGCACTGGCAAATTTTATAAATTATACTCACCTGAACAGAATAATAATGGCAAGAACCATACGCTTTCTGGTACAAAACTCAATCATAATACTGTAAATAAAGGAAGTGTAATTAATAAAAACTATCCTTGTACATGTTACAATGTATTTCAGTCCGACAGGTTTTTAATTTAAATTTAATTTATCACAAGAACTCTATACTACAACTCAATATGACCCAATTATACATATAAGATCACCATAAGAGTCAACAAACATGGTGCAGCTTCTACATTAAAACAATTTTATTTGCTTTTTTGTGTGAATTTCATTAAATTGTTTGTTTTTTAATATGATTTTATTTCCCTTTTCTTTCAAAAATGATTATTTGTGCTAAAAATAATTGCAAATTCTCTTACATTACCAATAATAGGTACCACCAGGATAAATATTTTGCAATAGTGGAGGGGTGTTAGTAACAAAACACTCAAATTGTAAGTTGTTGTTGCATGCCTGTGTGCCTTTCTATGAAAGGAACATGTCAATCACTTTGTAAACAACAGAAAATGAAAATGTTCACATGATAAGCCTTATTATTATTATTAACTTGTATGATTCTCGAGAGTGACAAGTATAAGTTGTAAGAACTTGTTTCACAATCGATGAAAAATAAATAAGTTTAAACAAGTAAACAGAAACAAGTAAACATTACTCGTATCCGAAAAATATATCCGAATATAGGAACACTTTCAAGAAATTTACATACCCGGTCTTAAGAGTCCCTCTATATGCAAATTTATATATTAATTCGTGAAATAAGCATTGTTTTACCACTCTTGAGCGCGAAACAACTTTTAAAACATGAATAATTCCCAACTTTCGCCGAAAATGTCAAAATGTTGTTGTTGAAATGTATGATTCATACGATTCGTGTACACCGTTTACCAATCGACACATGTTGTGTTTATCAGCGTCACCAATTTCCACCGGGAACTCCTACGCATTTGTCTCCCTTTAGAGCGTTCGGTGACGTGGTCAACAGTACTCTGTTACATCGGGAGTTTCTCTTTTACTTTTACACAAGTTATTAGATCTTGAAATTGTTCTGGTTTTATTTCAGACTAAATGTTTGGTAATCGAATGAAGACATAAATTTATGAGAACAGATTAAATACCGTGTTTGAAAGTGAAACAATCAATTTATTCAACTACATGTAACCACCTCCATATGTGGCATTCGTGCATGTAATGATTTGTCTACCACTAGGGGATATAAGCGTCGTAAGGAGTTTTAGATGTGTGCTGTTGTGGTATTTGAATAATGTTGTGATTCGCTTGAATGGACAGAATTTTTATAGCTCTAAGTAAAATTATCCGAATTCCCGTCGCGTAATAGTCAAGTGTGCCCGAGTATGATGTATGATGTAGATGTGCATCACTAATGCAACTTATTGCAGAAATGAAATTCCCCGAAATGTACGTACCAAACTTATTCGTTCTGTCACGGACCTATGTATATAGGTCCGTGGTCCTGTCTTACAGCGCCTGTGTCGTTGTTAGATGGATCTTGGACCAATTATAATGGGCGCAATATGGATCTGTACATGATGTGAAAACGATATATTTTGTCATGTCAAGTTTGAAAGCACGGCTTACTCGTAAAACTGTTATGTCTTACCAAATGTGTCGTACTTACCTCCAGATTTGGTGCAATTTCATGTAATGTATGCGTATAGCGTTTATATAGCATAATGACGGTTTCGACCGCACATAAAAATAACCGGTGTATAATTAACAACACAAGATTCATTCATCCAAATAAAGTTAATTTTGGTCTGGATATAACTTTGAAAAATATACTTCTGGAAAGTGATAGATAGATATTTTATTAGCCTTCAATATAGATCTACCTGAAGAGCAGGGAAGGTGGTACAATATTATTAAAGGAAACTTTGACGAACGGCTACACACATACGTGTGTAGCCGTTCAAAGTTTTGCCATTTTTGCCATCAGAAAAGAAACGATAAATTCGTAACAGAAAATGTATTCAATAGGGGAATACAATGTACATGTACTTTTTATATAAGGACAATCGCATCTCACATAATGCGATATGTCGCACGATAAATTTCATTTTGTTGTTGTATTACTTTTGTAAGACGATGTTCCAAGGAGCGCAATTGCCTTTTGGAGAGTATGTCATATATCAGCAGCGACAGTGCCAGTGGGGACAAGTAAGGTAGGGGTCCAAGTGGTAAAGGTTTTACCCAACAATGAGACAAATTATGCAGTCTCGTGATATACTTAATTTGACATTAATTAAGGCATCATGTTAGACACGTGGCCTCACGTACTGTACACACTGGCGAACGTGCGGATGCCTGGATAGGCGCTTGGTCGTGGTAATAAATAATTCTGCTAATATATCACCTCTGTGTCAACGTAATTTGATATGTTTGATTTCCATCATAATTATTCTGTGTTGTTGCCTGTCGATCAATAACATATCTTACAGTAGTGTCATATGGTATACAATAGTCAGGGAAGTCAGCAACGGTGGTGTTGGCAACCTGTTGACGGTACCTGATGAAATACAGTTTTAGAAAAAAGTAGAACAATTTATATTTCAGCATTTTTATGTGGACTTTGCATTTGTTATCAAACAGCATTAGAATATTATATAAGAAAATGACTTGTGAACGAACATGTATAAAATCTAAGGAATGACAATTTAGAAATGTAATGGCAAATGTCTCTACACGGAAGATTCTGATTGTGCACATTCGACTCCTGTATTCTCAACATATTTCGATGTTTCAGTGACGTACTTAATCAAGTTTTTCTCTTCATTTTGTTGTTTGTGATTTGTACTTGCGTCCATATTCATTTCCTGTGTTGGATTGGCTTCACGGGAAAGGTTTTCATTATCGTCTTGGTACATATCGACATTCTGACCTGTCTGTGATTTTACATTGCACATATTTAAATCTTGTGAACAAACTCCACTGTCCTCTGAATTTAAAGCGGCCACCCGCGGTTGAGGGAGGGACATTGTTCCTGGCAATGATTTTGTGATATTTCCGGTAACTCTCTTTGGCGACATAGTTTCAGTACTGTTGATATTGACTCTGTGCAACAAATGCTGCGCCGATGCTGTACTCGATGGCACATTTGTTCGTTTAGAACAGAATATTAGAATGACTTCGTGTCTGAATTTTGATCCACTCAGGCAATAAAGGAAAAAATTGAACGTGTTATTTCCATACATGAACATATTTACGATCGCCCACCAAAGGTCAAGTTGTGCGAAAGTCCTCTTGCTGTCCGTATCCGCCCAATATGTGAACCCTACATTATAGATGCTGATCGGAGTAGCACTGATTAAAAACACGATATTTAGGGTAAATAAAATGGCCGTCATATAGGAATGTTTACCGGAACCAATATGGTGGTGCCTTTCACTGGAAGTCTTTACCACGTGGCACGCCTTGACCTTGTTTTGGCTTTTCAAAACCTTTGCTAGAATCAAACCATTCCCTATCACGATAACAGAGGACGGAATAACACAATATACACACAAGTCAACCCACGGCCATGTTTTATTGAAGAACGTGCGGTAGTTATCGTCAACTTCTTCACATTTACGGGAACCACTGGTGTTGTCAATAGCCATGCCATACATGAGGTGAGCATTCAATAAGACAATAAACACACCAATTGATATCAAAAACGCAGTCGCGCTTGTTTTTCTGCACACGCCTTTAGCTCGGTGTGGTAGCCATGCAGAAATAACTCGCTCAAGAGTCACAACTATGAGAATCCAAGCTGAATAGTCCAAGGAGCTATACACAAGCCAGATGTTGATTTTGCAGCCGAAATTACCAAACTCTCGCACGTCAATCCCGAAGGTGTAAATCATCCATTGACGAAATAGACCAGTATACAAGACAGTGAGGTCCGAAAATGCCAATACAGTAAGATACAATGCTGTGGTGGATTTTCTTATTGCCTTCCTTCTAAGAACTAAAATGGATAAAATATTCCCAGCGGTTCCCAAGAGAATTAAGATCGGCGGTACAACTTTCCAGATGACGATACTTGCTCGGTATTCCGGATAAGTGTGGTGTTGTTTGCACAAAAGAGTGGAGACATTTGTCACATTCATGTCTAGTTCGATTACACTTCGCCAAAATTGTGTGAACGTTAAAGTAGTCAAGCACTTTGGTAATGACGATAATATCATAAGTTTTATATCAGATGTGTGATCATATATTTCTATGTTCCAAGTTATCTGTGTGTTATAATGTGTGTTTACGTTAGTTCCAAAGCATGGAGATCTTAGTTGTTGATAATTGTCCCTGATGACTAATCTGGCGACAGTAGTAAAATGTTGTTTTATGTTCACAAGTATTCTTAATGGACACTGAACTGATCAAGTCCTGCTTGTTAATTTTGAATTGACTCGACACAATACCTCGCTCGTACAGCAATCAGTTGATATTATAAACACCGTAAATACAGTGTTGCCTCTGCGTAAATACAGTCCGTTGAAGGTTCGACCTGAAATATAGCAAACAATCATTACAGATTATACAGATCACGATAGTCGATAATTACAATCCATTGTCAGTTAAAATATTGTTACATTTTCCATTCTCATATTAATGTTAATAGGAAAACATGACTAAGACAATAATACGTTACATGTATATACGACTATTAGAGTCATATAAATATTGCTAAGGCTAATTGCTAATATATAATATAATATAAATATTTGCTGTCTTTTTGTGGAAAATGTCTGTTTTTTACCAGATCGATTGAACTTTTATCAGACGAGTCAGGTTGATAATGCTTGCACCGTGTCACTGTTTGTAATTACGTGTCTCATTTTTTGATGTCTATTTCTGTTTCCACGCGTATTTATCCACAAGAACTCTCTCATATTAATCGACCAAGTTTTTATTACGCACTTAAAGTACTTCTTTAGGTCGGGGACATGTCTGATTCAATGATAATCAAACGAGTTTTCACTCAACTATAGTATAGTTTTAAGGAAGGTTAGCTTATGAAGTAGTTTCTACCGGAAAATGTAACAATGGAGTGAATTACCGCGTAGTAACTATGCTTACGTATTCCTAAATAATGTACTATATAACCTCCAGCCGACTGACTATTCGTCCTACCTTGTGTATATTTAGTCAGTCGATCAGTACCAGTGACAAAGCATACAGATTTTTAAGGTTGTAATATTTCTTCAATTACAAGAAACTGAGAAATTTGGAAAGTTTAAGCATCTACTTCACTTTAAGAAAATTTCAAACTCAACGATAGATCAACGCAGTCTTGCGCTCGAAATAAAAATGTACGTACGCTGATTCTGAAAATATGTGATTGTTCTAGTTTGAATGCTTACTGCTTTATTTACATAATGTTCTTGTAGTATCCATGGTGAATACAAGAACTTGAATTACAGAATGATGCCAATTTAGACAGCGCGTATGATTCAAGGAAATTATCAAAATGGACGAAACATCACAATCATGTGCATACATTTTTATTATTTTTCATTTAACGAATAAATGAACGAGTGTACAATCAATACATATAATACACAGTAAAACCTCACTTAAAGACCACCTCAATAATAAGACCACCTCCAAATTAGGAACATAATTTTCAAGTCCATTTCACTATTTTGCTCTTTATTCAACCTCAGTATTAAGACCACCTCAATAATAAGACCACTTCCAAATTTGGAACACAATTTTCAAGTCCATTTTCACAATTCTGGTCTTTATTCAACCTCAATATTAAGACCACCTCAATAATAAGACCAGTTTTCAATGGTCCAAATGGTGGTCGCATTATTGAGGTTTTACTGTATATATAACACACACACATAATATATGATAATGTCCGCGTCTTATATATAGTACCTAGCGTCTCGAGTAACACATACACTGTTCCTTGGTATGTCAGAAATCCCAGGAATAAGACGGTACCACATTCCCAGTGTATATGTTCATGCCGACTAAGACATAGTCTATTTTCTCGACATTATTGTTTGCTCTCTATTAATTCATTACAGCAGTGTAGATTGGTAAACAGACATTTGGTGAACTCGTCTTATCATAAGCATGCAATAAGGTGGATCAAAAGAAAATTAAACAACATAATTTAGCGAAGATATTATTATTAATAACTCGAAGATCTTACCAGAAACTGACACTCATATGAACTAAGACATCAGGTTCGGCTTTATAAATGCACGAGCTACTTGGATCAAACACGTGATGATAATTATCTGCAGGTATTCCAGTATGTGAATCTTAAATTGAAAAGAATCCAAATATTCCATTAATATGATGCATGTTTGAAAGTATTTTTTGCGTACTTTGAAAACCTTGTCCAAATAGAACGAATAAACAATACATGTATATTAAAGCTCATTATAAAATGATTTTTCTGCAATACTTATTTTTATATGAATATAAATACTTATATTTCGTTGCAGGACAAAATGGTTTTAATTTGTGTTAGCACAACACGCATATTGTAATACATACATATTGTATTTCAATTACTTATATCATTATTTGATAGTATGATTTATATCATCTTTGTACCGACTTTAAGATATTATGTAAATACATGTACATGTAAAACAGATTGAAGAAGGAAAAATAATAACAAACTCCAAATTAATAAGTAAATAAAACATTGCATTCAATAGAACATACATTTTATATAAGAATTGTAACATACCATAAAAGATTGATTACGATGTTTTACAGATAAAAAAAACCTCAAAATAATGGAGGATACGTACTCACCGTTTATGACTATGATGAAGATCCAACTAAGCGTCTAGGCGTTTATCATACGTTATTGCAGAGGTTGCTAGTATTCGTAGAGATATATCGACTTTCTGGAGGCTCCGCGATGCTCTCTCCCTCTCTCCATGGATACATTACACTGATCTCTGTTCATATAAGCCCACGGCTGCTGTCATACACAATATATGAATTATATTTGTATCTGCTCGACAATTCGGCCACTTAGAGAAGATTTGTTGACGAAGATTTAAATGCAATATTGGAAACCTTTTCGAACAACAACGCAAATCTAGTGTAATACATGTAGTATCATTCGGAGAAAGGATCAGAAAAAAACACCCATTAACAGAAATTCAAAATTCTTCCACAAAACAGGTGTTCCCCAGACTTTTTATAATCAATTTTAGTATATTAAACTCGACAGTAGCGGATCCGTAGTCCAGTGGTAACGCGCCGGACTAGTAATCCAGGGATTGCTGGTTCGATTCCCCGCTCCATCACTGACAGTACTAACAGTCTTTCGGACGAGACTTTAAAAACCGAGGTCCCGTGTATGATGCTTTAAATCGAGCACGTAAAAGAACCAGGGGTGTTCCTGGAACTGGGGCATTTCCTGTATCATGTACTATCCTCCAAAAATCTAAAATGACTAACATTCTTCCGGAGGCGTCGCCCATATGGGAAACCGGTGGCGACGATAAATAAACGCAAATACAAACAAAAAACTCGACAGCAATCGCTCGCGTCGGCCTAGGAGAGGCTAGTTTAATTCGCTTATAAATATATCCTTAAAAACATAACAATATCGTATGTTGCAATTATTTATCTATTTTCAATACTGAGGATTTGTACCTGTTAAAGTCATACATACCTTGGACAAATCCTTGCATTGTTGCGAATGACAGCGAAGTTGCAAAATTTCAATAATTTATCATGTGCGACAAAATAGATATGCAACAAATGGATTCCCGCACATATGAATCGTAAAGTATGTATGTTTGTCAAATGTAAAAAACAAACTATCTTTATGCAACGTAGCTAACTTTGTAAAAGATGCTTTAAAACAAAAATCTTTAACATTACCATAATTCGATTGTCACCTTCAAACAATATTTGCCATTTTTCACATTTTCTCTTTAATAACGTCATATGATTTGTTTGTCCTCTATAAAACTTGTTGTAATCCCCCTGTTATATTTTTCTCTTCCGTTCGTTTCATGTTCTCGTGTGAGGTATTGTATATTTGTACGTTGTATGTTATTTTATGATGTACCATGTACAAGTCAAAACAATTAAAATGTTCTGTTCTGTAATAAGAACCTTTTAGGTAATGGATTCTGTATTTTGGACAAATAAGTAGAAAGTGATATTCATTTTCTATCATATTTAAGTTACACTTATTACAAATTCTTTGATTTTTAGGTTGATTTCGATATCTTCCGCGTTCAATTTCCAAATCGTGAGAAAGCTATTCTGAATATTTTGTCTTTAATGAAGTTTAAATGAATGTTTAAAGAGACAATTCAGTATGACTGACCACAAATGCGGTCAGTAACAAATGACTAGAAATGTTAATCAAACGATGGTTTGCATATCTCGTTGTGATAGAAATCTACATGGAACCGATCTTGTTATCCAGTCTATTAGTCTTTGTTGAAACATGCCGGAATACTAGGTTCTCACGGTTATTACTAAAGCACATATTGATATAATCAACGACTGGTTGTCATCTTTGATGGAGACCGACATTTATATACTACTTTCTTATTCAGCGGCTTTCACATTCACCAGATGTGTACCGTATGACAATAGTCGATATCATACACTTGACTTCGAACCAATACTATTACCCCGGGTTGAACAAGTCGTCGCCACAATTCCACAATGTTCTAACAGGACAAAAGTTCATTTTGTGACAATAGACTTCAAGTGTTTTCACTGCTAGACCTCTGGAATTACTGGACCGATTTTGATCAACTTTCATATATACACCGAGTATCATAATTCGTGTTCGTTTATGAAATACTGGACATGTAATTGTAATTTGTATACTTTTCCTAATATTAACCAAAGCAAAATCATTTTTTAACATTATTGGTTACAAATTGTCATGTTGAGTATAATTCCACAATGTTTTAGCAGTTAAAATTTGTGTATCAACTTGATATGTTTTGAGCAACTAAGGCAGTGACTATCTGTTTTGTGCTCACTCAACTAATAGCAACTTTGCAGTTTGTTTTTATTTCAATAAAACATAGTTGCGGACTTTGTGGTTGGGTATTCTATATTCTCTTATCAACATAAACAATGACCTGCATTTTGCTTAAACACGCTAAGACGTGAAATTGAAGTTTTTAACGAAAGATTTGTTCGTGGACAAGATTAGTTCAATGAATGTAGGAATATCGGGCTTTCCCAAAAAGTAGCGTTTAATAAATTGTATTGTCATAAATCGTAGAATAAAGGACATTCTAACGCGACATGAAATTCGTCCAAAACTGACTGTCGTCTATCATGTTAATGAAAACTGTACATATGTTTATTTTGAACATGGACCAATATAGTCTATTTCAAAAGTGTTGTGAAGTAAAACTTCTTATTATAACAACAACTTAATGCTAAATTAGATAATAATTATATCAGTACCTGAAAACTAAAACATAATTATTTGCAACAATAATTGTGTACATGTGGTACAAATGAGGTGTATATCGAGTATTCTTATCAGTATTGTAATTGTTTTTATCCAATATGTTTTTACTGAAATATGGACTTTTCGTACACAAAACAACAAAATGAGTGAGGAAATAACTTTAATCACAACAATAGCAGATGTACTGTATACTTGTTTATTCTTATCATCAATAAGTTACCGTAATTGAACGAGAAATATTAAATTTGGATCAAAATTAGTCCAGCAAAATATACATAAAAATTTACATACATTTATCGGCATTTCTGTAATAAATAGCATTTGGCCATGCACAATATAATATGGCAAAGACCCATATACACAAACATACAGAACAAATTTAGAATATGTTAAAGAAACGAGAATTAAACAACAGTTACAGGATATAAATGAGGCAACACAGGAAACATTTATAGTCTATATATGTTCGACGGTGGCAGTTGTGGGCGCTATCAGACAATTTTTCGTGTTAAGATATTTATCTGGTATGAATTTTTCACATACATTTCTTGTTAATTGTGTAGTTAATCGGTAGCAGAAATATGCCACCATAATATTAACTTAATAGAAGAGTGAATATGTTTTATAAATTTCAGCCAAAACTTGATGAATCTAAATTTACTAATTACTGATCATGGGAATATTTCAAGTTCACAAAGTACATAGTAATTAGGAGGTCTGTGTGTGGCACTGTCTTATGTATGGCGTTCCCTGTAGAAACTTTTTCTCTCTCTTGTAATATTTAATACTGAGTACAACCGTGTATGCAATTGATCTGCATCCTCATAGTTATAAACACCCCGTACCTCGGATCCACAGAGATAACCTTATAATTTATATCTAATTTAACTTTGTCCAATAATGACAACGTTTTCAACACTTTATGAAACAGATATATATCTTGGAAAAAAGATGGTCGGCGCAATTTGAAGGTTAAGATTTGTTGTGCAACATAAAAAATGCCGAGATGTTACCCTTGCTGGTCACTCCAGATCCAAAATGGATTTCGTTTATCAAATTACATTTGCTCTGGTCACATTGATTTTCAAACTCCACTTTTCTGAAATCTATATACATTATCAATTTAGGATTGCATAATTTAGGATCAGTTGTAAACAAACGAATATAATCAGCAAATAATATCATAATTAAACATCGACAATAATTCCAAGCCTTGTCGTTAACCGCTAATCCATATTATCAATAATATCATGCATAGTGATAATGGTCCTCATTGCTTTGATCATATTGTGACGTCAAAGGAATCTATTATCTTCATTGTACTGGACATTTACTCACATCATTCAACCTCATTTTGAATACATATACAAATGTACTTGTTTTTGTCAATTTGAAGCTGATTCCTGATTGTATCAAATTTACCCATAATGCATCCTTATTCATTGTATCAAATGCACTTTCAAATTTTACTCAGAACTTGTAAAAGAAAAATCGCAGCTGTAGAACGACCATATCAGAAGACTTCAACAAAACCACCTCTACGGGTCACGAAATGCTTTTTGTTTGTTTCAGATTAATAACAATTATAGTTTCGTTTTGCGATATAGAAAATTGATTTCGCCTCTACAATTTTCCTCAAACCATGTCGATCTTCTCGGTTTATGTTTGTTTGTTGCTATATTGACTGTCAAAACATCTAAATGATATATCATATACAATACTGGATAACATATTTACACACTCATTAATACATTTATCATATTCTTTAAACAATAACTTATCACCAATATCGTTAAATACATTAGAGTACTTGAACGTCTCAACGGGATGTATTCTATACAATTATATCATAACTCAAACCTATTAACATCACTACACAAAGAAGAGACAGCTGGACAATGGATCGAACATTCCGTCAAGTCTAATACAAAACACATGTTACTCAAATGCTTAAAGCAGTCTGCACAAGCGATTAAGTAATCGACTAATCTAGGAGCGTGACTCGTATCCATCCTCTGGTGTTTTCTTTAAAAACTATTCATTATTTTATCGTAATTTTGCATCATGTGTATTCTAGACACCACGTGGTCTGTTTGTGGAGTATCTACTATCGATTCACAATAAATTCGTTTGTAAAAACATGTGTACATTGGCTGCTCACATCAAAGTTTGTTTACAACTGTTCTGAAGTAAATATAAACGTACAATGCACGTATCTGTTCAGACGAAAGGTTTGTATGAAATCAAGTTAGCCATCTGTTATTATGTCATCATATATAAACAAATAACCTATTTTATTATATTTGCGTACATCAGTATTTAAGCGATCACAATAGACAAATTGAAACAACGTTGAATTTCAAAATTCTGAAAAGTTTTGAGTCCTTTGGAGGATTATAACAGACATAGAAACATGCATCATTTTCTGATATAGTTAAATTTTTGACCACTCCAGGGTCCGTATTCACGATTTCGTTCAATCTGAATGGATGAAATTTTGTCAGAATAATTGATGTTACCCATTATACACTTTTATCAACTTTTATCAAGATCTATATTGTAATAAAAACGTAGGAGCAAAAATAACTTTTAACATTTTAAAGTCTAAGTCTTAAAGTCTAAGTCTTTACGGGCCCAGCTCTAAGACTAATACGATGGAATTTCGCCAGAAATTTGGGAATCGTACGTTCTACTTCAGTTATTTTAGAATGAGTATCTCACATATAACAACGAGATATTTTTACCTTGAACCTTGTCCCATATAAAACCTGAAATTCGTTATAGCCATGTTCGTTATAAGCGATGTTAATTGTATAATCAGATAATTCAGACAGATTTTCTACAACATCCTTGTATATATCTACCGAAACAGCGTAATTTGGTTATTGTCAGTCGAAACACATCGGTCAGTATTGTGATGATTCCAATCCTTAAGCGAGTAACTTCGAACGTGGTGTTGTGGGTGATAAGTCGGCACAATCATTGTCCGGCCTGCGCAAGTTTGATAGTTGTATTGTTGTTGTGTTAGTCGCTGGTTTCTCTCGAGAGAACATTCGGGTAACTTCCTGTCTGAACTTGGCACCACTGAGGCAGTACAGTAGGAAGTTAAACGTGTTGTTGCTGTACATGAACATATTGACGATTGCCCACCAAAGGTCCAGATTGGCGATAGCCTGAACACTCTTAGTACCCACCCAGTAGGCGTACCCTATGTTGTAGATACTTACTGGAGTAGTGCTGACTAAAAAGAAGGTATTTAAGGTGAACAATACTACGGTCAGATAAGAATGCTTCCCGGATAATGGCCGGTTTCGCGGAGTGACGCTGACACGTGACCTGCCCATATTCCGACGTTTGACGACTTTCGCCAGAATTACAGCGTTACCGACCACAATCACGACGAAGGGGATGACACAATACGCGCATAAATCTATCCATGGCCAAGTTTTATTGAAGAAAATGAGATAGTCTTTGTTATCTATCCTGCATTTGTCGATGTTTTCCCCAGTGTATACAAAACCAAAGCCGTACAGTACATGAGAATTCAGCAATAATATAAATACCCCTACAGAAGCCAAACACACACCAGCGCTAAATTTAGTGCATACACCTTTGGCTCGATGTGGAAGCCAAACTGATATAACTCGCTCCAGAGTCAAAATAATCAGAATCCAGGCAGAGAAATCCAAGGAGCTGTAAACTAACCAGATATTTATCTTACACCCTACTTCGCTAACGTCTCGCACATATATGCCAAAACAGAACACCATCCATTGGCGAAACAGACCAGTATACAAGACAGTGAGGTCCGAAAATGCCAAGACGATGAGATACAAAGCTGTTGTTGATGTTCTTATAGCTTTCCTTGTTAGAACTAGAATAGATAAAATATTCCCAGCAGTTCCTAAGAGAATTAAGATCGGTGGTACAACTTTCCAGATGACGATACTTGCCCTGTACTCTGGATACGTATCCAATCCTGGTCTGAATTTAAATGAGGAAACATTCGTAAAGTTCTCATTCCACATTTGGCTGATTGTAGAGTTATCTCTGAATAATGCATTCATTTCAACAACAGTTGAATCTTTTCCCACTTGGCGAAAGTAACAACCAGTGAGTTCAATACAGAACTGAACAGCTTCCCTCATGTGATTTTATACTGTTTATTGATCATTTATATCTTAAACTGTGTCGATGTCAGGTCAATAAATCGTTGCAAATGTGTGGTGATTGTTTAGACATCGTATACTGACCAAATATTTAAATTCTAGATTAGATGACGCGATACACACAAGTACAAGAGACGATTCAATATTGAATCTTTTTCTGAGTGGCTGTCTTGATGTCGTTTCTCACAGAAATGTCATAGGACAAACAATGTGGATCTGTAAAGAGCAAAACATGATAGTTAGCAGACGAAGACCAACATCAAATAACACACTCGGCAGTTTTAAGAAGCCATTTAGCAATAAAGACACACTTCCATATTTCTCAAGAGTATTTTATATGATCCGTGTGAAATTATCAGATGTAGCAGTATTACATAGCAAAAGGGGCAGTATCTCTGATATCTTCCAATGCTTGTGGTACTAGCAGTATCCCTGATATATTCCAATGTTTGTGGTGCCAGCAGTAATACTCCTCTTGCCATCAGTACACATGTACTAAATTGTAATGTTTTCTTCTATTACATATACAATAATGTAAGCAACAATGCAGTGACTATGGAAGAACGTAAATGACAACATACATTAAAACCTCAATAATACGACCACCTCTGTGACCCTTGAAAACGGGTCTTATTATTGAGATGGTCTTAATATTGAGGCTGAATAAAGAGCAAAATAGGGAAAATGGATATGAAAATTGTGTTCCTAATTTTGAGGTGGTCTTATTATTAAGGTGTTACCGTAGCTAGAGCTGTAAATCTGACAGTACATTTAGCATTCATACTGCTAACGTTGTTACTGCTATTACTGCCAACTTGACACCGTTATTTTTTATGTGATACACATACCATGATCTGGAAACTATCATACCTACACATCGTACATAGACAACTTTTAACATCTGTAAATAAGCCAGATGGTGCTCAAATCGACGTAATTGAGTAAGTTGTGAACATATCTGCCAATAACAATAAACAGGGTATAAACATTTGTCTGTAAGTGAAATAAACATATCAATCTTTAATATAGTTTGACTGGGAATGAAGTGAAAACTTGAATTAATCTTTTATCATTTTGTCCGTTTTGTCCCAATTGAAGTAAATCAGTAAATCTATTGTTGTATTGCCAACCGAAGCGTATGAAGCGGGAGATAAACCCAGTGCCAAACACACCCATGGACTAAAAGATTATTTCTATAAATAAGTAGCATTTCTATTTCCTTATTACTTATATTGGATGCTATAGCCTTGGTACGTTCGCCGATACAATTAGTTTATATTTATTCCTGTGGTCCATCAGTGGTAATGTTAGATAGGAAATTCGCGTGATAGGTTTTATATTGAGGTACATTCACAAACAAGAATCATCATTGTTTTTTTCAACCAGCATGTGAGTGTAGTCATGTTTTTGACCATTGCTATGTCAGCATATGTTCTCATTTATTGATTAGGTCAATCAACCTCAAGTTTGTTTTCTTAACAAATTATATACAGATCCCCGACTATAACGTGTTGTTTACAAACATAACCATAATATATAATTAAGGCCATTAAAAACACAACTATAGCACTTAAGCCTTCATTTTGTTCCAAGTGTAAAACATGTTTTATTGTTACAAATGAGTAAACCATTCTTCAAAACAAATCAACTATGGCCCTAGTATTCATATTTAACAATTGATTAAGTTTAGGAAATTATGTCTGAGAATTAAAATATAATTACATGTATTTCATTATAATGTCATCGTGCTGACGCGGACATTTTTAGTTGCGTTATTAATAGCGTGGAGTATATTTTGGACGAGTCTATGCCAAACTGGTAAGTAAATTAAATATAACATTTCCAGATAGCCATAGTGTTACACTTTAAACCGTTTTAAGACTGAATCTCAGACTTAGACTTTAAAATTGCAAAAAATAAATTTACAAGCATTTCGTTTGCATTATATTTAAACGGATAAATTTTTGCCTGAATATTTCTTGTTTACTCACTCTACACTTTTGCAATGTTTTATCAAAAGATATTGTGTAACAATAACGTAGGAACAAAATGAGAATTTACCATTTTAAAGTCTAAGTCTGAGATTCAGTCTCAAAACGTTTATGAATACGGGCCCAGCCACGGACGTCATATCTTTATACTGTCAAGTCGGAATACAGAGACACGTATGCCGGGGCTAGCGCAGGACGTACACTTAACAAAAGTACTCCTCTGACATATTTCAGGTATGATACCACACAGAAATAAAAAGTCACATATTAACTCAATCAGTCATTAGCGAATGTGATCGACGTTTGTCTGGGTAACGTTTGCCAGAGATAATCTTCCCATATCGTATCCATAGAGGAGTTAATCCACACCAGAACAGGTCCCAGAAGATATTAACTCAATCAGTCATTATCGAGTGTGCTCGCCGTTTGTCTAGGTAACGTTTGCCAGAGATAATCTTCCCATATCGTATCCATAGAGGAGTTAATCCACCCCAGGACAGGTCCCAGAAGATATTAACAGAACGTGCAAATATTCCCAAGAATTGTATTTGTAACTTTATTATCTCATTGAGCAGTAGGCGCCAAGCCGATATCCAAACAAACGGCGGTCATACTGGGCAATGACTGTTTCAGTTAATCAGTGATTTTTTATTTCTGTGTGGTGTTATGTAATTGGCTTGATTTCTAATTATTGGCTACATTTTGCGCTCAAATTAATTAGAAGCATTAGAGACATATTTAACTATATGTGTATGTGTATAAATTTCATATTCATATCCAATTGTAATATCCAAAATATGTCATCGGAGTACTTAACACTTTTGTTAAGTGTATCTTATAAAATAAGCATCTATTGAAAGTACAACAAATGCATGTCCAAAAATAGTACTAAATCAAGTCTAGCAAAATTGCAAACGTTATTAAAAGAAGACGATACATGGCTTAATTAGAAGTTGTACAATTAAATATTTTGATCAGACTCAAGCGTATTCATTGCACATGGTACCTGATACCGATATACAAGTGTATACATGTATATATTGGTCCCAGATGGTCCTCCAATCTATAGACGGACACAACTTACACCATCGAACAAAACCCTTCAGTCTTATTCTTAAGCTTAATTCAATTACATGTAGCCTACTACATTGTCTAAATATCATTTGTTTATATTGTAAAGTAAAACGCTTGCTTGTTATTATGAATTATCATCACTTTCATGGTACGAAACTGAAAAGAAAATGATATATGTCATAAACCTTCACTTACATTGTATAATTGAAATCCTCTGTATGAATGCATTAATTATCACATAGCGTTAAATTCCGTTCTCCATGATACCAATAATCAGTACTGACGTTGTTATGTGATTCAGTTTCTATGGATATCCAGGTACCGCACGTCGCCTAACACCTACTTTCTATAAAAAATATAAGTGACGTAATGTCCAAAAGCATTGATGTTTACCAGGAGATATTTAGATAGATTTATTTCAACATAAAATGTACAATTTACATGGCAATATAAAATTAAGACATATATTAGTAACAACAATATGTATGAATCAATAAAGCCATATCAATCAATATTATATGTTAAGGATAACACAAAAAAAGAGTACAAGTAAAAACTATTATTCCCATTGTGGTCCTTAATAAATAGTATTGTGTGACATAGGAAGAATTTTAAGCTATTAATAAAGTAATCACAGTCAGTTAATCAAAGAAAGACATTGTGTTACATGCTTATAAACAAATAGATAAAACGATGAAACAATGAAACAATAAGTTATCTCTGACAGGAATAATGAATGAAAAATAAAATTTAATAAGGTATTAGGTTACCAATTATAAAACTGTTAAAAAGGAAAGACAATACATTATTTAAGACGAGCTTTAAATGTGTTTTTTTTTACTTTGCATTTGAAAGAAGAAATACTTTAGGCATCCCTCACATCTTGTGGCAGACTGTTCCAAAGACAAAAACCATTGAAAGCAAAATATTAACTTCCAAACCCTTGACTTTAGGAGTTGCAAATCTCTTACATTCTGACATTAAATAATTTGTTCCATCAGGGGTAACATCAGCCTTAACTCTGAACCTGGTAGGATATTTGTGGATTTCACTGATTGGGGTAAATTGATCCATTAAATAAGAAGGGGAAAGTTTGGAATGGATTTTATGACTTGTAATCATGAAGTTCTGATTTATAATAACGACATATCTGTTCACTGTCAATTTTGCTCTAACTGCACGACACATCATCAGTGATGATTGGACACGTCACAGAATATTATATTTGTACATTTTACTTGCCATGTTGGACGCTCTATTTATACTATTGAATATTGTACAAAACCATTTGAATGAAAATAAGAGATTGTATTGTGTATTTGTAGATATGAAGAAATGTTTTGATTCAATATATAGGCACGGTCTATGGTATAAAATGTTTAATATTGGTGTCCAAGGTAAAATGCTTAGAATTGTTCGTGATATGTATCAAAAGGTAAAATCTTGTGTAAGAAATTGTAATGAATATTCAGACTTCTTTGAATATGCGGTTGGTCTAAGACAAGGAGAAATATTGTCACCGCTTTTATTTTCATTATTTGTAGAAGATTTAGAACTTTACCTCCAAAGTGATTGTAATTCAGGAATATTTATTGATGAAATACTTCTGATTTTATTATTATTCGCAGATGATATGGCAATATTTGGAAAAACACCACAGGAATTGCAAAACAATTTGAATATGCTTTATAGTTACTGTAATACTTGGGGTTTGGAAGTGAATATAAATAAAACTAAAATAATAGTGTTTAGAAAACGAGGGGGGTTAAGAAATAATGAATCTTGGAATTATAATGGCGAACATATAGAAGTGGTTGATAATTTCAACTACCTCGGTTCTGTCTTTAATTATACCGGTAACTTCAGTTTAAATCAAGAATTCATTATAGGGAAAGGTTTGAAAGCATTGAATGTCTTGGTTATCAATTGTAAGAAATTTAATCTAAAACCTCGACTACTATGTCAATTATTTGATGCTTTTGTTGGTTCTATTTTAAATTACGCATCAGAAATATGGGGCTTCACCAAATCTAAAGAAATAGAACGTATACACTTAAAATTGTGTAAGCAAATCTTGAACGTTCGAAAAAGCACGTGCTCTACAGGTATTTATGGTGAGTTAGGTCGTTATCCTTTGTTCATTACTAGATACGTACGTATTATCAAATATTGGTTTAAAGTGTTATCTACTGATAATACTATAATCAAACATGTATACTTGCAATCATTAAATGACTGTGAAAACAATAAAGTCAACTGGGTGTATAGTGTAAAAAAGTTATTGTGTGAATATGGTTTTGCCGATGTATGGCAACGACCTGATACGTTTAACGGTAATTGTTTTATATATGTTTTTAAACAGAGGTTAATTGACTGTTTTGTTCAGGGTTGGCATGTTAGAAAAAATATAAGTCCAGTTATGATATTGTACAATAACTGTAAATCAGATTTTAATTATGAACAATACCTCGATATTATACCTAACAATTTACGTTTTTTTATCACAAGAATAAGAATATCAGCACATAGCCTTAAAATACAAACAGGAAGATACGCTAGAAATAGAATAGATAGAAACGAAAGACTATTTATTTTTTGTGATACTAGAGATATTGAAGATGAATACCATTTTATAATCAGCTGTCCGTTGTATATTAACTTAAGAAAACAATACCTTGATCAATATTTTTATTTAAGACCAAACATGTTTAAATTTATTCAACTACTGAAAAGCCAGGATAAAAACATTCTACTTCCGTTAGCAATTTATTGTAAAAAAGCCTTGATGTTGAGAAACAGTTTATTAAATAATGTTGCTTAGTTTCTATTTATGCATAGAATTCTATTTATAATTTTATACTTAACATAATTCTAAAAAATGTTTTGTGTTGATCACCATTGACCTTTGATTTATATTTGTATTTATAAGAAACTTTGAATGTAAATGGTATATATATTTGTGTTTGTATTGTGTATATTATATAATTTTGATATATTTGGATTTATAGTATATGCTTATAGATAATTACAATATATGTGTGTTTATATTGTGTATTTATATGTAAATGATGACTATGTACAATGTACACGTCGAAATAAATATTCTGTTCTGTTCTGTTCTGTTCATGTTTGTTATTTACATGTATATCACTTAATGTTGACACTATCGTGTTCACTTGCTGGTTTTCATTTCAACATTTTGCTTGCTCTCTTCCTGTTCTTTCACCATTTTTTCCAACTTCGATGTTTTTCTGATGTCTCAAATGACATTTAATCATTTATTTGATGTTTTGATGATCAATTTTATGTTCAACCATGAATGTTTATATCCGGCATTTCAAGATGAAATGTTCAATCGGTGATGATTTATCTAATGTTTGCATGATGATGTGTCATTCAAAAAAAAAGTGTTAATCCAGTTTACGGACTGAAAATGTTATTACTATACACACGAAGTTTGAATCAATTATAGGAATCTAAATTATCGGAAAGAGTTTGTTTAAAAACAGAGAAAGTTAATAGTTAACGATGACAACAACAACAATACCATCACCATGTCCAAAACCAAAATGCAAATTACATGTACTGTGTTTATGAGGTCGACACTCGCCGCATACATTTTTCTAATGCATTTTATGGTATTTCGGTCGACCCAATATGTCCCTCGTACACCATAAAAGGAATGTTGAAGCCCAAAGGGGGGAATTATCTGCCAGGAGAGCAGTATAGACCAAACAGACAAACCCAAAGACGGTCACTGCACAGTGCCAATGAGACCCATCGTACAGTTACCATTTTACTGACATCCAATCAGTTCCTGCAATCTCACCACTACTTTCCTAGTTACATACCAATACCGTATGTTAGGTGGGAAAAATTTATTAATGTCCGCTGGAACTCACTATATGCGGTCCCTGCTGTCAGATAACATATATGAAATAACATAACTGCATGTATTATTGAACTGCGGGTAAACTTATGGACATACGTATCTGTGTATATGCAACTTTTTGCATAAATCAACATATCGTAGTAACAGAAACATAAATTATAGTTGTGATATTACAAACAATAAAGTATGCTTCACTAAGCCAGGATTAATTAACAACCCCCACTTTGACAATGTAAGTAAGGAACTATAAAAGTTACAAGATACATTTTGTTGATCGTAGCGGATCAGTGGTCCAGTGGTAAAACGCTGGACTTGTAATCCAGGGATCGCTGGTTCGATTCCCCGCTCCATCATTGACCGTACTAACAGTCTTTCGGACGAGACTTTAAAAACCGAGGTCCCGTGTATGATGCTTTACATCGAGCACGTAAAAGAACCAGGGGTGCTTCTGGAACTGGGGCATCTTCTGTATCATGCACTATCCTCCAAATCTAATATGACTAACATTCTTCCGGAGGCGTCGCCCATGTGGGAAACCGGTGGCGACGATAAATAAAAGCATATACAACATTGTTGATCGTGACCCCAACGTTAGTGTTGTGCCTGCGCAAGCTGTATTTCATGCAAACATCTTTCCTAAAAGGCTGACGTAAGATATCGGATAACAAAACTGGATTTCAAAGGAAATTACGTGTATTGTAATAGCGAAACTGATATACTAAACTATAAATAGCAATCTATGCTCGACGTAACTTTACTAATGGTGAGCCTAGTTATGCTATTGTCATTCAAGATAACAATATTATAATACTATATGATGTATAAACAATTGTGTTCGCTATGTAACAAATGAAGGCGTAAATTATTGTAGTAATTATAATTATCTTTATACATCTGATTATCTTTTAATTGGACACAGATTAATCGTTGGCCTTTCCCAGAATGTTGCGAGATTATTGACGGTAATATTGTGTTTCACATAACGAGTGTTTGTGATTATTTGTCATTGTCGAACTATTTTATAAAACACACAACCTCATACAAGACGTCTAGATTTTTGCTGTATTAAACATCGTACTAATCGATATATGTAACACAAAAGAACTAAGTACTTCATATAGATTTCACGATTTTTTGAAGATGAATTCTTCCTTTTCATTAATTTATGACTTATTATCATACTAGTATTGAAGCAGCAATATTATCGAAAATTAATTTGTAAATTCTAGTCCCCAGGACATCGTCACATTAAAATATTTGACGATGTTGTAGGCTAAAATCACGGACCACGGATGTATATAGGTCCGTGCTAAAATGAATAATAATATTGGATTGTCGTAAAATGAATAAAAAAATTATGGGACGATGTCGTAAAATGAATAAATATTAAAAGACGATGTCGTAAAATGAAAAAAAAATAGTACGATGTCGTAAAATGAATAACAAATATGGGACGATGACGTAAAATGATACAAAGTCGGGAAACTTCCATTTGTAAGAGAAACATATAAAAAGTGAAAAAATGATCCGACAACGAAGTAATTAATTTTTTTCTTAGTTTCTTTCTTATCGCTTTCCTTCTAAAAAATGTGCTTATTAAAAAAATGATGCAATGGTTAAAATAAATGAGACAATATGAAGAAAGATTTTGGTTTCATTGAAATTTTGATCAATCATTAATTTATTAACAAATCGCTTTCACTAAGACAAATGTGGGGGAGATCCACGTGACACTTAGTAATCAGTATTGATTGTTGACAAATGTAATTATCTTATCCACATTCTGTATACCAAATGAACGATAATTGTCAAATGAGATAAATGATGAGATTATCTGGACAATCAATGTAGAATTGACCAAATATCAACTCCAGATGAAATACAGGAAACCATTTGATTGTGGACATCAACATTGGAGTTACAATTCCCGAACTACACAATATCATGTACAAGCATAGTTATAATTAGATATTAGATGAGTCGGTACAAACTTAATGGGGTGCAATGTTTCTTGAATATGTATACATATAAACCCTTTTCAATGCCGAAGCCATAATGCAATGATGAGCTACGTCGCTTTACCAGCCATCTGAAGCTCCGAGCGAACGGACTTCCAAAGGTCTATATAGGTTCGTACTGTTCCCCAAGTCTAACGAGCCCGGGACCACCCGGAGGTCTAACCAGACCGAGGCATGAAAGTTGTACATCATCAACTTCCAGCAACAGGCTATAAGGCGTTCGTACGGGTCCAAATATCGTGGGGTTTGGATGAAATAGGGATTTAATTGAGTGACGATGAGCCATTAAACTTTGAAATTTTGATATTTTGTATTTTTATTTCCGAGATATGGCAACGCCAGTTTAGTGTTGACAAATATGTAATTATGCACTCTTGACGATTCGAGTTTCTAACTTAGTAATTTTCTCTTTTATATATTTTTCTTGCGCACCGTTAAATCTTTTTCAAAGTTGACAAGTTAACTTATAGCGTTGATTTAGACATTCTTTCGTGATTTCGGGGTATAAATGCCCATCATTTCCTTTCCTTTCATGGTGGAGATTGCGTGTACCAAGTATTATAACACAGAGCAAAGACCTAAATAGTCACGTGGATTCTTTTACACCTGGCCTTACCGACGCGGAGCAATAGGAGGTTTGGCCAGGATTCCAGCCGTGCGTCCAGTCGCACGAGTTAAGAAACTGTGCACGCATTGCCAAAAAGTACGTTTTTGGCAAACAGAGCGTTCGGTTGCAAAATGCGTGCACAGTTTCTTCACTCGTGCGAGTGTTAGCCTTAACCGAACGCACGGCAGCCGTGCGTTCGGTTATGGCTAACACTCGCACGAGTAAGAAACTACACGTATTGAACGTACTCACAGGTTGTTATACATGTGTATCACATATCTAACGTACTCACAGGCTGTTATATATGTGTATCACGTATTGAACGTACTCACAGGCTGTTATACATGAGTACTAGTATCACGTATTGAACGTACACCCAAGCTGTTATGTATGAGTACTAGTATCACGTATTGAACGTACACCCAAGCTGTTATGTATGAGTACTAGTATCACGTATTGAACGTACTCACAGGCTGTTATATATGTGTATCACGTATTGAACGTACTCACAGGCTGTTATACATGTGTATCACGTATTGAACGTACTCACAGGCTGTTATATATGAGTATCACGTATTGAACGTACTCACAGGCTGTTATATATGTGTATCACGTATTGAACGTACTCACAGGCTGTTATATATGTGTATCACGTATTGAACGTACTCACAGGCTGTTATATATGTGTATCACGTATTGAACGTACTCACAGGCTGTTATATATGTGTATCACGTATTGAACGTACACCCATGTAGATATATACAATACAATACATTTTATTTCGGCATTTAAACATTTTACAAAGTTTGTTGCCACATACATGTATATAGTCGGTGAGAGAGAAATAGTCATCAGAGCATAGTGAAGATTTAAAATGAAATATGATGGTAGATACAAAAAGTCAGACAAATATTTAACATAAATAGTAATATGAGTACAGTGTAGTTTTCACAGATTTGCAGAATTTCTTTTTGACATAGCGAAGTAGATATATTTTGCCAAGTGAATTTGGAGGCGTTTTGATTTTGAAGACATGATATTATAATATTTTGTAAGAGTTGGCCAATGGCAATAATATCGGCTGAAATATTTTTGTCTTAAGTCTCTGTAAAAAGGACAAACTAAGAGGAAATGATATTCTGTTTCGATGGTATTCATTGCACAAAAAATGCATTTTCGTTCTATTTGAGATATATTGTCGTATCGACCAGTTTCTATCGCAAGATCATGGGACCAAACTCTGAATTTCGACAATGCTACTCGATACTGATTTCGATGATTGTATATTATCCAAATATTTCTCAAATAAAAGTAGTCTTTAGCAGTCTTTTTTAAATATAGACATGGCGATTTTGTTATTTCTCATACAGCTTTCATTTTCGGAATACAAAGAAAGACATACGATGCTTGGTGCTATTGGTGCAATAACCTAGGATATTAATGAAAACGGGAATCAACTGATGTATGCCTCTCAAATTGCCAGACTACTATAGACGGTACCTGAGCGGTAACGTCCAAAACTTTAAAGAAGTCAAGCAGGAAATGCCACATAAAATTATAAAGTACACTTTGCCTGTAGTTATGTATTACAACATATCTTTGTTATTGATTTTTAATATCATATAAAGACACGGGTTAACATTCAGTATAAGAGTTCATATAAAAGTAAATAAAATGAGAGAAAACTTTTGTTTAAATCTGGACTACACTATAACACACGTTCCCGTTTAAATTCAATGGGGGAGAATCAACGATTATGCATAGGCCACGCCTCCATATTACAATCACCGCCCCATTATGAATTATTTATCGTACATTCAATGGGGAGAATTAATGCCGACTAATAGAAAATAAAGAACAACAACAACAACGCTGCGTGCAATGTTTTGACTGCTTAATTAAACTGAATTAAAGAAAGGTATTGCTGATTTAAATCATAAACTCTTTCAAACATTACAAAAGTGCGAATGTCGGTGAATTCTACTTGACTAAGAAGATATTCTGGAACCGACAATTGAACTTCATGTAAGTGGTACAGTAGTCGGATATCTATCTATCAGTTTTGTCAAACCTCTTTCGAGGACTTAGATAATTGTGCGCGTCAAGCCGCTGAGAAAAGTTAAAAAGAAGTAAAAGTATAGTCAACAAAATAAAAGTAAGAATGATTATAAAATGTTAATGATATTAACAGTTTAAAAAACAGGTGGGAATGGAGTCATGGTAAGATGGTATGTAATCGCAACATTAAACTGTACCAGGGTGGGGAGACATGGAATGTGAGGGGGTAGACTGTTCCACTGATGAACAGTAAGGGGAAAGAATGTGTATTTGTAATAGTCTTTGATTGTAGGAATTAGTCTGTACGACAGAGTATGGAAGTGACGGGATGCTCTAGTTAGAGGGGTGAGATAACCTTGGATGGGAATTGCAACCAAATCATTTCTTATTTGTACATAACAGACAGTCTAGAGTCAATGCATCTGAAGTCTTACCTGCGCCACTTCAGACTATCTAGGATTTCCGTAAAACTAGATGTGCATCCAAAGGCTGACATCGCCCAGCGCCCGCTGCCCTTCTTTGGACTGACTCTAGCTGATATATAAGGAATTGGGAAAAGGGAGACCAGATTTCTGAACCATTTTCTAAAATTCTAGCTGGGGTCGTACTAGGGTCTGGTAAGCCATGGATTTCAGTGTTTAAGTTTCTACGAAGAAAGCCTAGAGTTTGATTTGCTTTTGTAAATTGTAGTTTACCTATTTATGTGGGTGTCCCATGAAAGATCACTGGAGATATCTACTCCAAGGTATCTTTGGACTGACTCTAGCTGATATATAAGGGACTGGGAAAAGGGAGACCAGATTTCTGAACCATATTCCAGCTGGGGTCGCACTAGGGTCTGGTAAGCCATGGATTTCAGTGGGGTCGATTTTGTCTTTAAGTTTCTACGAAGAAAGCCTAGAGACGTAGAGTTTGGTTTGCTTTTGTAGTTGACCACAAGTTTATAACTTAACAAAATATCTGGATCAAAATCACTATAAAAAGTACAGGTGAGGAACCCATATAGGAGGAAACAGCATGTTATGAAGTTTTGACTTCTAGTTCCGCATTATAAATAAAATACTTTTTTTTGTTAATTTGGGAAAATATTGTATCCTTGGAATAGAAAATTTTCTAGAACTCATTGATTCGGCAAAATGCATATCGATATATCAGATGAGAAATATCGACGATACATTGATAAATCTAGTATCGTTTACTAAAAATGTCATTTATAGCTTGCAGTTCTTGATTTCATATATTTTATTACTATTTATTTTACATGCTTACATATTACTTTGATAATCTTGTTTCCTCACTATTATGAAGTTTGTGTATTTTTTGCGAAATAAATAGGAAAATATGAATAATCTTCAATTATTTATTTTTCCTTGAACAGGTTTGATAGGTACAGTGAAGTCTAGACATAGCCTTTTGACAGCGCACCAGCTTCCATTTTTGTTCTGGGTTAATTTTAAAAAAGTTAATGTTAATACTCAAGAACAATTTAGTATTAAAGACTGCATTTCAAATTTTGAGTAGTTTTTGGATAACATTCAATATTGAATTTTTTATTTGGCACTCTCAAAACACCATAAAACCGTTTCTAAAAAAGCTTGTCTTAAAATTATTTATAAGAATTTACATCTGTTTAATTCTAAAGATTCTTCAAAGTATGGTCTTTTTCGCTTTGAATTTCAATAACTCATTTAATTTAATAATTATTGCACTTTTTTTACTTTTTAACTGTTCAGTCAAAATAGAAGCTGATGCAGTGTGAAGGTATGAGACTCCTGTCATCTTAGAATACAGGTTTACTATTGGTGCAATTTAACACAATATAAATTTAACACTACATGTATATTGTTTTCCTGTTTTTTTACAGCATGTGTAACTCTGTGTAAAGTGTTAGTTCATCCCAATGATGAGTTCCGAAGTAAACAAGAGTAGCATAGAAGCTGCACAAGAAGCTATTGCTAAAGTTAATGCTATTCTTATAGCAAAGGGTAAACTTAAACCATCTCAGCTCAGCAGTGTAGGACCAAAGAAGGTAGATATATCTAAATGTGTATACAGCTAAACCTCACCTTAAGACCACCTCAATATTAATACCACCTCAAAATTAAGAATACAATATTCAAGACCATTTTCACTTATTTTGCTCATTATTCAACCTCAATATTAAGTCCACCTCTATAAGGAGACCAGTTTTCGAGGGTCTTAAGGGTGGTCTTATTATTGAGGTTTTACTGTATAATGGTTCAGTAATTTAATAATACTATTACTTGTATCATCACCCATATTGCAGTTGCAGTAGCCCCAAATGAACAACAACAACAGGATTTTTGTGTAAAATTAAAATATAATCTATCTAACTAGTGTTCGTAAATACTGAACGCCATTAAAAAGACAACTAAAATTTCACTTCGCCTTCTTTTTGTTTTAAGTGTTAAACATGTTTTATTGTTACAAATGTGTAAATCATTCATCAAAAGAAATCAAACTATGGCCCTAGTATTCATATTTCATAACTGATTAAGTTCAGGAAATTATGTTTGATAATGAAAATACATGTATAATTGCTTGTGTAAAATTTCAACAATGACATGTATAATTATTTCTTTAAAATGTCACCATGTTGATGCAGACAATTTATATTTGTATTTTTAATGGCGTGGAGTATCCCGACACAACCAGATTTCGACCGCCTAACGTGATTTTCCCATTGCACATCTCATAACTCGTCCGACAGCAATCTTTATTTATACTGATGGTTTAAACAAACCTTATCCCACATTGATGCCAAAAAAATAAGGACCTAACTATCATAGTTTGTTTATTATATGCGTCAAATTACGCTGACCTCATTTTCTGTTGACCCGGATGTTCACAACCAGTTTTCGTCCACAATGGAGTAACTTCCCTTGACTACAGTACACAACAAAAGTTTATGCCCTACTTGTAAAATGTGTAACTGTACGAACTCATTAATGCAATTAACAGTCAATATGGACTGTTTAACTAAGTTAATTACCAAGAAAATACCATATTTAGAGGGTGCAGTTGTTTTTCTTGAATTCAAATGAATAAAACTTGTTTTGGGGATACCATAATGTCAATGATGCTTTTCTGATTGATAACTCAGCTTTATGAGCTCTGATTAAATCATGTAAGAGTCATAGTCTCTGTAGGCAACCCTAGATGACACATTGGCCTGTAAATAGATGAAACACAGTCACTTAAAACACAACCAATTAAATCCAAACTAGTGCTTATTGAGGATTTATGGATTAAGACACGAACAATTTGTGTTACAATATTTTTGTAGTGTACTGTACTTCTAGCGTGGTGTGATACGGGATGTTGGGCCCTGAAATAGACATGCATGTACTTGCGAAATAAAAACATTAGGATTGTGCAGCCATTTTTATGTAAAAAATGATTTTATTGAAGGATATATTTGGAAGTAGTTAAATACACAATATTTTTACACTTTTTACAGAAAGGTTTGTGTTTTACATTTCTAATCTCCATTTTTCACTAGCTTACATAATTTGACAATTCTGTATCCAATATAAACAAATGTGCATGCGCATAGCAAATATTTTGGTCTGGCGACCTAGCTTTTGGTACCGGTCGAAATTAGGTTGTGGTCGAAATCTGGTTGTTTGAGGATATATGTTTTTCTTCTGAATATTAGAGGTGCCACTAGCTGCTGAATCTCAAAGGTCATTTTGATAATCTTTGACTGGATTTTACCTTTTTATAGCCAAATTACCTATAATTTAGAGAAAATTGACCCTTCAGCCAGAATCCCGAGGGTCAAAATGTAGCTTTTTGGAAATTATAGGGGTCAAAGGGTAAAAAAGAGTGAAATGGTACCCCTGAATATGTATATTGAATCATCACAAGTTTCCAAAAGATGATAGATTATTTTGTGACTTACATGGATGGAAATATTAGAATAAAAGACAAGACTAAATTGAGGACTGACCTCTCCATGTTTTTGAAGTAACTGATAATAGTATTTGATAATTATAATATATTATAGCTGTTGAGTTTTGATCTAAATTTGATTTAGGCTGGTTCACAGAACAGTGTAGTTACTCGAGAAGTTGAAATTAACAATGTTCCCATTGGATGTAGGAACATGCTTACAAGAGGCGCTACCCAGGAAGAGGTTCGTAATATAATATCTGTCGTTATAAATGTGAACATAACTCTGATTTTCAGTGAGCACTAAACTTGCTGCTCAAAGATTTTATGAACTTTACATTTGTAGTATTACCTAAACAATTGTATTATTATTTATTAATGAAAACACATTTAAGTGAGTCAAAATTTTGAAATATGCTAAATAAATAATAAAGTATAACTTACAGGAAAATTATAGTTACAAAATCTGTTTATATCCCCTGCATGAAATGATGTTCTTGCTGTTGTCATTCCTTACCGTAATGTAACTTTGTTTTCACTCATTAGATTTCCAAACTTAGTGGAGCGGCTGTTGCTACTAAAGGAAGATATATGACACAAGAGGATAAACTCAAAAGTCCTAAGTAAGTTTGTATGATGTATTTGAGTATATATCTTTAATATTCAGTTTGTATGATGTATTTGATTATATATCTATAATATTCAGTTTGTAGGATGTATTTGAGTATATATCTTTAATATTCAGTTTGTAGGATGTATTTGAGTATATATCTTTAATATTCAGTTTAACCGTTTCTAATTTAAATAAATTGTGAAACAAGTTATGTTGGCTATACCAATCACTCTGGACCACTGCTTCCTAGGTTACTAACCAGTACTCACGGCTAATTCAGAGATTGCGAGTACTGATGAAGACTGTTCGATGAGGGGAAACCACCTTTCAAGCGTCAGGCTCTCTACCGTAGACCACTTTGCTTAGATAGCTGACAGTGTATGCTTCGATAGCTGAAGTTGTATTGTTTTCTTTACGGCTATATTTGTACATGATTGTATGTCTTAAAATTTATTTTTATTCACATAAACTGTAAGGGCATCAATGAAGCATGACATACTTTGTCCTGTTAGTAAGTTACTTACAAGAAACATACTGTTTGTATGAAGAGGAAATGAATTGCATACTGCATGACTGGTCTGTATGTATGACAGTGTGTTGTTGTTTATTGTAGAGAGAGACCGTTGTACCTACATGTACAGGGTACATCACAGGATGCTGTCAACTGTAAGTGTTATAATGTTGTCTGTCTTACCTGTAATGTATAATACATGTGCTGTCTTACCTACATTTGGCAAGAGAAATAGTTGCGATCACTACTTTACTCTACCTATAATTTTGATATATGTAACACATCATTAGTAAAAATGATGATTCTTTGTACAATTTGACACCAGTTCATTCCTTTGGAAGCAAGAATGATTATAAAAGTTTTACCATGTTTGATTGTTTCACCTTTAATAGTTTTGTGGGCTACAAAGTTTACAGACCCTACATTGGTATTTGGTTAAAATATTAGACATTATGCCAGATTGCAAGTTGAGTGTTATTCCATGTACATAATCATTTTTCAGTGGCAGTTGGTAGAATCAATGAGATAATTGCTAATGGCTTGGCCAGGCAAGGTCCGAGAATGAGCAGGTTTACAGCTAGAGGTGCCAACCAACCCCCAGGTCCACGACCCCCACCACCACCTCCGGTAATGGGGATGAACTCTCCAAATCAGGTATACATCTTTGATTAACTTAACTTTACTTATGTACACTTATTTTGTCTAGAATGATCTATAAGAATTGATTTCTTCATTTATGCTTTGATATTGTTGAATGTGAATATACAGTCGGACCTCATTTATTCGACATCCCTCTATCTGAATACTTGGTATCATCCGAAATAAATATCATGTCCCGGTGTATCTTCTTATGCACGTCAAGATTGAATGGGCGATTCGAACCATGTATCAAAATGAAATTTCGGACCCGACGACTTCGAATGAACAAGGTCAGACAGTATTATGCAAAGGCAGTTGTTATGTGGGTTGGATAAAAGTGCGTTTTGTTAGGTTAGAGGAATAAAAGGTAATTAAGCAGAACATCAAACATGAAACTGATTTTATGGTCAGTAATATGATAACCTGTCTTACTACTTTATTCAATGTTAGTCAATATATCATTGGCGCCTATCAGACTTTCTTTGTAGAGTGCTAGTGCTCTGTAATTGATTGAATAGTTGGGCCATCCTTAAAGCCTTGTTTGTTTCGCATTACCCCACCTACTCCAAAAAATGACCCTTCTCAATAAAATGTTTTGCGGTGTCTCAGTGGGGATTTAACCTTGCATATAACTAGTTGAAACTTGGATGGCAGTAGGAAGTAATTAAAAAAACATTTACAAATGTAGTAATAATACCTACCTGCCTAAATTTTGCCAGAGAGGAATATGCTGAACATGTTTTTAGGATGACTTTGTTGATGTTTGCTGGCTGTACTTGTGGTTTTTTTGCCAGGACATCTGGAAAAAATGTTTCAATAATATGTATATGTGTGAACTGTGATATATATGTATGTGGTATTTCAAACTCTAAAAACTTGTTAAATATAGTTCAAGTTTATGATTGAGTGTAAATTTTACATTTGTTACAGAATTTTGCTATGCCTGTGATACAGGAGAAGTTATACATTGGATTGGAACATGCCCCACCCAACTTCAGTGTCAAGGATAAAGTATTTGGTCCGGGTGTAAGTGTTCTCGTGTTTACTGTTGATTTATTCTTAATTTTTATAATGAAACATCATTATGTCTCCCTCTCTACGAGGAAGACAAATTGTTTTTGTCTTCGGCATGATGGCCCTTTGATGTTTTTATAAAGGTGAAGTTTGTTCGCGCTTCATCTCAAATACGGTTGGTTGGATTTCAATCAAACTTCACAGGATTGATAAGCATCAAGTGTAGTTGTGCATCCTCGTCGTTTCGTTCTGCTCAGATAATTTTTCACTGAGTAATGGCCCTGCATGGTGAACTGATCAAAGAAAAGTCATATGACTATATTTCTTGTCTGCTCAATATTTTATTCTAACATCCTGTATCAGTATTACAATTACTGTCAAACTGCCATCGGGGTGACATGTGTTTTTTAAAAAAACAACCATCTAGTTTATTGTAGAGTAAGACATCTCTGTTACTGATTGCAAGTGATTTGCCATTTGAATTTAACTGTTTGAGTTGTCAACATCGATACAAAGTAGATTCTAGCATGTTACGGGATAAGTCATTTTGGTGACATAAATCACAAAATTAGGCACTGTTTTCCAATACTTACCAAGTTTTGATACACACTGTGTTGACACTTGCATGTTGTTGAGATCAGCTGACCCAAGATACAGATTATAGACTTATCCTTTCATTCATAATTTAGATTGTTTTTACGAGACTTATTCATTCTACATTAATTGTAGATCAAAACATTACATTACTACACCTTACATTAATTACTCCCAATGAATGCTTCATGTGTTTCTCGCCAGTGCTCGGGGAATGTGAAATTCGGTTTTACCTTGCTCAAATCAGGATTCAGTCTCACAACCTTCGCATCCATTGTCCATTATGTGTCTCCATTCTGTATTACGTTATTTTCAGGTTGCTCAATTTCTATTACATTTCATATGTTTCTGATTTTAGGGATCATTCCTGCAGCACATTCAGAGTGAGACAGGGGCCAAGGTGTCATTGAGAGGCAAGGGTTCGGGATTTATTGAACCAAATGGTATAGAAGCCATGGAACCCATGCATGTACATTTACAGTAAGTACGCATACAACACACTACACCACTGTTTGTTGTTTGAGATTTTAAGAAAGTAGGGTTGTCATTGATTCAAATATTTGCATATAGACAATACTGATATGTCGAAAGACAAATAATGACAATGTTGATTATATTTTTAAGTTCCTTTGATAGACTATAAACTCCAATTTTTCTGAATATTTATATGTGTATGCCCTACATATTTAAATTTTTGAAAATTGGGGCGAAAAAAAGTCTCCGTGAATTTCTGGGGCATGTCATTTAACAATATGAGCCTCCATGTTATCAATCGAGACATCTGCAGCGCATTCGTTGAATAAACATACCTATTATCAGGTTTTCCCCCACACTTTAAACAATATTGATCGATAAACATCCCCAAAATTCGACTTTGATGTCGCACATGACAGTTAACACTGTATTGAGGTAGTATTTAGGTGAGGTTTTACTGTACTAATGCTTCAATATTGTTTCGAATTATAATGACTATTAAGGCCAATAATAAAATATTGTTTGTTTCTCATCCCTACCTACCTTATCCTTGTGGGCTAGGTTCAAGAGAGAGGCAACAGACATCTTTTTAATGTTGGCCATAGACACCTATTACTTGTGTGAACATATGTAATGTTTTATTTGACAGACATGTAAACATGATGGGATTACAACAAGCTAAGGAACTTGCTACAAATCTCATACAGACGGTATGTATATAGATGTAAGATAGTTGTCATGGTAACCATACTAACACTATCTGTTCTCGTACACAGGTTGTTCTCCCTGTTATTTTTCATCGGGCTTGTTGCTGTTTACTGTTCTGTATTGTATGATCATTTATTACAGGGCTGAAATCAGATAGTTTGCAGAGGATTTATTATGGATACATGTTTCAAAATGTCAAAGTTTGTAGTGTTTGAAGGACAGAAATTTTCTGTAGCTTGCGATATTGCTATTTACAGAACTGTGAAAAAAGTATACCCTGCATGTATCAACTAATTTTAAGTTGTTTATTCACTGTGATCACTGTTTACACAGTGATTAACAGGACTGAAATGATTTAATTGCAGGACTATAATGATAGGGTGACACAATTTCTACTATTGAAGTCTTCCGTTTGGTGATTTATGTTCAAGTCCAGTCTGTGCCCTTATATCTGGGAAAAACAACTTACGTATTTATGAATTAGGATTTGTTTTGCGATGGTCGTAGACAATATTGGACTGAATGCTGTTACCAAATATTCTACATACAATTGTATACTGTCATTATTTCAGGGAGCAATTTGCAGTTTCGTAATTAATAACAGGTGGAAAGTTAATTGACTTATGCTGTTCTATTTATAGTTTGTGTGGACCATGTTTCTCTTTAACAGTTTAGTTCAACTGTATAGCCTTGTATTAAATATCTATTCCTTGTTATACATTTTCTGTTAGCCCAATATCATTGTACGAGTCATTCAGCAAATAACCCAGTGTTTCAACATATACCAACATATTGCAGACTGACTACAGGACTGGCCTATCTGATAGATGGCTCTTATGTACAGCTCTATAATGTCTTGCACAGTTTTAAACATTTATTATTTTTGGTGGTTCTATCTAGGCAGTAGTGTCGCGGAAGTGAATAGGCAAGATATTTCATGTGAATTCCAGATTAGGTTAGCCCCTGATAATGAACAAAATTCTAAAATCTGTAACTGATAGAAATCTTTGTATTGTATTTTTCAGCCTGTTATGTTTCTGCGGTTTTCGAACGACTTATGTCCTGTGATGTACAAACATTTATTCGTTGGTTGAATTAGGATTAATAATGCATTTTTCAAAAATTTCCGTGTTAGCAGTTTTTAATTTTTTTGATGTTTATAATTCTTATAATTTTCTATTCTCTTTTTTCCATTTAAAGATTGCGGTTTATCAGTAGTATGGTGAACAGACGTACATTTTCCCTCGTATTTTTGTATTGATCATATTTTGCATATGTTTTGCCAATTTTCTTTCATTTATGTTGGATTGAATGATGTCTTTTATAGCATTTTGACAAAAAATATGTTTAAATTTTCAGACATTCTGCTGGTGGATTCAAATTTTAATCATTGTCATTGACTGTAACCATAGTGATTCTGTGACTTTTGTATTTGCTAACACAATATTTCATGTAAGTGCCTTTGTTTTGCATCGTAGTGCAACAATTCCTTTTCTGGAGTGCCGAGACGTTATTATAACCTTTGATTGGGTTATGAATGGTCCTGCCGATGCTTGTAATGTGCTGGTGGTGCCTGCACTTTGGGTACAGACACAGGTATCAAAAATGGTGTATGTGACTCCATCAGGTTAGTAAAGTTACATGTACAATGTTTTCAATATGCCTGTCCATTTTAGGTACAGCAAGAGTATGCAGTGTTCCAGCAATCGTTCGTGTCGGTGCCGCCACCCAACATAGCCTTACCACAGCCATCTATGTGTAAGTTGTGGTGTTCCATTTTATATTTTCACATTTACATTTATCTATAATCTGTGAATGTTTATCATGTATTGATTTTGTTTTCAGACATATTACAGGTTTGCTATTCTATTACAGTGGAGAATATTCTGTTTGCAGATACAAACAAGAGTTCAGAAGTGAAATGCTCTTTGAATTATGTATGTGTATTTGAAACAGTTTACAATTTATATTTCAGTTTATACATTCATTGACTAACTTGTTCTTTTATCAGTTTAAGGATTCTCCACACCTTTATACTCAGATATTGTTTTTACAAGTCAAGTCTAATCAAGCATGTGTCTTACTTGCGAAATGATTCGGTTATAGTCAACTAACTGTAATTATAAGATTGCAAAATAATCCTGATTGTTGATACCTTGTTTCATTAGTTCCAGACTTACAACATGAAATATGAAAGCTCTCATTCCATTTGAACGTAGCAATGATACAAAAATCATCAAGTTGTTTTTCCTATCTTTATTGCATGATAAGACTTATTTGTAAGTTTTTTATTACAACTGTAGGGAATTCGCATGTCTAAGGTTTTGTGCTTCTTCAGCTTCTGATTGTTATTATGCCCCCAAAATGGAGGCAAGTGGTTGTTGCGACATCTGTTCGTTTCTTAGATTGTTAGTTCATTAGTGCAATAAATTTTGTGTCTCTGCTACAACTCTGAATGAATCAATGGATTAATAAAACACTACACTAATGTTAAGCATGATGAGATTGCGTGTTGTGTGCAGTAGTCAAACCTGCTCTTTCATCGTCGAGGTCACTGATAATGATATTCTGTACGGAAGTATTGTCTCATACTTAATTGGTGACATCTCCCCAAGAGGAAATGCCCATATTATTAGAATCTTCCAGTTTGATGATTTTCACATTGTTGAATTTAGAGATGCATCCTTTATTGATGGTAGTAGAAAGTTAGCTTGTTAAGTGGAATAGTAATCCTTAAAACTTCTTTTTATTATTGTATGCAAAAATACCTTGATTTTGTCAACTTATCAACCTTTTGTTTTATGCCAGTATTCATAAAGATTTTGATTAAGTGATTTAGTGAATTCTGTAAATTTCGACTGAAGAAAGTCTTTCCATCATGGATATAGCAAGACGACTTCTACAAATGTTACGTCATACAACCAGAACGTTCTGCAGTCGATTAATTTCAGATTTATCTATATTTCCCTAAAGCAAAGATGGAGGCATTGTTCGATTATACAATAACACTATGACTTAGTTTGCATTTTCTAGCAGAAGAAATCAACTTGTTTCTACACTGAGATTTTTTTGTGTAATTTTGTATAATTGTTGCAATATGCTTATGTCATTTGGGTTGGATTATATCAGATTTATGTTGATATTTTTAATCATAGCTCTTGTTGAATGTTACCTTGCATTTGGTATAAACATTCATAGAAACCTGAGATGATCAAATAACACATTGGTTGTGCAGGATTTGCATATATACATTCATCATCAACAAATGTTTTAGTCTATGCTGTAATCTTGCTAGCAACACACTATATAGTTTGCTGTATAAATGTGTCATTAGGTATTGTAACAGCAGTACAGTTGGACCATGTTTATTTGACAAACTTCTATCCAAATACTTTGTATCAACTGATATAAATATCAAGTCCTGATGTATCTTCTTACGCACATCAAATTGAAATGGGCTACTCAAAACCGTGTATTATTTGAAATAAAATATCGGACCCGATGAATGAAGTCCGATTGTATATATAATGTTTAACAGACTAGCGAGAGTTTTATCAGTGTACTAGATGATTCAAGGACAGCAAGATTTCCCCTGGAGATGCAGTGTATGTTACTGTTATTAAAATATAACAACAAAAGGGTTCTGATATCCATACAATGTTCACATTGTTTTCAGATGGAGTCGTACATATTTTAGTTACATTATACATTTTAAGCTATGTAATGAAACAATATTTGTGCCTCTTTGGGAGAAATGGGGGGGGGGGGGCTTGCTCGTGATGGTAGGCTGCACAATAAAATATGGGTATAATAGATATGCATTGTATAGCATGCAATAATCTTATTTTCTTCATCTCTTGACAATTGGTGGGCTCGACGTGTTGTCCTTGGGCATCTAGTTGAAACATATTGTACATTTTTTGTAGGTGTTTAGTTTATGCAAACCTGGATAGCAAAAAATGAATTACCAACAAATACATATAATAACATATGTAATAAAATATGAAACCATATCTTATTTCTCTGTATCTTCTTACCTGGTATAACTCAAGTATCAACAGCCTCGGTGTACTTTTCCTACTCGGTCTGCAGAAGAGCAGAAATATGGCTATCAATTGTCTGTGTTTGTTTTTTATATTGTATTGTCAAAACCATCTTTAAAAAGTTTTGTCTGTTTGGCAAACCCCTACCCAGAAACATTAAGGTGGGTAGGTAAATAATTTTATGCCTCTCTTGAGAGAAGAGAGGGCATATTTGGTTTGCACATGTTGGTTGGTCCGTCCGTCCGTAACCTTTTCGTTTCCGATCAATAACTCAAGAACCCCTTGACCTATCATCCTCAAACTTGGTCCACACATTCATCTTGGGTAGCAGAGGAACCCTATTGATTTTGGGACAAAGGTCAAGGTCACAGGGGGCATAATGTTATACAAACTTCTCTTGTTTATTTATTACATTTTACAGTCATTCAAGTCTTCACTATTAATATGGTATGCTATCCCCCCCCCCCCCCCAAAAAAAAAGACCCCTAAAAAGAATAGAGTAGGGGCCATTTTCAGGGGTAGGAAGTGTTATGCCAAACAAACAATTTGTTAATGATGGCATTATCTTACTATAAGAGTTTCTGCTATTGATTCTGCAGTAGTACAACAAGTCTGTCCATTTTTTATATTTAATTAAATGTGTTTTTGTTATACATGACAGATTATGTAAAATATCATTAATTCCGTTATGGTGAATGCCTGTTTTCGATTTGAAGATTTTCACATATTTAAGACATTTTAATAAATCAGTTTTTTTCTATGATAAGTGTTAAGCTGTACATGTATACAAATTTCTACAATGTATGAATGAAATTACAAAATCTGAAATGTTGCTCATTTTTAGAGGGTTGTTGATTTATAATATTCATTATTGTTCTGGATTAGATAATTGATTAAGATAAATATCTAAGCTTGAAAAACTTGTCTTGTACTCGCTATTTATGTTTAAAGTATAAAATCGTTGATGTTATGTAATAGTTTGAAACCAATATGAAAAAGCAATTGCTCTCAGATTTTGAATAAGAGACAAATTCTAAACTGTTCTTATTATTTTTGTTTTAATTAGTTCCTGTTTTATGTGAAAAACTGTAATATTTCATTGTTTTTTCAAAGGAAAGAATGGTGGGTGGAGGAGATGGTTTAACAGCTTGATTGTTCTCTTCCTTATAATCCTAAAAGTTCCTATTTTTTAGTTCTGAAATTCGTACATATTTAATATACATCATATATTTCTGCCACCAAAAACCACTTGATACCCTGGGAAGGTGATTTGCTATAACTTGAATGATTTGTACAATATTCTGTCAATTTCTTGTGATATTTTATTAATTCAATATTATTTTCAGGATTCTGAAGAATTTGTTATTTCACTATTGTTTCTAAGATACAGTTATTTTAATATACTCTTACAGTTTAATACATCAATGACTGTTTGTGTAATACTAATCAGACTTCTATTACAGCTCGGGTGTACTTTCTGTAACCTTTGTAATTGAGTGTTAAATACAGTGATATATTATCATAACTCATTAATAGTATTACTACAAACATCAGTAACGTTAGGAGCTCACAGAGAAGACTGGGCTTGCCCAACTGTGTTGCCTCTTCCAATTATTTTATTATTATATTATTATTGTTGTTGTTGTTGTTATCTGCATTGTTACCGGAACAATAATGTATGAAAATTGCTACTTATTATACCGCTGAATGCGTGTATATTGTATAGTGGTTGGTATAGCCTTAAAACTTCTCATAACTTATTAAACGTTTACCTATGTTAAGTTTATATATATTTGTTCGGACTAAAACATGAATATAAAAGTCAAAACAGGTTTTCTGTACAATGAAACCTCAATAAGAAAGCCGGTCTTAGTTGTGATGTGGTTGGATTAACGAGCGGGAATGTGGAAGAAAAATAAAAATATTGGAGAAATATTAAAAACTTTTCCAGGAAAATACTGCCTTATTTAATGAGTTGGTCTTAATTTCGAGGTGGTCTTTAAGTGCAGTTTTACTCTTCATATTTATCATTCATGCATATAATGGACTTATTACCAACTTAGTTATGTATGTCTTGTTAGGTTATAATACTATAGATGAGTATGAAACTGTTTTTGTCAGCAGTACTTGATATACCCGCATGTTATACATGTTTGATACAGGTAGTACTGTATATATAACATGAACATATTCTCTTCTAGTGGTACCTCCACCTCAGATTGTTAGTTTGGCTCAACCTCCACCTCTTCTGCCTGGTACGTACATTCTGGCTGATCGAACTTGATTCAATTAAAAATCAATTAAATAATGTTTAGTTTAGGTGAATGTTTGATGTTTTGTCATTCAATTTGTTGTGATATTTGTCTAAATATCAAATGACTTTGAAGATACCATAGCTGACAATGGCAAAAACAACATTTTGAGTTTGATATACACAATGTATGTGCAAATATAATGAACACATCATATTTCAAAAATCGGCTGAATATTTTTTCTGATAATTGATTTAATAATTTGTTTGCAGTATTTTGCTGTCTATTCAGTAATAGATACAGTATACAACATAAAGCTTAAATACTTTAATTACAACCAAGTTCATATAAATGTGTATATCAGGTCAACAGATGATCACATCCATGCCTCCCCCACAGCAGATTATCCAGCAAGCACAACCCCAGACCACATATCTCACACCCCCTCCACAAGGTGAGTGGATTATGATTCTTTATACATGTACTTTGTCTCCACATTTCTGTGGTAGTACTTGGTATAACATGTATAAAAATGCTGTATTAAAATTTTAACATTATTGCATGTTCTAGATTTAATCTGGTGAAAGTCTAAATCTAGTCCACTTCTACCTGTCTGCTCTCAATGTTCTATCATGGTTGGCATTGAAGTCATTGAAAAATGTGTGCAAATATACACAATATGTTCAGGTATAAATATGACCGTATCTTGGTCAATATTAGTCTGATAGTGTTGAAATATAGCGTAGATACCTGGCATAATATTATGTTAATTCATGTCATAAATCCACCGATTGAACAAATAAAATCAATAAATGTGATGATGCGGAACCACTTGTTCTGGTTGATTAGAAAGACTCTAATAGTGTGTGTGCCCACCCGGACCCAACATGAACTACACATAGCCAATAGCAAATATACAAAATTTCATGCAGAAATGTTTTATCAATAAAAAAAGTTATTTGACATTAAAAAATGCACACTGGAGGAGGGGACTAACATTGTATAACCTGTGGTGTTGTCTAACGATACCAACAACATTTACCATTGAGTTGTTACCTACTAATACCATGTCTAAGATATTTCAAATTTGCTGTGTAACACATTTACATGTATAATAGAGTAACTAAGGCATAGTATCGTTAGGTAACACTGCTGGTTACATGGTGTAACCCCTGCCCCAAATGATTGTAGGATACATGGAACTATGGGATCTATGATATATATTTCAGTACCAGTCTCCCTGTCAGCTCCTGGCGTGGTGATACCGCAGTTAGCAGGGACAAGTATGGCTTCAGGAATGACATCACAACCTCAAGGTCATATATCTGTAATGATCATCGCTAAATGCCGTATTTCCTGATCTTTATCACCACTATTGCATTTATCATTTCTCAGTCTCTGTCTAATTTGTTAGAGCAAAGAATCTTGAACATAGATATACAGTAATTAATACACTATTTGCAACTGATTCAGACTCTTTTGTGGAATACCATGAGCTGTCAGATTATCCTTAGCAGAAGTCTGAGAATTGTGTGTAAAAAACTAGAGTACTATTCTGATTAAATTGACTTCTTTCTAATTATATGTTCAGTGCCGTAGCCAGGGGCATATTCAAACCGAGGCAGTCTAGGGGGTCCGGGGGCATGTTTATTATTTTTTTCTAGGACTTCTCTAGTGCTAGATGAAAATTTTAACCGAGGCAACTGCCTCAGTGTGGCTACGGCGGCTACGGCGCTGATGTTTAACAAATCTATTTTCTTTAACTGGTGAACTAGGTTATATCCTTGTTCATCTCATTGCGGGATATAACTTTCATTGATTTTAAGTCGGTTAACCGGGTTTACTATGAATTATGTGGGTTTTGAAAACTGTTGTTTTTGTTATATATAGGTCAGTTAATTCCACAAGGTCAACCAATACAGACATTCATGCAACCCAACAATATCGGTCAACAAGTTCCACAGTTCATACAATCTTCTGAACAACAAATGATAGGTAAGTGTTTAAATGTTCATTTACATTCTACAAACACATTAAAATGAAGCATATTTGAGGAGAAATTTGTATTCAATTTCCTATTTTCTTCTTTTTAATCGTAATTTTCTTAGAAAGTTGTCTTGAATATTGCCTGGTATGAATGTTATTGGAATATACAGTTTCTTTAGGGGTTTCCTTTCATTTTTCTGTGTACATTATAATTATAGTGATATTCTTAACATGCTGGAAATCAAAATGTTCACTATCTTTGTAAGAATCTTGACTTCAACAAAATTTTGCACCCTGTGAAACAGGGCCAAAATACCAAACATTTGAGGTACCTGGTGAGCGATTCAGGGCCAAACTACCAAACATTTGAGGTGCCCGGGTGAGCGATTCAGGGCCATCATGAGTCACCTGTTGCCCATTACTTTCTGAATCTTTTAAAAAAGTGTCAACAGTATTTACATTTAAGAATTTGGTTGATCTGAGTATTAGTCTCATCAAGTTGAAAGTCCTTTCTGATAAAATACTTTGATGAATACTTGAATCAGATGTTGTATCATGATGTATATAATGTTGTGTACAGGTCAGATCGGAAATCCTCAACAAGTAGTAGTCAGTGTACCAGCACCTGGTCAACAAGGTGGTCAAGTTGTATACACTACAATAGCTGGCCCACCAGTACAGCAGCAGGTACAACAGGTATCTATCCTACAGTTCTCTGCATGTATTCATTATTAGAGCTTTTCCACGACAAACCCTGTATTAGTGACCAAACAATCCATTTTCAAATTTTTACATTTTCTAACAAATATATTTTTCTAGTTTCATTTAATTATTAATCAAAATTAAGCTTGCTAAATTTATATTATTTCTTAAAAAATGTTCAGATTTTCAAATGGAAAAAACAAATTACACAACACATATTACATATACATTTTTGACATTGACATTATAAGTTATAACCACTGTCAATAATACAGGTTTTGTCATGGCAGGGCTATTATCATCTCACCAAAAAATGTTCATTGGGTGTATTTCATTACAATCTATGAACCAGACTTGAGTGGCAATCTGTATGACAGAGTCTTGCTCTCTTGCTCTTACTGTAATAATGTTGCACTCAATCGGTTTCTGCTATCATGATTCCATGAATTGTTGTTATTTTTCTTTAACTAATGTGATTTGACAGGTGTTCACCAGTTTCTGAATGTATTTTGACTAAATATCAAGACTATTGACCTTTTGAAGCATAATTGAAATAATGATAAAAGTATTAAGTCGGGTCTTAATGAAAAAATTGTTGGCATACCCCTACATACCCATGAAAATAGCCCCTTCTGAAAAAATTGGAGGGGTCTGAGTTGGAATTTTTTGAAGGCATATTAACAACTTACTCTAGTATGATCATAAAAAATAGTAAAAGAAAATCTACCTACCCACCTGAAATCTGTTAGGTAGGTTATGCCAAACAAACAATTGTTTAAGTATGGCCTAATAATGTTTGTTTAATCATGTATTACACTGTGTATATATAGATACAACAGCAGATTGTGCCAGCAGGAGCAGTACAGATACATCAACCACAGCCACAACCTGGACAGATTATGCAACAACAGACACTACCACCTCCGCAGCAACAACAACAACATCAACATATCACTGTGCAACAACAACTGTTGGTATGTATGGTCATCATCTCTGTATTGCATTCATTTAAACTTACTTATTTTACATGGATTGTGAAAGAAGTTATTATCCCCTTGCCGAAAGGTGAGGTGATATAGAAATGGTAGATGTGTGTGTGCGTGCGTGTATGTGTATGTTACAGTTTTTTTGGCACATAACTCGAAAAGTCTTGTAGATATCAACTTCAAATGTAATATACAGAATGATCTCATTGAGAAGTATTGCAGTGTTCAAGAACCTTAACTCTACCTTTGATATTTTAGGAGTTGTTGATCTTTGTCATTTTTTGCATAACTCGAAAAGTCTTTGAGTTATCGACTTCAAACTTCATATACAGATGTTATTTAGGAATAGAGTAATGCTCAAGAACTATAACTTTATTTTCCTCATTGTTTTAATTATTATTAGGATTTGATGTAATGTGTATGTAACTGTCTGATATCTACTGTTCAATTTGATCAACTTCAGCCTCCTCCCCAGCAGCAGCAGGTGATATCAAATTCTCAGCCGTACCTACAGCAACCTATGATACAGACAAGCGTATCACAGCTAGCTATAGCCAACCCCAGTATACAACCCTCACATACGTTACAACCTGTATCTATGAGTCAACAACCAGTACCACAGCCTGTCTCCTGGGTAACGTCTACTCCCACATACTCCAACGCTCCATTCACTGTCATGCAACAACCCAGTCAGGTATAGTGTGTGTTTTATGACAGGTGTTTTAGGGCTGTCATTCGAGGGTTCAGTGCAAGACTATCGTAACTCCTTTATATAAATACATATAGTTACAATAATCTTGTGCTGAACCCTCGCATTGATACAATCAATATCAATGATTTTTTTCTGTCAATCAATATCGATGCACACTTACAAATAGCGATATTATGGCGGAAAACTACAGGAGAATAGATAATGTTTAAAAGTGTGCCAAAATAGCATAAAGTCGCTTTGTAGTTGGCTGCTTATGAAACAATGCTCTAGTAGATAGTGCTTTCCAAATGTCGGTGATATAATATAATATTGTGAAGTTAAAAATGTGAATAAGTTACTTAAATGGTATCTTATTATCATAAAAATACAAGTGGAACATTTAAATATGTAGGGCATATATATATACATAAACATACAGAAAAATAGCAGTTAATGGTCTAAATGTCCACAATATGCAATAATTTGAATCAATGACAGCCCACAGTGTTTGCATATTTCAATGGCTAGATGGTCAAGGCTGACAATGGCCAGTAAACATCAACAATTCAAGAGGTTTATGGTCATATAAATAAATTTAATGTTGCTAAGTATCAAATAACTCATTATGGCCTCAAGTTTGTGAGACTGTCTACATCATGGAAAAGGCACTGTTGCATGCTGGGAAATCTGAAATGGCTGCCCTGCTATGGCTTTCACTAGAAGTGTTCCAAGTGAAAAAAAAGAAACACTGTTGAACAGATTGATGCAGGAATTTTCCTTTTTAATTGACTTATTTTGTTATAAAGGTGATTAGAAATGCTGTAAACTGTTGTCAATATGACTGATACAATCGGCTTGTGTATAAAAACAGAAGAGATTATGTTTAGGGGTGAAAGTGAAATCAGTACGTCTGCTACTTTATCTGCACTTGACCCTCCGGATAGACCAGTGTTACTTTCACCCTTTGATTTCTAAACATGTACAATATGTAAGATTGATTGTGATTTAAGAATCCAGAGATGATCATCAGTACCCCGCAGACACAGCCACCTGTTCTAATCACAACATCTAGTAACTCACCATCGTCATCGTCAGGATATGTGTATAAAACAGGACCAGCCGAGGAACCGAAGAGAAGATTTACCGAGGAAAAACAGGATGAGAAAGTTCCTGAAGGACTTCTGGGATACGAGGTGGGTGGGGACATACAATACTAGTCTCTGAATGATCATTAATGTTTGGCTTGTTCTTGTACATTGTGTAAGGAAGTTACTATTTATTCATAGAAAACGTGTCTTTGGGTCCTTATATTGTCAATATTAACTTTCGTATTGTTTTGTCAAGAAAAGTTCGCATTTGCTGAAACAAAATGCATATTTAGTTGCATTAAGTAATAGTTACATCTTCAGCAGTAAGAAGTTGCTTACCAAAGTATATTGCTGATATGTGGTGAAGGATAAGTACTGTTGTTTATAAGTGTTGTTACTGTTTTATAGCATGGTCCTCTTCATCTGACAAACTTGATGGTACAACCTGGTCAGCCATCACCATCCCAACAAGTTCCACCACCAAATGGTACACCAGAACAGGTGCAACAACAGCAGCCACAGCAGCAGCAACAACCACGTCAGCAATTGGTGTATGGACAACAGGTGATTCATTGTTTATGCTTTATTTTGACTAATGGCGCAGCGAAAATTGATAAATTTATTCAAGTTATTATTCAATGTTATGCAAAGTCATTATACGTGACATCATCCTACGTGTAAGATAGTTTTCCAGCACCTGTGAAAACGTTGGAAATTCTAGTCTGGTATGCAAAAAGAATATGAATTTCTCATTCCTTGAGAGTAGTTCTGTAAATTAGTTAGTGATGTTAACATGATTAGTAAGTTTTTGTTTTTTCTTGAGTTCATATTTTTTTCTGTTTCATTTAGGTTGTTCCACCCCCTCCATTACCTGGTGAACTTCCACCTCAGCAGACGACACTGATGTATGGAGGTCAGATAGTTCAACAAGCTCCGCCTCCTGGTGTTACCCAGCAACCACACCCACCCCCTCAGTTCTCTGGTGTCCCGCAGCAACATATACAACAAACACAACATATATTTCAACAGCCACAGTTACCACCCCAACCTGGACAACCTCCACAGCCGTTACAACAACTACAACAGATACCACCTCAGCAAACACAGCTTGGTCAAATACAGGAGGCTGTCAGGTGATATATTACACAGTTATGGACTTTTCAGCTGTTGTGCATGATAGATGCACCGAAAACATTCATTATAATGAGTTTTTGTTGCATATCAACTGCTGAGAAGTCAATAATTGTTTTATTATATGAATTTGTCATTAATCAATGAGTCGAGCGCATACCAAGCTTTGTCCATTGTTTATACCTGTAGTTTGGTGCTGACGTGAAATGATCTCGGTGACTGAACCGCTTGAATGCACTCACTAATCATGGTTATCTGACGCACTTTCTGTAGGATTCGTAAAAAAATGACTGCCATATAAGGAAAGCTTATTTGAATTCCCCGTTGCTATTAATAAACCAGTAAATATCAGTGGAAAATGGTGTATATTGCGTATTATGTACTTGAACAAATTTACCAGTCAGAAAGCATTTATTTGTGGATTATATAATGATATGGTTTATAGCTTTGTGAAAGTATTTAAGCCAACTTGTTGCCTATGGCAGAGGTGGATGTTCTCCAACCTGTTTCTATATTCACACCCTTGTCTTTCACCCACAGCAGTTTAAGCTAGTAAAATAGAAATATGAAATACATTTTCACCCTTAGCAGTTTAAGCTAGTAAAATAGAAATATGAAATACATTTTCACCCTTAGCAGTTTAAGCTAGTAAAATAGAAATATGAAATACATTTTCACCCTTAGCAGTTTAAGCTAGTAAAATAGAAACATGAAATACATTTTCACCCTTAGCAGTTTAAGCTAGTAAAATAGAAATATGAAATACATTTTCACCCTTAGCAGTTTAAGCTAGTAAAATAGAAATATGAAATACATTTTCACCCTTAGCAGTTTAAGCTAGTAAAATAGAAATATGAAATACGTTTTCACCCGTAGGATCCTAGATGTAATTATAGATACTTCTTGTTAATAGGACAAGGACTGTCGTAATTATATTGTCAATTTTTCTTGTAAGTCTGTGTTTTCATATTTATGTTATACCATCCAATGGTATTAATGTTTCATATATTAACATGAAAGTTCTCGTACTAAAGATGATTCAAAATTTATTTTGATACAAAGTCTTTTATCATTTGGTGTAAAAATCCACTCCATATTTCAGTCAAATTTGGCCTTTTACAAGAGTAAAGAACACAATATATTACACCAAATGTTACAGTGATCCTTTTTCTGGATCGACATTTCAGTATTTCAGTTAAAACATATTTAAATGAAATGCACTAAAGGATGAGAAATGTATGAACTAATTGTGGATGTTGTATCTAATGGTTTAATACATTTGTACCTTGAAACGTTTAGGATTGAGAGTGACATACCACAACCTGGTCAAACATTATCTCCTGGTCCTCCACAAAGTGAAGATAAGATATTGATGCCTCCCCCTCCTACTCCAGGTTTGTGTATTGTCTTTTCATCTACTTTGTTAACATACTTCAGTATTGGCTATGGAGAAACTTTTCACTTGAGCCGTATTATCTATTAAGTAGATTTAACATTTATGGGTACATGGTGGTAGGGGTATTACGATACGCCTGAAGCATACCATTAATTATTGTTTCATTTATCTGAGCTATGACTGTAGATATATTTGTTTTTCATACTTGGACTGTTTTATTCAACTCCAAACTCCTTAAAGCAATAAACATGCATAAGGTAAAACTTAACAGTTATCAATCTCATTTCAGTTTTTTACTATTAATTAATTAGATATGAGATTATCATGACTAGAAGTAAAAAGCTAAAACTGAACAATTGTCATTACAGTGTGTGACTCATATGATGTTTTCATGACTAGATAATTTCATATATATTGAGTTTATAGCCAGTTACTTTCTAGCCGACAGCGGAAAATATGTATTGTAAAAAACTGGCTCTTTCATTTTATATCATGGTAAGTGATGAAGTTTTTGGCACATAGTTTTTACATTCTTGTATGAAATCATGTATTCTATGTATTCGTTCTTGTACACAATTTAACTGGACTGATTTACTTAATTACTTTCTTGTTACCAGGTATTGCTGTTAAAAGACCGTCTCCAGGCTTGTCACCACAAAGTGGACAGGAACCAAGAAAGAAAAGTAAAGGTAAATATATGGGTGTTCATGTCAACTGGAAATCACATAATAGATATTCTGTTTAATGGTCACAGATCCACTGATAATACAGCCATATTCATTCTATCTCCAAAATAGAAAGAAACAAAAGACTAAGGTGGATCAATTTTGTATGAAAGGTTATGTTATAAGATATTATTTTAATATCTTCAGGTTTTCACGAGGAAGATGATGACGTCGACGTTCCATCATCCATAGCTAGTCAAGTGAAGGAAATGAAAAAATATTCATTCAATCAATATTCAAGCACACCACAGTTATACACCGCCCCTCCTACTAATACATTCAGTCAGTACGGAACAGCTCAAAATGGTGCTTTACCACAGACTGTTGAGTATCAACAACAAGACTTGCAGCACATACAACAACAACAACAGCAGCAACATCAGATTCATCAGCAACCGCCACAGCCTCAGCAACAATACATCGCCGAGACCCAGAACGTCGGTCAATATCTTGGTGGGTAAATTTCTGTCTTGTTTCCAGTCTTTTGCTCTTGATTCTTCCATATTTTTATTACCCTTATCTGTGAAATTCTTGATAAATTATTACAGTAAAACCTCAATCTCAATATTAAGACCACCTCAATAAGAAACCAGTGTACAAGGATGGTCTTATTATTGAGGTTTTACTGTAAGTTACTTGTTCCTTTATTTGGAAAAGTTCGGTAGGTTTCAAATTGTAAGCCAGAAGTTTCTGGATCAGTCCAGATAATGAGCTTATGATTTGGATCTTATTTGTGTAATTACTTGGTATTTTGCTTTAAACATTTCGTTTCTGATACACTCAGAATTTGAAGAAATAAGATTTGTGGATTTCTATGCTTGTAATTCAGAAGAGAACTTAACATTCGTAATTTGCAAAAACAAGAAAATTTGTCATAGCAAAATTTGTAAAACAATTTGATTGAAGATAAAAGGAACTCATTATTTCTTTTTGTGTTTATAAATCTATTATCTTGCTGTAGGAATAAGTGGACCACAGGCCAGTGTGTATGGACAGTCGAGCGTTGGACAGACATTTAGCCAGTATAGTGTTGTTCCGTCCCCAGCATACAGTCCAATAAGTTCCATACAACCGCAGCCACCACCACCACCTCCTCCACCACAGTTTGAGACCCAAGGTTCAAGGTCACCAGCTTTAGATGGAAGTGACAAAGTTCATGGATTAAATCCTCAATATATTCCCACATACACGAGAGAAGATAGTACTATATTGCGACAACCACCACCGCCCCCTCCCCCCACATCGGCAAGGTCAAGGCCATTTTGGTAGCTGTCTAGTGTGCAGAACGAGTGTACTTTTTAATGTGTTCACATTTAATTATCATATTGCTTAAATGTTGAAAAACTATATCAGTGTGAGTGTAATCGGTTCCATAAGGTTGATGGTTGAATATCCAAAAGTAGCATTACTGTTGTAAGTAGATCTGTTTTCATTTCATTTTTATTTATACCATACACTGTTTCAAAAACTGAAATGTGAATGGGGTGTAATTTTAATTTATTTCTACTTGTATGTGCCTCTTGCTTGATGAATTTGTTTAAATATCTGTATAATAGACTGGATATGATCAAATAAGCTGGGTTTAAATCCTGAACATGTATGAATATGCTTATTTTTATCCTGCAAGAAACAGAACTATGTCTATGGGAAGATTATCTATTGCTTATTGATACATTATCTCATTTTTCTGTTTCAATATTTAATTTTCTACCATAATGGCAACATCAAGGGATTGACTTGTTGTGGTGTCTAGAGTCAAAGTTCTATCAAATCATATTACAGGGTTGGCATCGTATTGTAGGACATCACTACCACATTGTTGTTTTTTATTCACTATATTGTTAATCATGTGTTGTTTTTTATAATGTTGTTAACATTGGGAAACATTGACTTAAAGTCAAATAAAGTGACAATTTCAAACATGATGTGTTATTTTGTCCATTCAATTCTTGCTCGACATATCATCCTTTAGTCACAGTAAATGTTAGAATTTTTGTGTAATAATAATTATGGCTTGTGTTTTATGCTATGAGTGTTGTATCATCTCAAGACAAAATTGAGAAGCGTCATACGAACAATAGAATTTAGCATGGTTCTTGCGAGGCTAAATGATAAAATTAATTGGTTCTTTCACTTTGTGCCATCAAGATTCCCGACAGAAAGAAATGATTCTAGCATTGAAGCAATCATTCAATGTAACTAGAAAGTTTTACGGGAACATTCAACTTGGTCCTTTATTGTCTTCATCTGTTTATGTGAGAATACAAAAACGAGTGGAAACATTTCAGATGACCTAACCAAGTTATACCAAACAAGAAATATCTTGAAAAAAGATGGTCGGGGCAATTTGAAGGTAAAGATTTGTTGTGTAACATAAAAAAATGCCGAGATGTCAGGATTGCTGGTATTTCCAGATGTAACATGCATTTCGGTAAATTCACCGACATTCGAGGATTTCGGTAAGGTGACGTACCCTTTATCGAAAGGTTAACCAATCCGCATTAAGGTTACAAACGTTGTTCGGTTTAAGAGAAATTGCCTTGGTGGTTTATGTAAGATTTGATTGGTGTACACAACACTGATATGCAAATAGCAAAACCATGTCGGTACGGCTCTGCCGAAAAACTCTGATTTACTTAATTTATTTCCATCACAAAAATGACCAGAGTTTGTATTTTACAACACATAGTTTGAACAATCGGATTTATTTTATTATAAAAGTAGAATTTATTCCAGATCACAAATATGTATATTGTTAATATCACAGATAATCAAGTGCCTCGGTTACATGTAGTCAGTTTTATGTTGTTTGATGTCAAACAACGTTTATCTAGATGATTATACCAAGCCTAGTAATGATATATGATCCATATTGGATGGCAGTGTGACTGTTGGACGCCCATCCATCTCTTTGGAGGTCTGAAGTATACAATAAAAACATTCATCACCAGTTGCATTATATATGTTGTAAATAAGCATTTGAACACTTTATTTCAACTGCAATGTATTTGTTCATGAAATAAAGTTAAGACACTTAACTACATGTAATAGATTTGAAAACTAGCCAGTATATTTTACTTACATGCTGATAAAAAGTTAAGCTATATAGTAAAATCATTCACATGACCACAGGCGATTGTCATGTGTCGTCTCCCCTTTTATTTCCCTTCTATAATACAGTAAAACCTCAATAATAAGACCACCCATCGGACTCATGACAACCGGTCTTATAGACTTGATATTGTGGTTGAATAATGAGCAAAACAGTGAAAATGTACTTGAAACGTGTGTTCTTAATTTTGAGATGGTCGTATTATTGAGGTGGTCTTTTAGTGAGTGTCATGAGTGTATAACTACATCTATACATATACTACAGAACATATAAAGGGAGATAACTCTAGAAGGGATAAAGAGAGATAACTCGTGATAATCTCCTGCGCATATGACGGTTTTTATCCTCAACCAATGCTGGACATACTGAGGTAGGAAACTTGAATGTTGCATCACGTGGAGAGAATTATGACTGATACAATAGAAGACAAGATGACAGTGTAATGTACAATGATGTTTAAAGAATGTATATTTACATTTTGCGGAGATTGTTTATCTACAGCTTTGAGTACATCCAGACATCTGAGATGTTTCGCTCGTGTATACAATGATGTGAGTGTATGATCACATGTGTATGTAGAACATGCTGAACTCCGGGTGTTGCAGTTGTCATACTGGAAATAAGAAATGTTTCTAAGCAACGTATCAACAGGAGATTGTCACGAGTTCTCTCCCTTTATCCCGTCTTTAATATATGTATATATACAGAAGAGATAAGGGAGATAACTCGTGGCAATCTCCTGTGCAAAATATATATAGCGATATGTGAAATAAGATAATTCTTTGAGTGGATCCGTGGTCCAGTTGTAACGCGCTGGACTAGTAATCCAGTGATAGCAGGTTCGATTCCCCACTCCACCACTAACAGTCTTTCGGATGAGACAAAAACCGAGGTCCCGTGTACGATGCTTATCGGACACGTAAAGGAACCATGGGTGCTTCTGGAACTGAGGTATATTCTGTACATATCATGCACTATCCTCCAAAATCTAGAATAACTTACATTCTTCCGGAGGCGTCGCCCATGTGGGAAACCGATGGCGACGATAAATAAATTCAAATGCAAAAAAAAGAAAATTCACCGATTTACAGATTTGAATGATCAATTCTTCGAATACTGCAGTCAACGTATTATCAAATTGAGCTGGGGGAATTGGGTGTGAAAGAAACACAATGGACTAATCATGAGAAATAACATCTTGTGAAAGCTTTAAGACGTAGATTAACTGAAGTCTAGACAGAATAAAAATCCTTGTGATTTGAACGGAATGAATACTGTTGTTATTTATCTCTACAAATTATCATTGATATAATATTTCCATACAATGAATGTTTATATATTGTACCTGTTTATAAATGTCTGTACGCATTCCCTGCTGTATGAGATACACGGCTATTTGTTGTCTGTCGGTATCGACACAATGGAATAGAATATTTGCGTAGCGATTGATGTCCCCTTTATCATTCAATCCAATCACCAAATCTTCAACTTCACGTAATTCTCCTCTCTGGAAAGCAGACAATAATATTATACATTTTAAAAGTATTGGATATTTTCCAGAAAAGCTCTCATGGGTTTCAAACGAGTACTGACCACAGGATATTGCACGAGTTCTATCCATTTACCCCTTCTAGAGTTCTCTCCCTTTATCCCTTCTATAATACTTACTATATATAAATACACTATAATATATAGGGAGAGAACTCTAGAAGAGATAAAGGGAGATAACTGGTGACCATCTCTGTGGTACTGACCGGACTGTTCCACCGCAAACAACGGACAAATTCCACACAATCACATGTTGGGTTTGAGACCAGCACGTACATCTCTCCCAGGGTTTCAATGACAGTTTTAGGGTCCAAGGAACGCGTAGCGAGACGTAAATGCACACACTCGCACACATTCGACTGAAACTTTGTGTTCATAGTGAAATATGAAATGCATTATTATAATATTATTACTGAGCAGGAAAGAGATATAACATAATAAATGCAATATGGTATCGAAACAACCGTTAAAGGAAACATACATCCCATAACTCGAAGCGGTAAAACAACGCTACCATCAACTAATCTATTAGGTTTAGTATTAACTGAAATATCATGAAATGGATTCCATAATAAAAAATGTGAACTTTGATATTACAGCGTTTTTAGAATGTCGGGTACATACAGTCGGACCGCGTTAATCGACAACCATATATCCGAAAACTCGGTATCATCCGAAATAAATATCAGGTCCCGATGTAAATTCCCGATGTATCTTCTTATGCACATCGAATCGAAATGGGTCATTCGAAACCATGTATTATTCGAAATATACATGTAAATGAAGTATTTACCTTGACTGCTCTCAGTAAAGATTGTTGAAAGTTTGTTTCAGCTAGGTACACATCCATAGTGAATGCTTTCAACGCTCTCGTTAACCTAACATACTCGTCCTTACCACAACTATCTATATGATATTGTTCTGGACAACGTCCGGCCTGTAAAAATATTGAAATCATACATCAGTTTCTTTCTACACAATACGCTATATTTAGAAGCATGTGCAAAATGTACACTTAAACACACTAAGTCAGGTCAAGTCAAATTATTTATTGTCGGATACTTATATAAATGCATAACATTAATAGTCTCAACTATATTTACTTATCTACATTCCGGATCGAAACATCCCACATTAAGTGTAACAGAGAAAACAACAATAACTCAGTCGTTACTTACGCTTAAAACGTAATTGAAAATTAATTGAAGCTGCGTAACACGTGGACACAAATTATTCCACCTTAAAAAATGTTTTATCTGCCGTCAGTTCTGTATAGTAACAGTTCCGTATTGTTGAAGTTCCGTATGTTAACAGTTCAGTATGTTAACAGTTCCGTATGGTCACAGTTCCGTATGTTAACAGTTCCGTATGGTCACAGTTCCGTATGTTAACAGTTCCGTATGGTCACAGCTCCGTATGTTAACATTTCCGTATGTTATCAGTTCCGTATGTTAACAGCTCCGTATTGAAATAGTTCCGTATGGTCACAGTTCCGTATGTTAGCAGTTCCGTATGTTAACAGTTCCGTATGTTAACAGTTCCGTATGGTAACAGTTCCGTATGTTAACAGTTCCGTATGGTTACAGCTCAGTATGGTCACAGCTCCGTATGATAACATTTCCGTATGTTAACAGTTCCGTATGTTAACAGCTCCGTATTGTAATAGTTCCGTATGGTTACAGTTCCGTATGTTAGCAGTTCCGTATGGTCACAGCTCCGTCTTTAACAGATCGGTATGGTCACAGTTCTGTATAGTAACAGTTCCGTATGGTCACAGCTCCTTATGGTAACAGTTCCGTATGGTCACAGCTCAGTATGGTAACAGTTCCGTATGGTCACAGTTCCGTATGTTAACAGTTCCGTATGGTCAAAGTTCAGTATGGTCACAGCTCCGTATGGTAACATTTCCGTATGTTATCAGTTCCGTATGTTAACAGCTCCGTATTGAAATAGTTCCGTATGGTCACAGTTCCGTATGTTAACAGTTTCGTATGGTAACAGTTCCGTATGGTAACAGTTCCGTATGGTAACAGTTCCGTATGGTCACAGCTCCGTATGGTAACAGTTCCGTATGGTCACAGCTCCGTATGGTAACAGTTCCGTATGGCCACAGTTCCGTATGGTCACAGTTCCGTATGGTCACAGCTCCGTATTGTAATAGTTCCGTATGGTCACAGTTCTGTATGTTAACAGTTCCGTATGGTCACATATCCGTATGTTAACAATTCCGTATAGTAACAGTTCCGTATGTTAACGGTTCATTTTGGTCACAGTTCCGTATGTTAACAGTTGCAGTTCCGTATGTTAACAGTTCAGTATGGTAACAGTTCCGTATTGTAACAGTTCCCAAATAGTATGGAAAAGGAGAGCGGATCGCTATATATATGAAGGATACGAGACATTCGTACATGTATCAATACGTATGCATCAAAATGGACTGGTTTACGGACAAAGTGAACAAAGCTAGTAAATGAATCAAGTGACATACCCAGTCTGTAATATTGGAATTGGCGCCATTTAGCAGAAGATAGTTAACCAGACTGACCCCTTCTGTTACCAGGTAAGCATAATGTAAGCCACTCCTCCCTAACTGTAAACAATACAAAAGTTGTTTATATAATTATAGAAAGAGTTAATTTCGGGCCATTCAGTCGACCATTTCAATAAAAAATGTTTCGTGTTACAACCATGAACGATTCATTAATATTTCTAATTGTTTCACTGTCATGTTTGTATTACACGTGTCATTAAAATCAATGTTTTAACCGCACTCTGACTTTCTAAAGTTCTGTGACACAATAAGTACTGTTAGGTGCAATTTCAGCGTTCCTCCTTGTTAATTAAGCGCCAATTGATGTAAATACATGTATACATATTTGTACATTCTTATATCATGTATTGTGATATGTGGACATAAACTCGAACAATATGTTGACAATTCAAACAGTAAACAAAACATGTAAACAGTATATACATGTAGAGTGACTGATCAATAAGTAGACGGGTAAATATAAAATGTCACAATACTTCAAGTATTAAAGTGAAGAAATGAAGTACGCCTTACATTGTCTTGTGAATCAAGTATGTGTTTATAATTCTGCACGATGAATTTGATCATATCTTTCTTCTTGTTCAGTATAGCTTTATGGAGAATGGTTCGTCCACATTTATCTCTTGCATTGGAGAACTTCCGGCTTGCATACTGTCTTAGTTCGTCTGTACCGCCGGTATCCGTAGCACGAAACATCAATCCTAGATGCTCCTGTAACAATAACATGGAAGGAAGAAGAATATTTAAAATTTAAAGTCTGAGTTTCAGTCTTAACGGTGTTTATGAATACAGGTCCTGGTCTTCTTAACGAGATGGACTTGATTTCGAGTTGGTCCCGCTCCGGGAGGTTTTACGTTACTATAGAATTCCTATGTACAGTCAAACCTCGATAATAAGACCATCATTAGAACCCTTGAAAACTGGTCTTAATATTGAGGTGGTCTTAATATTGAGGTTGATTAAAGAGCAAAACGGTGAAAAGAGATTTGAACATTGTGTTCTTAATATTGAGATGGTCTTATTACTGAGGTGGTCTTTAAGCGAGGTTTTACTGTATACATGTATGGTTAACGTATTGCACTCGATGCACGTATGCATTGTCATTCATACATGTACGGTATAATTTACAGTGCAAATGCAATTATGCGTACGTACATCGCAGTAATTAACATAAAACCCTTAATTAAATATGTTAATTTTTCAGTGAGGTTTTGTGAGAATGATAGATCAGATAGCATTTTGTTGCTTGATAATTAAACTTATTACGTCATTAGTAATTAAATGAAAACATGATTATCGTCAATAAGATTTGCATTTTGAAGAAAATTTCCGTCAATTATTATTGCGACAAAATGTTTGGGCCAAAACATTCATCAAACATATACGGTATGGCACAGTTATGTCGCTCATATACAGTCAAACCTCAATACTACGACCACCCTTGGGACCCTTGAAAACCGGTCTTAATATTAAGGTGGTCTTAATATTGAGGTTGAATGAAGAGCAAAACAGTGAAAATGGACTTGATTTGCATGTAGCTACTTATTCTCTCTCTTTTGAAAATGTGTTCTTAAATTCGAGGTGGTCATATTATTGAGGTGTTCTTTATGTGAGGTTTTACCGTATTTTTGCATTGCAAAACATTTCTATCCATCGACAAAGCGCAAGGACTAATACTTGATCATCACGTGTCATCATTCCATTGTCTGCTCATTATTTAACGATTAGGGCTAAGCACTTCATCAAATTCTTGGAAATATATGAAGGGTTTTGCCCGAAACGCTAATTAAAGAGCCGATAACTGAATACATATAAAAGGTTGTTATCCACGCTTGGATAAATGTAATCAGCGCATCATGTGATAGACAAATCAGAATAAAATGATACAGAATCAAGTACAGGTTCGGGTCTCAGAGCTCTAGTTTTTTACGCAAAATATTTAAATCTATTTAATGAAGTAATCACATATTAATACTAATGATACGTTTATGTATATCAGACAATACACCTAACTACAGCGGAATATAACGTATATATATAACTCAAAATATACATTTTATTAAAGCATGGATTTACCACAAAAAAGGTGTTTTTCTACAATTGCGCAAATATCTCGAATTCCAGGCGTCACAAGGGTGTCATAAATTTAAAATTATGGACTTCAGTGTCATAAAGAGTGACAACTCGACAGTTATAATTGTCGACAAGATAAACAAACTTTGCCAGTATAGCATATGTCTGGTCTCTGTTTTAAATACCCTGTCAATGTTTTATACCTGAATAGCTAGTATCTTCTCCATAAACTTCAGCATGTCCTCTTTGTGTTCGTTCAACGTGAAATGTTGCTTGAACAAGCTGACGACATTTATACCTCTATTGTCTGTGATGTCCACTATATGGTCATAGCCTTGAACCACTAACTGCTGTATACAATCCACGTCACAACGTTTCACTATATTTATAACATGTTCGTCTATTACCGTCAAATATTTTAATTTTCGTAAATGTTCTGCGTAGTCCCGGGCAGTACGACCTTTATCGTCTCTGGCTGTTATATCTACGCCATATTTGAACAACGCTTGAACAAATTGACAGGAAAAATCGCACGCTATTGCTTTGAATAAAACTGTCTGTCCGTGTTGGTCTCTCACTGACATGTCAGATTTGATGAGTATTTTGTGTAACATAGAATCTGGAGGTCTGTTTTTACTTGTGATGAGCTATAATAACAAGAATCAAGATTTATGAAGACTCCTTTGTGAATGCTGATGTTTTGCTGGAACAATATTTATTCATAGAAAAAAAGTTTAATTCGGTATCCACCATTTTGTACATGAATATGAACAAACTTGAATTGACGTTTTCATGCGAGTTAAAATAGGAATGATAGCATATCTGACATGAGTCATAAGAACCTCGTGAACTTAGCTTAAGAATTGAATGTAGAGCTAGACAAAACGTTTAAAGTTCATTTGCAAATTGCACTAAAATTTGAACCAACGTAACACAGTTCCAATGGAATACTTGTGACGTCAGGACGTCAAAGGTTGATTGTGATCATGTGACCACAGTATATTGTATTGTCGTAATTCTGGTTTCCACAATTCATCATGAATGCTTTTAATTCATATATAATTCTTATAATTAATGTTTGTATATCTTGAGCATTAATATTCGCCCACATTCTCAATTGTTTCTAAACTAAAAGACAAAACACTCCATGAAAAATGTTAACCACGATGTCGGTAATAAATAAGTCTGTCATCTTCATAGGCCTATTTAAATATATACTAGATTAAGTTAAGGTAGCGGACAGGCTACAATGTGTATGTATACTACACTATATGTATCTTGATCTGACGGCCCTTTTGTTCTGTATAAATGGAGTATAAGCTTACGTGAAAGTATAAAGGTTCTGCCTCCAATGATACACCAGACTTTGTATTGTTCTGTATAAATGGAGTATAAGCTTACGTGAAAGTATAAGGGTTCTGCCTCCAATGATACACCAGACTTTGTATTGTTCTGTATAAATGGAGTATAAGCTTACGTGAAAGTATAAAGGTTCTGCCTCCAATGATACACCAGACTTAGTATTGTTCTGTATACATGAAGTATAAGCTTACGTGAAAGTATAAAGGTTCTGCCTCCAATGATACACCAGACTTAGTATTGTTCTGTATACATGAAGTATAAGCTTACGTGAAAGTATAAAGGTTCTGCCTCCAATGATACACCAGACTTAGTATTGTTCTGTATACATGAAGTATAAGCTTACGTGAAAGTATAAAGGTTCTGCCTCCAATGATACACCAGACTTAGTATTGTTCTGTATACATGAAGTATAAGCTTACGTGAAAGTATAAAGGTTCTGCCTCCAATGATACACCAGACTTAGTATTGTTCTGTATAAATGGAGTATAAGCTTACGTGAAAGTATAAAGGTTCTGCCTCCAATGATACACCAGACTTTGTATTGTTCTGTATACATGGAGTATAAGCTTACGTGAAAGTATAAAGGTTCTGCCTCCAATGATACACCAGACTTTGTATTGTTCTGTATACATGGAGTATAAGCTTACGTGAAAGTATAAAGGTTCTGCCTCCAATGATACACCAGACTTTGTATTGTTCTGTATAAATGAAGTATAAGCTTACGTGAAAGTATAAAGGTTCTGCCTCCAATGATACACCAGACTTAGTATTGTTCTGTATAAATGGAGTATAAGCTTACGTGAAAGTATAAAGGTTCTGCCTCCAATGATACACCAGACTTAGTATGCAGTGTGTTTGTACAGGCTCCCAGTGACAACAATTTGTCCACAGAAGTTTCAAGTCTAGCCTCCCATACTGACATCATTAAAGGCTTTGGTACTTTTGGCGTTCGTAGGCCAGTGCCCTCGTGCATGTGGTCTTTGGTTTCAATATCAACAGTTTCCGGTAAGGTTTCTACAATGTAATCATAAACAAATCGAAAATACATCGTTAAGTATTGCCAAATGATTATGGTCCTTTTTAAAAATTTAAATGCACTGAAACATGCCTTTCCATTTTTTTAATTCTCAAAATACGGATATAACAAAGGTTGTAAGACACGTATCAGCATTGTTAAAATGTTGGAAATTCTGATTTACATCTTAACCTTAATTTCTATTGAGTAACTTTCACATCACCAAAACCAAATTGGAACATTTGAGAAACATCGCGCCTTTTCCAAAATTGCTACTAGAAATACTATTATTTTTCATGAAATACAATTCGTGATTTCAGTCTTACTGCAATGATAGGAGCAGACGATGTCCAGAGCTTACCATTTATGATTTTACCAGACAACATGGCAATGACGAACTCATTGGTGGGACCATATCGCTTCAACAAGGATCGAACATCATCAGACATTGTGACAACATCGCATAGATCAACTTCTATACCATCTTGCCGTGACTGCTTGGTACGGCACCAGCCCTTAAGTAATTCTTCCACTGTTGCCTTAGCAACGCTTTCTTGTGTAATTGCATGGAATAAACCTGCAATGGAAACGGTTAAAGGTAAATGCAAACATTGTACGGATACATAACTTGTCTCGAGGTAAATTTATCAAAGTAAAACAGTTTTGATTATTGACACTTTACGACACTATACAATAGTAAACACCGGTGTAAATATGTCGAAGTCGAGATTATTTCTCAATATTCTTGATTGACAAGGTAGACTAACGTAAACATACACAATTTAATATTTTCGTGAAAGTGAACACAGATCCCTTTGTGTACTTTTAGCGTTCCCTTTATCCCCTAGTCTAACATCCGATTTGGATTCAAGAAACGTTGTTTCATATCGTTGTTTAACATATTGACTTTGAACATATTTATATAACTGCTTTTGGTTATATATGTGAGTGATTACTGATTTTGTTATTTATTCAGTAAATATAATATCTAGACGTCTCTGTACAGCTTAGTAGTTGAGAGATGCCCCAGGCAACGTACTATGTGTACACAAGGCACTGAACGATCTCAGTGAAACTGCTCATGGAACACCAGTTAACCAAGAGATCTTCATGCGTTTTGGGTTTATCAGTGTAGAACACTTGTTGTGGTATGAACCACGTACTTATTATTCGCCTTTGTTTAGAAAATTGAGAGCGAAGATTTACGCCACAGAAAGTTCAGATGTATATATGCGATTAACAAAAAATCTTATTCAAATGGTGTTTACTTTCGTATATACAAAATGCATGTACCGACACCGGTGTAATTTAAGGAAACTTTTCAAAAGACTTTATCAACATGTTATGCTACGTAAATTCATTCATTTTAAAAATAAGAAGATAGATTGAGATATGACCATTTAATGTTTGCATGTATATTGACAAGGCGCCAGATAGGTAACAATGGGGAACAGCAATATTTGTTTAGTTCTTTGAAAACACTCAAAATTGTATCGTTCGGTAAATAAATGATAAAATTATTAAATTGTAAAGCGTTGGGAACTAAAG